>CANUEZ040000094.1:1897500-2497500 GCA_948099385.1 Fasciola hepatica
ATATATATATATATATATATATATATATATATATATATATATATATACAACACATGGTTTCAGGTGGTGATAGAAAATTGCTATCGTACCCGCACTTCTCAAAATAGTTATCACGTCTGTGGTGTAAACGAAAGTGAGTGCCTTGTCCAGACAGACGCAATACTTTGTTTACCGCACGTGTTGTGCAAAAGACGATTTGAGAGTCATGTGTTCGTTTGATGATGTCGATGGTTTGAATTGTCTTCACTGTTTTCCATGGAGTCGGAGTGGATTATGCCTGACAACTGGTGTACGTAACCGTCTCTCCGTTCCGCTAATGCACGTGTTTGAGTGTCCCCTCATGAGTTGATAAATGATCCTGGATATAATGTGCAAACCAAGGAGTTTGACTTCTTCATTCAAACTTCCGTCAAGAAAAACTGTTTTCAAATAACACTGAATTGTGCACGGAGTGGTGGTGGTTCTGTCACCGAATTATTCTCAAAATGAGGACTCTGATTACGAAGTAGGTGCCATTATTTGCGGGGTTGAGAGGCAGTCAACCTTGGCAGCAGAAGCCTTTTCCTTGACTGGCCGAGAACCGCCCGTATCCTAGAAAGGAAACCTTGATCTTATTCCCACTGAAAAATCTAACGTTTCAAAATGAAATAGTTGAGCCTTTCGACCGCATCCGTCTTCGCCCCGCTAGCACGGGGTATGCTGTTTAACTTCGAATTCCAGTGAAGTCAGATACTTTCACAGTTTGAATGTCAGAATTTTCCAGCTGAAATACACAACCCTCTTCTTAGCCATCCATCTAAGAGTAAACAAGGTAAAACGATTTGTAGCGCAACAGTCGAAATCAGTTTTTCGGACAAATGTGTCACATGCACGGGTCACAAAATAGGATGTGAAGTTATATATGACAGTCACGTGGTCACACATTTCCGGCTGATCACCTTATTCAACTTTGACAAGCTTTATTTAGTGGTGGTGATCGTTAGTTTTGCAAGTTTCACTTCTCCCCACCCCACCCCTCTCCCCTCTTCCGTCCACCTGTTTGTCTTATTTAACCGAAGTAGACTAAATCGCCTGTTCGTTCAACTTTCTATCAGGATTTATTTTTTCCTCATCATCACAAAAGTACATTCAAATCCATTAAAACAACACGAAAAAGAGGAATTCGAAGAATATCAGACAGAATCCCCTGACGTTCCACATCCAAATTAAGAGTCAGTGTTTAGAACGTGGAAGACGATGCTCAGGACATATTACGTTGTGGATAATGGGAAGAGTACTCACGTTTGGTTTTGCATTCAAAATTCCGCGGCAGGGGCGTGAGTCGAACCGGCAACGACCCACTCACCTGGCAGTTGCTCTACCAGCTGAGCTATCGCGGTACGAAAAATCGGGTGGGGATAACACAATGGAATATCCAATGATGCGCAAAACCACTATTCCAACGATATGCAACAACTCTGGTTTTAATTACTAGAATAGCCATCAGGCCGAATGACAAACTGATTCGATGTTACTTTTACGCTGTTCTATGGGAACCCTGCTCAATAGCCCACCCCCCAAATATGAGAACTTCTCATAATATGGGTCAATATGTTTTAAATTCCAATCTCAGACAAAAAATAGTGAGGAAAACTCAATGGCTTCAAAAGTTTTACCACGTGATTGGTACGAAGTTTGAAAAAGAACTAAGGATAAATTGTAGCCTTTTGATACTTGAAATCCATTAGATTATTTAGCTATGCCCAACTATTTGACTGGACTATATCTACCCGTTTGGGCAATTGTGGCACACAACCAGTCAGTTTTTGGCTCGCTCATCACTCCTTTTCGATGGCGGCCGATGCACACGAACATTTATCGGAAGATGCGGTGTCACGTGATTCAGCTCAAAATAGTTATCATGTCGGCCAAACCCGAAAGAGAAAAGGTTCTAATCTCATTATTACTGCTACGAAAAAAGAAACCTAACACAACTTCTGAGTCTTTCGAGTCAACATGCAAAGCTTTCGTTGTAAAATGAAAAAAGGAGGATTCCGGTTGGATCTGGAAATAAAGTTTTAAAAACAATTTACATCTCCACTACTCAAGTCTTTCAAGTAACCAAGCTTGACACTGCAAGTAAACCAAGATAGCGTAACGGCAAATAGAAGTAAGAACCACAATCCTACTCGCGTACTTCGAGCCACATTTGGGCTTTGGTGGGTACACACTGCACCAATGATTCTCAATAACACTTAACCATCAAAGTATCCGGACTGACACTTAACGATGTGCTTGAAGTCAACACTGCATGATATGGCACTCATCTGTCGCTGGCTTTCGACGAGTAGCAACCCGCTGATGATGAGTCGTTTCACAATCAATCAATTCACAAACGTTCATCCCGAGTTTGAGTTCAAGTGGACACTCGATAGATATGCACTATTGATAACTGCTCACCGGGGTGAAACGGTCGAGCAGCGCTTTAATAATGATCTGAGCGTTGGCACTGAGTCATTACATAAGTAAATCATTCACATACTTATTCATTCACAACTTAAACAGCATCTTTCTTGATCCCAACGAGTCCGGTTTACTGACTACCAGAGTTTTCATTTACTTTACATTCTTCTTCGTTGGTGTTATACATTTCGACCCTCAGGTGTCCATCTCAGTGTTAATCCTACGGGAAAGCACTGTGTTGCTACTGATCCGAAGGAGGCCGCCACTGCTGGGTGGAAGACTGACCAATAGCCTACACCTGTGTTATCCCAGTCGCACGGGTCGGGTAAACAGTTCATACTAAGCTGAGCGTTAAAACTGCATGAATCACTTCATTATCAACTTAAATCTCTTACTGTGCAAACTGATTTTCAACGAGTCAGACGAAACAGCAGTACGATATTTACGTGGCTTCCCACGGGTGAGTAAAGTGTTATTACTATTCGAACAATCATTCCTATATATATATATATATATATATATATATATATATATATATATATATATATATATTCACTGATATTCTAGTACATTATAGAGTTGAGATGCGATGTAGAACACGAGTATACAGTGTGAAAAGAAGTTTCCCGGAGTTTGGAACACAGGCTTCTCCAACACAGCCGTCACTGACTATGACCTTGAGTCATTTTTAACAAGGTTTCCAACCAAGTGTACTGTGCCCCTGGGACGAGCGGGCGTGAAGGACTGAGATGGAGACAAGCCTCGACATCGAAGTTCTGACCAATTGGTGCCACGTCATAGTTTTACCTCCATGCTGCTGTTTCCAGCCGCCCCCAAGCTCTACCAGCAAAGTACGAAGACGGAGTCAATAGAGCAGCAAACGAAGTACACGTACTATCCAAGGAAGACGGAGGAGCGATATCAGCATAATAATTGAGTACGTGTCACGTCCGGTTTCGAAAACGCGTATGCGATCTGTGGAGTTGCAACAAACTCGCGAAATACTCTTCGGACAACGCTGATCGAAGACAGACAGCCGGTCAACATTGGCTGCTCGAACAAAACAGATGTCGCAGTCGTACAGAGGCATACTGCTTACAGCAGCGTCGTACACTACCTTTCACAGTGGATTACCGTCTACCACCAAAGTGACCGGCGGCAGCGGGATTCGAACCTACGACTTCTAAGGCGGTAAACAAACGATCTAGCCACCCGACTGCCACCGACCAAGTGGCGTGTTTGTATTTGGATGCAGTCCTCGTCTGAGTGGGTTACTACTGCCTCCGTTCTTCATTTTTCCTACTCGATTCAAACACTTCGAATCATCACTTCCGACTGAGTGATGCTGAAATAATAGCAACTAAAACCAGATGGAATTGCGACGCGGAGGATAGACGACATAAAACTGAGTCAAACGAATCCTTCAAAACGTTTCCCCGTGTAGACTAGATATCTCCACCACTTAAAGATATTTTTCGGAAAGTACGTAACAATAGCCATGTTTTTCTTCTCTCCACAAATGCATGGTTTTCACAAGTTGACTGAACAAAAATTATCTCAGAAGTGATCTTACGCGGGAATACTTGCCCTACCTAGTGAAAAAACACAGTTTTGTTTCTTTTTCCGTCTATTTTGCAGTTCTCCTGTTCGAATATAACTCCAACAACCGTCGGTTTTCCATTTTGGCTGCTAATGAGCAGTAATTACTTCAGGTAAAATACAGCGAACAGGTAAGGAAAAGAGAAATCTAGGTGCCGAGACGAACCAAATATTCTCTCAAATCTTACGAAAAGATCGGGATTTTGTTACATAAAAAATCAGGTGCACAGGAAATACGAATGGATATATACTGAGGAAGGGCTTTGGATCCGAGACCTGGCCGAAGGTCAAAATGAGTGGGATTCATCACAAGCGTTGCACACAACGATCGAGGTTGGGCGAAAAATCGGTCAACATACACATGATTGTTGCCGCCCAGATGGTAGAATATACGAGAAGCGATCAAACAGCTACTGTGGTCCACCATCTGAAGAGGGTAAGGTGGATTTCGGCATTGGATCAGTCTCGTCCGGTAGTCGCTTCACCACATATATTGTGTCACCAACACAGGTCATGATGTAGCAGCAATGATCGAAGTGAACTGGAATTTGTAGTGGAGAAAAGAGATATTTTCAGAATGAAGATTACAACAGAATAGTGGCTAACACGAATTAATTGAGACTGTGACAACAAGACTGAAGCTTACAGAAAGAGGTGTACGTTAGTTCAGCTCAATTCAGTGACTGACCTCGCACTTCTGTACTCTGGTTCCGGTTGCTATCTGGTAGTATCAATGAGTCGAAATTTAAATAAACGGAAGCAATAACAGAAGGCCAATAGTAAAAATCAGACAGATTATTAAATAGTTAGGACGCAAGTAGCTACTGAATGCGGCACTTAGACATGCGCCTGAAGTCTCCAGCCGCCAGGCGGGCGAATCTCGTGGAACCCCAACTCGGAAGTATATTGAGTTCTACTTAGCCAAATCCACAAATCAAGCGTTTCCCTACTTTCTTGGTTATAACATGAGCCGACAACCTCGGGTGTAAAACTCATCAGTTTCTGGAACGGGTAGGTTAAGGTAGCTGTGACATGTGTTACGCATGCTCACCGATAAACTTCCTCAGCGTTCGCTGTTCTCTGAGGCAGCTAATGGTTGTCAGATAGGTCGAGGTTGTCAGTCCATGACATGGCAGAAAGGTATGAAAACCTTGACCAGGGAATCTGGCCGAGTAGAACGTGTTAGACTTCCAGGTTGAGATTCACGCGACCCACATACTCGGTGGCTGGAGACGTTAGATGAAATGACTAGGTGTCGCGACCAGTGGCATAGTTGCATTCGACCTCTTTCATCTTCTTTTGCATGATTTCCATTTACTTTCATTATACGCTGCTGCGAGGTAGCAACCGAAACCAGAGCACAGAAGCGCGAGATTGATGGCTCAACCGATGATTCTCACGCGTACATCTTTCGGTACAATCACCGACTCATTCCATTTCTTGGAAAGTTGTTCAGTCTTTCCCTAGATTATTCTAAGGTGTTCTGTTTACTCCGTATTCGAAGCCTGGGCTCTATTCTTGAGAATGGACCAAAACAACCCACCTCGTAGAGATATACGTCGATAGCTACGAAACATGAGTAAAGAGGTTTAAATATCACGACCGGCTAACTTGAGCGATGGACAGGCTTATTCCGACCGAATTTGTTATCACGGCTGAATTATTGCGAGCTTGTGTGGTCCTCCACATGATATCTCAGGGTCATAGTTGTCATCCCCTCTACAGGTTTCCCGTCGTCGTTCAGCCTCGCACCACCATTCCTCAACCATGTCACGCTATTGTTTTTATTGCTTCATGTACTTCATTTTTATTTCACAATATTGGTCTAACATTCCAGGAGGGGGGTCGCAACCAGTTAAAAGCTGACAACTGGAGATGTGACCGGCGGTAACGGCGTGAGGATTCGAACCGGGAACCGAAATGTCACAAGCCCATTATGATGACCGTTTGTCCACCACCGGTCAGCAGAATTTCGCTTGAAGTCTGCTGAACTGAACTCTCAAATTAAACCTTACGAGAGGAACACATCGGAATGATATTATACAATCAATCACTTTTCTCATATGACTTCCCAGTCAATCAGCTTTTGATGCATTCTTCTCTTCTATGAGATCAATTCAAATTCAGAAGAAACAAGCATATCTGAGTGAGGCTGCGACAAGGGCTGAGTAACGACGAGAAAATCTGTGGTGGTAAAAACAGGCTTCTTAGACTGAAACATGTCCGTTGCACAGTACCGAGGTTATGTTGATTACGTGCCCATTTTTTGGAAAACTCATTCTATGTAGCCTACCTCCACGACTTTATTGAACAAAAAAGCGGGTTTTGACCCATCCTACACAGTTTTCTAGTGCAGCTTCCCGTCAAAGGGTTTATCAGAGAAATTTCTCACTCTTTTTAGTCTTTATACATGTATAAGAACAGTTCAAGCCAAGTTTGTGTTTACGGTAATCTTTCGCTTGAATTCACGAAGTTGGCCTTTGTTACTCCATCTTTAAAGTTCGTATTGATTCTAGAAAGTTTTTATTCTTCAGTTGGAATAGCGGCATCTATCCTTTTTCAGACAGAACTGTCTGCCTTGGAATATGTAAATGACGGACAGCTGAGTTTAGACAAATAAAAAAGAGCATGAACAAAGGTGCATCAACTTTTAGGGTGCTTTTGCGGGCACAATGATGCCCCACGACCAAGTTTGCTCTGCAACAAATCTCATCCTAGCGTCCGAAGTGTAGGTAGAAGCACAGAAACTGTGTTGGATATCAATTGAAATGTCATCGCGTATACAGAAGGAAAGTTTGGCTTTTGCTAATTCCAACTGATCTTGACGCCGTTCATCTTTCAAGGGTCGAGTGCAAACTGCAACCTGTGCTCATATGCGGCCTATAAACGCGGACGTTACACGTGAAACACAAAAAATATCGATGTTTCATCAGTGATATGTAAGAGGAATTTCTCGAATATGCTGAAGTCGAACATGTACGCAGGCAACACACATCCCAAACGCCGTAATCTGTTTGGGTTAAGTGCACCTGCAAATGCCTCAGTATGGTCAACGGTGGGTGTTTGTTGTGTCTTTCACAACAATCTCCGAATGTTGCAATATTTTATTGAATCAAACAGATATCAGACGCTTGAGTGTCACCTAGACACGTACCAGCACAAAGACTCTTCGTTGAATCCCAATATTTTCCCAGCAACAGAAGTAAAATAGTCAAACCTACACCACCCACTAGTTTGAATGGGAACAAGGGCAATGTGTCCACGGGCTCCCAAGTCGTGTGCTTCGGAGAGCACTGAACTCGGTTGCGTATATAGGCCCTACTAGGACGGAGCAGGCAGACCTTGAGAATCGATGGGCGGCCAGGGCAACCAATCAATCGGAGGGAAGCAAAATGTATGCTACCAATATATTATCGGGCCATGAGATACAAATCTAAATTACCAAAAGAAATAATTCATATCAATCGAAAAGAAAAATATTTTTGGCGAATATAATATCACTACTGTAATCTGTGACATAATATTGGGGGAACTGAACTGTCTGTTTTCAGAATCCGAGATGATTACTCGTCCTAAAGGCCTCTCGAAATCCTCCCAAATGACAGTGTTTCTCAAAAAACCTCTGTCGAAGAAATTCTACTCACTGCCTTCTGGTGAAGGAGGTGTTCCCACTAAAGTGAGAGGATGAAAGCGAATACTCGGCGCTCTGCACTGGGTTGATTGACTGATTGATAGCCAGTCTAGGGGAGTTGGTTAAACCTTGATTCCAAACCAACCACGGGTGGTGCATGAGGCGTACAATACAATGCCCACCGGCATCTGTGGTGAAGGGGTGTACTGGGCACTCAGGATCTTTGGCCTCATCCGAATGGCGTAAGAACTTAGCAATCAGTCGCAGGGTCTCGGAGGTTCTCAGAACACGCGAAAGAACCATATGACTGGTCACCGGCTCATCTGAGCCAATACTGCTGCGTTTCAAAACGCGCAAGAGCGACCGAGTGGTACAACAGCAAGAACGCTGATACCGTAGGAATCTGCTCACTATCCCGAATAACCCTGAAGGAGCTTTGCTAATTCCGAAACCAAAACTTTGCCTCCATTCTTCTACGGTGAATTGATTGTTGTCCCCATTTTTAAAAAGTGCTCACCCAGTGACTTCGCTGACAATAGCGGTGTAAGCCTTATCCCCATAGCGTCATTGCTGATTGCGTCTGTCATACTTCACAAGCTGTGCCAAACGCGTGAAGAGCAGGCTGGGTTTCGCGCCGCTCGTTGATGTATTGATCATATCTTCACCTTCTGACAACTGCTAGAGTACCGTCACACCTTCCAAAGACCAATGATCATTGTGCTCCTACATATATTCGCTCGGCCTTTGATTCAATTTACATTTTTGAAATGATGAGCCAGCTTCACGGATGTCCCAAAGAGCACTTGCCCGTGAGCCGAGAGTGTGGAGGAACGGTTCATGAAGAATCTTTAAAAACAGGTACGAAGTGGCGTTCCCAGTGTCACTCGACTTTCTGTTGGAGGCAGCAACTCTAGCTCGTGCCCAACCAAGTGCTACCTGCCGGGCAACAGGAAGTTCGTGTGTTGGTAGCTGGTGACCGAACAATCGGCTCATACACCTTTTTAATGGTGGTCTTCACGTCGAGGATGCTCATCGCGTCCTAGTTAATCTTACTCCACTCAGGACAGCTGAGTAGGAGGCAAGAGGTAATTGATTTATTTAGTGGCGGGCCACATTGGCGCATGTCACGTTGCTGTCTGTGGGCTTCTGTGGCTCTTACGTCGAGAGTTCGCTACCAGGCGAAAACCCCGACACGCCCTCTAACAATGAAGCGTCACTCTTGTCTGACCACTCGCCCTCGGCGTATCCAATATGGGTGACCCTGAAGCAGCATTTTGCGCTCCAATCGGCATAGTCCTCGGCGACACCGAAGCACGCATACCCGATCACCATGGTAAGGTAGTACCAACGACTAGGCTTTCGACTCTGTCAACGTGATAGCACTATGGGGTTGTTTGTTGAGAAACAGAGTACCTGAGATATGTCGGTCCTCAAAGAATCGTATCATCACATCTCATGTCGGCTTAGGGCCTACGGTGAGCTTTTGATCTCTTTTGTTGTCTTCAGTAGAGTACGACAAGGTTGCCCTACACCCCCCTTTCTTTTCAACTTCACCACAGAATGGAATACCTTGTCTGGTCTTCCAAACGGTGGAGTTGAACTCCTCCCACGGAACAGAGCTTTTGATTGAGAATATGCCGATGATATCACCTGGTTTTCCAATTATTATTCTTGCTGAGGATCCCTTCCCCTGCTACCATGAACTTTGATTGATTTGCCAGTTTTCCTACACCATTTTTAGTGACAGAGGCAGCGCACCAAGGTTAAACATTTTGTTAGTAAAGATATCGCATGTTTAATGTTCTTCGTTAACTGTCCGAATAAAATAGCTTCGGAAGAATCGGACTGTAGATCTATGACCGAGATTTCTTACTTATGAGATAACGAATTTCGACACTTATTCTCAAGATGGGATTGTGTTGTCTCACCGATACTAGTAGTCAGTACTACACCTACGTCTGTTGGGCTATTCCGAACCACGCGTGTGTAGTATCCAGCAATGCATTTCTGGAAAGACATGATAGATAATCATCACGTCACACCCACAAAAATGTACACGCATCACAAAAACTCTACCTAACACTTCCAGAACGATATACATATTTCATACATTTCCCAACCACCCGATTTCAGGCTGTGCCATCATCATCATCATCATCGTACAGCGTTAAACAGAAGGGCAAGCCCCACTGACCAATGCCTTTCTCACCATGTTGCACGTTGAATTAGAAAGTATGAATATACAAGATGGACAGGGAGTGGACCTACAAAGGTGGGAAAAGGAAAGAATGCCCTAGTAGCCAACACACGGAATACACTGTCTAACTGTAAAAACGCACATCGATCAGTCATTCTGATTCGATAGAAAGTGACAACACGATCGCCACTGTTCACGGTTCGCTGCCATATCCTTCAGTGTCTCCAGCCAACTGGTAGATGGATCTTTTGGACCCCAACCACGAAGACGTGAAGCACCTACTTTTCTTAAGTCTGCTGTACATTTTCTCATTCCTCGCTGCCACGTCATCTGTTGACCTCCACGTGGTTTCTTCCACTCCCTAGGAGGGGCGGAGAATAGGACACGGTACGGTAGACGTGTGCTTGCCATACGTAACACGTGTCCCAACCAACGAAGTCTACTAATCTGGATGCGCTGTGACAGAACGTTCTCTGAATTAGCACCCAATACTCGCTTTCTCACCTCATCGTTGCTTACTCGGCTATTCCACCCAATCCTAGCGAAACTACGTAAACATCGGTGATCGAAAACCTCAAGACGACGAATATCTTCAGCACGCAGACTCCAAGTGTCGCAACCATACAACAAAACTGGACGCACTGCAGCACAGTATACACGGCCTTTCAACTTCAGTGAAATATCAGATCGACGCCACAAGTGCTTCAGTCCAGCGTACGACACTCGAGCCTTGGATATCCGCGTACTCACCTCTACTACTGTGCCCCCATCCGTCGTCACGCAGCTACCGAGGTAGGTGAAGTGGTCGACAACTGACAGCACCTCCCCATCGAGCATCAAGCTCGGAATTGTTGACATCCAGTCTTGTAACATCACCTTGCACTTTGAAGGTGCAAAGCGCATGCCGAATGGAGCTACAGCTCTTGCGAGATTATCTAGTGCACGCTGAGCATGTTCCATGCATTCGAACAAGCAGACAACGTCGTCTGCGTAATCTAGGTCACACAGCTTTTCACTATTTCCTAGTTCGACGCCTACATCCTCAAGATTTTGCAGCGCACTCTCCACTATTTCGTCCATGACGAAGTTGAACAGGAATGGAGACATGGGACATCCCTGTCGAATACCACTGGTCGTTTCGAACCGACCGGATAGTTCGCCGTAAACCCTAACGCGGCCAGAAGTATGAGAATACAATGATCTCATTAGGTTCACGAACTTCTGGGACATACCTTTTCGATGAAGAACACTGAAAAGCGATGTTCGATCAACTGAATCGAAAGCGCCTTTCAAGTCTAAGAAAATCATTATTGTCGGTCGGCGGTGCGTGTGACGCGTTTCAAGTAGTCGGCGAAGAGTAAAAATCTGGTCGATGCATCCTCGACCTGGGCGGAATCCAGCCTGCTGTTTGCGGACATTCCTCTCGCGAGCAGGTGTAAGACGATGCAGCAAAATCGAAGCTAATACTTTGGTGACTATCGGAATTAAGCTAATCCCACGATGATTACTGCAGTCATTAGGTATTCCCTTCTTGAAGATGGGAACAATCAATGACTCTCTCCATATTAACGGAATACGCTCCTCGTTCCAAATGTCACGGAGCAAGGCGGTTTGTGATTTTATCAACGCCTCACCACCCAGTTTGAAAAGAACTGGAGGAAGTTCGTCGGGACCTGTCGCTTTCCCTCGCCTTAGTAATCGAATACATGACTCTACTTCTACTTCCGATGGGGGCTCAAGTGATACCACCCAAGGAGTCACAGTTGTTGACACGGGAGTAACTACACTAGCGTGCGGCCAGCTAAACTGTTCCTTGAAGTACTCGGCCCATCGGTCAAGCCTTTGCTGTTTGTTATGGATGGGTTCTCCATTTCTATCCCAAATCGTTTCACTGACCTGAGTTCGCCGTCCACCGGTGTCACGAATAAGTTTGAACAGTCTTTGACTGTTACCAGAAGCAGCTGCTATTTTCATTTCTTCGGCTACCTTGACCCACCAATTTTCGCGATCATTCTTAAGGCTTTTCGTAACTTGCCTTTGCAGCTTTCTCCGCATCTTATTCATCTCCTTACGGTTCGAAAGCTGACGCTTTTGCTCCATTATACTCAGCGACTCGTGCGAGATCTAGTGTCTTTGATGGACAACGGATCGAGGACCACAGGCGAAACCTGCTGCAAAGTGCATCGCCTGTTTGATATGAGCCCAATGCTCATCTACATTACTGTTCTCCGTGGATCCCAGCTCATGTGCTAACTTCTGCTCATACCGGGTGCATACTTCTGGATCACACAAACGTTGCACGGCTAATCCGGTTTGCGGTTTGCGACGATGACCATGGAGCTGGAGAGATAATCGCATTAAAACTAAGGCATAGTCCGACTCCACGTGCGTGGACCAGTATGATCTACAGTTCTGAACAGAACTGCGCCACCGGTAGCTTACGGCGATATGGTCAATTTGACTAAAAGTACCTGTAGAGTTAGAGCGCCATGTCGTTGTGCGACGCGAGCTGTGTCGGAAATTTGTGCTAGACAAGAACAATCGATTGTCTGCACAAAACTGAAATAGCCTATCCCCGTTATCTGTACGCTCAGCAGGTAAAGCACAACGCCCACCTAAACAGGCTTCTGACACACTAAGTTTGCCAACTTGTGCATTGAAGTCACCAGCTAGCACTACAATGTCAGAACCTTTACTGCTGCGAACGAGAGTGGCGAGGGCATCATAGAACTCATCTTTCTGCAAGTCTGAGCTGCAGTCCGTTGGGGCGTACGCCGAGATCACAAACAAATTGCGCTTAACACAACTATCCTTTCGAACGCCAACTGACCCTTGGAGTCTCACAGCACATAAACGACTGTTAACAGGAATCCAGCCTAAAAGGACAGCCTCAGCCTTGTCAGTCAAGACTATTCCTACACCACGTTGACCCACAGCTTTAGCTGCTTCGTCTCCTGAGGTGCGCAGAATATACCTCGATGAGATACCAACAACAGTTAGTTGAATGACACTGCTCGAATCCTGGATACGCGTTTCGCTTAAGCAGCAGACATCAATCTTCGGAGAATTTATTGTGAGGGCTAGGCACGCTTGCTGACTGGCCTGCATGAGTGTACGCACGTTGAAGGAGCCCAGATTCAGAGGCTGACGGGGCTTGAGAAAATGTGAGTTACCAGACAGAGGATTATTCCGGATACTACTTGACAGTGAATCGTTGCGAGTATTGACCGTGTTATCAGTGGGAACATTATGGGTGGATAGATAGGGCAAAGAGGGATGGTTAGGGACAGAAGACAAAGGTTTCCAGATGAAACATGGTACAACCGGAGAGGAAGGAGTAGATAAAGTCCGACGTCATGATTTATTTACGGGTGCAATACTGCCAAATTGTCCAAACCAAACCACGTGGTTTTCTCAGTGGTTTACAACCGAAGCCGTTAGCTATCCAAAGACTAACGGGCAAGGCAATGAGACGAAGCGTGGGATTCGTAACCCACTGGGGGCCGATGACTGATTGCTAAGTTCTTACGCCATTCGGATGAGGCCAAAGATCCTGAGTGTCCAGTACACCCCTTCACCACAGATGCCGGTGGGCATTGTATTGTACGCCTCATGCACCACCCGTGGTTGGTTTGGAATCAAGGTTTAACCAACTCCCCTAGACTGGCTATCAATCAGTCAATCAACCCAGTGCAGAGCGCCGAGTATTCGCTTTCATCCTCTCACTTTAGTGGGAACACCTCCTTCACCAGAAGGCAGTGAGTAGAATTTCTTCGACAGAGGTTTTTTGAGAAACACTGTCATTTGGGAGGATTTCGAGAGGCCTTTAGAACGAGTAGTCATCTCGGAGCTTGACACACCTCTGAACATACGGAGGCATTTGGAGGAGAACGGTGGTTGTACCCATCGTCCTCAATTCTATCATTTTATCACGTCAATATCGAATGCACATTTCCTTTCAAAAAAGAATTTGAAAAGAGAAGCCATAATTATAATATTGCATGATTCATGCTTTAATGACTATTTCGTTGCGTCTCAACAAGGTGCACACCACAGACAAAGATGGCAACACTTTCGAAATAAATATACAGATGGCAGCAAAGTTGTGAGTGCATCGCCCTTGTCATCATTTAATCAACATGGACTGGGCAATATTCAGAAGCTGTTTGCGTAATACTTTATTGTGAACCATAGGCATTCTCTAGAACCAATCTGAAAGTCATCACCGGATAAGTCGCGCTGACAACAGCACTGACCGTGGCTTTGGAACTGGAAGCCGGAACATGTCTGCCTTCATTTCAAACAGGCATTTTTTGAATGATTATTATGCTGTGTGTTTCAAGCAATATGAATACTGAAACTTGAACTTTATAAGCAATAATCTCGTGAAGCTGTTTTCCCCGCTGTCGCAACCCCTACCCCTTGAGTAACCTTTCTGTATGGAACCTGTTCATCCCATTAAATTTCTCACCTATCATTTTCTTCCATTATTCCCCCTCCCTCCCCCCCCCAAAAAAAAAAGTAATAATAATAACTGCAACTTTCACACACACACACACACACACACACACACACACACACACACACACACACACACACACACACACACACACACACACACGAAGACTTACATCTGTTGCATAGATCAAAACCACACCGTTTTTCCAAGACACCGGATTTGTAACATCAAAACCAACATATTGTCTGTTGTAGCCACACATCTGCTAAACTAATCACCAAGTACCATACACGTAAATGCTTCAAGTTAGATAACGAAAAGAAATTGATTCACCTTGCTGGCAATTTTGCAAATACTTGTTTTTAAGGACTTATTCGCAGCTTTTTTCCCTGATCGCGTGTGGCATCGGTTCCCATCAACAGATGTTGGAAACCAGAAATCAAAGGGCAATCAAACACGCAAAAATAACGGATAGCAACAGAATATTGAAAGCTAGCATGCAAACGAGCGAAGAAATACGACTTACTTGTGAGGCGCTTGAATTCTGTTGTTTGCCTATTACTTTCCAAGCTCATTAGGCGACCAACGCGATTCGCGATCGCAGCAAACCGCTGCGCAGCAACATGGTTGCTGACTAGTTCCCCGGCTGACTGCAGAACTGAACCATCCGGGCTGATAACTAAAGTACCCAACCAGCCCGGTAAGCGGTTAAGAGCAGCTAATGGAGTCATTGGTGGACCAGAAGAAGTATGTGACATAACTGGCAAAAAATCTGAAAAGAAGGGAAAACTAGGGTCCATAAACAAGTGAGTATCATCCATAAGTTGGGTTTAGATACGATAATTCGAAGCAGGATTTCTGGGTACGTCATCTGACAATTTGGCCGGCTTATTGAGACAGCTAGTTGGCAGCTATCCCCGATGCTAAGGACACTGCTTAGCACCACAGTCCCCGAGAATCTTCATAGGTAATTGTGAAACCAAGCACTCTTATCATGCTACGACATTCCTGGGAAGCAACGCGTCTCGGGTCCCAGAGGTCAAAGTAACGAGAAAATTGACTGGAGTTCGACAGGATAGAAAACAAGCACGAACAGCCTGTTGGAATGTGAAGACCCTACTATACGTTGATGAACAAAGTATCACAATGCGGACGCAACATATTACGTAGACACTGACTGCTTTCCAGAGTTTCGTCAACGGAAATCTGGTACATTGTTAAGGTTCCAAGAGTAAACAGTGAACTGGTTTAAGCAGAGCTACTCTTAGGACCTGACGGGCATTGCGATCTACACACCGGCCAATGCGGCTGAAAATCCAACGAAATACGAAGTCTATGACACTTAACAAGGGTTAATCCATCGTTTCCCAGGGTGTAACATACTCTTCGTCACAGGAGACTGGAACACGAGAGTGAGGATTACTGTCTGCCACCAAAGTAACCGGTGGTAGCTTGTTTTTGAACCTCCGAATTCTGTAGTGGTAGGGCGCTCTGTTACCACCTCGGGGGTTATGGGATATACCCCTTCCACTGCACTTATGGACAAGCGCGTAATAAAAAACCATTGTCTGCTGAGGCGAGTAGTGGTTGGAAGAGTTCATGATGAGGAAGGAAGTTATGAAAAGCCTAACGAGTAAACTTGATTTCGTAGCTGAAACCCTGTGCGTAAATGTTTTGAAAGGCAGAATTTGGTGCAAAATCAGTTTTGGCAGATGTTTCTGGGCCTTAAGCTTGCCTAACCTACATCGGGGAATATTGCTGCACGCGGAGATCTACTTCGTTCTGAAACGTTTTCACCGCCATACTACTGATAAACCCTATCGGGAACTAGTTCTGTAAGGGTATAACTGTTGACAAAGTAGTTGATCCGAAAGTGGAGTCCTGAGCGTGCTCTTTGCAGACTGAGTTCCTCTTGGCTTTTGCAGCCATAAAGTTCACTGAGAACATAACAGCAACGAAAATTCTACAATTTCTCCCCGCAAAAAATTGCGACCTTAGCACCTTGGGATTTTCGCGCTAATGCTTTCTTCAGTCTTCAGTTTTCACAGGACAGATAGTGGCCACAGCCAACCGGGCGTGCAGAACTCCTTCGGCGGTATGCACACAAATTAGGCAGCCATCACGGCGCAGTGTATTCGTCGGTCCCCCGCTAAAAACACGAAGCTTAAAACCTCGTCCCCCATCAACTGCGAGATCCATTATGTACTGTGGATGTTTACCGGGTCATTATGCAACAACAAACCTCAAATGGTCCCCAGTGGTATCATCTGTCTATATGCCAAGCATGCTCAAAAACCTAGGTCAGAGACAATCTCGTTCCGTTTACGATTTAGGGCTCCCTTAAAATCCTGGACACCTTGCAGTTCAGTCTAATTTATTCAATCAATAATCTCGCACTTCTATGCTTTGATTTCGGCTGCTACTTTTCAGCATTGTCCAGTAAACGGCATGAGGAACAGAAGCATCAGGTGAAAAAGATCAAAAAATCAAGGAAATAAGTGGAAATCATGAAAACAAAGAAAGAATCCAAATGCAATGCCACTGGCCGCGACACCTAGCCATATCACTTAGTGTCTCCAGCCACCTAGTAGGCGGGTCACGTGAACCCCAACCTGGAAGTCTAACACGCCCAACTTGACCAAGTCCACTAGTCAAGGTTTTCACACTTTTTTGCCATGTCACGGACTGACCACCTCAACCTATCTTCCAACCGCTACCTGCCTCGAAAAACGGCGAATGCTGAGGAAGTTTATTGGTAGACATGCGTAACACATGTCCAAGCCACCTTATTCTGTTTAGATTCTATACTTGATCCACAGACTGACCTCACTATTGCTGATACGGTATTCCCATCACATTCGGGCAACACTAAGGAGAAATCAACGCTCGAACACCGGCAGTCTTTGTCTATTTTCTACCCTTAACGGCCACGTTTCTGAGCCGTATAGGAGAATAGACCTAACCACCGATTGGTACACTCGAGCCTTGACAGACAATCGGATGTTATTCTGACGCCACAGGTGGCTGAGGTTAGCAAAAGTCGAACGCTCCCTGTATGCACGATGACACTCCATCCGACATCTGTCCACCTGGTGAGATGTAACTGCTCAGGTAACAAAACTTACCTACTCCAGCGGAGCTTCTACCAACATGAGGTTTGATATATCACCACCTAAGTCTTGCAGCAGCATTTGACACCTTGGAGGTGCGAAACACGTCCCAAACATTGCTACGCTGTTGTTTCCACCATGTAAGAGAGCTTACAACTTACCTGAGTCTCACAACCGTCACACAATATAGTCCGTATATTCCAAGCCATACAGTTCATTGCCTGAGCAAAGATCGATGGCGCTATTCTCACATGAGGATAGAACCACCTCAAGAATTAATCCAACCACAACATTGAAAAGGAAAGACAAAAGGGGGCAGCCCTAACGAACGCCACTTCTCGTGGTGAACTCGAGTGAAAGAACGCCGTAAGCACGAACTACAATTCGGTTGTTTGCAAACAAGCATTGGAAAAGAGAAATAAACTTCTCTGGCACACCTTTCAATGAGAAGCAGCACCAGAGAGCTGTGCAGTCGACTGAATCAAACGCCGCTTTCAGATCAAGAAAGACACATTGTGCCTCTACGGAAAATGTGTCTGTGCTCTAGGGGTCGCCGAAGAGTAAACATGTGGTCGATACGACCATGACCGGGTCTGAAACCAGCTTGATTCTCATGCGTACACATTCCGCGAGTGCTGAATAATCGGTGGAGAATAAGCCCGATGATCAGTTTGGATGCGATACTCACCAAGCTAATTTCTCTGTGGTTTTCACAGGAGAGTCTGTCACCTTTGAGTATACCAGGACCGCACGAGGTTCGGAGTGCACCGAAAAATCGATGCGCCAGGTGTTGCGGTTTTCAAAAATAGTTTATTGTCAAAAACAGCGTTGTCGATAGAAATTTTAATCAACCGACGTTTCGGTTACCGCGGGTAACCTTTTCCAAGGCAAGTTTTTAATCAAACGATTCTAAGGTAGTCGTCACAAGCCAACGGATGTTCTACTCTGCGTGTGTGAGTGTTTTAAGGCGAGCATGTGCATCGTTTAGGTATGCGGTGGTCATTTTCACCTATTCCAATTATTAGCGTCACCCATCGCGCGGTCAATTGAGGTCAAAGCAGAAGTACGATTATGTGTCTGTTTTTCAATGAGCATAGAGCAGCCCAGATGGTTGATACCCCCGTCCCGTCGTTCCGGTTAATGCATGTAAAGTGGGCGCTGATTGTCAAGGTTTCGGCGTGCAGACGCTCCGTGTATGTTCGAAATCCGAGGTGGAGCATTTTTGTGTTATCATAATCGATTTTGTGTCCTTCAGTCATGGCATGAAGTGCGATCACTGAGTCTCGCTCGAATTTTGCTAATGTCGTTTTGTTGGTTAGTCCAAATTTTTGTTTTCTCATGCGTTTTGTGATTCTGGTTCTCAGCTGTCTACTAGTTTGCCCCGTATATTCAGCGGGACATTCTTTGCAGCTGGTCTTGTAAATAAAGTTGTTTTGGCCTTGTGACGGAATTGGATACTTGGCTTTCGTGAGGTGACGTTTCAAGGTGTTATCAATTAGGAAGAAAGTGCGGATATGATAACCTCCAAAAAATTTTCTAACCGCCTCCGAAGTCCCAGACCGATACGGGATTCCGATTGGGGCCAACCAGTATTTTCTTCCGTCTTTTGTCGTGTTGATTTCTTTTTCCACATTTCACGTTTGATTAGGTGTGGTGGATAATGGTTGCCTCGGAGGACGCTGTTTAAGCGTTTCATTTCTTTTTCCTGAGTGGTGTGGTCATTACAAAGGCTTTGGACTCTATTTACTAAGGAGGAAACAAGTGCTCGTTTTACACACTGAGGCTGAGCTGAGTTAAAGTGTAAATATCTGTCTCTGTGTGTGGGTTTTCAGTAAACGATAGTAGTGGGTTTTCGACGATCGTTTGTTCTCAGACGACAGTCTAGAAAGTTGATGACTCTGTCACTGTTTTCTGTTCCAACCGTGAATTTAATCGGTTGAAACGGTCCACTGTTGAAGTAGGTCAACTGAATTGTTCATAGACGTGCTCCACCCAACGGTCCAGACGACGTCCCTGAGAATGAATCAGTGAGCCGTTGGATTCCTTGGTTAACTCACTTACACTGTGCTTCTGTGGACCGGTACCTCCAATCAAACGTTCAAGCTGGCGAGCATTGCCAGCCTTTTCCATTTCCCTACATTTCGCAATCCACCACCGTTCACGGTCATCTTCCCAAGCTCCTAGTCAGTTGGCGTCTCAGTGATTTATGCACTTCAATGAATGTGGCAGCCGGAGGGACAGATTTTCGAGCATCCAACAGAGCAACTGATGTCAAAGATATCCATCGTTTGTGAGGCCTACTTGAACCAGAGTCCCGTGTGGCATTAGACGCGGCACACAAGGTTTCCTTGATCTGTTGCCGGCATTCATTTGGGTCCTGCACATCTGACTACATCGATAACCGTGTAGATAGCTCTACCTGAAAAGCAAATAGTTGGTTATCGTCCAAAAACAACCGCGCGGGGCGCGTGGCATTTGCGTTAGTGCGACCACGGACGAGATATAAACAGAAGTGAGCACGTACCAAGGCGTGATCTGAGTCCACGGGTGTAGACCAAAAACAACAACAATCTCCAACTGATCCACGCCAGCGGTGACCAATGATAATATGGTCAATCAGAGTCCAATGTTGTGAAGACGAAGGAGGACGTCATATCAGTTTATGCCGCTTCTTATGGCAGAAGTCCGTACGCGCCGGAAACAATCTGTGGTCAGAACACAGCTGAATGAGACAATCGCCGTTATCGGTACGATCAGTTGAGATAACAAATGGGCCTCCGACGTACCTTTCGGAATCTCACAAACGGCCAATTTGGGCGTTAAAGTCCCCAGAAAAGACCACGACGTCTGCTGAACCTACGTTTCGAAACAGCTGAGACAAATCCCGATAGAATTTGTCCTTGGTCTTGAAGGAACTGCAGTCAGTGTGCGTATAAACGGACATAACGAACAAGCATCGACACTTCAGTGTTTTTGTTGACACGCACAGAATCGTCCAACCGAACTGCACACAAACGACTGCTGATTGAAATCCACACCAGCAGTGCACGCCTAGCACCCATGCTTAAAGCAATCCCAACGCCGGACTGATCAAGAGCATTAGAAACCAGATCATCCGACACGCGAAGAGTGAAGATGGAGACTGAGGTTGTATTTGGAATGCGAAGAGTGATAACAAAAGTGGGGTCTTTCAAGTGCCTTTCGGAGACACAGCACACAACTATTTTGAAAGTTTCAGGAGTTCTAGCGAGAGCAGCCTGTTGCCCTATCTGACATAGTGTGCGGACGTTGAAAGCAGCCAAGTGAAGTGAACACTTAGGCTTAAGGAGAGCATTCGATTTATACCCAACTCCTGAACTACTGCATTCTTCAGAGCCGCCATATCCCGTAGTGTTTTGTATCGATTTTAAATTAAGGGAAGAAAAGTTGGCAAAGCTACTTACAGAAAAGTTGTCAGAGGTTTCTCGGCGAATCATACTTCGCGGCTGCCCACACCGCAGAAGGGGTTTTTCTTTGGGAACCCTAACCGGAGCCTTTGACTTAAAAGTTTCACCCACAGAGCAGTGAGGTGTTAACGCAGCACGGAAACGCGACCGAAGCACCCGTGAAGGAACTTCTTTTGGTTTGTCCCATGAGATCTGATTACTGCATGTAATTTGTCTTGCCTTCGCCGGTGCTTTCTTATTGATCCACTTTTCGGATTCAATCCTTAGCCCCATGCACCCAATGGAGCAAGCGGAACATGGAAGGGGTGGGATTTGTGGGCTGCGGGCTGCCTAGCTTAGGCGGGCAATAGTTGCCCAATGAAGGGCGATGACTTCCCCCGCCGTCAAGGGAAACCCCAGGCACTCCACTCTTTTGGCTATCTAGTGGAAGTTTTCAAACCGGTAAACTCTTTCTTTCCGTGTTTATTCACTGGAGTGACCTCTCCAGGGACATAGTGATTAGAACCAGATGTTGTCCATCAACTGGCTCTGAGAATGAACTTCATCTTGCCTCTACCCATCGACCTGTTGGGCATGACTGCATCTCCGGCTTAAAAAAGCCATCCTGCACAGCTCTTTGGGTCACGGAGACACGCAACCCATCACACCATTTCAGCAATATGAGCTAAGAAACAAGCGATTCTCTTGTTTAAACGAGATATAATGTCAGTTACACGGCGTTCTCGGTGGAAAATTATAAGCCGACGTTTCGGTTACAGTGGATAACCTTTCTCAATGCAGTTTTACAATCAAATGACTTTGAGGAATCAGTTGCCAGTCAACGGTGTGTGTATTAGATCCTTTGTCGATTAGATTGATTGGATTTTAGTCACACCGACTCCCATTATCCGAGCCCGTGGTGACGAGGTCAGGTGTCGATGTGACCTTTGGGCTGCTTATGTGTTAGTAATGTCAGAACGGTCCAAATTTCGGGAATCCCTGCCCCGTCATTTTGGTTGACGCATGCAGGGTGGGTGCTAATTGCCACAGCTTCGGCATACAAGCGCTCAGTGCATGTTTCCAGTCTGTATTGGAGGACTTTTGTGTTTTCACAGTCTATACGGCCCTTCGGCTATGGTGTGAAGAGCAATCGCTGAATCCCGCTCTAGTTTCGCCAAGGCTGTCGTGTTGGAGGGCTTGTATTTCTCTTTTCTTTTGTGTTCCATCATTCCAGTCTTAAGTTGTCTGGAAGTTTGTCCAATACATTTAGCTGGAAATTCCTTGCAACTGATTTTGTAAATGCAGTTGTTTTGGTCCTGCAAGTTGATTGAATCCTTGGCTTTGGTGAGGTGGCGAGACAGCGTATTGTCAATCCGAAAGAATGGGCGGATACTATAGTCGCTGAGAACTTTTTGGATTGTCTCAGAAGTGCCTGACCTGTGTGGAATGCCAATGGAAACCAGACAGTCTTTACCTCCGGCACCTTGTTTCGTTGGTTTATTTTTTCTCCTCAATTGGTTTCTTATTAGATGTGTCCGGTAGTGATTGTCGTGAAGGCCTTTGCCTAAACGTCTCATTTGTTCTTCACGAGTGGTATCCTCATTACAGAGTTTTTCAACTCTGTTGGCTCACGATGAGGATGCGCTGAATCGAAATGTAAATATTTATCCGAGTGTGTTGGTCTCCGATGAATACCGGTGGTGAATTTTCAGGATTCATTTACCCTCAGACGGCAGTCTGGAAAACTTATCACTCTGTCGGTATCTTCTGTCTCGATCGTAACGTTAATGGAGCTGCATTGTCCATAAGAGAATTGGAGGAATTCATTCTTGTGTTTGTAATTGGTAACCATAAAAGTATCTCCAAAATATCTCACATATAAACGTGGAAGAGTTTTAACGTCCGCTAAGGCTGTGGAATCGATTGAATGTAGAAAAAGATTGACACTTTCGAGTTTGTCCGTACTGTACAAAACATCAAAATAACGAGCACTGAAGTTGCAGTGAGCTTTGATGAAATCTCCTTATATACAAGTACCCCATAGAAGAAAGCCTAGATTATTTATATTTTTTATTGATCGCTGATGCGTCCTCAGAAACCCGATATCCACTACCGCCCTCCGAAAATAAAACTGGTTTAGAAATCTGTCTCACTTCAACTTACTTCACCTTAAAACAAGAACAATACAAAGAAAATGATCGTGTGGCCATGGGATCTCCTGTCTACCCAATACTTGCCGACAGTGGAGGCTTCTCATTTGAATTTCAGTAAGCCTTTCAGCTCTGTAAGTCATCGCCTACAGGACCGTAAATTGCAAGCCTTTGGGATGATCGAGAAAGTAGGTGACTGAATAGCACACTTTCTTGGGAATCGTAGTTTCTGCGTCAAAGCATATGTTTATCTATCGAGGTAAAACAGGTTGCCACTGGTGTGCGACAGGGTTCAGTACTGCGACCTTAGCTCTTCCTCCTCTACTTAAATGGTCTAGCGAAAGAATTGAGAAACCCGTGTTTCATCTTTGCAGATGATGTGAAGATAACGAGGGTCGATTTAGCACAGGATATACATGCTGTTCTCAGATGGGCAGATCGATGGGATTTACCCTTGAATCTCGCCAAATGCCAAATCCTGACTACCAACATAGACGAAACGAGCAGTATTCCGTTTCAAAGAGTGTCGGAGGTAAGCGATCTGGGTGTGATAGTCACACAGGAATTTAAGCCTTCAAGACAGGGCCAGAGAGCTGCAAATATGACCAGAGGGGTATTAACTAGGGTATGCAGTACTGTCACACCCCAAAAAACAAGTCTTCGTCCCGTTTTACAAGGTTTTGGTGCGACCTCTTCTGTGGTATTGTGTGCAGCCGCAGGCTCTTTATTATCGCAAGGATAAGAAATGCCTGGAAGGGGTGCAGCGACTTGCAACTAGAATGATCACCGGTCAGAGGGGGAACCTTACGCCCAGCGTCTAGAGGACCCTAATCTCTTCTCTTTAGAGCGCTGTATAGACCGAGATGATCTAATAGAAGCGTTCAAGATCATAAAAGGTCTGTCGGGTATAGACATGGGTGGCTTGTTCGTTTCCGCACCCGAGTGCGACACCAGGGGATATAGTATCAAGCTATGAAGGGTACACTCAAGGCTGGACATACGAGCTAAGTTTTTTACAAATAGGGTTGTACCTATATGGAATAAACTGTCAGAGGATACTGTTAGATGCAGCAATGTACCAACTCTCAAAAAGGCCCTAGATTCGCGCTAGAACACTGAGTTCCAAGAACTAGTCGTATGAACTAGGGGTGAGGTAATGAGCCCCTGGTACTTTTGTTGATGGACATATGTCTGTAGTAGTGATACTGCCTCGCAAATTCTGCCTTTCAGACAAAACGTTCAACACGCATTGTTGGGAGCCAAGGAAACTTGTCGACGACACAACGGTCTGGATGCACGATTGGCCACAGCCACTTTCGTGCTCTGCAAACTGAAATGAACCGAACGGCCCTATCAACCTCTTTCTTGTGGCTGGGAAGGTCATAGAAAGGCTTGTGGCTTTTCGAATACATCGTCATCGTACAGCGTTAAGCAGTAGGGCAAGCCCCACTGACCAATGCCTTTCTCACCATGTTGCACGTTAAATTAGAAAGTATGAATATACAAGATGGACAGGGAGTGGACCTATATGGGTGGGAAAAGAAAAGAATGCCCTAGTAGCCAACACACGGAAAACACAGTCTAACTGTACAAACGTACACCGATCAAACATCTGGAGCACTATCAACTGCTGTGCGCACAGCAACACGGTTTTCGACGAAACAGGCCTTGTTTGACAAACCTGTTAACTGCTCGTGAAAGTTGGTCGAACGCCAAGGTCAAGGGATATGTCGCGAACGTTATCTTTGTGGGCTTTAGTAAGGCGGTCGATAAAGTTTCGCACGATAAGCTGTTGCTGAAACTCCAGGCAATCGGTATTCCCGGGCCCATGCTTCATTGGATTGAGGACTTCTTGGTTGGGAGGACCTTTTCCGTGAGAGTTTCACAGTCCCAGTCCGCGTGGTATCCAGTCAGCAGTGGTGTCCCGCGAGGCTCCGTGCTGGGACGTCTGTTGTTTCCAGTGTTTGTGGACGACCTGTCACAGACCCTTCGATCCCAAGGCCTTATCTACGCCGACGACCTAAAGATCTGGCGTGCCATTCGATCAGCAAGGGATCGTGGGACACTATAGGAGGATCTCCATGCACTGGTCAATTGGTCGACCACCTGGGGTCTACCTGTAAACCTAGACAAATGCTCGTGTACGAGGGTTGGCAGACCCGATGACTCTTCTGATTATTGCCTCAGGAGTATCGTATTCCGTCTTACGCTTGAGGAAAAACACCTCGGAGCGGTCGTTACCTCCAATCTAAAGACAAGAGCCCACACTGAGAGCCTGCGCTTCAGCATGGCCCCATTCGCCGTCCATTTGGGCCGCTACCCCTGAATACCTTTCGATTGCTGTAAGCCTCACATGTACGTCCTCGCTCGGAATATGGCGGTCCGGCTGTCTACTTCTGCATGGCGGCGGAGGTAGCCCAACTGAAACGAGTGCAACGCACTGCCACACACCTAGTGGCCGGACTACGTGAGATCAGCTATGAGGAATGTCTGGAAGCTACCGGGTTGTTTCCCATTGTCTATAGGCGTCTTCGAGGTGACCTCATCTATGCCAAGTGAATCACCCGTGATGAGTTGGGCCCGGATCTGCAGTTGAAATTCCCACTCAGGAACAATGACCGTACCCGAGGACACGTACTGACGCTCCGTAAGGCGCAAGCCACCGGGTTAGCAGCCATATATCGGTTATCGAGGAGAGTGACCAATCTCTGGAAGGCTCTACCGATTGACATGGTGGAAGATGAAAACGAGACAATGATCAAGAGGAAATCAGACCATACCCTGAAGGGTTATTGGCAGACCACCGACATCTAGCCGAGCCAATAAAGTACAATGTGATGTGGCTCATACGGGATGACTTTCCACTGCCCTTTACCTGAAGACTGAAGACTGAACTTTGAACCGAAGCAGCTTCGTCGGCCTTGCGAATTATACAAAAGGAGAACAACAACAAAGGGGCAGTTGGCTTACGACAAACGACGAACAGCACTGTATCTGCCAAGTCGAACTCCGTAAAGGTGAGTTGCTCTGCAGTTACCGCTTGTGGTAGGACCCGTTCAGTATTTAACGTTTAAACCCAACTATCGTAGTAACTCTTACACTCGAGGGCTAACATCCAAAACTATCCTATCCAATCTCTCAGGACGCTATGGTTGATGAGTCCTTCGCGGCTACGGTCGTGAGGTGACCCGTGTGCAAGTCGCGGTGCAGTAGGAAAAGATGTACAGAGGAGGTGGGTATGGAGGGCATACAGTGCAATGTCTGTGATACATGGTACCACCCTAAGTGCGGGGCGCTGACGGAAGCAATATACGCAGTGTATTACGAGCACGAGAAACTAGCAGGGGTCTACCCTAGATGCAAGATCAGGGTCAAGGCTAATGTTAAGCAGGCAAAGCAGGCAGCTGAGTTAGCAAATAGCACTGCCAAAAACAAGGCTGTCATTCTTGCCGAATTGGGTATGAATCAGGATGCAAGTGGGAAAGGCGAGGAGAACCAATATGGAAACGATACAGTATTCAGCCGGGAGGACGGATCTCCAACATAAATGCGTATGAAACCCACGAAGGTTAATGACAGTGATTCCATCTCAGAAACACCGGATAAGATGAGGTCTATGGTGGGAAATTGCGGGGGGTCTAAGGATAAGATTGCACTACTAGAAGTCAGGATGGAAGCAATGGAAGGCAGAAATCAATATCTCACAACCACACTACATCAACTAATAAAAAATAGCGACATAGCAGTGAGGCGAAATAGAAATGTGGTCATCAGAGGGGTGCCGGAGCCCGTAACCAAAGTGAACAGGCAAGGGAAGTGTGCAGTAAGCTACCACATAATGAACTTGTTAAGAACGGTGGATTTGCCGGGATACATGGCCATCAAACGTGCCTTTCGGTTAGGAAGGTGGTAGGGGGTAGACAGGACACGCCCCAGACCACTGCTCGTAGAATTTGCAAATTTGAGACAACGCGATAGGTTTGTAGCAGAAGCGGGCAGAATGAAGGAAGTGTCTCAGAGTACGGTGACTGTGGAGCCAAACGATCACTGCAACCGCAGGGGTAAACCATCCATAGTGAGTACGGAAGGAAGTACCAATATCTCAACCACGTCACCACGCATAACTTTAGGGCGAATTGACAAGGTGACAGTCAACGGTTTTCAACACACCAGCTGGGGAAACAGCCTTCCTAGAATTTATGGCTAGGGGCCAGTGCAGAGTAGTACCCCAACGATCTACTATCAGGAGGATATGGTAGCATTTCCATCAAAAAACGAGAAGGATGTTCGGGACTAGAGATGGAGCAATACACTGCCTCCTCCGATGTTGGCGCCAATAGGAGGATGGCTGCCATGCAAGCTGCTTACGCGAATGAAGCGAGCATAAGAAATAAATGGGACGAGCTTCGGGCGCACATGAACATGGTGGACGTCATCGTAATCACGGAGACATGGTTTCGATCGGACCAAAAGGTGAGTCACCTAGCCACAGAGAACTTCACTGTAGTCAGGGTAGAAAGAGAGGACGGAAGAGTCGGGAGAGGAGCCATGCTACTAGTAGCGGATCAATACAACTGCACGGACAGAGGGCGGCTGGTAACACCAAACGTGCAGGCAGTTCATTTCATAGTGCAATTAGGTTATAATTTAGCCGTGTCTTGAAAATGTAGGGGACCATCGGCGGAAGGTGATGAACACGAGGAATTACTTCGATTTCTCAAAATCACCATAGTGGGCAAGAATAAGCTCCTCATCATGGGAGACCCGAACCTTGTGACAACAAGGTACGCAAATGATATCGCGAACATAAACGTGGAAGCTCCATCAGGCAAGAGCGACCATGCAGTGATTTGCACCAAGTACAACCTTGTAGGTATACCGGTTCCGGTAAAAATGAGGAGAAATTTTTCCAAGATAAATGAAGATGATCTCCTGACGAGAGCTCTACTGCTGAACTAGGAAGTGGAATCGGGAGCATGTATGGTCCAAGCACATTGGGAGAAAAGTGAGGGGTAATATCCTGAGGTTAACAGATCCGCAGGGTGGAGGTGCCCCCGTAGTGGAGAAGTCGGGCACGAGAAGCAGACCGCAAGAACCAAGCGGCGTGGAAAAGATACAGGGTGAGGGAAGGGCACCGCAGCCTCCTTCAGTATTTGGCTGCTAGGAAACGAGCCAAGTGCGTTCAAAATGTGTAAGAAGGACTATGAGGAGACACTGGCTAGGAACGCAAAAAACAACCCCGAAGCATGATATGGACATGTGCAGTTGAAGTGCGGCCTGTGAGGTGAAGTAGGGGGAATCACGAACAAACAGGGACGCGCCGCAATCAGATACCAAGAGAAAGTTGATTAGCTGTGTAGATTCTTCCAATAGGTGTACAGGGAAGACCAAGGGTTAACGTATCCAGATGTTTCTTCTCTGGTCACAGTGGCGATTGAGAACTACCCGATAGGGAAAGATGAGGTCATATGCAGCGTAAATAGCTAGTCAAGACCAACGCAGCGGGTCCGAATGGACCCACCCGGCGATCGTGAAACCACTAGCGCCAGCAATGGTAGGACCACTGACGAAAGTATTCAGTGTCTCACTTGAAGCCAGGGTCTTGCCTGAGGAAAGGTTACCGTTCACAATCACCCCCAAACACAAAGGGGATGGTAGAGGTAGTTGTGAAAAACACCGTCCAGTAAACCTAACCTTTATTGTTCTGAAGGTCATGGAGAGGGTCATTTAGGACCGGATAGCGTTGCACCTAAAACAACACAGTCTTGTCCATGAATCCCAGCACGGATTCGTGTAGAAATGTCCGTGTCTGTCCAATCTCTTGTGAAACTTGGAGAAATGACCAGAAGAATAGATGATGGGGAGTGAGTTGAGGTCTTTTACGTGGATTCCCAGAAGCCTTTCGATTCAGCGAACGACCGTCTGCCTATGGAGAAATTACGAAGGTTTAGATTTTCGGACCAGGTGACGACATGGATTAGGGGTTGTCTGCTTGGTAAAATCTTTCAAGTGAGAATAGGGGAACCTTATCTCCGTCTGGACACATGCAGAGTGGGGTACCCCAAGGGTCGGTTTTTGGACCTCTGCTATTCCTCTTGTGAGTAAATGAGTTAGGAAGTGGTCCAGAAAACCCCTGTTTCAAGTTGCCGACGATGTGGAAATAGTAGGAGTAGTCGACTATGAATCAGTCCAAAGGGACTTGGGCAGAGTCGAGGAATGGGCTGCTAAGTGGAACTTTCCACCGAACATGCACAAATGTATGCACCTGGTTGGTGAGGGGTTACCTCACAGACTAGGAGTACTGGAAACGGAAGGTGTGACAGTAACAATGCCGGTTAAATGCGTGGTTCAGGACTCATGGGTCATGATTGAGGATGATTTCCAACCCAAAACCCAGTATGAAAAAGCGGTACCGCTTCCAGGGCGCTCTATCAGCTCCGTCGAACAATTAGCTCTAGCAGAGCATCGGTGCTACTTCCACTAAACAAGACTCTCGTACGGTCTCACTTGAAAGACTGCGTCCAGGCCTGTAGTCCATATCTGGGATCGGGATAGGCAAGTAGTTACATTTCATCATCGGGATGACTTCCCACTGCCCTTTACCTGAAGACTTTACCTGAAGACTGACTGAATCTCCCACTTATTTAATTGGTTCAGCCCTTTGACTTGTCGTAATATTTTGTGTTGGAATGACATGATTATGAATGACTGAAAACGAACTTGTTCGCCAAACTGTTCTCCAAATATGTTCATTTGGAATTTTCCAACATGAGGCACTTTATCGGGCTCCTTACTAAAGCCCACAAAGATAACGTCCGCGACATATCCCTTGACCTTGGCGTTCGACCAACTTTCAGTTCAGTTCAGTTCAGTTTGCACAGGACTTGGTGTGGCTAGAGCCAATCGTGTGTCCAGATAGTTGTGTTGTCGGCGCGTTTCCGTAGCTCCCAACACTGCGTGATTTTCTTTTTCTGAAAGGCATAAATTTTGTGCAGTATCAGCCCTGGCAGAGTAAGGTGGAAACAATAAGTAAATTGCATCTGACCCTAAAAGTTGCTTAGCATAACTCGGGGTATACCGCCACCCAACATAGGTCTAGTGCTTTCTTAAAGGCCTTCACTGTTGTGGTATTTATGACCTCTTCCGGGAGCTTATTCCAATAGGGTACCACTCTATTTGAGAAGTACTTCGCCCTAATTTGGAGCCTCGAATGTTTCCTTTGTAATCTAAGGCTATGCCCCCTTGTGCCTCTCTCGGGGATCAGCGAAAAAAGGTCTTCTCGACTTATTCCTGACCGTCCTTTTATTACCTTGAAGGTTTCTATCAAATCCCCGCGAATGCGCCGTCTTTCCATCGAGAATAGGTCTAGGGCACGGAGACGCTCTGTGTAGTTAAACCCCCTTTGCCCAGCCACCATTCTAGTGGCTAGCCCTTGCACTTTCTCCAGACAGTCTATATCTTTCTGGTAGTACGGTGCCCAGGCCTGCACGCAGTACTCCATATGCGGCCTAACTATGGCCTGATATATCGGAACGAATATCTCCGGATCTCTACACGACATAATGGATCTAACTCGAAAGAGTTCCCTCCTGGCCGTATTGGCTGCTGAGGTGCACTGCTTTGACGGCTTAAAGCTGTTGTCCATTATAACGCCCAAGTCTTTGACCTGCGAGACCACTTGCAACGAACCCACACTATTCTCACTAGCCCCTGTATTTGTGGTCAAGCATTGACACTTGGTGAGGTTTAGTGGAAGGTCCCATTTGCGTGCCCAGTTTTGTACTGCTAACACGTCAAGTTCTATATCTACTCCAGCTATCTTGACGTCATCGGCAAACATAAAGGTGGGGTTTGTAAGCCCACGTGCTAGGTCGTTGATGAAGATGAGGAAGAGCAGAGGGCCGAGCACCGAGCCCTGTGGCATCCCACTCGTTACACCTTCCGGTTTTGAAACATGGTTCCCCACCTTAACACTAAAGGTTCGCCCTGCTAAGAAACTACTTATCCATTGTCTGGCCTTTCCAACAATTCCCATGGACTGCAGTTTGACGTCCAGAAATCTGTGGTTCACGGAATCAAATGCCTTGCTGAAGTCCAAGTAACAGACCGCAATCGATTGCCCTTCGTCCAGACGCTTGGTTACCTCATCGAGGAACAGCAGGAGATTCGTCAGACAGGATCTCCCTGCCACAAACCCATGCTGAGCATTTGATATGAGGTTGTGTTGAACCAAATGCCTAGAGATCTGCTTTCTGACTATTCGCTCCAGGCACTTACACAGTACCGAAGTCAAGCTAACCGGCCGGTAATTTTCCGCCTTTTGCCGGGGCCCACTCTTGTATATGCCTACCACTGTTGCTCTCCTCCAGTCTCCCGGCACAGTTCCCTCTCTAAGTGACGTTTCATACAGCTTCGTCACCGGAGCCTTCAGGACCTCGGCCAGAGGCTGAACGATTGCTGGATGAATCCCGTCTGGACCTGCTGCTTTGTTTCTATTCAAAGTTTGCAACTCCGCGTACACTTCTTCTTCTCCTACAGTAAGTTCGGGTATTGGAGGCGCCTGTGGGCCCTCCATTCTTTCCTCCAAACTATTTTCTGGTCGATATATGCTCTTGAAGAATTCCAAGAGCGTGTCAGCCTTGTCTTCGTCGTTTAGAGCTAGTCGTCCCTGTGCTCCTTCCAAAGTTGCAACGCTCTCTCTCATACGTTTGTGAGATTGCACGTAGGCGTAGAATCGCTTTGGGTTTGTGCGGACCGACGCCGCCAACCGACGCTCGAAAGCATATTTCTCCACTCTTTGGATCTCTTGAGCCCTGTTCCTAGCCATCTTATAGCTATTCCATGCCCCCTGAGTTCTGTACAGCTTGTACGCCGCCCATCGTTGCCTACGAATAACTATGGCCTTGCGGACCTTCGACTTCCACCATGGGGGTAGACTTCTACTGCTTGCCACCATCAGGGGTGCGAACTCATCTGTAAGTTCGAGTAGCCCCATCTTGATGGTCTCCCAACGTTCCTCTACGGAGGCATTTGTGTGTCTCGGTGTCCACTGAATTTCCTCCGCCGCCTTCTTCAGTTCACCTATGTTGATTCTCCCATAGCGCCGACGTAACACGATTTCCTTCGGCGCCTTGCTTAGTCTTAGTGTGACCCTTAGGACTACATGATCACTTTTTCCAAGTGGCTCTTCCCACTTAATTTCCTTAACGTCCTGATGGTGCCGCGTTATGATTAAGTCAAGGAGAGACGGGTGCTGTCCACCTCTGTGTCTAGTGGCCTGTGTCACATGCTGCGTAAGTGCATGTAATTGGACCCACTGCAGAAATTTGTCGCCCGTTGATCCCCTTGGTGCGATCCCGTTTTCCCAGTTAATTTCGGGTAGATTGAGATCCCCTAATAAGATGAACTCCTTTGTCTGTGCCAGCACCGCATCCAGCATTTGGAAAAGCTCAACATCTTCCTCATCTGTGGCTAGCGGTGCACAGGACAGGTAATGGCCACGGCCAATCAAGCGTCCAGAATTCCTTCGATGGTATGCACGCCAGTTATGCACCCACCACTGCCGAGTGTATTTCGTCGAATCCCCGCTAAAAATGAGAGGGAAACGGAAAACCTCATCGCTCATCAACTGCGAGAGACATCAGGCATCGTGAGCGTTCACTGAGACAGTAAGCAATGAGGGAAAAGGTCTGCTAAAACATACTCCAGAAGGACCACAGTGCTACCCGTCATCCATCTATTTGATATACTCAAGGCTCACTACAAGGAAAGATCTCGTACCACTTGCGATCTAGGGCACCTTTGAAGGACTGGACTGTCTGCAGATCTACCATTCCACCAGGCAGACCGTTCCAACTGTTCACAACCCTGTTGCTAAAGAAGTGCGATCTAGCCATCAACCTAGATCGGGCTTTTATCAACTTCTTTTCATGTCCCCCTGTTCTGGAGTCTACGCCCACTTGGAATAGACTATCTGGTCTAAGGCCAGAAAAGCCCTTCATTACCTTGAACGTTTCTATGAGATCCCCTCGACTTCTCCTCCTTTCCAACGAGAAAATATTCAGGTCACAGAGTCTCTGCTCGTAAGTCTTACCCCTCTGCCCTTCAGCCATTCGCGTGGCGAGACATTGGACTTTCTCGAGGCAGGCGGCGTCCTTTTTGTAGAAGGATGACCAAGCCTGCATGCTATCTTCCAAGTTATAGTTATAGTATATTTCTTGACCGTGGTCAATACACATGCACAAGGCAAGATCAGAGTATACAGCAATACATGTCAATGTGAGGTATTCACAAATTCTAAATTTATAAATCACAGCAACCGAAATACAACAGTAAAGTCATGTAGTGTTTGAGTAAACAAAAGTGGTAATGGTTGAGGCGGGAATTTCGAATCGGTTTCGAAATCGCTGGAGGGCGGTGTGGATAGCTGGACAGTCGTGGAATTGCTGATATAAGCAACAAATGGACGGTCACTAACAAGTAACCGGGCGTAAGAGATGCAAAAGAACATTGTTAGAAGTATAGCAAGCGTGGGGCTTTCAAAGTGCAGTCAGAGATGCCAGCGGGATATTGGACACTGATCCAGCATTGGGTAACTAATTGTGGAGGAAGCATGTGAAACAAAGGCAAGTGATTCAAAGGTGATAATAAAACGGACCTTTTGTGCAGGTGATTACAGTGTCATATGGAAATTCAAGTGAAGGCGAAAAGCTTCGCAGGGACTTCAGTGAACTTTTGAAGAGCATGAATGGTGTATGGACATATAACGGACTATTAAAGAAAAGAAAAGCCGTCAATGAAACGGATTAGTGGAGACAAACGTCAATGGTTCGGCTAGGCAGGAGTTGGAAGAGTGTAAAATGTTTTTTTTGTATTTGATAGAAAATTGGTAATCAAATTATGGTTGGCTGCAGATGGCTGGTATTCTGTTCCGTTGAGACCTTGGTTGCAGGCAGAATGTTGTGGGAAGCAGTGAGGTCGTAATATAGCCATGTAAAAGGTACGAATACCTCCGGCTTCCGGCAAGACAAAGCTGATCGCAGTCTAAAGAGCTCCCCACGAGCCTTATACGCAGCAGCGTTGCTCTGCTCCGACCACTTGAAGTTACTGTTCATGATGACCCCAAGGTCTTTAACCATACTGGCTGCCTCTACGGTGAACAGCCCTTGATCATGAGCAACAGTTAGGCTCTCTGTTGCCCTTGACAACAAATGGCTTTTTCGAGCGTTCAGAGGTAAGCCCCATTTGTATGCCCAGTTCAGGACGATACCCATAACCCTGCCTAAGTCCGCCCTACCCTTAGATCCAACAATCTTCACATTATCCGCAAAAATAAAGCTGGACGATTGGAGAGTGGATGCTAGGTCATTACTAAATAACAAGAATAGCACCGGGCCTAGGACGGATCCCTGAGGTACACCACTGGTGACGTTCACCAAACTGGAGCACCTGTCCCCCACTTTGACGTAAAACGTCCTGCGGGAGAGGAAGTCCTCCAGCCACCTATATAATGGCCCACCTATACCGAAAGTCTCTATCTTGCGTAGCAAAAGGCGATGATTAACGGAGTCGAACGCCTTGCTAAAGTCGAGGTAGCATACCTCAACTTGTTTACCTTCGTCCAGTCGTCGAGTTACTTCATCCAAGAAGCACCGGAGATTGGTCAGGCAAGATCTATTTTTCAGGAATCCATGCTGCGCCGGACTTAGCATGGAATGCTGCAGTAAGTGCTGGCAGATATGGGCACGGATGATCTACTCCAGGACTTTACATAGAATGCTAGTTAGGCTTACCGGCCTGTAGTTCTGCACAGCCGACTTAGGCCCACTCTTACGTATTGCCAAGACTGCCGCGACTTTCCAGTCCTGAGGCAGCTTACCCTGGTCCAACGTGGATCTGTACAGTCTGCATACCGATGGAGCTATGATATCCGCCAACGGCTTGATGATAGCTGGATGAATGCCATCTGGGCCCGCTGACTTGTGGCTGTTTAACTCTTGTAGGTACTTACGCACGCACTCCTCTGAGAGATCTAGCTCGTTTAACTGAGGAGGATGCACCAGAGTCAGATCTACTCGCACCCCACTATCTATCCTATGTCCACTGCCAAAGTATTCCCCCAGGGCGTCTGCTTTGCCCTGGCCATCAGTGACAATACCATAGTCTCTAGTGGATTGCGGACCTACGGCATTTCTTGTTGAGCCTTTAGACTGTACATAGCTGTGGAACTTCTTCGGCTGTTGTCTTGCAGACTGGGCCAATTTGAGCTCAAATTCCCACTTGGAAGTTCTCAAAAGGGTTACAGTCTCGTTTCTCAGCTTCGTATAGCGGTTCCAGGCTAGCTGACTGCCGGGAGCTTTGTACTGGTTCCAGCTGCGGTTTCTACGTCTGATGGCCTTGGCAATTGCAGCCTTCCACCACATGGGTTTTCCCTCCCCACTCCTTCGTTTTAAGGGGGCGAACTCTTCCTGTAGGGCAGTCAGGGATCCCTTTATGGCCTGCAGCGCTCCTCGACAGTAGCCTCCTCTGGCGTGTTCCAGGTCAAACCCATCGCCCTATTGCGAAGCCTATCTATGTCCATACTACATAAATTCCTAATCAGCCTTGAGGGTACCTTCGGTTGCCGCATGCATTGGACTATTTTAACACACACGTGGTCACTCTTTCCCAGCGGTGCACAATAATGCAGTCCAGCCACATCGTTGGGGAAGTTCGTTATAGCTCGATCCAGCGAGGATGGAACGCATCCGGTCCTATATCTGGTATTCTCCCTAATATGCTGATGCAACGCATTATCATGCAGCCATTCTAAGTAGGTTTGTTCCTCCGATCCCGGCACGCAGACCTCAGCCACCCAGTCGATGTGCGGGAGATTGAAGTCACCCACTATGAGGGTCTTTTGTGCGTCCTTACTAGTTCAGTCAAAGTCCACAGCAAACAAACGTCCTCTTCGTGGTTTGTGCTTGGTGCCCTGTAGACACAGACGACGTTAACCCTTCTGCCTGGAAGGATGATCGTAACGGAGCATAGCTGGATATTGCGAGTGCACATCTTGGTCTGGGACTCAAGGTGGTTTGCACCTGACCTAACGAGGATGGCTACTCCACCACCAAGGCGATCCTGTTCCCGATCCTGCCTGTAGACTGCAAAACCGTTAGTTATTAGGCCTGGCACATGGTCTTCTTCAGAAAGCCACGTTTCCGTGACGGCAACTATTGACGCTTTCTGCTCGTCAGCGGTTTTGGCTAGTTCCGCCCATTTGTTTCTAATACTACACGCGTTAGTATATAACACCACCGCGTTTGCTCCGTCGCCTAGGTGTCTCTTGCTGTTCACTCCTGACTGTTTCTCAGGCTCAACGCCTGAGATTATGACCCGTTTTTTGCTTCGGATGTCCCCACTGGGGTGCATGAAGCCGGCTGATGGTCCAGAATTTCCGACGAATCCCAATCCATCTCTATAGGAGTGGCCACAACATCCAGACTGGCAGGGGTCGCGCTGTCATCTATCTTCGGACAGTACTGCCAATTCTCGTCTTCCAGCGCATCTTCAATTACAACTATTAGCGACCCCGCACGTGGCTTCTTTACTATTGTCGGGGCCGGGGCCTGAGAGCCGAGTACGGCATTCCGCTGAAGTTTTAGGTTTCTCACCAGCGCCCTGGCTGGTCCAGCAAGGTTACCTCCCGGGGCGAGACCACCAGGCAATACCCTGTGCTCGTCCGGCGCAATCTGGTATCTGCCCTTGGTAATCTGAGCCACTACCGCTGCCCTCACCAGTAGTCTATCCCGGGTAGCCTCATCAGCGAACTCCACTATGATTGGTCTCGAACGATGTTTGCCTTTGTTCCCCAGTGGTGACTTCCATGTCCCCACTCTGTGCACCCTTCTTAGAGTAGGAGGGTACGGAACACCTGCGATTCGCAGTATGTCGCAGACCCTCCTCCTGTCTATGTCCCTCCTGGCTTTCGATTCCCTTATAAAGGGTTCTTCCTGGTTTAGGATCAGAAGCCTGTGGCTTGAGACCCTGCCCATCGACAAGATCTGCCTCTGCAGGTCCTTCACCTTGTTCTCCAGTACCAGAAGAGCAGGGTCATCCACCCTAGCCAACCCATCTTTCGCTCTATTACAGTCGCCCTTCTTTTTGACCTGCCTAGCCCTTCTCGGCTTCTGTCCCGTCCACTGGCCCTCGTCGGTCTGCTTCAAAGAAGTTGAGGCAACGACCGCCTGGCAAGCTCTCGGAACTGGTCCACTCGCTCGGATGATTGTCCTCTCGGGTGTTGATACTACTTCCGCAAACGACTTACTACAACCTGCTTGCGGTGGTTTGGGGCTTACTACTGAGGTGCTACTTGGTGGGCTTTGGTCCTTCCCTTGGGCCTGCAGTTTAAAGGCCCGACTGGCCGCCTCCTTGCAAGGGGCACAGACCCATTCAGCCCATGGGTTCTGTTTATAAAGGACATAGATATCCTTTGCTATCCCTGAACACCTTGGGTGAGCCCATCTCTTGCATATCTCGCACTCTATACCATTTACCACACATTTTCCGCACTTGGGTGCTAGACACTGGTCGGAAACGCGTGTCATACCGAAAACCCTAAAAACGAGGGCGAAAACAACTCAAGTGCTCTTTACCAAAACACAAAATACGCACTCTGACACTAGCAGGTAAATACCACTAACCCAAAAAAACAAAAACAAAAAGAAAGACTAGAAGCGAGGAAAGATCGCCTCAAAAAACACCAAACACTACTCGGCAATACTACAAGGAGAATAAAAATATTCTCCGGATAAAGCGCACCTTAAATGCAATTTTGATACGCTCAGCATTGTTGATTAAATAAGGTTAATTCACAACACTATTCAAAAACTCAATTCAAAGACGAGAGCACTATGAATTCAAACCGCGCGGCACTTACACGAGGTTCAGCAGTTGATAGTGCTCCAGATGTTTACGTATTCGAAAAGCCACAAGCCTTTCTATGACCTTCCCAGCCACAAGAAAGAGGTTGATAGGGCCGTTCGGTTCATTTCAGTTTGCAGAGCACGAAAGTGGCTGTGGCCAATCGTGCATCCAGACCGTTGTGTCGTCGACAAGTTTCCTTGGCTCCCAACAATGCGTGTTGAACGTTTTGTCTGAAAGGCAGAATTTGCGAGGCAGTATCACTACTACAGACATATGTCCATCAACAAAAGTACCAGGGGCTCATTACCTCACCCCTAGTTCATACGACTAGTTCTTGGAACTCAGTGTTCTAGCGCGAATCTAGGGCCTTTTTGAGAGTTGGTACATTGCTGCATCTAACAGTATCCTCTGACAGTTTATTCCATATAGGTACAACCCTATTTGTAAAAAACTTAGCTCGTATGTCCAGCCTTGAGTGTACCCTTCATAGCTTGATACTATATCCCCTGGTGTCGCACTCGGGTGCGGAAACGAACAAGCCACCCATGTCTATACCCGACAGACCTTTTATGATCTTGAACGCTTCTATTAGATCATCTCGGTCTATACAGCGCTCTAAAGAGAAGAGATTAGGGTCCTCTAGACGCTGGGCGTAAGGTTCCCCCTCTGACCGGTGATCATTCTAGTTGCAAGTCGCTGCACCCCTTCCAGGCATTTCTTATCCTTGCGATAATAAAGAGCCTGCGGCTGCACACAATACTACAGAAGAGGTCGCACCAAAACCTTGTAAAACGGGACGAAGACTTGTTTTTTGGGGTGTGACAGTACTGCATACCCTAGTTAATACCCCTCTGGTCATATTTGCAGCTCTCTGGCCCTGTCTTGAAGGCTTAAATTCCCGTGTGACTATCACACCCAGGTCGCTTACCTCCGACACTCTTTGAAACGGAATACTGCTCGTTTCGTCTATGTTGGTAGTCAGGATTTGGCATTTGGCGAGATTCAAGGGTAAATCCCATCGATCTGCCCATCTGAGAACAGCATGTATATCCTGTGCTAAATCGACCCTCGTTATCTTCACATCATCTGCAAAGATGAAACACGGGTTTCTCAATTCTTTCGCTAGACCATTTAAGTAGAGGAGGAAGAGCTAAGGTCGCAGTACTGAACCCTGTCGCACACCAGTGGCAACCTGTTTTACCTCGATAGATAAACATATGCTTTGACGCAGAAACTACGATTCCCAAGAAAGTGTGCTATTCAGTCACCTACTTTCTCGATCATCCCAAAGGCTTGCAATTTACGGTCCTGTAGGCGATGACTTACAGAGCTGAAATCCTTACTGAGATCCCAATAACAAACCATCACTGTTCTGCCTTTATCCATTCGTAGTGCGGTCTTGTCCGAGAATATCAGTAATTTTGTCAGGCACCGTCTTTTTTAACAAACCCACGTTGTGGCTGCATTAGCAGATCATTATCAACCGGATACAAGCAAAGTTGCTTTCCGATTATACGTTACAAGCACTTGCACAGCAGTGATGTCAGGATGACCGGTCTATAATTCTGCCCCTTCTGCCTGGATCCTGTCTCATTTATTGGTACGACAATGGCCTTTGTCCAATTCTCTGGCACCACACCCTCCCTAAGAGACTCCTTGTACAGCTGGACAACGGGCCCTGATCAGATATCGGAAACAGGTTGATCAGTTGCCGGATGGATCGTATCCGGCCCGGGTGCTTTGTGGTTGCATAAAGATTAAGGATCATAGAGCACTTTGCCCTCACTTACTGTAAACTCTTGGAGCACTGGCGTACTTCCGATGCCTGGTCCCGCCGTACTAAGTATCTTGTCCTGAGAATAGAGTCTCCTAAAAACGTAATAAAGGTTTGCGCCTTGTCTTTATCATCGACAGCAGTGCCTCCGTCGGGCATTTCCAAGGTACCTACGCTCTTACGTATCGTTTTCTTGGACTTTACGTAAGCAAGTAACTTCTTATGGCCCGCCTTCACGGTGTTGACCAGTTTCTCCTCATACTCGTACTTTGCTTCTCGTTGCAGGGCTTGGGCCCTGTTTCTGGCTGTCTTGTAAGCGGCCCACTAGTAGTGCGTGCTTTGAAGTTTGTAATGAGCCCATAGCCTTCTACGATTAGTCATCATCCTCATCATACAGTGTTAAACAGCAGGGCAGTCCCCACTGACCATTGCCTTCCTCACCATGTAGCACGTAGAATCAGAAAGTATGAATAAACACGATGGACAGGGAGTGAACATACAGGTGTGGGAATGGGAAGGAATGCCCTAGTAGCCAAGACACGGAATACACATTCTAACTAGACAAACGCACATCGATCAGTCATTCTGATTTGATAGAAAGCGACAACACGATCGCCTCTGTTCAGGGTTCGCTGTCATATCCTTCAGTGTCTCCAGCCAACTGGCTGACGGGTCTTTTGAACCCCAAACACCCAGAAGTGAGGCACCCACTTTTACTAAGTTTGTAGTACATTTTCCCACTCCTCGTTGCTACTTCATCTATTGGCCTCCAGGTGATTTCTTCCACTCCCTAAGAGGAAAGGATAATGAGGCATTGTACGGTAGACGTGTGTTCGCCGTACATAACAAGTGCCCCAACCAACGAAGTCTGCTAAGATGGATATGCTAGACAGAAAGTTTCCTGAATTAGTACCTAATACTCAGTTTCCGACCTCAGCAGTTATTGCTTTAGCAATCTTCGGCTTCCACCAAGGCCGCCAGCTCCTATTTCTTTGCTGTGTTAATAAAGCGAACTCTTCTGTCAAGCTTATTAGCCCGGTTTTTATTGCCGTACACCTTTCCTCCACAGATGGCCCCGGCACTTCCAGATACCATCACACGCTTCGTGGTTTTACCCCCAGTCAGTCCTCATCCACTGTAGCGTAGTTTCCAACCAACTTAGATCCTGGTTTGTTGTGCCTCAAAACGAACATCGCACGCAGGACTCCGTGGTCGCCGAGGGGCATTTTCTCACACCCTTGTGCAGCGGAATGATCACAGCTTCTTTCATTCCCGAGATAGTCAATGAGAGGCCGGTGAAAAGTTGAATAACCGAATCAGCGGTGGAGTTAGTTGATCAGTCAACACCTTTAACATCAGCGGATGCACACTTTCCGGTCGCGGTGACTTGTAAGTTTTGATGGATTTAAGGATGTTTTTCACCCCTGACTTCACAAAACAGTGCATAATAAATATGGGTGAGTCATTCACCATCCGGGTTTGTGCGCTTCTCCCCACAGAATACACCAACAGGTAATGATTGGCTAACGTCTCAGCCTTTCTATTATTTGCTGCAAGCAGTTCGTTGATGTCCATCAGCGCCGGGACACCTACCTTCGCCCTGGTTTGGCTCTTTATGTTTGCAAGCAAGCTCTTGGGTGCTTGCTTTGCACCAACGGCAAGAGCTTCCTCGAACTCCATCCGCTTTGTCCGTTTTTGTTCAGTACACCGGTTGCAAATTCTGCAATAGAGATTAAAACTCCCACCTGTAGATCAGAACAACTGCCAGGCCCGATTTCGTCATCTGAGTAGGCGTCTGAGCTGCAGGTCAAACCAAGGTGGGCGCTTCACACAGGGTCTGCGTCAGCTGAGGAGATAGTAGGCATGAGATATTATCACGAATGAATTTCCAAGTCTCGCTTACATCGATGTCGACATCTGAATCCATGGGAAACCCGTTGATGTCCAAAGCAGCTCTCCAGACATCCTAGAGTGATTTGTGCCCAACGTTACGTCCCACGTGTGGTTCAGGAGTTGGACAAAGACCACCGTGCCAATGAACTTCTAGCATCACGTGGTAACCACTCCCAAGTGGAGTGAGATGTTCGATCCTATCAAAATCAGAGATCCTTGAAGAGATCAGCAGATCCAGGACGGAAATCTGAGCAGACTGTACCCAGACGGACTCCTAAACGTGTTGGAATAAAGCTAGCTCCTGCACAGTTGTAATTAAATCCCGAGAGAAACGATCTTCGTCGGTCGGGGTTCTATCTACCGTCCAGTCAATAAGCTGGGCATTTTTTATTACGTGCTTGTGCGTCAGTGTAGCGGAGGGGATACATATCCCGTATCCATAAGGGTCTACTGCATTATTAGGGATAACCAGCAACCAGACCCTGAGAATTGGAGTGGAGAATCGCACAAGGTTCCAGTAGGTCAGGTGTGGTAACGAGCCGGACCACAGTGGGGGTTACTGTCATCAAGGATGAGACAGTTACCTTCGCAAGCCCATCTACTCGATGACATCAATATATCTGGACTATTGGCGGAAGGTGTCCGATAAACGATCCCAGAAGTCTTGAAGCCTCCAGTTGTTAGCTTAATGCGGCACCAAAGGGCTTCACCAGATCCTTGTGTCACCATACGAGTCCAACTGTAAGCCTGAATGTCCGATCGGACGAACAATGGCAGAACTCCTGTCATCTCGGAGTAGGGCGAATCCGGGAAGAGAAACAATTCAGAGTCCAATAAATTCATACTGAGCCATATCTCCGTCAGCTCCACTAAAGTAGGTGAGATGAACTGAAGCAAGGCTTCCAGTTCATCTGGATTACTCGTAAGACCTCGAACACTAGACAGCATAGCGATGGCGCTGGAGTGGTCCACAACCACATCCTCCTTTTGCTCACAGTGAACTAGCTCGACGGGGCTGATAGGGAGACTAACGTTGATGGCCTCCTCCGGAAGTCAGGGCACCGTTTCTGCACCCGAGAACCCGGAATCCCTAAGTCCGTTTTACCGTTGGCTCGTCGTGCATGGAGCCCAGTGAGGCACTTTTTGTGCCTCTCGAACTTCAGGTTCCATGTCAGGGAACAGCCGTATTCATTCATCCTTTAGTCGATAGGATTTTTGTAGCACGGAGTTTGCATAATCCTCGGATTCAAGGACCACTTTGAGAGGTCGTGGTCGCCCTGCTTCATCAGCCTTGCCCCACCGGAAGGCCGACTTCACTCGGATTTTGTCCGCAACGTTTTCATCACCATCAATAAACGGCTCAGTTAAAACCTAGCGTAACTCAGAAATATCCTGATGCAAGTGTGCTTCAGCCTTGGTCCCACTTACCTCTGGGAGGTTCACAACCAGAGAACATTGTTTCCATGAGGGAGGGGCCTTCCGTGGTCCTTTATTCGCCACTTTCCACTCGTTTGTCTAGCCTCTCCCTCAGGCATTGTGGCGACTTGCCAAGCCGGAACTGCTTTTGCTCTGTGTTTGTTTGATCGTTTCAGTGACGGTTGTGAAGTCTGAGGACGCAGCAATTCTTTCAGAGTTGTGTCCCTGGTGCTCCTTGAGTGGAAGCCGCTTTGCTGCAATGGGTGCAGTGTCAGATGTCGATGGGACCCCCGCGTGTTGGCACAGACTTAACTGAGTACCGGAAGCGCAGCAGAGTCCGTATCACAATTCAAAGTGTCAGCCTCCAATTTGGGAAGAACAGCTTCGGCATATGCACTGACCAGTAAGACACTGGTCTGGGACAGTGGAAGCATCACTAAGTGGCGAAGTATCTTGGGACGAAACACAGATGTTGTCCATAGGCGTAGCACATGAGATCCACGGGTGTCGTGCATAACTTACCCTCAGACGAGGCGCCTGGGGTATTCCGGGGCATAATACACACTACATCCTGCCGTGAGGCACGTCACACAGGAGACCCTGAGTAACCGCGTGGTTTGAATCTTCCAACCACTCTGTGAGAAATACTTTCGTACTGTTAAGCGGAATAACGTGTTATTTTATCCAAACTAACGTATTGAAATTAGTAATACGGTGCGCATGTTTTTCGAAGAGTTTATTTTCTTCAAAAACTGGTTATGCTTTTTTAATTTGCTTTTTCGGTGTTTTTGTGTGTGTCACTGTAAACTGATACCTGGCATCATCTTTTGTGGCGCCTTTTTGGTGTACAGTAAATTTTTTAATTTGTGCTAACGTTTTACTAGTTTTTAGCACGGTTTTATTCATACCAACTGCCAAAGTGACTGAATCAGAAGTTGATCCCATCGATCAGGCAGTGAGCGGTGGCACCAAGGAATGCACTGACCCGGTGGAAGATGAAGGAATCCAGTGCGATTGGAGCTTCGTTTGGTATAACCAAAAGTGTTCCCGGTAGAGAAGAACTTCGAGCTGCAAATCAAGCACACATCTCTTAAGTGGATATGCGCCCACGGTTTCGCGTTCGCGAGCTAGTGCTCACGCTTAATTCGAGGGAAACTAAAAAGGGGGACATGACTGCCAGGCCGGAACAAAAACTGGAGAAAACTCGATAACAAGTTTGGTGGAAAAGGAAAACTGTGTGACGAATCAGAAAACTAATAAAAAGGGCAACCCAAGCCCAAAAGTGAGGACAAAAAGGCGTAGCATGTTCCAGCAGGGCGAAAAAAAAGTTTCATGACAAGAGTAGAATCTCTTAAGTAGCAGGTTAAGCGCCTAAAGGATGAAGTGCAACGCATAAAACGGGACACGGAGGTCCCAGCAGGCGAGAAAAGAACACTGCTACTTCATAACCTTGCAAAAAACATTGTAAACGACGGCGGACCCAGAAAGGATGAAAACCGTCGGCATGTGACTGAGTTTCTTAAGGGGGCTGGTTTACATCTTGGCAAGTCAGCACCCAAAGTTCAAGGAGTAAGTTACATCCACAAGGTGATGCTAGATGCCGATAAAAAACAAGCCAAAGTTCAGAAGAACAAGAAGCAGGGAACTCCCAGTACATCGAGTCCAGTTAGTATAAGGGAAGTGCAGCCAGAAGAGCGCTTTGTTCTCAGCAAGTCACCCTGAAAGTCTACTCCAGTGCGGCCAGCAATGGCGGAGGCACCACAAGGAAAAGCTAAGGAAACCAGCTGGGTTGAGGTGGTTGTAAGTCAAGTCTCGCAAATCGAGCAACGCGTAGCCAATTCAAACGAATCCCAAAACCAGAACAAGATTGATTCGTAGTTTCTACGATACTAAATTGAAATGCACAAAGGATACAAATATATACGAACCTCAAGTATGCGGCCAAATAGACTTCACAGTAAAACCCAAAGGTCCAAAGCCCCGTGGCTCAAGCACGACAGTCAGAAACGGTTCAAGGCCAAATTCAAATGTCTCACATGGATAAACAAACGTGAAAATGTGTGGTGTATGAGCGAGCTTTCCAAGATAATGTTAAATATAGTCAAATTCACAAAGCACGTTGAACATTTAGAAGGATTTTCAGTATTCGTTCGTTACACCGCCGACCAAAATCCTTCCGCGAAAATGGTTGTCTAAGGTTCAGGAAGGGGTCATGATTCTCACCCTATCTACCTTTAACTTATTGTCAGTGCCTGTGGATACTAACTTCCTGTGTTATCTGAACGTGAAACAGGTTTTTGCCGTAGTCATCATCGCACAATCCATAAGGAATCAATTCCAAATCGCGCTGCACAACTTGAGATTGACATATTCATCAGGAAACCGGCGCATATAGTCAGACGCACGATGAAGATGAAGGCTTCGCAGAGTGAAGTGTTTCGCCGCACGAAATAAGTCTAAGCATCACAAGCAGTAACCCATTGCAGCAACTGGTTAGACTAATTTTGTTTACAAGCTTGAGCGCAGAAGTTGAACGCAGGTGCAACGCCTAATGAGATATCGCGTAAAACTGACAGGTCACGAACCAATGGAATTACATAAAATTAACGCACCAAATCTTCCGAAAGAAATGAAAACCGGTTTCTGATTATGAATAAATTTCGAAAACAAGTGTACGGCGGACAGTATCGAAATACACATGAACACGGAGATTGATCGAATACTGGCATCTATCAGAGTATTTCAAAGTTTTTCTGTGCACAAAATATGTGACAATCAATATTGTATAAAATGTAAATAAATGTTCTTCTTTAAAGATAATAATAGTTTCACAATGTGCTCGCAGCTAGTATGCCTCACCTGAACTGTTCAAGTGAAATACTGGTGAATTTCTCCTCTTCACCTATGTGCACGCTAGATAGAAACTGGAACTAAGTACATTTGCAACCTTTCAGAAAAAATGGGTCCAGTTGATTAGTTGTAGGGCATGAAATGCAATAAAGTGCTGAGTAACTCGGAGCGAGGCGATCTGCGAGCTACTTTGTCTTTTGTATGTGGTTTCGAGCTCGAATCATCAACATTTTCCTCGCTGTTTCCCGCTACGAGTGGATTAACTCTCTGATGTCTCGAACACGTTCTTCGTTTCTTCCGTTTCCTGTAATGTAACACAACTGTAGGATCTGTCCAATAGGCAAGGCTCAGTTCGGCGGTGGTGCAGTTCTCTTTTAGCATTCGTGCTACCTTAAAACCCAATACCAGTGCAGTCGTTTTGAGCTCGTTTAGGGATACTGACTTCAGCTCAGCAATTTTTGTTTTGGCAAAGGGTACTTTGTTTCGCCGCCGGCCATGCAGTTCCACCCAGGTACCGTACACTGTCACTGGGTCGGCAAATTTCAAGCTGCTTTGGGTGACCTGCTGGTGTCCTTTTTTGAGATATTTCAAAGGCCTCCGGGCAACTTCTCCTTTTCTCAATAAGTGACTTGACGGTGGTCTCTCGGGTATAGCAACTTCATGTTGCCCACTGTGAAGTCTCGTCTTTGAATTCGCCATCGAAAGCGCCGACTGATCCTTCGAGTGAACTTCGCTTTCCTGAGATGGACCGTTGGATTCAATATCGAAAGGCTGATCGTGTTCTACAGAGGCACTTCTCTCAGCAACATTTGAGCAATTTATTGATGCCGATTGTTGAAGTTCGCTCGTCAGGGGTCCGAGAAGTGTCCAGCCTAGTATCGTTCGCGTAGCGAATGGTTCTTTTCGATTGCTTATGCTCTGTTCAAGCACCCAGTGAGCTTCTGGTACATTGCATCCAATTAGTATGTCGACGTGGGGGCTAGAAACTTCTTCGAACTCTATGTCCCTGAGATGAGACCATCTCTTGGCGATCGATCTAACAGAGTCGACTGGTCTCATTGGCAAGCTGTCTATTGCAAAAGCTTCCGGAATTTCTACGGTCCCCTCATCAGATAAAGACGTTAACTGCAGGGTCAGCCTCTTAGAATTGCTAACATGACCCCCTGCAATCGTGCTGATAGTGAGCGAGGTAGGTTCGCCTACTAGTTCACAGCTTTCTACAAGCTCGCGAGTAATCAGCGAGGTATCCGACCCCGTGTCCAAAAATGCATTGACCCTCCTCAGTCCTTTAGGTGTCACGATACCGACAGGTACGATGCCTAATCTTGCCGGTTTGAAATCATCATGTCCCGTTGAACAGACAATTTTGGGTTCATCTGGCTGAATAGGTCTATTGTTGAGAAGGCCGTGCAGTAACGAGTGATGATTACCCAAGCATCCGTCTTGGTTGCATTTCACTCTTAAGCTGCATTCAGAGGCTCGATGAGAGTTGTTCAAACACATAAAGCATGAGCCAATCCTTTTTACTGCGCACCACCGATCGGGTACACTCATCCCATGAAAGGTCGGACAATCTGGTAACCGATGCAGGGAGTTGCATAGCTTGCATTCAGCTGACCTCTCGGGTTCTTGACTTATCATGTGCATGTTAGCCAAAGACTGGGTTTGGTTACAGTCCTTCTCCACAATTCGAGATGTTGGTTCCCTTCGCGCCAGTCTGCAACTTTCGCGTACGATTTGTCCAAATCGGCTGTTGGCGATACGGGATTGACGACCTATGAACTCCGTCAAATCGTTGAACGTAGATTCCCGCTCAAGCATATTTATTTTTTCAGCTTCCTCTGCCCATCGGCTCTGTAAATCAATAGATAGACATCGGACAATGCATTCCTGTGTGTGCAATGCATTCAGATCAGACTGGTATCCTAAGTGCTCCAGTGCTATAATGCAATTCTGCATTTTTATCACCAAACTCGACAGTGATTCAGCCTTGCCCTCAGTCCTTTTCGCCTCTAATAAAACACTATCAGTTAGGCTTCTAGCCACCTTGAATGGTTGTCCAAACAAATCTTTCAGGATTCTGCGCGCCCTGATGTACCCCATCGGTGGATCAAGCATCGCGCAGCCTTCGATAGCACTTTTGGCTCTCCCACGACAGTAATGTAATAAATACAAAAACCTTTGACCAGGATCTGCAACTTTGCACTCAACAAAATTTTCGAATTGTTTCATGAATATACAGTATTGCTCTGGGTGCCCGTCGAAGTGGGACAGCTCCACTCTCGGCAGGTCAAGAGCCAAAACCTCGGTAGTTTCAGGCTGTCTCAAGGGTTTATATTCGTCGATCACAGTGCCTTTTCGATGTTGACATTGTGAACTACATGGACTCTTTGTTGGCTCTCTGAGACCAGTTCCTTGTGTAAGGGGCTCTGCTTCCTTTCTGGCTAACCGCAGCTCGTTTTCTAATTCTATCACTCTCATTCTATAAGTACTAATATCGTCAAACGCATCGCGGTTAGAGATATATGACCTGGCACTGACAGAGCTAGTAAACTTAGCATTATCTAGAGAATCAATAACACCCGAACCATCTCCAGAGACTTGCCGAGTTATTTCCTGTTGTCTCAAAAGGTCCTTGCTTCCCCGTCTGGGCATTTCCAATGGGTTTTCTTGTCCAGGTTCTACTTGAGTACTGTAAGTCAAGTCTCGCAAATCGAGCAACGCGTAGCCAATTCAAACGAATCCCAAAACCAGAACAAGATTGATTCGTAGTTTCTACGATACTAAATTGAAATGCACAAAGGATACAAATATATACGAACCTCAAGTATGCGGCCAAATAGACTTCACAGTAAAACCCAAAGGTCCAAAGCCCCGTGGCTCAAGCACGACAGTCAGAAACGGTTCAAGGCCAAATTCAAATGTCTCACATGGATAAACAAACGTGAAAATGTGTGGTGTATGAGCGAGCTTTCCAAGATAATGTTAAATATAGTCAAATTCACAAAGCACGTTGAACATTTAGAAGGATTTTCAGTATTCGTTCGTTACAGTGGTCGCAAGACCAATTCGGGCCATCGGCAGGGCGGTTCGAAAGAAAAGTACTTCCGCTGTGCATCTTTTGCCCGACACCGGGTCGACGGGTAAAAACAAAACAGCCCCGAAATCTAGGAATTCACTTAAAATTCAAGAAGCAGCACCGCAGATACCTATGCAGCAAAAAACGGGGGCATCCTCAGCCGGAAAAATCGCAACAAGATCAGTAGCGCCGACCAGGAAAACGAAAAACTGGTATACAAACTCTTGTGGTCTCGAAGGGAAAAGAGCGGAGCTGACGACTAGGATCGCAGAGTCCGACGTCGTTGCGTTGACGGAAACTTGGATAAAGCCAAACACTGAAAACAGGCTTTTTCAGGTATAGACTGACTACAGACAGGATAGAACAGATGGAAGGCAGGAGGTGGGGTAGCACTATTAACACGGACCCACGGAGGCCATTTGAGGCTCGGTTCAACTTAGACTTCGATAATGTACAGGCCAGATCCTGCTTTATCAGGATCGAGGTGCGGATAGCATGCTTTATCTGTATCTAAAGGGCGCCGCTAGCGACAGATGAGGAAGGCTTCGGGCTTTTGTAAGTGCTGGACGCAGTGCTGTAACAGACAAGGAAGTTCGTCTCATTAGATTATCTTAACCTGCCGGAAACTAACTGGGAAAGCAGGATAACACCAAGGGGATCAACGGGGCGACAAGTTTCTACAGTGGCCCCGGCCACACGCATTTACTCAAAGTGAAGCAGGCTACTATACACAGAGGTGGACGGCACCCGTTTCTCTTTGATCTAATCATATTGCGGCGCCATCGGGACTTTAAACATATTAAGCTGGAAGAGCCACTGAACAATGGTGGCCATGTCCTAAGGGTCACACTAAGACTCAGCAAGACGCCGAAGGAAATCGTACTACGTCGGCACTACGGGAAAGGCAATTTTGGCAAACTAAAATGGGTAACGGAGGAAATTTCGTGGACACCGAGTCACAAAAAGGCCCCATAGAGGATCGTTGGGATGCCATCAAAAGGGGGCTAATCAGACTTACGGCGGAGTTTGCACCCCTGAGGGCGGTTAGCCGTGGAAAGCGACCTTCATGTTGGAAGTCGAAAGCCCGTAAGGTTATAGTCATTCGCAGGCAACAATGGGCGGTGTACAAGCTGTATGAATCTCAATGGCATGAAATAGCTATAAGATGGCCAGGAAAAGAGCTCAAGCGATCCAGAGAGCAAAGAAATGTTTGTTCGAGCGTCAGTTAGCTGCCTCGGTCTGCACAAACCCAAGGCGGCTCTGCGCTTACTCTACACAGAGCGACACCTTGCCCTGCATCTGTTCTCGATGAAAAGGCGGCGCTTTTGCGAGAATTTGATAAAAACCTTCGAGGTAGTGGAGGGACTGTCAGGTATAACTCAAGAAAACCTTTCCTCTCCGATCCCGCAGAGGGGCAAAAGGGGGAATAGCCTTAGACTACAAAGAAAGCACTCGAGGCTCAAAATTACGGCGAATTTTTTCTCAAGTAGAGTGGCACCCTATTGAACTAAGCTCCCGGATGTGGTCATAAATACCACAACAGTGAAGGCTTTTAAGAGAGCAGTACACCTGTGTTGGATGGCAGTATACCCGGAATTATGTTGAGCAGATTTTAGCGACAGACGCAATTTACGCATTGTTTTCCCCTTCCTCTGCCAGGGCTGATACTGCACAAAACTTCTGCCTTTCAGGAAAAATAAAATAACCATGCGGTGTTGGGAGCTACGGAAACGGGCCGACAACACAACCATCTGAACACACGATTGGCTCTGGCCACACAAAGCCCTGTGCAAAACTGAACCGAACTGAATGTCGAGGAACATCACGCTTATGCAGCATATAACCCCTGCTAGCACAATTTGCCTAAAAATTCGCAAGCTACTTGTGTGTTTACGCATTGTTCCCTCAGTTGACTAACCAGCGATCCCATTGGTTGTTATGTTACGCAGTTGCTCGGGCTTGTGCCTCATTCTTGTACTGTCTATCAGTAGTGATGAAGTGCACTGGGGACATGTGTGCACTTAGGTGATGTCATGTTCCAGCTAATCATTAACCAGTGAATTGGTGATACACTTCCGCTAGGTAATATCGCCGCACTGAAATGGGGCCTTGACACCCGACGAAGTATGTCACTTGTGAGCACGTGCTACCACTATAGTAGTATAATAATAGTCGGCGATATTTGATGACCGACCGTCTGCTCCATTTAGAGCCGCTGGGGATCCATGAAACTAAAAGCTTTTGTGACGAAGTTGTGGAACTGAAAATGATATGATGCCGTTGCGTAAGTAGATAGCACAAAGTTATTCTACGCCCAATGAATATACCGTTTCTTTCTCTGCGGAAGTTTTTAAGTGTTTTAATTATGCACCAAGGAAAATAAATTTTGCCGGGCATAAAAGGCGGTAAGTTGCGATGGCAAATTCGGAAGTGAGCCCGATTTAGTGTCCATGCTAGCTGGGGAAAACAGCAGCATATTTGCGGAATTTCGAGCACATGAGTGGGGTTCTTTTTGTTTGGATTTTTAATCCGCAGCCGGTGCTAGTGCGTTTGACTGACCATGCACTGGACACAGCCTGAAAACAACCTTAATAATGCTCCTCTCATTCTTGACCGACACCACATGTCTCACCTACATCAATCAAATTATTAGATCCATTCTTACCTGTTCTCCTCGACACTTTCCTTCATCTCCCCTTTTTTGAACTGCTACTCAGTCGTCGTCTTGTCTGTGCTTCCGCATTCTCCACTCTCTCTGTTGATCCGCCAAGTTAACCTGTCATGAAGATAATTCACCACGATATTCCGAAGTTAATTCCACAAACATTCGACCTGACCTAACCGCCCCACCTAATAACTGATAATTTCTTTCTAGGACCCCATTGTTATTGACCCGGCTTCTTTTATATGTATATATATACATATATATAAACAAGCGCATATATGTATATATGCATTCGCTCTGTATCCCGCAGTTCTTCACAGGCCATTTCTCTTGCTATCATCCCGCTGACCGCTATGATACGCACCCATTCCTTCTACATCTATGTCTCACATCTACTATGTCCAGTTCCTATGAACGATTTATTTTTACCTGATCCACCCTTTACGTCTTACTTTGCTCGCTCCTTGTTATACAATGAGTTTTGTGCCTTGTTGGCCTACCATCTATTGCAGAGTACCAATGCTTCGTTGCTACCTAATCCTTTGCAGTGAGTCTCACTTTTTCCTCATCGTCTCCTGATACTACAGTCTATTATGCCGATTTCCAGCTTTTCTCACATATATAAGTCAGTTTTCAGATGTCCCTATACTGACCAGCCGAACCCCCCTCCTGACCTTGACTTTTCAAACTTACCGGGAGTCCATTCGAATCCGCCCAAGGGTCCACTTAAACTCAGTACATTCTTCTTAGTGTGCATACATTTGCCATACTTTCATCACACGTTAACCCCCCCCCCCTTCCAAGCCTCCTTTTTCAACTTCTGTCACGTAAATTTCTACATTTTCAGGGTTGTTGTCTGTTTATTCCATCACTTGTAAACAGTTGATCATGCACCAGGCATGCCTCGAGCGTCTCCGAAATAAACCATCAGTATTATTATTATTATTGTTATTATTATTATTATTATTATTGCTAGGACAGACAAGGAAGAATAGCCCATAGCAATTTTGGTCTACCTATTCGCGATTACAACAGGTCAGATATATTCGAAGCTCAAAATACTGCACGGGAGTACTAGAAACTCCCGCTTTGGAAGGTCACCCATGCCATTAGGCGCCACAGTACTGCTGTTCTAGACTGCAAAGCTTATGACACTAATCATGATTTGACAGAGTGCCCGAAGTTCCTCAAGGCTACGGCAAATGAGTGTTTGGAAATGGCACTGACGGTGGAAGCTTCTCATATGTTTCAGCAAATCATATCAGGCGGCAGCTTGCAGATTGAGATCCAGGTGTAAATACGAAGGTTCCCGGGCAGGCAGCGTCGATTACCGCACCAGGTTAAGTAATAGGGCCCGACGAAATCACGAAACAACATGTAATTTTTCATCATCACGAACTAATAATAATAATAATAATAATAATGGTTTATTTCGGAAGCGCCCGAAGCATGCCATGTGCATGATCATGTAGATACAGGTGATGGAATGGACAGATATAATTCATGGAAATATGGAGACTCTCATTAAAATGTTGGGTAAAAAGGCTCAGAAGGGTGAATAAGGTAGGATGAAAATAGTATAAACGTATGCACACCATAGAGATTGTGTATAGTTTAAATGAGCTCAAGAGCGGATTTGAATGGACGCCCGGTGAATTTGAAATTCAAGGTCAGGTGGACTGATTGGCTGGTCCCGGGCAATTACATATGGAGGCAGACTGGTAAACATGAGAAAAGCTGGAAATCGGTATAAAGAATTGCAGTAGCGAGGAACGATGGAGAAAAAGGTGAGGTGCATTGCAGTGGATTAGATGACAATGAAGCATTGGTACTTTGCAGTGAATTGTCGGCGGACAGGACACAAAAACTCACCGTAAAACAGGCAGCGAGCAATGCAGGACGTAGAGGGATGATCAGATGACAAAAACGATTTAGAAGGATTGGATACGGTAGATGTGAGGCACAGATGTAGAGTTGATGGATGCCTATGATGACGGTCGTTGGGATGATAGCAAGAGAAATGGCAGGTGAGGAACTGCAAGATGCAGAGCGCATGCACATAGATATATATGCGTAAGTTCTTATATATATATATATAGATTAATTGTGTATATATGTATAGGTTAGAGAGAAGCAGGAGCAATAACAACGGGGTCCTAGAAAGAAATTATCAGTCAATAGGAGGAGTAGGTAATGTTAGATCAATTTGTCGTAGGATTAACTTTGGAATTTCGTGGTGGATTAACTTCATGACAAGTGCACGTGGCAGCCCAACGGAGAGAAAAATAGAATGTGGAAGCACAGAAGTGATGAAGACTGTTAGGAGCAGTTCATGGAAGAGTGAAGATGAAAGACAGGATCAAGGAAAACAGGTAAGAATGGGTCTAATTATTTGATCAATGCAGGTGCGAGATGTAGTGACGGACCAGAGGAATCGGGTAGTGACAGGTCAAACAATTTGGAACTGTAAAAAAACGTCACGACGTAACATTGTCATTACAATGGTGGAACATGGAAAAGCGGACCACACTGGAAGGTACAGAAAAATGCCTGTAGCGAGCAATAAACGGATCAAGGGATGAAAGCAACGACCGAGGAGACACAGGTAAGAAATCACCAATCAGATCATTTTACTGCCACCAGTCAGTGCCTGGAAGTAGTAATTTTAGAAGAGGTGACTCCTAGCTGGGTGACTAAAGCTCTGGTCCCCTTTGACAGCTAATCTAAAACTACCTTGGCAGAGCAGCGACTTAAGGGTAAACACTAACTTGAGAAGAGTCCAAAGCTCTTAGCAGGGGGTACGGCAGGCGAGACTCAGGTAATCACTGTAGAAAGCCTGCAATTGCAACTCTTGTCTCTTGCTTATGGATGGATCTAGTCGGCCGAGGCACTCAAGCTGGCCGACTTTCCGGAGCTGGCACCGAATTCAGCGAACGTAATTCTATCTAGACGACCTCAACAGCGGGACGGAGCCATCGCGGGCTGAAAGGGCGAGGAAGTGGATCCTGTTTCTGGTTGCTACTTGCCGGAAACTCATTGTGTGCTGGACCAGGAAGTAGGCAACCGCCAAGCGCCTTACTCAGTACTTGCCACACTGGGGTGGATACTGTGTGACCCAGTGAGGATACGTGGCCCCCTAAGTGATGTACCTGCAGAAAGGGAACACAAAGCAGCAGCTGCTTTGCCTGCACAGGCAGGAATTTCGCAATCTCGGGGACGATCGGCTTTCGTTATTGAGGAAGGAGCATTTTGCACCGCAGAAGGTAAGGCTAGGGGCCAAAGGCCTGAAAAGTCAATTCAAAGTGTTCTTTTTGTGTGCACAGGCCGACCATCTGGTAGGCAACAAGACTTACGTTCTTCACGGGTTGCTGCGCTGGAAAGTTATTTCAGTAGGGAAGAAGCTCCCCTCAAACGGCCCTTGGAAGTAGTCATGTGGAACGAGGCACTAGGTTGCGCAAAAAACGTGACTGCCACTATTAACGCCAAAGAAGGGGTGGAGTACCTGCCTCATCACCCATTTTCATATTTCAAGAAACCTGAAAAGCTTCGGGTGATTTTCGATTGCGCCTTCAAGGTTTGGGGGCAGTCGTCAGCTGACCGTCTACTACAAGGGCCAGAATGGAAGACACCGATGGTTGGGTTTTTGCGTCGGTTCAAGCTAAGCTCAATGACCTTGTCGGCCCACACTAGGGAGATGTTTCTTCAGGCGCAAGTACCAAGCAAAGGAAGAAATTCACCGCAAATTTTATGGTGGGACGAGAACATTTTGGACAAATCGCTGGTAGAGTGACAGTTCGCCCCTTCTCAGCAATATCGTCAACCTTTTGTGCAAATCACACCCTAAGGAAAGCAGCAAACAGGGTGGAGGGTGCCAATCGGGACCGGACACCGCTGCACCCAAAAAGACACAGTCCCCTCCGGGAATCCCGGCACGAATTAGTGCCGAAAAGCCCGTGTCCACCAAACCTCCTGTGCTGCTTGGAGAATATAACGGCTAGAACAAAGGGAAGAGCCAAATGAGACCTTTTACCTGGATTACCGGGGAGCTTTTGATTCAGTGAACCACCTTCTGCCTATGGAGGACCCGCGAGGTTTGGGATTTTTGGACCGGGGGCTGACATGGATTAGGGGTTGTCCTTTTGGCAGGTAAGGATAGAGGGAGGCTCATTTTCGGCTGGACGCGTGCAGGGCGGAGTACCACACAGGTCCGCCCTCGGACCCTTGCAATTTCCGTTGTACGTAATGGACTAAGAAAATGGCCAAAAGAATTCCTGTTCAAAGTTTTCTAAGGATGTGAAAATCTCGGGAGTAGGCAATTGTGAATCACACCGAGTGAACTTGGGAGAAGTTCAGGAACGGGTCGTTCAGCGGGACCTATCACTGAACATGCACAAATGTTTGCACCTGGTCGATAAAAAGTTTCCTCACTGAATAACGATGCTGGAAACTAAGGATATGATGGCAACAGTTCCGTTAAAGTATGTGGTTAGGACTTGAATGTCACGGTTGGGGCCGATTCCCAAACCAAAACCAAGTGTGAAAAGCGGCAAAAGCCGCCTCCAAGGTAAGCCAGCAGCTGCCTCAGACAATTAGCTCAAGGGAACCATCGGGCGTCTCTCCCACTGCCCAAAACCCTCCCACAGTCTCACCCGGAAAGCTTTGTCTAGACCCGGAGTTCACGTCTGGTTTGGGATAAGCAAGTACTCGAGAAGGTTCAGGAAGGAATTACCAAATCTTTTTCCGCGTTAGGAGGGAAAGGGTACGAGGAATGCTTGGAGTACCTCAACTCATTTTCTACGAAAAATAAGAGGAACTGAGCAGACTTTACAGTGGCATAGGAAGCTCTTACGGGGCCATATCTACTTGGGTATTCAGATACGCGCCCCCTGTCACCGGGAGAACGCCACCACCTAGGAGGCTATGCCTTCAGGCTGAAGAAGATTAAGTTACGGACAAGACTTTGGACCCAGTTCTCTAAGCCACGCGTGAGGAACGACTGGGATAAACCTTTGGAGGAAGTGGCTCAGGCAATCAAAACGGCTGAGTTCAGGCAAGGACTGGACGGGGTACAGATCCGGGGGGCTCAGTGAAAGGCTACAATCACGAGCAACACGGCACCTCTTGGATTGGTTATAGTTCCTTAGACCTCGTGTTTGCTGGGTTTCCACTTTGCTCACCGATGCTCTCCCCCATACCACTTTCCCCATCCTTCGATTACCCCTTGCTTCCTTTTCCGTTTACTCCACATGAGCGGTTTTGCCTCACCTTCCACGTCTTTACTCACTACCATTCCACCTTTACGCTTGGACCATCTCTTTTGCTCCACCAAATGGTCCACGTTTCTTCGCCTTTTTCCTCCCACACTAAGGCTACGAGTCTGTCCACAAGTTGGTCTTCTGGTACAAAATGTGAGCCGTATATTTCTAATGGACTCAGGCACGGTGGGTCAAGGAACATGGTTCTCACACTACGGCAGCACTGTGGGATCCGTAGAGCCTGCTGGCGCACGAAACTGGAAGTTCTGGCTATCTTTTCGCAGCCCTGGAATGTTTTGCGGTCTTGAGTTACTACCCGAGTTTGAGGCTTCCAGCCCAAATGTCCTGGTTCTTAATGAAGCCTTTGATCGTCTGTTGGATTCACCGAGCTAAAACGACAAAAAGGGAGGTGGTGGGCCGAGGCGGAAACCAGGACAGAATGTACTACATCAATCAGTGTCTCACTATGAACTGTGCCTTGAGAGGAATGAGGGTATGGCATTTATAGAGATATAGTGAAGTGAGAGTGCGATAAAAATACATCCATTACACCTTTTTGTTTACGGCAAGGGAGGCAATGGGAGAGAGCAAGTTAGAGATCTGAATTTTCTTGAAGATAGTTTTGTCTTTTGGGAGGAAAATATCCTCCGCAAAAGCCTTTCGCAGAGTAAAAACCCCATAGCCAAACAGTGTATGCGTAGAGGATTTCGTGGTCTCAATTAAATCCTTTCTGCCGTGATCACAGAACGGAGATTTTGACCCGATTCAAAAAGTCGAAAGATCTAAAGCAGATCACTCCTTACGCGCCTTACGCCAAGGGGACAGGGATTGAGGATTAAGGTGGGAGGGACGAGGTAGGCGGGACAGACCCCACACTGCCTCGGCGGAGGCCCTCTGAACCCTTTCTAGAATCTCACGATGTCGAGCAAGACCACAGTGCGCTAACTGGCTACCGTACTCCAGAAAAGGACGGATGTGCGCGCCGAGGGTTATGGGGAAATTATCCCTAGACGTTCGCGAGAAGGGCCTTCAACCTTTACAATTGGAAAGGCAGACGTGCTCGAATGATGGAGATAGCGGGAGGAGCTTGGGGTACAATCTAACCAGAAGCCCAGCTTCTTGTGTCGGTCAGCACTTAGCAGTATGGCTGCTCCGTTAATATAATAATAATATAATATTGGTTTTTTTTTCGGAGACGCCCGAAGCACGCCATTTGCATGGTCTTGTGGATACAGGTGATGGAATGGACAGATATAATTCACGAAAACGTGGAAACTCTCATGAAAATATGGGATAAAAAGGCTCAGAAGGGGGAATAAAGTGGGATGAAAATAGAATAAATGTATGCACACCAAAGAGACTATGTCGAGTTTAAATGAACTCAAAAGCGGACTCGAATGGACGCCCGGTGAGTTTGAAAGTCAAGATCAGATGGAGAGTATGACTGATCTTGCCTTGTGCATGTGCATTGACCACGGTCAAGAAATATACTATAATACATATGAGGGCCGACCGGTAAATATGAGAAAGGCTACAAATCGGTATAAGGAACTGCAGTAGCCGGGGACGACGAAGAAAAAAGTGAAACGCACTGTAGTGGATTAGATATCAATGGAGCATTGGTACTCTGCAATAGATGGTCGGTGAACAGGCCACAAAACTCATCGTAAAACAGGCAGCGAGCAATACAAGACGTAGAGAGTTGATCGGATGACAAAAAACGATTTAGAAGGATTGGATACCGTAGGTGTGAGGCACACATGTAGAATTGGTGGGTGCATATGATGACGGTCGGTGGGATGATAGCAAGAGAAATGGCCGGTGAGGAACTGCAAGATGCAGAGCGCGTGCACATATACGTATATGCGCAAGTTTGTATATATGTATATTATATATATAGATATAAGAGAAGCAGGAGCAATAACAGTGGGGTCCTAGAAAAAAACTATCAGTCATTGAGAGGGGTAGGTAAGGTTAGATCAGATGGTTGTAGAATTAACTTTGGAATACTGTGGTAGATTTTCTTCATGACAGGTGCACATGGCAGCCAAACGGAGAAAAAAATAGAATGCTGAAGCACAGAAGTGATGAAGACTGTGAGGATCAGTTCATGGAAGAGTGAAGATGAAAGACAGGATCAAGGAAAACAGGTAAGAATGGGCCTAATTGTTTGATCAGTGCAGGTGCCACATGTGGTGACATACCAGAGGAATCGGGTAGTGACAAATCAAACGATCTATAACTGTAAGAGAACATCATGACGTAACGTTGTCATTACAATGGTGGAACATGGAAAAGCAGACCAAACTGAAAGGCCCACAAGAAATGCCTGTGGCCCAATTGGGGCTATCTGAAAACGGTCAGGCATGCATGGAGGGGGCTAGAAATTAATATGGGAAAGGGTGGTAACGGAGACGGTGGAGAAAAAAGAGGGATCCGTTGCTGGGGATTATATTGTAATAAGCCTGTGCCACACTGCAGTAGATGGCCAGCGGACAGGGCACAAAACGCATCGTAAAACTGCTGCGGACATTGGAATAAGTAAAGGGTGGTGCGGATGGCAAGAATGATCTGTAGGGATTTGATATGGTAAATATGAGGAGCAGATGTAAAAAGAGTGGATGCATACCATGAGGGTCAGCTGATTGGTAGCGTGAGAAACGGCCGGCAGAAAAGTGCAGGATGCGGTACATATATATATATATATATATATATATATATATATATATATATATATATATATATATATATATATATATGTGTATATACATATTTAAAGTACCTCAATAGATATGCGAGGAGCAACAGCAAAGAGCAATGGAGTAGTAGGAGAAGAAAAGTATCAGTGATTGAAAGAGGGAGATAGGATGGAGAAAGTGTACCCAACCTACCTGTCAGCCGATATACTCACGCATTTGTCGTCATTACCTGGGAGGTTCCAATCCTCGGGCCAACGGTTTTTTCTTCAACAATTGCAGTTTGCAAGAGCTCAAAGCTTGAACTCCAGAGGGTTACATCGTCCATGCACATGTCACTGCTCACTGGAAGGGCTACCAGAAGATCGTTTGCCTAGATCAAGAATAGAAGACAACCCAGGACCAGTCCTTGAGGGACACGAGTACTTACTGGGAAAGATTGAGTTAAAACATTCCCCACCTTAACTTCAAAAGTACAGTCGGTAAGAAAGCAGCTTGAGATGTCCAGTATAGAGCCTGTGATCCCATAGGGCAATATTGGTTGAGCCGTCGGGATCCTTGTCTAGCTGCACATTTGAGAGTAGTGATGTGAAGAAGGATGCTGACCGGAGATATCAGGTGCATGGTGGGGTAGGATGATATCTTTAGGGAGCTCAAACTGTACAAAAGTAAAGGCCAAAAGCCTCAGCCACCCAGGTAGGAGATGCGATTAGGGATTTAGTACGGCCTCTGAGAGCAAGTAGCGTCGAGGCTATACCCCTTGGACAACATGTGTGATGAGAGAGAAAAGCCTCACTGCTTCGTGCTCGAGCAAGTACAGATCGTAGGACTGCTTTCAAATAGGATCCAATCTTGTCCTTGCAATTTCCGAGGGTGAGCTTGAAATTTTCTGCGTCGTGGGAAAGACCTGTGACCTAAAACCTGGAAAGGAGGCTCACGCTTTCCACCAGGCTGCTTTTGATGGGAAGAGGGACGGACCGCTTACTGGTCTGTTGGAGACGAATTCTGGGAACAAGTAGCCTATCAACCTATCGGAAGATCAGCTCCCGAAGGTTTTTTCTCTATCTCATCAGTAGAACTGTCTAGGTGAGCTGAGTTTGGCTCGAAGCGAAGGAATCCACTGACTTGATCAAAATTAGTTCTTTCGAAAGATCCCAAAGTTTTGGTGTCTGACGGAAGCGAAGGCCAGTTCACAGTATAATCGAACCCAATGAGAATGTGATCGCTTTTACCTGGAGGTGGCAAGCAGTGCACCACACCGATTGAGAACCACCCATTAGTGGTGACCAGGCCTAATCGAGGGGTTTCACGCCCTCGCGATGCCTGGTCGGATCTTCTGGTTTCTTTACCCATGCGCTCTTGAGAACGAGTTCTGGAAGAAATCTACCAAAAGGTGACATCAGGGGCACTGGCTCTTTGCCAGTCGATAAGGGGTAAGTAGAATTTACTGGTGACTAACAGGTGGGTGGATTCTGTGTGGTATTTTAGGGAGTCTACCAAGTCCATGGGCTTTCGGCAGTCCGTGGAATTGCACGCTTGAGGGCGGTAAACTGCAACCAGCAGCACAGTGTCCGTGCCGGGGTGTGTAAAGGCAGCCCACAGAAAATCAACACACAAGAAGATGGGATTTTTTATTATGTTAAGAAGGGGGATGAAATTATCGAGGTGTATGGTACCCCCATCAGCGTGACCTCCGTTGGAGTCCTGCCTAAAGGTGAAGTACACCAAAGTGGATGTTTCGGCATTAAGTATGGTAAGGGTTAGCCAGCTTTTGGATGGACCATGATCCGAGGCTCCCGTTCCACTGGGACCTTATTCAGCACACTCAGGCAATGGCGGTAAAATCTCTTGAACACATGCTCAGGAGTTGTTGCAGAATCGCCAGAGGCAGTTGATTTTGGGTTTGAGGAGGAGTGAAAAGGTAGGGTTAGGGATGGTAAGGAGGTCCTGAGGGAGTCAAGAGCTGAGTATATTTTGGGGACGGAAGGTAAACAAACTGCTGAAAAGATAGGTAGGTTTCGGTGTCCAGTGACCTAAGGGGGGCATCATACCAGGTGAACGGCCTATATATTTCAATTTTCGCACGGAATGGGTTGCCTTATGTGGTTTCATTTGTGTGCACTGCGGGATCCACTGCTCGGCGACCTTCTCATACATGATCTCGTTTTGCGTGGCTGCATCAGTTGTCTTTTCTAATGCGCCGCTTCCTTGATTGTGGCATTCGGCAACGAAGGGTAGGAGTTTGTTATATAAGCTCGAGGACGGACGAATTTCATCCGTCATTAGGAGCCGATTACCGATCCTGGGTCCAGGATACTTTGAGTGAGCGTCGGAGATTTTGCAGCTCTGGGTCTACTACTCGGTGCACCTTCCGCCACGGGGGATGTGATGATTACGAAGGTATCGGAAGGTGGGCATGGATATCTATCGTCAGGGAGGGTTACCTGGACATCAGGCAGCACACAGCTTGAAGCCTTCCTTTGATGTGGTTGCTTGTTTAACTTTATCATTGCGGAGACTCGAATGAAGTTACTTGTCGATGGATACGCCCTTGGGCCCTTTAGTTTCCTCCCTGGGCTTTGCGGCTGGGGAAGCATTTTGTTTGGCTTCCCTGTGGAGGCCACTTCAATTGGGAAGCAGTGTGCCCGGTTAGTCCTCTCGGTCACCAGCCAAGTGAACCGACTCTTAAATGGAAGAGGAAGCTTGAGGCGGTTAAACACCCGGGCATGAAAGTCTTGGGGATGATCCTAACTTGGAAAGCGATCCCAAGGTTTGAATAGCTTTGAGCATTCCTTTCATACAAAATCTTAGTGACACCAATGATTTGCTGCTAGGATACTCTATGGGCCTGGTCGATCGCCTGTGGGGCTGAGAAGAATTTGATAGCCAAGCTCTTTCGGCTGGTTGCCTCATTGCTCAGGGAGCGGGCAGTGGCCTTCAGTTTGTCCGCCTCTGCAGCCTTTCTCCGGACTTCAAATTTTATTACATTCTTTAACAGCCCATTATGAATAACAGTCTCGTCTGGATTAAGGAATGAAGCACTGACCACAGAAGGGGAAAAGCCTTGCCTCATGGGAAAGTAGCCTCATTTGATTTTTTGCGAGGAAGTGGTTGTACCCATGAGGGGCTGATTGACATTGATCAGGAGCAAGTCAGTGCAGATGAAAAGGTGCGTAAAATGGAGAGTAAAGGCTGCGTGCTCAGAAAATCTAAAATTTCTAGGAGGGCTGGAACCACCGCGGGCAACAGAACCGCGCAGCTGGTGACGTGAAGAAAAGCGAATAACAAACTTGGATGTCCCAGCCCGGTTAGATTTACCCTGACTCTTGGTGGTGGGAGAATCCGGAATGCTTTACTTTGGCAGGCCCGAGATCATTTCACCTGACTTGACTCGACACGATTGTTTGGTTGTGTGAGACATCTGAATCTTAACTTGGGCTGTCTCTGACGGTCGCCAGTGGACCTTGGGACATTGAACGTCCCTCCTAATTCTGTCAGGCCGCTTTCCTGAAAATTGTATACAGCTGTACATTTTTCGATTTTCAGTTCGTTACTGTGTAGACTACGAACCACTATTGTTCAGCTTTCCTGAACCCTCTGAACTGGCTACAAGTTGCTTGAAATACAGCTCAAGTAGCACACTCAAGCTTGGCCCGCGAGCTCGCAAGGAGCGAACCTGTGGCAAATCTGGGGCCAGCCCCAAGCCTAATAGTAAAACTAGAGGCATCTCTACTGGTACCCCGAAGGTGCCTCTAGGAGCAAACATGGAGCTAACCCCGGCTCTGGGTTGGCCTAATGGGGCAAACTTGGGGCTTTCCCCAACCTTTCGTGATAAGTCACAAGAAACTGGTTGCAACTGTCACCCTATGTAGTGACACTGCAATGTTTAGTTTTAATTTAGCTGTTAAGTACGAGTCCTTTATAAACAAGTTTCCATGGAACTTCGAATGGAAAAGGGAAGGCTACTTTTGTGTAAGGAAAAACGTGTCCACTTTTGCTACAAGTGTATTTTGAACAACTTTGCAATAACCCTTCAAAATACATTCCCGCTGAACCTCGAATCCTACTGTCTGTGCTCGCGGTATCTTTAAAAATAAAAGTAAAAAGGCACCGGTACTGAAGAAAGGCCAACATGAGTTCGTCATTATGTACTCTGTAATAGTGGCAGCCGACGCAAATAGTTCTCAGCACATAGTATGGCATATTTCAAAGCCGTTTGCAGGCTAAACAAAAAGAGTAGGATTCACTTCGACGTTAGAAAACATAGCCACTTGTAGGCGTATACTGAGTAAAGTACGTTTACACTTAAGTGCTAGCTTTTCACACTTACATAAGGTCGGGATAACAAAAACGGCGCATGACAACGGGGTGGAAGTTAAATGTAGGTGCATAAATATTATAATAATAGTAATAATGATAATAATAATCATAATAACAATAATGGTATATTTCTCGGCTATGGTCGGGACACACACGCAGGCGCATGATCATGTTGTACAGCGTTACTTAGTAAAATGAAATATTCACAAACTTCAGGCATAAAAGTCAAAAGCGCCAGCTGTAGAAAAACATAGCCAGCGATAGTTTATATGGATCACTCTAATAATGGTTTGCGCGCCAACTCTGAACCGGTTTCGATTTTGCGCTGGGCGGTGGCACACCGCGGGGATATCGAATAGGTCGTTCATTCGTACTGCTAGAGGCGCATTATCAACGAAAATGATGCAAGCCATGAAAAACGGCGCTTTACCGGGTATCTGCGAACGGCAAAGTTTTGAATGGGAAGAAGAAGAGATTGTATGGTAGTACACTCGGGGAAATTGATGCATGCGAAGAGACTAGCAAACCATGAAGTTGATGCAAACCCTGAAAGTCGGTTCCACCGGGGTTCAATAAAAGGAATGAGTTGTGAAACAAGGAGACACGAAACCAATTGTGTGAATGTACATTTTTGTACTTTGGTGAGTGTGGAAATAACAAAGGTCCATATAAGGGCGAGTCAAATTTCAGGATCAGTAACCTGCACCATTCAGAAATGCGAAAGTACAACTGGAGGGTCCTGGAAAAGTGGAGAATCAATTTCCAGCCGGACACGGATCGAGAGAAAAGCGGACTGTTGCAACAGATACTAAAGTGGAAAATCTCCGAATTGACTTGGGCAATATTATGCTGTTTCATTGACAAATATATATATATGTATATATATGTACATTGACGCATTGAGCCTCAGTGCTATTCGGCGTCATTACTGGTAATGTACTACATTCTATTGGTATAGTTCGTCTGGCGGGGTAAAGAACATGTGTCGGTCAATCAGTCCGGTGTGGCGAGATATGACAAATGTAAATGACGACTGGTATATTAGCAGGTTGCGCGTGAACTGCTACTTGTGTTGGCTATTGTGCTGATATCCGCCGGAGAGGTTTTGTGTTAGAAAACCCTGATTAATACAATAGGCAGTTGGGGGTATTTTCTGCCGCGTGGCTTGCTTGCAGTCCCAGATGCTACGAAAGGTCCCACTTGGGTTCCCCTCGGTACGAGTCATAGCGGCATCTTTGGTTATCCAGTTTGGTGATTGAGATGGCGGGAGGTGACAAACCCGAGATAAATAGGAATTGCAGTCTGGACGTGGTTGCAGCTGTGGGTTAGGGTAGTATATGACGACAACAGTAATGAACTGGTTAGGTTTATGTGAATGGGGCAAAGATAAAGTTCATTTAAGCGGTCAGTGGCACCTAATCCACGTTCTGGGCGAAGTAGGCCCTCCGGGGACTGAGCTATAATGCTGCGACCTAGCAGAATTGAGTCCAACGGTTGGGCCATTTTGTACGCATTCTAAAGGATTATTGGTTTGCAAGTTGGTGTGGTAGTGTTGGGATACTAAGAAAAACCTAGAGCTTTACCGTTAAAAGGATCTAGAAGTGGTAACCCTCGATCTAGTTTGCTTACGCAGTCTGCTGTTCAGCACCGAGGCGGTAAGGTGGGTTTGAAGGAACAATGGGACTGGTACCCTGCTAGCGTAGCACTATATTTGTTACGGTCTCTTCCGGTATAGTGGTTACTCTATATTGAATGGTTCCTGGGGGGCCCTAGAGTGGAAGAAACTCTAATGGTGTCGGTGATGATGCACTAAAGAATATTGTTCTCGTGCCGAGAAACATAGCCGTAAGTTCGTCCGTGATCATACTCGATGGTGCTAGTGTGCTGAGATTATACTTGATTAAGAGCAAGGATATCCGATATAGTGGTGTTTGCATGGTTACCGTGATACCTTTCTTGTCGTTAGCATATTGCAATACTGGAAAGCACCTATGTGAGGACTAACTTGGAGAGCCGTGAGAGGCAGGAACGAGGTGGGGCTAAATTTTCGTCAGGGAAACAAACTCTAACGATGTACTTCCAGTGCCCACGGTAGGCGGCACTTGGGCCCTCTTCAGTTAGGGAGGCAGCACCATACACATCCATTAGCATCAAGCTAGCGCCGCTCCAAGAGTGCACCACACATTTTTGAACGTTATTATTATTATTTTTCAGTTTTATAACAGTCAGGTATCTGGCTGTCAGAGAAAGTGGAGCTGCTTTTGGTGGGTGACCACGGCTGTCACGCCCCGGCCAAAACATGGACCACATGTAAAAAGCCGCGTTGAGAATAGGTCAACCACACCAGTCAAGCCGTAGCAGCAAGGCAGCCTGAGGACACGGCTCACATGTTACAAGGCTGGAGTGCCTGGAAGAAAAAGCAGTTTTGTATGATTAGTTTGGCATCGCATCTGGATGATGGGACAAAATTTCCCCGGAAGCATGCTACTAGCTTTGCAGTTATCGCCGCTCATCAGGTGTGCCTACTCGGTACTCGTCCTCCCAGTCAGCCTTACACTTGAGCACTCCACAGTTGGTTTACAGCTGTAATCTCATTTGAATGCTCTAGTATAGGGATGATCGGGCGGAAGAGTAAAGGGTACGCATACCTGATGAGCGACAGTAACCGCGAAGTTGGTCGTATGCTTCCGGAGAAATTATCCCTATCATGCTGATACACCGCCCTACTACTCATATCGAAAATCCATACTTGGAACCATGTGTCCTCGTTCTGAAGGTTAGCCGTGTTAGCGGACGAATTAACTGTGGACTAAGCGCCGTGCTTTTCTAAAAATGGACTCCTTGTCCATTCATGCTCCATTCGGTTTAAATAAGTTTGCAGATGTAAACGTTGCAAGTACTTTAAAGGTTAGGCTCACGATGAACCCGTTGCTTCTAAAAGCGAACTTGAATTGGGACCGCTCCGCAGCTTTTTACTTACTCATTATGCCTGCCGTCTGCTCCGCTGTCAACTAGCCTGTAGAACCAACCTCTGATGTGCTCATCGACGTCGATATTCGGCTCCGTGTTAAAGAAGGGGAAGGTCTATATTAGCACGCTTTACGCTGTGAGACATTCACCTGACGGACCTGCCCTTCGCTGCTTCAGTCAGCCCATGTTCCTACACGGATAGCCGCTGCCTTAGTTCACTAGAACTCTACTCAATAGCGCTTTAGGTGAACTTGCGAGGTAGTCAACTCTCGTTTGGCAGCTAATAGACGTCATAGGGTGAAAGCATGACTGAGACCACCATGATCTTCACCGAAGCAATATTTAAAAGTTCAATTTTGACACCCGCGAAAAACATCTTATAAAATCACGGACTGTGCACTCACTGGAATCAGCAGTCGAACTTGATGTTGATGATTGTGAATTCACTGCAGATGACGAATACCCACAGTGTGTAAGCATGTAGAATCATCGCCAGTCGAGAAAATTGCTGCAGGCCCTGTGAGCAGCAGGGCTGTAAAAACTATTTTTGTGTAACCTTTTACGGCAACTTCGGACAACAGTACGGATGCCCTCTCATAGACGTCCCGCCACACTTATTGCACTGTAGAATACTGGGTGCCTGGTTAAGCTGAGGGCAGGTTTGCCAATTGTTGGGGCGATACATATGGGCTGTCCACTGTGAAGGCATGAATGTGAAGAACACAGAAGTGCTTATTTCTCCGCTGTACAGCTGACATTTACATAAGTCAAAGAGGAATACCCAAAGACATCGAAACAAGATGCATCAGGCACACTTATATCCAGTAACACCGATAGGCCTACAGCTAAGGGTATAAATAAATGGATATGTGTGCTCATTTATATGCATATGATTAGCCCATAATAAACATACTTCTGTCACCGAATGTTGAAGCAGTGTTTGCCGTGAGGCAATTCATGTGTAGTTGACTTCGGCTAGTGAATAATACCAACAACATTCCCCTCGCACTGGCATGAGTCTTTATCAAGCTCCGCTCCGCTTTTCTCCACCAATCACACCCGGTCAGCTGTACCGGTGACCAACGTCGATCAACTGCTTTTGTCCAACTGATATTCCTAAGCTTTTGCTTACGGAAGTTTCAGCCTGAATACAGGCTGTGCGGCGCATATGTACATCTATTTTGTTTTCTGAATTTTTGGCACAACAGTATCCAGTCGCCCTGAGTATGACGTTCTTATAAAGCTGTGAGGATATAGAGCTTGCGGCTATCCCCAGCTTTGTCCCAAGTTCACAGAAATGGGCTGCTCCAGCTTAAGGCTAATCTGGGGCCCGCGAATCTGGGCGAATGGAAATATGCGTAGCTGATGCCTGGAACATTTTGCGTACTAATTTCATATTCAAACAGTGAATCATATCTCTTAGAAAGACTGCACCGAAAATAATGTAGCTGGCAAGGCCAAGACGGTGTACATTGTGTCAGGGTCATTAAACATAGCTATGTTGTATAAGCCTTTTGAGCTCGTCCAATGAGAGTGTCTTCCATTCGGTCTCACGGCGAAATACCAACAAACTCAATTGTATCAAACAGAAGGAGAAGACGCTAATCACCTGATATATGTGAAAGTGTATTCTACACTTTTTGACACTGAAATAGTGCAGATACGACAAATGCAAGGAACGAAAATGAACTGAAAGCCTGAGAGCAGAGCGGAAAGCTAGCGTGTACAGTTGAGGCAGAACCGCAAGTGGAAGTGATCAAGAACGAGGCCGACGGAAACCTCAGAAAAGTCAGTCCAGTAAAAAGTACCCAACTGAAAAAAGGTTGCGGTCGAAGCCAAAGTGAGAAAAGATCGTAAAAAATGGATCCAAAGTGGAGTCCAGAAAGCGGTCACTTCTCAGAACCATCGAGGTCACCACAATGTAATGAAACAATATGGGCCAAAAATAGAGTGGTTTAAACGAGAATTTTGTGCTTGTGGTCACAAGGATGATATTATTTGTTTGTGGATAGATCCGAGCGGCTGCGCTGTAGACTGCAAGCTGACGCCTTACCTCTTTCCTCCGCAGACCCAAAGGGGAGGAAAAGACGGAGTCAAAGGAGACACGAGTGGTAGCACAGTGAGAATCAACCCACGCTCACTGGTGCATAAATCCGGACTGACTTACTGGACACAGTTTCAAATTCTATGACCTGACCAGGCCAGAAATCGCTCATCTTCTTCGGAGCTTCGATTGTTGGAAGCGACAACCCTTCTTCAATAATTGACTATAAACAGGGAGGGTTCAGGTGGAACCTCCAAATCCCTTTCTCTCCGGCAATTTTTCGGATCACGGCTTCTAATCACAAGCAATTCATGGTCAATCTCCCCGGTACTAAAGACAGTATGGTAGGGGGTGTTAGGTTTTGGGAAAAGGCTCCAGAAGGGTTCAAGTGAAAGAATTTGGTCAGTTGTCTACATAACTCGTATTAGACCTTTGGCCATATTCCCCCATATACAATTATCCACAAGTTATCTAATCTGCTTTTGAACTCGGCCACTGTGCTCGAGTTCACCACATCCCCTGACGGCCTATTCTAGTCAGTGACGACTTCTGATTCGAGTCATCGTTTGCTCCTCCTAGATTATCAGCTCGTTTTCTCTCGGGCAGCCGTTCTCTAGCAGCTCAGGTAGGAGCCCTCTGCGATCTCGAGCTACTGTGAACCCTTTTATTTGTCTGATTATTTCCAAAGGGCACAATATGAGAAGACAGATTGGCAAACAAGCTAGATTTTAGTGATTCATACTCATGTCATCACATCACAGTATATCACGACAAGTTGAGGAATCGGACCAATTGGAGAAACAGAAAATCACAGAGATTATTGGTAACATAAAAAGGGCGGGAAAATAATTGTGGTCCAGGATTAGCTAAGACCTGATATGGGTTGGTCCTCGCATACTATGTCAGTTCTCATCTGGTCTGTGGCCTGTTGTAGAGTGGAGGGAGGGCCAGGGCAGCTTCAGAGCACACACAAATTGTCTTTGGGCACACAGAGGAGGGTTGTGTAGGCGGATGCCGGCGACCTCAGCAGTGGTCAGGATATGACGCTTTTGTTTAGCTCGACTATCGACCCCGGACCTTATACAGAGCATGGAAAGCCTCGGACACGTCGAATGTGTGATTGGATTCAGCTAGGTTTGAAACGACTGCGCCAGTGAGTGACTTAATCGCTCCAGTATTCAACCATGCAGGGAAGTGTTCGTGGATACGTTCAGACAAACGCCTGGTCGTGCGGCCGACGTACATCGTCCCACAGGACCAAGCGAATGAGTACACATAGAGTACGTGATATCAGTATCATACTGCCAAGGCATCAACAAGTGGGCTATTAGGAACAGAACATATAAAGCGTCTGAGTGAATTACAAAAGAATAATGAAGTCATTATTTTAAAACCGGACAAGGGCTCAGGCGCAGTACTCTTGAATAAGTCAGATATATCACCAAAATGGAAACCACTTTAAATGACACACGCAAGTTAGCAAAAATGTCAGCAGAGAAGGACAGAAGGCAACAACTAGAGACGTCTCAGTCGGACATTTTACAACATCTGAAACAAATAAGCTTAACAGACTCGTTTACTTTCGAACGGAAACGGCCTACAGGGACTATCATTCCCAGATTGTACGGATTGCTAAAGGCTCATAAGAATGCAGTCCCCCTAAGACCTATCCTGGAGATGTGCAATTCTCCGTGCGACGCAGTGGCCAAATGGTTGACAACTCTGGAACCAGTTAGATGGAAAATAGCAAAGCACAGCCCAGTAGATAGTTTTGAATTCATAAAGCGTGTAAAAGGTTTGAATGTGAAAGAGCGACAGATGCTATTTTCAAATGTCAGTTCACTCTTTAACAACGTTCCAATCGGTGAAACTATCGACTATTTATGTAGCTATATCAAAAGCAAAGCTATTGAGATAGGCATTCTTCTAGAAGCTTTGAAACAACCGCTGTTCTTTTGCACACACAACACCCAGTTCCAGTTCAACGGTTAGATCTGCCGTCGAAAGGATGAGGCCCCCGACTGGGACCAGTGTTTGCCGAAGTCTTTATGGCAAAGTTGGAAAATGACCCACTTGAATCAGAGATCCATAGATGTTGCCTATACAGACGGTATGTAGATGACATCTTTTGTGTGATCAGTTCCTCGGATCACGTAGGTCAACTGTTAAGTTCGTCTAACTCAGCTCATGACAACTTGCAGTTCACAAAGGAAACAGAATCAAGCTGCACGATAGGTTTCTTGGATGTTCGGATGAATCGTCGTGAAGAGGGTTCAACCAGTCGGTCAGTACGCAGGACGGCGAAGTAGAGTGGACAATGCATCCACTTTCACAGCCCCGTTCCTCTTAAGTTGAAAGTAAACCTAATTAGGTGCCTCATAAACAGAACAAGACTAATATGTTCGGAGGACACCGTTTAGGAAGAACTCCGAACTGCGCGAAGGATTTTCTTGCAGAACAGCCACCCGGACCGCCTAGTTCTTGAAATGATGCAGATAGAGCGGACAACTCCAGGTGAGTCCATGATGGAAAGAGGTCAGCATACCTAACGTTGCCAGAGAAGGCCCAGAGAAGATCGTCAGGCGTCTTCAGCAACAATTTCACGCTGCTAGTATGTGGATGTTAATAAAATCCAGACCAGCATTGACTTTGCGGTTGGAAGACAGAATACCCGATTCTGAGGCCTCATTCCGTGTGTACTCATTCGCTTGGTCCTGTGGGACGATGTACGTCGGCCGCACGACCAGGCGTTTGTCTGAACGTATCCGCGAACACTTCCCTGCATGGTTGAATACTGGAGCGATTAAGTCACTCACTGGCGCAGTCGTTTCAAACCTAGCTGAATCCAATCACACATTCGACGTGTCCGAGGCTTTCCATGCTCTGTATAAGGTCCGGGGTCGATAGTCGAGCTAAACAAAAGCGTCATATCCTGACCACTGCTGAGGTCGCCGGCATCCGCCTACACAACCCTCCTCTGTGTGCCCAAAGACAATTTGTGTGTGCTCTGAAGCTGCCCTGGCCCTCCCTCCACTCTACAACAGGCCACAGACCAGATGAGAACTGACATAGTATGCGAGGACCAACCCATATCAGGTCTTAGCTAATCCTGGACCACAATTATTTTCCCGCCCTTTTTATGTTACCAATAATCTCTGTGATTTTCTGTTTCTCCAATTGGTCCGATTCCTCAACTTGTCGTGATATACTGTGATGTGATGACATGAGTATGAATCACTAAAATCTAGCTTGTTTGCCAATCGTTCTCCTGCTAAACCTTTGTGTCTTTTGGGAGCCACTTTTCCACCTCTTCTTCCCCTTTTCCCAGATCAAATAACTCGAGGTTTTATTTCCCTCACGAAATGTATCATCCGAGCCTCGGCCAAGTTTTCCAGATAAAATCTCATGAAAGCCTTGTAAAATGGCAATAAGACCCCCGGTTTCCTAGAGCTCGCCACCCTCCTTAGATGTTGCTGGGCTCTACACGCTTTCTGCATCATTTCCCGGCACTGGCGACTTGGCTAAAGGTCGGCTCTTGCCTTCCCTCCTAGGGCTCGAGCTACTTTGGTCTGAGCTAGGGCCTCCTTATTGTCTGGTGTCCCCATATATCGAGTGAACCGTGGTCCTTCCTCTTTGATGAGATGTTAGCATTTGCTCACAGTGATAGGAAGGCCCTAAGCCACTGACCGCTGGTGTACTTTTTTTATTTCAAGCTGAACCCCGGCCTCATCTGGTGTTCCTGCCACCCTAAAGTCATCTGCGGACGAGAATGGCTGGTCTTCCAACCCATCTGCCAGATCGTTACTGAACATCAGGAGAAAGGGGGTCTCAGGACTGGCCCGCTCCGTCATTGTTCGACAAGCTTTCACCCTTACTTAGAAAACTCTCTCCTTTAGGCTTTGTGCAATTCGCTTCTTTACTTTCGCCGTAAGTTCAAACGATTCCACCTTTGCTTCAGGCTGTCTGTGGCTAACCTTATCAGATGCCCTCTGGAAATTCAGATTGCAGACCTTCATGCTTTCTTCTCGATCCACTCGACTGGTTGTCTCTTTCATGAAACTTATTGTGTCGGAGGAACAGGAACACCTGTGTCAGAACCAGTGCTGGCTGGCCGTCACCAGTTTGCTTCTCTCTAAATGCCACACTATTCCATCTCACGGTGTCCTATCGAGAACTTTAAGAGCCAAAGACATCAAGTTATTCGGCCTTTGACTGGTACACGTGTCTCTGTCTCCACCTTCAAAAACAGGTGTGATGATAGATATGAGCCAGTCTTCAGGTAGCACAATCTTGTCAAGTGGTGCGTTGAATAGCTAAGCTAGTGGTTTGGCCACGATGGACGCTAGCTGCCCCAGTAGTGCTGGGTGGATGTCATCCGGCACCGCCGCCTTCAATGCGTCTATTTGCTTGAAGCTCTTCTTCACTTCTCCTGCTCTGATTTCTTCGTCCTACATTTCCGAGGCTTCATTCTCCCTGGTTGTTGGTAGCTCTAGAGCATTCTTGCCCCCATTTTATACCTGTTGTAGGAGCCCACGCAAGATCTCTACGTTTTCCTGCCTGCTTATTGCCCGCTCTTCCTGTGAGTTCATGACCCCGCCCACGGCTTTCCCCAGGGCTGCCTTAGATAGAACGTAGTGGTAGTGTGCTTTCGGATTGCTTTTGGCGTTCCGCGCAATACCTTCCACGTAGTTGTTCCTGCATTGCTTCTGTATCTGAGATAGTCTAGTTTTCTCTACTATGAACCATAGGAAGGAACCGTATCCACCGGTACTTCTGTACTTCGTGAATGTTCTATACTTCTGTTTCAGAGGCTTCCTCACTCGGCTGGTCCACCACGGTGGCAATCCGTCTCGTTTTACTCTTCCAAGTGGAGTGGTGGCCTCTGCTTAATTCAACAGTCTGCTCCCAATCCAACTCAATTGGTGTTATACGTTGCATTCACAGTTCACCGTATACCAACCTAACCGGAGGCCCAGTTCTACCGAGCTACTCTCGTTTAATTTGGAGGAGTTTCTTCCGAGAGTTCAGGTGCACTCATTATATGAAATTTAAGCCTAAACTGGAGTATTCCATGATCAATATTACCTAAAGGTTCCCAAACTTCCAGGTGTTTTAGAACACTCAGGGCACTGGTCATTGCAGGGTCAATGATTGACAGTGACTGGCCAGACAGCCACCTTGCCACTCAATGATAATAATAATAACAATAATGGTATATTTCTCGGCTATGGTCGGGACACACACGCAGGCGCATGATCATGTTGTACAGCGTTACTTAGTAAAATGAAATATTCACAAACTTCAGGCATAAAAGTCAAAAGCGCCAGCTGTAGAAAAACATAGCCAGCGATAGTTTATATGGATCACTCTAATAATGGTTTGCGCGCCAACTCTGAACCGGTTTCGATTTTGCGCTGGGCGGTGGCACACCGCGGGGATATCGAATAGGTCGTTCATTCGTACTGCTAGAGGCGCATTATCAACGAAAATGATGCAAGCCATGAAAAACGGCGCTTTACCGGGTATCTGCGAACGGCAAAGTTTTGAATGGGAAGAAGAAGAGATTGTATGGTAGTACACTCGGGGAAATTGATGCATGCGAAGAGACTAGCAAACCATGAAGTTGATGCAAACCCTGAAAGTCGGTTCCACCGGGGTTCAATAAAAGGAATGAGTTGTGAAACAAGGAGACACGAAACCAATTGTGTGAATGTACATTTTTGTACTTTGGTGAGTGTGGAAATAACAAAGGTCCATATAAGGGCGAGTCAAATTTCAGGATCAGTAACCTGCACCATTCAGAAATGCGAAAGTACAACTGGAGGGTCCTGGAAAAGTGGAGAATCAATTTCCAGCCGGACACGGATCGAGAGAAAAGCGGACTGTTGCAACAGATACTAAAGTGGAAAATCTCCGAATTGACTTGGGCAATATTATGCTGTTTCATTGACAAATATATATATATGTATATATATGTACATTGACGCATTGAGCCTCAGTGCTATTCGGCGTCATTACTGGTAATGTACTACATTCTATTGGTACAGTTCGTCTGGCGGGGTAAAGAACATGTGTCGGTCAATCAGTCCGGTGTGGCGAGATATGACAAATGTAAATGACGACTGGTATATTAGCAGGTTGCGCGTGAACTGTTACTTGTGTTGGCTATTGTGCTGATATCCGCCGGAGAGGTTTTGTGTTAGAAAACCCTGATTATTACAATAGGCAGTTGGGGGTATTTTCTGCCGCGTGGCTTGCTTGCAGTCCCAGATGCTACGAAAGGTCCCACTCGGGTTCGGTCAATCAGTCGAGTGGGACAAGAAACCTCTCGTGAATTAAGCGGAGTAATCTCTCCCCGAAAGCGTCTTTTGGATTGATTTCTGAGGTCTAACCTACCTTGGGAGCGTTGGAATCTCCCGTGATATGCAACATTCGTCCCTCCTTGACAACCACAGCGATGAAATCAAGCAGGTGTCTGCCTTCAGCACCTTCAGCTCCCAGGCTTCGATACGTGCGAACAACTGAACCGTTCGGTCCGCCCGTAGCCATCACATTTGAGTTCATTTCAGTTTACAGGGCACAAGTAATGGCCACGGCCAATCAGGCATCCAGAATTGTTTTGATGCTATGCCCACCAGTTGTGCACCTTCCATTGGGCAGTGTATTTCGTTGTTTCCCCACTAAAATTACAGGGAAAACTAGGACCTCATAGCACATCATCTGCGAGAGACTATAAGTATCATGAGAATCTACCGAGATAGTATGCACCAAAAGCAAAAGTCTTTCCAAACACAACTCAAAAAGACCACAGTGCTAATCTTCATCCTTTTGGTGAACATACTCAACGCCCACTTCCAGAAAACATCTCGTACCACTTACGATCTAGGGCAACTTTGGAGGACCGGATGGTCTGCAGGTTTGTCATTCTACCAGGCAGCCTGTTCCAACCGTTAACTATCATGATGCTAGAGAAGTGCGATCTAATCATCAGCCTGGATCGAACTTCCGTCAGCTTTTTTTCATGTCCCCTTTTTACGGCTTGAGACCAGAAAAACCCTTCATTACCCTGAATGTTTCTACGAGATCCCCTGATGTCTACGCCTTTATGACGAGAAAAGACTCAAATCACAGAGTCTCTGCTTGTACTTCTTACCCCCCACCTTCCAGCCATTCGCGTCATGAGGAGCTGAACTTTCTCCAAGCAGGTGGCGTCCGTTTTGTAGAGGGGCGGCCAAGCCTGCTCGCTTCCTTCTAACAGAGCTCGTACCATAGCCAAGTGAATTTGTACGAATGTTTCTGGCTACCGGCAATACAATTCTGATCGCAGTTTACAGAACTCCCCAAGGAACTTCTGCGCAGCAGCAATACATTGATCGGACCATTTAGAATCACTGGTCAAGATGACCTCAGAGACTTTAGGCCCTACGAAAAGCTTCTGTAGTGGACAGCTCCTAATCATGAGTGACAGTTAGGCTCTCTGTTAGCCTTGACAACAAAAGGTCTTTTCCAGGGTTCGGCGGTAAGCTCCACTCGTATTCCCAGTCCAGGACAGCTCGTACAACCCAGTCTAGATCGTTTCCGACCTCAGATCCTACGTCTTCCACATCGTCCGTAAAAATAAAACTAGGCGAATAGAGGGCCGATTCCAGGTCGTTAGTGAGCAACAGGAATAGCATTGGGCTCAGGCCGGATCCTTGAGGTGCCCCACTGGAGAAGTTCACCAAACTAGGGCACCTTTCCCCAACTTCGAAGTAAAACGTCCTGTAGGAGTGGAAGTCCATCGGGCACCTTTATACTGACCCACCGATACCAAAAGTCTCCCGCGTGCACACCAAAAGGTAATTAATAGACGGAACCGAAAGTCTTGCCGAAGTCGGGATAACATACCCCAACTTGCTTACTTTCAAACGGCCGTCGGGTCACTTCATCTAAGAAGAGCGAGAGATTAGTCGGACAAGGTCTGAGCTAGGCTTCACATGGAGTGTTCCAATAAGTCCTGACAGATGTGGGCACAGATGGTCTTCTTTAAAACCTAAAACAGGATATTAGTTACGCTTACCGCCTGTGGGTATCCATAGTCGACGTAGGTCCTCTCACATGTATTGCCAAAATGGCCGTGATTTTTCGGTCCTTAAGCAGCTTACTCCGCCCTAGACTAGACCTGTGCAGCCTGTTTGCCGATGGGGCTGCCGTATCCGCCAAAGGCCTGATGATGGCTGGACGAGTGCCATTAGGACTAGCTGCCTTGTGACTGTTAATCAGTAATAATAATACAATGGTAATGATAATGTTATTAATAAAAATGGTCTATTTTGGAGACCCAGGAAGCATGCCAGGTGCTTGATCAGTTTTTTACAGGCCATAGAATGGACAGACAAAACAAGTACAGATGTAGAAATTGGCATGGCATAAGTAGGGAAGGTTGGCTCAGAAGGGAGAACTAAATGGGCTGAAGGTATGATAATGATGCACAACAAAGAAAGTGTAGGGAGTTTAAATTACCACAAGAGGGAATTCAAAGGGGATGCCCGGTGAGTCCGAGGGTCACCTCAAAATGGGGAGTCTGCCTAGTCCAGGTGGGGACACCTGAAAGCCGACGGATATACATGAGAGAAGATAGAAATCGGTATGAATAACCGTTTTAGCGGGAGACGATGGAGAAAAAGTGAGATAATCTGCAATGGATTAGGCACTAATGAAGCATCGGTACTCTGCAATAGAAGGTTGGTGAACAAGGCGCAAAACTCCATATAAAACAGGGAGCAAGCTATGCAAGACGTAAAGGGTGGATCAGGCGACAAAAATGATTTGGAAGCGCCGGATACGGTATATATATATATATATATATATATATATATATATATATATATATGAGAGGAGCGGGGGCAATAATAATGAAGCCCTAGGAAAAACTTATCAGTGATTGGAAGGGGCGGGTAGGGTTCGATCGAATGGTTATATAATTATAATAATAATGATAATATTAATAATAATAGTTTATTTCGGATAACTCCGAAGCATGCTGCAATGCTTCATTACCATTGTATTATTATTACTGATTAACAGTCACAAGGCAGCTAGTCCTAATGGCACTCGTCCAGCCATCATCAGGCCTTTGGCGGATACGGCAGCCCCATCGGCAAACAGGCTGCACAGGTCTAGTCTAGGGCGGAGTAAGCTGCTTAAGGACCGAAAAATCACGGCCATTTTGGCAATACATGTGAGAGGACCTACGTCGACTATGGATACCCACAGGCGGTAAGCGTAACTAATATCCTGTTTTAGGTTTTAAAGAAGACCATCTGTGCCCACATCTGTCAGGACTTATTGGAACACTCCATGTGAAGCCTAGCTCAGACCTTGTCCGACTAATCTCTCGCTCTTCTTAGATGAAGTGACCCGACGGCCGTTTGAAAGTAAGCAAGTTGGGGTATGTTATCCCGACTTCGGCAAGACTTTCGGTTCCGTCTATTAATTACCTTTTGGTGTGCACGCGGGAGACTTTTGGTATCGGTGGGTCAGTATAAAGGTGCCCGATGGACTTCCACTCCTACAGGACGTTTTACTTCGAAGTTGGGGAAAGGTGCCCTAGTTTGGTGAACTTCTCCAGTGGGGCACCTCAAGGATCCGGCCTGAGCCCAATGCTATTCCTGTTGCTCACTAACGACCTGGAATCGGCCCTCTATTCGCCTAGTTTTATTTTTACGGACGATGTGGAAGACGTAGGATCTGAGGTCGGAAACGATCTAGACTGGGTTGTACGAGCTGTCCTGGACTGGGAATACGAGTGGAGCTTACCGCCGAACCCTGGAAAAGACCTTTTGTTGTCAAGGCTAACAGAGAGCCTAACTGTCACTCATGATTAGGAGCTGTCCACTACAGAAGCTTTTCGTAGGGCCTAAAGTCTCTGAGGTCATCTTGACCAGTGATTCTAAATGGTCCGATCAATGTATTGCTGCTGCGCAGAAGTTCCTTGGGGAGTTCTGTAAACTGCGATCAGAATTGTATTGCCGGTAGCCAGAAACATTCGTACAAATTCACTTGGCTATGGTACGAGCTCTGTTAGAAGGAAGCGAGCAGGCTTGGCCGCCCCTCTACAAAACGGACGCCACCTGCTTGGAGAAAGTTCAGCTCCTCATGACGCGAATGGCTGGAAGGTGGGGGGTAAGAAGTACAAGCAGAGACTCTGTGATTTGAGTCTTTTCTCGTCATAAAGGCGTAGACATCAGGGGATCTCGTAGAAACATTCAGGGTAATGAAGGGTTTTTCTGGTCTCAAGCCGTAAAAAGGGGACATGAAAAAAAGCTGACGGAAGTTCGATCCAGGCTGATGATTAGATCGCACTTCTCTAGCATCATGATAGTTAACGGTTGGAACAGGCTGCCTGGTAGAATGACAAACCTGCAGACCATCCGGTCCTCCAAAGTTGCCCTAGATCGTAAGTGGTACGAGATGTTTTCTGGAAGTGGGCGTTGAGTATGTTCACCAAAAGGATGAAGATTAGCACTGTGGTCTTTTTGAGTTGTGTTTGGAAAGACTTTTGCTTTTGGTGCATACTATCTCGGTAGATTCTCATGATACTTATAGTCTCTCGCAGATGATGTGCTATGAGGTCCTAGTTTTCCCTGTAATTTTAGTGGGGAAACAACGAAATACACTGCCCAATGGAAGGTGCACAACTGGTGGGCATAGCATCAAAACAATTCTGGATGCCTGATTGGCCGTGGCCATTACTTGTGCCCTGTAAACTGAAATGAACTCAAATGTGATGGCTACGGGCGGACCGAACGGTTCAGTTGTTCGCACGTATCGAAGCCTGGGAGCTGAAGGTGCTGAAGGCAGACACCTGCTTGATTTCATCGCTGTGGTTGTCAAGGAGGGACGAATGTTGCATATCACGGGAGATTCCAACGCTCCCAAGGTAGGTTAGACCTCAGAAATCAATCCAAAAGACGCTTTCGGGGAGAGATTACTCCGCTTAATTCACGAGAGGTTTCTTGTCCCACTCGACTGATTGACCGAACCCGAGTGGGACCTTTCGTAGCATCTGGGACTGCAAGCAAGCCACGCGGCAGAAAATACCCCCAACTGCCTATTGTAATAATCAGGGTTTTCTAACACAAAACCTCTCCGGCGGATATCAGCACAATAGCCAACACAAGTAACAGTTCACGCGCAACCTGCTAATATACCAGTCGTCATTTACATTTGTCATATCTCGCCACACCGGACTGATTGACCGACACATGTTCTTTACCCCGCCAGACGAACTGTACCAATAGAATGTAGTACATTACCAGTAATGACGCCGAATAGCACTGAGGCTCAATGCGTCAATGTACATATATATATATATATATATTTGTCAGTGAAACAGCATAATATTGCCCAAGTCAATTCGGAGATTTTCCACTTTAGTATCTGTTGCAACAGTCCGCTTTTCTCTCGATCCGTGTCCGGCTGGAAATTGATTCTCCACTTTTCCAGGACCCTCCAGTTGTACTTTCGCATTTCTGAATGGTGCAGGTTACTGATCCTGAAATTTGACTCGCCCTTATATGGACCTTTGTTATTTCCACACTCACCAAAGTACAAAAATGTACATTCACACAATTGGTTTCGTGTCTCCTTGTTTCACAACTCATTCCTTTTATTGAACCCCGGTGGAACCGACTTTCAGGGTTTGCATCAACTTCATGGTTTGCTAGTCTCTTCGCATGCATCAATTTCCCCGAGTGTACTACCATACAATCTCTTCTTCTTCCCATTCAAAACTTTGCCGTTCGCAGATACCCGGTAAAGCGCCGTTTTTCATGGCTTGCATCATTTTCGTTGATAATGCGCCTCTAGCAGTACGAATGAACGACCTATTCGATATCCCCGCGGTGTGCCACCGCCCAGCGCAAAATCGAAACCGGTTCAGAGTTGGCGCGCAAACCATTATTAGAGTGATCCATATAAACTATCGCTGGCTATGTTTTTCTACAGCTGGCGCTTTTGACTTTTATGCCTGAAGTTTGTGAATATTTCATTTTACTAAGTAACGCTGTACAACATGATCATGCGCCTGCGTGTGTGTCCCGACCATAGCCGAGAAATATACCATTATTGTTATTATTATTATCATTGAGTGGCAAGGTGGCTGTCTGGCCAGTCACTGTGGTGTAATTTTTCTCGCGAGAATTCGGAAAATGTCAAGATCTAACTACTGCTACTATTCTCAGTAGTAATATTAGAAATTCGAATCTGGGGGTTGTGACCGTTCCGAAAGAACACACTGTACCATGCTGGATAGGGTAAGCTGCCCTGGACCTAAGTTGGCTATGGTTAACTGCAGGCCGGTAAGCGTAAGCAGCATTCTATGTACAATCCTTGAGAAGAACATCCGTGTCCAGATGTCAGTATTTACTTGAGTACTCCATGCTAAGTCCAGCCCAGCATGGATCCCCAAAATATTCATCTCTCACGCTTCCTAGATGAAGTGACTCGACGACCTGATGAAGACAAACAATTCGAAGTATGTTACCTTGGCTTTAGCAAGACCTTTAACTCCTTTAATCATCTTTTGTTGCTGTCCAAGATGGGGACATTCGGAATAGGTAGGTCAGTATATAGGCGGCTGACGGATTTTCTTTCCTGCAGGGCGTTTTACATCAAAGTGGGGGACAGGTGGGCTGGTTTGGTGAGAGTCACCAGTGGCGTACCTCAAGGATACGACCCAGGCCCGATACTATTCTTGTTGTTTAATACAACCTGGGATCCGCCCTTCAGTCGTTTATTTTTATTTTTACAGGGGATGTTGAAGACGTAAGATCTGAGGGTAGGAACGATCCAGGCAGGGTTATAGGAACCGTCCTGGGCTGGGCGTACAAGTGGGACTTGCCGCTCACCGCTAGAATAGGCCATTTGTTGTCAAGGTCGACAGAAAGCCTAACTGTCGCTCATGACCAAAGGCAGTTCACCATGGAAGCAGTCAGTAGGGTTGAACACCTTGCGGTCATCATGAGCAGTGACTTTAAATGGTCGGAGCAGTGCGACGCTGCTGCTCAAAAGGCTTGTGGTGAGCTCTTTAGACTGCGATCAGCATTGTCTTGCCAACAGCCAGAAATATTCATACTAATTTACATGGCTATAGTACGAGCTCACTTAGAAGGTAACGTGTAAGCTTGTTCACCCTTCGACAAAAAGGACGACATCTGATAGGAGATAGTTCAACGTCTTGCAAAGCGAATGACTGAGGGGCAGAGGGGTAAGACGTATGAACAGAGACTTCGTGATCTCTATCTTTTCTCTTTGGAAAGAAGCGGATTTCGAGGGCATCTCATAGAGACATTCAAGGTATTAAAAGGTTCTTCTGGTCTTGAGCAGAAGAATCTATTCCATATGGTGCCAGACTACCGAACAAGAGGTCACTGGATGAAGTTGACTAAAATTCTATCTAGGTTGATAACTAGATTTCACTTCCTTAGCAGTAGGGAGTAAACTATTGTAATAGACTGCCAGAAGAGGTAATAAAAGTGGGGACCGTCCAAGCATTCAAGGAGGCCCAAGGTCATAAATGGAACCAGATCATTTCCGACAGTGTGCTCTGAGCATGTCACTAGACAATAGGGTCCGTAAGATGTGCTTCATCATTGCACGTTTCCTTTTGTCGCTTAATAACTCCGTGAAAGCTCACGATGCATTTTGTCTCTCGCGGCTGAAGCGCGATGAGGTTTTACGTTTCCTCTCATTTTTAGAGGGGATTCGACGAAATACGCTGGGCTGTGGTGGGTGCCCAGCTAATGTGCATACCGCCGAAGGAAGTCTGGACGCTCGATTGGTCGTGGCCATTACCTGTCCTGTGCAAACTGAGTTGAACAGAAGACCTATTTGTCAATATAGCAACGGCTATTTTAATAAAATTGAATTCATTAACTGTGGAACATTCTTTTTCATGTAGTATGGTATTTTATTCCCTTATATTCTAGCCTTCAGATTACATGTACCATTTACATTATTCCCAAAAACATAATGCGCTACCAATCATAATAGAATTTGGCATCACTGTTAGTGTGAATCACCCTTTGGAATTCCAATGTAACATTTGGACCAAGTAATAAACATGAAACACGACGGACTAAAATAATGTAAGTGAATAACATGCCGTTCTCTATGGTAAAGAAAACCCTTTCTGGCAACTGAGAAGATATCCGTGTTGCTTCGTCTAATAGTCGCTGTGGCGGTGAGGCTCACACGACAGAAATACCCTCTGCCTCCACAAAGAATGAACTTTATTATTTGGGAATCATATACATTATTACTTATCTGAATGTGGTCCATAAACAAACAGGTCGCTTGCAATCTTTATTTCACATATACTATGGTAAACGGTGAACTCCATTTTTATAACGGCGCATTTATATTTTTAGCTGTCATATTCCCAATTGTAACAGGCGACTTTGAGCTCGTATTACCATGATAAACCGCGATCGTATGATCTAAATGAGCTACGTGTTGTCCAATCTGTTCATAGTCGTAAAGCTCCAATTTATACTAGTTTTCCCACATACCACGACGTACGTGAATAATATGAGAATCACTGGGGACGTAGCATATCTAGAATTATATCCTCCAATTTGACCATGACAACTACACTGCTACGTATTTTGCCCTTGTTGTTGTTTTGAAAAATTCACGTATTCAAAAGGACAGTAATCGGTTTACTCCATTCCTTGTCGATTAAATATTTGTTAATTTCATGAAGTCGTCCAGGCAATAAAAGGGAAAGTGAATAATTTATTAGATGGTAGGTAAAACTGTGTTTTCAATAAGTACAATGCCGTCAGCTTCTCGAAAAGGTCTTCATTACCGAGCGTTCATTCTCCCTGGTCATATATATTACCTGAAATGGAACTGATAACGTCATTTGGAGTGATAGCTGTGCAATTTCGGAACACTGAACGAAGACCAATATTCTATACAGGATACTACATTCACAGTGAATACCTTATCTTACAACTGCTCTGTGCTCCATTCGAACACGAATCCGCATGTTTTACATACGCGATTGAGAAGATTAACAGAAATGCTTGGATCTCGCAATTTATGCCTTTTATCCGTTTTGATGAACTGGATCAAGGGGACCCAATGCTTCACACAACTAAGGCTAAGTGGTCTCAGCGTTTACAACTACGTTTGATATTTCATGGGCACTAACCATTTTCACACAAGACAGCCGTCGAATGCAAAACTTTACCAAAGGACAACACTGTAATTCAGTATTTCAGTCTTCAAACAATTCCGTCACTCATCTTATCAACCACCGATTTATTCCATTTACCATGCCTTTTGCGTACAGACTCCTTTCACTGCTCATTCTAATACTGCTATAGTAGTACGTTCGTAAATTAATTAGTTTACATGTTCTTGAAATTATGGAGACAGTTACGCCTAAATCCATTAAGCGGCTACGCACCGCAGTGCGCTAACGAACGCACTGCCTACGTGTGCACTGTTTGCTTGCTGCTGCGTAATCCAACAGCGCGTTCCTTATGAGTGTTTACCAAATGCGTCAGTTGCACAACACGTCATTGGTCATACCGGTTGTCAAGACAATGTGTTTCTTCTCATATCTCAACAACCAATCAGGTTACCGTGTGGTCAATTCGGATGAAATTCCGGTTCGTACTCAAGTGTTTGGTGAACGAAGCTCATCCAATCCATGAAGTCAAATCGCAAATTTTGACCTGTCCATCTGTTATTCGCATGTTACTCAACCGATGCTTCATTGGTTACATTCCGGGATCTCCTGATGTCTGGTCGCCCGATCGTTGACTATCTGATATTTACGGCCATCTGGACTCACCAAGAAAATTCGTACTAATCCCAAAGGTGCTAAGCACGATCAGATCCACCTCTTTCGCCGGCGCACACCAGGTGTGCAGATCGTCTGCAACGATTTGCGGGTGCAATTAGGCTGGCGGATCACATCTTCTGTCAGCAGAAACGGTTTTCAGGTTGGGTGTCCAGTGCACGGTCAGCCTCACCCACTAGAACCAGTTGCGGATTGAAAAACACCCTCCTTGCCTTGCATTGCTGCTGCCCGTTGTCTCCTCCAGCGTTCCTGAACAGGATCTTCCATATGCCCGGTCACGCTCGAAATCGATGTATGCACATATTTTCGCTCGGCTCATCAAAACACACTATTAACTACAACTACTGATATTCGTCTCCACCGAATCGCCCTCTATCTGTTTCGTCCCCATTATTACCTTCATTTAACCTCGTCGAATTACCAGATTCTGTACTACGAAACATACAAAGGTCTCATCGTTCAGATAACTTCATTATGAACATCATAAGTCGTGATAAACTCTTGAGGAGATCATTCATTCATTGAACAATTTGTATAGCACCATTCAGCTTATCTAAATAAAACTTTGATTTAAATATCATTTCTCTCACCTGCCAACAACATCACTAACCACGAAGTGGTCCTCCTCTCAGCTCTCCATCTGTGTGACATCAGCTTTCTGTTCTATTTTATCATATCGATCCTTCTCCTGCATATTCAGTCATCCACTCGTTTGTACTTCATGACGTTCGCATTCGTAACGAAATTTCCACAATCCAGGATATCGATTGTTCGATTGTTTCCCCACTGTCCCATGTCAGACTTTCTTCAGCATATCCAACTACGCAATCACCTGCAAGTCCCGACAGTTTCACATATAAACTACTCTTATGTGATTCTACTGGATCACTATATTTTCACCTCCCACGTCTGCTTTGTTACCAACCTGTAATGCTCTCATAATATTCACCAACGAATCCAGACAAGTCCATAACTGAATCACATTTCACCCACCTATCAACTTCCGTCGCTGTTCTACCAAATCATCATGATCAGACATCTGCGCCACAATCCATTAAGCGCTGTTTCCACGTCTTTAGCTGGAAATCAAATCCAATCAATCAATCCAAGTTACCATTATTCTTTTTGTTTCCTCAATGTCCCAGGTTGGAGGCTCCTCACCATACCCAATCACTCAGTCATCTGCGCTTCATGACAGCCTCAGTAGTGCATCTTCGATTTGATTCCATCTGATACCCAGCCTATTTACCACTATTATCCTCACTTCGTTGTGAACTTGTGTTCCTCACATTTCAATCCCAGAGTCACCTCAGATAAACCAATAGTTGAACACCGGTTCACTCACCTTTTACCTACTGTCACTTTTCCCATCACTTTTCCATGAGTGGGCATTTACGCCGAATACCACCTTGAAGGCATTTTCTCTAACCCTTTGCTAGAGATGAATTATCTGTATTCCAGGTTAGCGACTGCCCCGTTTTTTCTCTAATGTCCCATGTCAAACTTTTATCAGCGCATCCATCTGCATGTCACGACAGCTCCACTTATGCATTACTATTATATGACTTCATAAGATCACCGTATTTCAGCTCCTTCGTCCACTTCATCATCAACTTGTGTTCCTCTTTTGTCAGTCACCGACTAACCTAAGCAAACCCTTTATTCGAATCCTATTTCATTCACCTTTCAACTTTCGCCACTCTGTCTCACCAACTTTCCATGATTGGGCATCCACTCCACACCCCACAATGTGTTTTCTCCCAACCTCTCACTCGATAATAAGTATCCGCGTTGTGATTAACTGAACTTCCTGTTTCATTTGTGCACTTCCTTTCCCCATAGAATACCTAGCAACTCCTTCGGAATAACATTTCTGCTTTTTCCAAGGCCATTAGAACTATTGGTCCAAGCGCGCATCCGTCATCATCAATAATTTTTCATTTTTACGTCAGTTTTTTTCGAAAGTGTTTCTCTCAGCATACACCCTTGCGAGGTTATATCGATAACATATAAATTTCTGAGCATTTTCCCCTCTTCTCTGCTATACTTACTTACATACCTCGACCACGAAGCCGACTTCGTTCATTACTGGGTGATGTGACCATCTGACCTTCAAAGACAATTTTGCCGGGCATTCATTCATGCGACCACTAAAACCTCTACACTCTTCTGTACTTCATGTACCTAACTGAGTATTCAAGAATCCCTGTTTTGGCCTCATTTTTACCACATGACCACACAGTCAAGCATGCTTCGGGTGTCTTCGAAATAAACTGACATTATTGGTATTATTATTAATATTATTATCATTATTATTATTAAAAACAGAAGAATGCCCAACGATCGATGGCTGTCTGGGTTGGAACCGGGAAAAATGGTTGCTTGCAAAGACTGAGGAATTAGCGTGATCATGACTGCCAAAAGAATTCACAGATCAAGGAAAGTTATTTGAAACATCTCGAAGAGTCTAAGAAAAAACGTGGAATACGAATCGGAATATCTGAAACGGCCAAGAAACAACTTTTACGGGCTGCATAAAACCAGACAACAAGTGCCTCAGAGTTGCGGAGGTTCATGCAACTGAACAAAAGTGTTTGCCGTGTACGGCAATTGGTACAAACAGCAGCACACCTACGATGTAGAAAGATAAAAAACAGCACTCTGGACTACTGAACGTCATATTTCAGGTCCAGTCAAATGCGTCAGGAATCACATCATATGGAAGACTGAATGGAATAATGTGAAACTTATTGGTGAAAAAATTTCATCTTGGACCGCCCCAGTGGAGTAATATACTATTGGTATGACATGTTTTTCGCATGCTTGACTTTGGACTTCAGTGGGGCTCTGTGGTGGTCTGGGGTGTTATTGTTGCTGACAGTAAATCACAGCTGGCAGTTCTGGAATGTTGTTAGACAGCTGATTCGTACATCAGAACTTTGATCGACTTCGCACTCTCTGAAATTCCGGAAGGTCGGAGAGGATCCGTGATTTTCCAGCAAGATATCTCCGCCATGTACACAGCTCACGTTAGTAAAATGTGACTAATGCATCGAAACATCAACGTCATCCATTGTCCCGCCGACAGTCCCCATTTGAACCTCACCGAAAACGTTTGGAGTTTCTTGGCGAGACCAGCCCATGGAAACAGAAGGGTCTTCAACGCCGTTCACGAACCGACTTCTAGTAGCCTCAGTGAACTACAGAGCCTCAAAAGTGATACAATCAATCTTGAAAAAGGTAACCCCGTAGTGACCGAAACCCCCTAAATCTACCAACGACTTCGACTGAGTTGTGTAATTGAACAACAAAATTTTACTGTGATCAAAAACCTCATTGTTGGTTCATCTGCTTGATGTTTTCTGTTCTGAGTAGTAAAAGGTTCTACATTTGATCACCAGGTGGTTGTTTTCATCGTCAGGTCGGGGTTGCGCTAAAAGCATTTTTCAACCTTTAGGCGTAGTAATAAAGATAAAACCTACTTTTCCACGGTCAAAATTCAAGTCCGTATACAAGACCAATATGGTGATAGTTTAAAAAATATGCACATCAAATTTCACAGTCCCACGTACATGCATTCGCCAGAAAATGCAGACAAACGGGGTGCATTAAAAGCTTTTCGTGTGCTATATTCTATGATACAGATGATTTCGAATGTCAAAATAGGGCGAATCTCTTTGATATGCCCCATAATTCTCAGCTAACTGCGCAGGCCTATTGCGTGCGGTTTAACCGGTTGATCACAACTGCTCAATTTTCGTTAATCAAGTGACAGCTGTGCTGCTTGGGTAACAGCTTTATTGGTGTGTTTGACTCGTACAGTCATGTGTTTACACACGCACGCATGGTCTACGCCCCGTGCAAGAACGTACACAGTTGACGTTGTCGTGGTTCATGCTTCGTCTCGGATAGCACCGACCAATCAGATCGTACCACGTGTTGTACGAACCTACACGACTTAATCCGATTGTACAATTGCCTTACACTTCCGATTACATACATCGCTGACTCACGCACTTGCATACTTGGTTGGGTTTCACTTGTTTGCTTGCGCTGGCGCTTACTTTACGTTACCACAGAATACACGTTTACCCATACAAGTGCACCTTTCTTCTGCCTACTGAGTTAGGTATACAACAATGATGAAGTTATGTGAATTCCCATTTGTGATTCTAGGGACAAAACCGTCGTGAAAATGCGTTTTATCAGTAATTTTCTTGTAATTATTGCAGTTGCAGACACAGTAGGAATGTGTATTTGAGTATGGGAATAATAGTATCAGTAGCATGATACGTGAGGAAGGGGTTGTTTAGAGTTAGTGACGGATAAATTGTGGGAATTTTGTGTCGATGTTTGAGGAGGCAATCATTCTTGCGGAACGGGGGTCGAATCAGTTACCTAAGTTACGTCATGTAGTCATGTGAGAGGTGACACCCCGTCTGTACCGAGGCCTCGCTGCTGGGTCAGACAAACTGACGCAATTTGGGGGGATAACAATGGATTGCAAAGCCATACTGCGACCGCTTTGGTCATTGTAAATGATCTTTTGGTAACTACTTTTGGTGGCACTGTGAAAATTACTCTCAATGTGAAATCCCGTTTCACGATGTATCCGAAGTGGGCGAGATGTGTGACAACGATACTCGAGTTTGTCTTGTTTCTGCTTCCCGGCCAAGTCGATGTTCTCCTCGACCCGTTTGAGGGGCCAGCAAAATACCACACAGTCGTAAAATGGAGCGTGTCAGGTAGTTTATCTTTAGGTCTCACCCAAGCAGCACAATACCTAACACCGTTGGGCTAACGTTGGGCTAAAATGACTCCTGACATGTGCCTCGAAAGCTTACACAGAAGTTCATGGATTTTCATAAGGAATATAATAATAAGAGTACTACAGTATTTATTAATATATATCTGCGTTACAAAAATAGCTCGTTTTGTTTTGCTGAATGACCTTGTGACCAGCCGGTGCCTTGCTGGTTTTCTTCATTCTCCGCTGTTTGGATGTGCTGATCGGCTTTTCCATGGAGAAAAATGACTCACCATTATAGAGATAACTAGTGAGCATTTTTACAGTTTATTTTAACTCTGGTTTATTGTTATCTCTCTGTATATATAACTCCTTCTACATATAAGTGTGTACGTCTATACACGCATATATATCCTTGGTCATTGAAGTAGTAGTTTTTTAGTGTTGTTTTCTTTGGAATTCATGCAATATTGAGTACCAATCGCTATGTAACTTTGGCCATTCGCATCCAGATTATTGGACTCAGAATATACTGTTACGCGTAAGGGGACGAGGTGGGAGAGTCACTGGAGTTGCAAGAAGGCCCTCAGTGTAAAATGCATTATTGTGGCGAGGCGACATTTTGAAAGTACCGACTTTCGTGGCCTGAATCACAGTCAATAGGTATTCTAAGAAAAACCGAATAATGCCAAGTATTTCTTCAATCTTAATTCATAGTAGGTAGTTACTCCTGCTGTCCATGCTGTTGAAGTAAAGCGCGAGAGTTTAGCCAACGGTAGATTTGGAGTCTATGCAATTTTCAAGCAGAAGTCTGCTCACTACGAGCCCATCGAAGTCGATCATTCATGTAGGTTATTATATTCGTATTATTTTATTTTTTAGCTGGTCGAGAAGTACAGCTTGGAAGAACCGTGTGTGCCGCTGGTTTGGGAGTGCGCAACAAAATGCCGTTTGAAACATGCTCATTGTTGTCGTCAAGGCTAAGTCGATGAAGTTTGTTGTTTTTCACTAAACTCCAGACGGTGTTCGTTCCATTCCAAGGTTCGCAGAAGAACCGGTGTTTGTCGCTAAAAGACGTAGAGCTTTGGTTTATCAATTCTCGTAATCAAGGTGAAGCAAAATGAGAAAGCAGGTACGATAATTATCATTTTCTTCGGGGGGAATCTCAAGCTACCTTTTTATTGAGATTTTTTATTCCTTTGGTATAATGATCACCTCTTCAAGCATTCTGAACATTAGTAACAGTTTATCACAAATCCCAACTCTAGATGTTCCTCTGATTTAGTTCAGAGTTTATTTGATATTTTTCTATTTCATTGGTTATGGTTGTTTTGATCCATAAATTATCAGATGATAAACCGTTTTGTTGAAAACAGCTTTAAATCAAACTATTTTTGGAACCTGCACGAGGAAATATTTTGTTGTCTAATTTTTCTTTAAGTGCCATTGTTTCACCTTTGTGCATGATATTTCAGATCCGGCGATCACGTAACACAAGAACGATGAACGTCTTCCGAACATTCTGAATGAAGCAGTTCTCGAACTGCAAGTTTTACAAGTTTTTAGTATGTTGATTTTACAATAAACCTAGGGGTTTTCACAGATTGCTTTTCTGATCAGTGATAATTTGGTGGTTTTGGTCGAAAGGATGGATATTGACAAATAGACTAAGAAGCGGGCAGTTAAGATGGATTGGGAAAAGAAAAGATACCCATTCCCAGCAGTATTTTCGAACGTTGGGCGTAGCCCAATGGGGAGCGCGTTGGGCGTGCTGCTTGAATACTTACTACACCTACGAATTCAGGCGACGTCACAGACTGAAGTTATCTGACGAAGCATTAGCAAATCCAAGATTGATGGGCAATGCAGATATTGATTTTCACGCGTCAGCAATGACTCGTTTTTGGGTCTCATTCGATTCCATTTACCATTTGCGCGTCTCAATCGAGATGTGGTGACACGAATTAGAGAGCCTTCACACATTTTTGGGGTTTGTGATTCACCTGCTCATGGTTTTCAACGGTCGCAAAACCACGTCCGCAACCATTCGCATCTTGATCTTCTGTCACTAATTAGGTTTCCTCAAGATTATCGAGATGTATTGATTATGGGTGATATACCAGTTACGCGAATAATGCTGGACTGCTTATCGAAAAATAGCGCGCGAAGTGTTTTTAACTCATTCTAATTTTGTGATTTCATGCAAACGCATAAACGTGGGATCGTGAAACTTGGTATGTATATTTTTGTACTATGAACAGAACACGGAGCTCTCGTAGAGTACGTAAACAAGCATGTATGTTATCTGTGCCGGACACAGAATACGCAAACATTATGGACAAATCAACCAATCAGTATACAATGACCTTGTGAGTAGACGTGAACAACCAATCATAACATCGTATGTAAGTCCAAGGCAAGGTAGTCAGACAGATCACGTGGAGCGCTCGATCGAACACATGTATACACCTAATGCGCACAATACATCATTCCCTCTCCATCATAAATGTTTTATTCGTTTATGTAGCGCTCAACGGTTTTCGGAATTCGTGACGAACGACGCACGGTCTGTTGATTAGCATTGTGTTGTTCGGAAAGGATAGGTCGAGAAATTTCTCTAGCCTGCTTCCCAGTATAGAGCTGACGAGCGTTAACTTTCCTTTCATTGGCTGATTCATATGTGGCTGATCCGAAACCACGCCTGATTAATATTGGAGGTGGGAAACTCGCTTCTCCCTTTCGTCTTGTCTGGTTCCGCAAAAGAACGTAAGTTCCAGGACTTAGCATTTCTGTTGTTCTCGTGTAAGTACTTTGGTAATTCTGTCTCCCGAGAAATTCATGTCCCATTTTGTCGTCCCCGATCTGATGTGCCGAGTAAAGGTTCGAACGTACAGCCGTCCCAAACATAAGTTCCCCTAGAGCCTTATCTGTTGTCCTGCGATAACTGGTACGATATGTAAACAGCGCGGAGTCTTCCCACGTGCCTCCTTGGAACTGGAATCTTTGAATATCCTCTTTCAGTAAACGATTGCGGCACTCTACCACGCCGTTGCATGAAGGATCATACGGGATGGTTCGTTAATGTTTAATCCCTTGCCGAGTTATAAATTTTTCGAACTCCAGGCTGATGAACTGTGGGCCATTGTCTGTAACGATCACTTTTGTTATACCGAAACGGGCAATGAGGTTTTCCACCCACTGATTTACCGTAGTAGATGTTATATCTCCGCATAAGTGTACTTCAGGTCACCTGCTATAATAAAACGTGGCATAATGCTTTTGAGAATTGGGGCTTTTTAAAATGGTCCCATGGTATCAAAAGCCAACTTTGCCCAAGGCCGCATAACATAATCCACTGGTTGTATTGGTGCCAGTATGGGTTTGATTGTTTTATCGGAATGTTGACAAGGTCCACAATAAGTAACAATGACCTCAACGGAAGAAAAACACGCGGCTACCAAAACCATTTGTTAACTCGCCGGTGAGTCCTTGTGATTCCAGGATGTCCCTCGTGCACACATAATATAATTTCGTGTTTTAGAGAAGATGGTGGAATAAGTATCGATCTACGCATGACACACCCATTTATCACTGAAAACTCCTCTCGTAGATTGTAGTAACATCTTATTTCATCTGGAATAATACCTTTCTTGGGAGGCCATCCACCCTGAATATGTTGTTTGACCTGCTGCATCTCACTGTCCTCCAATGTCTTCTGAAGCAATGCCTCTATTGTTATAGATTGAATTCTGAAATTATCCAACGTCGAAATTATTTCGATTTCAATCGCATCATTCGCACTTTCTTGATAATGTAACGGTAAATGGGAAAGTGCATCCGCAACCTGGTTTTAAGACCCACATCTGTATCGCATACCGACGACTAATACGAAGTGTCCGGTGACCAGAAGCGTAGTTAAAGCTGCATGATCAGTTCGTAGGGTGAAATGTCTACCGAAGGGATACAGGTGCAGTTTTTCACAAGCCCAAACACAGGCAAGAGCTTCTTTTTCATTGGCTGAATACTTACGTTCGGTACTGGGAATCGTTCTTGATACATACGCTATAAACTTTCTAGCATGTTGAGTTTAGGATAGGACAGCCCCCAGTCCAACATCCGATGCATTCACGGAAACAAATGTGTTATATATTTCATCATAAATGCTGACAAAGGAAACAGATGCAATCATTTGTTTCACACACATAAAGGCATCACTCTGAATATCGGTCCATTGAAATGCAGCGCCAGCCCTCAGCAGTGCTCGAAGTGGTTCTACCAGAGTGGCGAAATGTGGTAGATGAGTCAAATTATAAGAACAAAGACCGAGGAAACGTTGGGTTTGAGTTGGTGTAGTAGGTTCCGGTACATTCATGATCGCATTCGAATTTCCACTTTTAGGACGAATTCCATCCTCTTATATAACATCTCCAAGAAAGGACACCTCGTTTGTGCAGAACACACTTTTGTTCATATTCAAACGCAAGTTTAGCTGATGAGGGCAGTTCAACACAGCCTGGAGATTAGAGTCACCCTATTGTTTAGAATTTCCAAAAACTGAATCAGAAATCTCTGTCATGCTGATGGAGCTGAGCTCAAGCTTATCGGCAGAACCTTGTGCTGAAATGATCCTTCAGATGAAAGGAAAGCAGTGAGCGGTTTGGATCCATCCGTAAGTGCCATGTGATAAACAGCGCTCCTAATATTCAATCTGGAGAATTATTTAGCATCTGAAAGTCTAACCAGTACCTAATCAGGACCTGACAGCATAAATTTCTAAACGACTATCTGGTCATTCAATGCCCGAAGATTTGTACGAAGTCGAAAGCTACCATCTCTTTTAAAAACTGAAACCAGAGAATGCGCCCAGGCTGAGTAAGAGAATGGTTCGATGATGTCGTCTTGAAGCATTTTTTGTATGGCAGCCGATACGGCTTCCCTTTTAGCCAGTAGTATTGTTCGAGGTTGAGAGATAGACTTTTGCTTTGCATTTGGTTTAAAGCGAAACTGATGGATGGCTCTGGAAACACGTCCAATTGATTCAGCAAATAGTGCGAGATATTTTTGACGTAGTAAAGTCATATCGATGGAGGACATAGACATTCGGTCAACGGAAGGCACACGGTTCATAGCAACCGTAGCTTTACCACCAAGTAACGGCTTCTTTTCGATATCACAAATGTACACTGCTACAGGCCGAAGTTGTGAAGTTTCTACACATAAATCAACCAATATAAACCCTTTTATTCCTATGGAAGAATTTGAATAACTGTCAAATTTATAAACGGTCGGGTGCACAGGCAAATGTTTAGTGACGTTCGTAGAATGAAAAAGGTATGATAGTCACAGGCAAAGCAGAATCAAGCTCCGTGAGCAGAGGTACCTTAACATTTTTGGATAAAAACTGAATACTACGAATATCAAAGCATGGTAATCGTGGTTCTGTAATAAGTAAATAGCGTGTGCAACACAAGTTATTTTCAGAATGCATAGAATAAGTAGTTCCCGTGATAGGTGGATCCCCCACGTCGACCACAGTGTCATTCTCTAACACGTTTGCTGACCGTGTACGACAGATTTTAGCGAAATGTTCAATTTTAGAACACGTGAGACATTTAGCTTCTTTAGCAGGGTATTCGGAACTTTTCGCTCGGTGAGTCGCTGAGCCACAACGAAAACATTTGCCAGTGGGTTGAAAACGTGTTGGTGGTTTAACTTTTTGGATGCCCGAAACAGACTGCGATGATTTTGGAAATGAATCGCACTGTGAACGGATCTGGTGCTTGATTCGTGCCAATTCACGCGCTTTCTCCCCACGATAATGATGCACCTTTTGTTATAAGACTTCTTCGGATTTTGTCGCTTTTCACGCCGGCGATAAATCGTTGAATGAGCATGGCATCCTCGAATTTCTTGGCAGGTTTGCGAGAATAATCTCAGTAGCGAACTCCTTGAATGAGGCGCGATATGACGCCTTCTAAAGGCTCCCCGCTTTCTTGAGAAATCCTCGAAAAATTAAACCATGACGTAAACGTTCGACATGGCACCCAAAATTTCATCAATTATTTGAAATGCTTCATCCAAAGTAGTTTTTTGATGTAGAGAACGAATGTCGAATTGCCGTTTGCCTTCCGCACCCAGATAATTTCGTATGAACTTCAGTTTGGCCGAATCGTCCAGAATCAAGCTTGGTTTGAGCAGTTTGAGGAGATCCAAGTAATCCAAAAATGTATTTTTCCAGGAAATCCACGAATCTGGAGTAGGAAACACTGTAGCTCCTATCCAGAACGTTGTAGGTGTAAAAAGTGACGCAGACATTGCCTGCGACGCCAATGTTGTCTTTAAAATCAGAACACGTAGCTCTCGTAGAGTACGTAAACAAGCATGTATGTTATCTGTGCCGGACACAGAATACGCAAACATTATGGACAAATCAACCAATCAGTATACAATGACCTTGTGAGTAGACGTGAACAATCAATCATAACATCGTATGTAAGTCCAAGGCAAGGTAGTCAGACAGATCACGTGGAGCGCTCGATCGAACGCATATATGCACCTAATGCACGCACTACACTCTGGGGCGTAAATCCGGTTAGCATCGCATCCAAATTTCTCGCTGGTATTATTCTCCACCGCCTATGAAACACTCGCGACCAATGCTTGCGCGAGAACCGAGGTAGGTTTATTCCTGATCAAGGTTGTATTGATTACATCTTCACTCTTTGACAAATTTTAGATCATAGACACACCTTCCGTAGGCTCACTATCCTCGTTTTTCTTGGCCTTAAAACGATCTTCGACTCAGTCGACCGCACAGTTCTCTGGCGCTACCTCTTGTTGAAGGGTGTACCAGAAAAATGCACTACTATCATAAACTCCCTTTACACGAACAGCCGAAGCGGAGTTCGGGCTTACGGTGATCTTTCAGCCGAGTTCACCACGAGAAGTGGTATGCGTCAGGGTTGCCCCCTCGCTTCTTTTCTCTTAATTTTTGTGAATAATACGGTCTTAGAGATAGCAGTTTTTTTCAGTGATGACAGCGGCGTTGATCTTATCCCACGGGGAAAAGTGTCAGACCCTGAACATGCGGGCGGCATAGTTCTCTGAGTGGAGATCCAAGTAAGTTGCAAGCTTTTCCAGGCAGCTTGTCTGACGGCGTAGCAATGTTTAGTATGCACCTTGAATGGCAAGATGCTGTTGCAGGACTGGGTTGGTTCAACGCCAAACCTTTCAGTGTCTGGGGAGACTACAAACGTGGTAAACAAGCTGTTATCTGGGGAGCTGCATCTCACCCAGAGGTCGGATATCGCATGTTTCTTTGCTTACACAGAAGAGTCATATGGCTTTTGTCCACCTGAGTCATCCGTGGCGTCAACATGACATCCTTTTATCCATAAAAGTTCGAGTGTACGCTACAGCCATCAGGCCCGTGCTTCTGCGTGGTTCAGAAACATGGCCAATACGGATGAAGTATGTACGAAGGTTGTTGATATTTGAACAGCGATATCTTCGTAGTATTGCTCGAATCTGGTGGGAAAACTGTGTGAGCAAAGCTGAGGTTCGGCGGAGAGTCTTAAGTTTGTGAAGCAATTCATTAGATGAAACACTTAAGCTGACCAGGCTAAGATAGTTGGGAAATGTGTTGCGCATGTCCCCTAACAGGATTCCTCGGCGTGTTGTGTTCGTCGAGGCGAGTACCGGTTGGGCGGTGATTAAGGGTGGCCAGTCCATGACGCAGAAGAGAATTATGAAATGAACATCCTGTGGACCTGGCCGTGTAGGACGTGTTAGACTTACTGGATGGGGTCTTAAAGACCCTCTCTCTCTGTGGTTAGTTAATTTAGAGGAAATGGCTAGGTGTCACGATCAGTAGCGCTCTTGCACTCACACTTACTTCATCGACTTGTTATCATTATTTGTAGTTCCGTACCCACTCCTTTCACACTCTTCTCTTTTTCATTATTTCCTTTTGAAATTGCATCTAGGAGATAGCATCCAAATTCACATCACCAAATGCAAGGATAATAGCTGTCTGAACTGAACTGAGATGAATTCTCACAATTATGCTTAGCATCGCTGCGACCGCGAACAGCTGGTTTTCGTTGTTTCACGGACGTGTTTCCAATCAACAACCACATCATGATAAATAATCAGCGTCGCTGTACTTCGCTAGTGCTCTTAGCTTGTGTACACGCACACAGATGCACTCACTGGGTCACTCGGTTTTTACTCAAGACCTATCTGCTCCGTGATCCTTAGGGGACAGACAAACTGAATTCCGATACCCGTCGCAGCTAAACTCGCAGTCTGTGATATGCTTCATTTGCTCACGATCAGAAAAGCTTTCCCATACATAGTTACCGTCAGTAGACGGTGACCATCCGGTACTTACGGGACGGCTTGCAGACTATTACTTACTTGGTCGGTTCAATAGATGACTTGTTTTGACCAACCACGTTTGAGAACTGCCTGAGTCAATCGTGGGCAGCTTTTTGGAGACCCGCCTAATGTGGATTCAATGACGTTGGTTTCAGTGATATTGGGAACACTTTACGAACAGTGTCTTCTTAAGTGCTACTTTTCAAAACTGGAAACTACTGATGAACATATGTTTGGGATTGGATTTCTAAAATTTTGGGAACGTCTGGCAACCTGCTACTTTCTGTAAGTGCGATATTTGACACACCTGAGTGTTTAAATGATGATGATAAGAGTTTGACGTTCACAAAAAAATGAATGAATGGCACTGCAGTGAGTACAGAACGAGTAGTGGATACCAGTGGGTTTGTGTATATTTAGTAATCCTGATACCAGGTACTAACTAGATCCCGAGAATGGCCTATGGAACGGACAACAAGCCAAAAGTTCCGACGCGTACCAAAAGACGGGAAAAGTCGATGGAACAGGTGAAGGACGTTTTGTATTGAAACTGTCTTTCACGTTTACGTTTGGGATTGACACCGGACGCTATACTAGCTAAGGGAGCTAAACGTTCAACCGTCCGCAGTCAGAAATGTGTTTTTCAATTGGCGGAAACCAACTGTCCTTACTGCAAGCAGATAAACAACGCACAGCCCTGTGGCATCGAACAACATACAAACTGCCTAAAGCGAAGTGCTAATTGGTTAAGTTTGTCTACCGTAATTTTTGTTCATGAATTTACACATTCAAACTTAGTCATCTCCAGGTCGCTACAGTAACTCGCCCCCCCCCCCCCCCCCCCCCCTAGAAGGGACTGTCGAAGTGACCCTCTGGTCTAATTGAGGGCGTACCGCGCGCAGGTCTCTGTTAGCATCAAAAGTCTCACGTGATATCGGTCATCTAGGGGACAATGGTACGATGCCACACTCCGCTTGTGCCGCCAGTGGAGAACTACTAAAATGCGCACAGGCTTAGCAGTCATCTACGAAGCCCTCACCTAGATGTCGCATAAAAGAAATATGCATATATGTATACCGTACAAAATAATCCAACACAACTTCCCGGGGGTTCCTCCATTCACCGTGCCCATACATGCAATGGAAGAGGAAAATGAAATACTCGATCAAATGACGATGAGTAAAAACGAAACGAAAGGAACTTACCCCGGTCTGTCGGTACAATACGCGAATTTTAAAATGGTTGAAATGTTTTTCTGGTTTTCAAAATGGTTTTATAAAACGTCAAACAATGCAAACAACGTTAAGTGGGATTGAGAAAATGAATGCTATCTATGAGACGCTTTGGCCAGTGTACATGACGACCAGATCGCGTCGTTCGCTGCTGCTCCATGGTTTCGGGCTGAGCTGGTTGAGGCTCGGAGTTGGCTTCTATGATGTGTGAAGAAACTATTGGAGGACTGTCGTTGAGCGGTGTTCCTTTTTCTAGACTACCGTCAAGGTGCGCAACCTTAAGATGGTCGACAGATATAGTTTCATGTTTACCGTTTCAGTCAATGAGGTAAACTCGATCGCGTCGCTCGAGCACATTATATGGACCTTCCTGAGGCTGCTATAGAGATGTTCTAACGCTATCTACGCGTATGAAGACATAGGCGCAGGTGGACAGTTCAGATGGAATCTAGGTCGATCAAGACTGCGGTCGCGGAGAATGCGTTTGCAAACGGCGCATCTGTGCGGCCAACTGTTGAGCAGCTGAAGCACAATTGTCGTCATTCACTCGACCTATGGTAAAGTAATCCTCGGGTAACCGAAGAGTTTGGCTAAAAGCTAATGCCGCAGCTGACGCTTTAGTATCAGGTTTATAAGCGGAAAGCAAGCCTAAGAGAACGATTGGAAGTGCTTGCACTCAGTTAGAGCTGTCAGCAGCGATGAGCGAAGCTTTGAGCTGTCGATGAAAATGCTCAACCATACCGTTGGCTGCCAGGTGATATGCTATCGTACGAGAATGATGACAGACTAACATACGCAATGTTTCTCCAAACAGATGTGGTTCAAACTGTGCGCCGCGATCTGTAGTTACCGTTGCAAGGTAGAGTATATTGAAGCGTAATGAACTGAATCGATAGTCCGTATTGAAATAGCCCTTAATCAGAGCTACGCGAGCGGATGTAGCAAGAAGACCAAGGCCGCGAAACAGCACTTTAGTTGTATTGCAGAGTGGGTCCGTAACAATATGTTTAGTTAGAGAATATAATTGGTAAGTTCAAAGATGGCCAATCACACGGAATTTTTGTTTGAATTGTCCGCCGCGATCCTGATTGGTTGAGGCTCATCCGTGTAGGTGGTTACGAAGCTGTACCTGGCCGTATCACGTGTAACTGCTGCTGAATCACCACAGAAACCCAACGTCCCATAAAAGCAGCTATTACAGTTTCTGTTTCTACATTGGCAATGGCCAACGGGTGAAACGGTCGACCATAGTTAGAAGGTAACGGAAACCTTTACAGGGCTGAGAGGACCAACGATATCCATGTGAATATGAGGAAACCGTGAGGATACAACGGGAAAGTGGCCTATTGGAGCCGTGGTATGTCTGCTTACCTTCGATCGTTGGCATTGAACGCCTGAACGAGCCCAAGTACGAACATCCGTTTGCATGACGTGCCAGGCGTACCTATCTGCAACTAGCCTGGTGGTGGCTCGGACACCAGGATGGGCTAAATTATGTAAAACGTCGAAAGCTGTGCGGCTCCAAGATATGGGTGCGGTGGGGTGTGGGTGTGGAAAAGTTGTGTCACGCATTATCGAGCCCGAGAAAGTGTCTAAAGGGAACTCCGAAAGTTTAATTGATGCGACCTGGCTTGGATCTGTGAAATCCAATTCCGAAAGTGAGACTGCAGCCAAAGCTTCGAGATCAATGACCCGTGGCTAACAAGAAATAGCATCCACTCCAGAAAGAGCATCAGCCACAACACTGTCGGCGCCAAAAACTTGACGAACATCACTGGAAAACTGTGCCACGAAGTCTAAATGACGCAACTCACGTGGCGAGTGTTTATCTGTTCGACTGTGAAACGCATGTGTCAATGGTTTATGATCGGTAAAGATGACGAAATGTTTGCCTTCGAGAACACGTCGGAAATGTCTAGCAGTACTGTAAACAGTAAATAGTTCCCGACTAAACAGAATACTTAGCTTCAGCTGGTAGGAGAAAACGAGAGAAAAAGGCTAGTGGTTTCCATTGTGATGTAGACCACTGCTGTAGCACGCCGCCTATGGCTTTGTCAGGGGCATCGATGGCTATACTCAGTTGAGCTTCGGAGTCGAAATGGGCCAGCAAAGTAGCAGAAGCTCAAGCGTCTTCAACCGCATCGAAAGCAGTTTTAACATCCTCGGGCAGTTCTATGGGACTATCTTTAGCGCCTTGAAGTAAGTCTGTTAACGTCTGCATCAAATGAGCACAGTTTGGGATGAAACGCCGATAATAGTTTACCATCCCGTTGAAACGACGAACGGTGGCTGGTGAAGTAGGTAGCGGAAAGTCACGAACACCATGTACCTTTTTTTCCAGGGGCCGAATACCACGTTCATCGATCATGTGGCCTAAAATTTCAACTGAATTTTGTCCAAAGATACTTTTATCTGCATTGACGGTTATACCACGTGCGGCCAAACGCTCGAACAACTGATGTAAGTGTTGCTTGTGTGCATCTTCAGATTCGCTAATTGCTAGAAGATCGTCTATGTAGGCAAAAACAAAATCTAAACCCCTGGTAACCTGGTCAATAAGACGCTGAAAGGTTTGTGCAGCGTTGCGTAAACTAAATGGCATTCGCAGGAATTCGAAAAGACCAAAGGGTGTTGTTACCGCTGTCTTAGGTATATCCTCATCTGCGATAAGAATCTGATGATAAGCACGTACCAGATCTATTTCGGAGAACACACGAGCACCTTTGAGGTTGGCCGTGATGTTCTGAATGTGTGGGATTGGATACCTATCTGGGACAGTGGCATTATTGAGGGCTCTATAGTCTCCACATGGTCGCCAATTGCCTGACTTTTTAGGAACCATATGAAGTGGTGAAGCTCAGGGACTACTTGATGCACGAATAATACCTAATTCAAACATGTGCTCGAACTCAGCTCGCGCAATTTTAAGCTTGTCGGGCGCAAGCCGACCTGCTCTAGCAAAAACTGGAGGGCCTGATGTGTTAATGTGATGACCTACCGTGCTGGTTACGGCAGGTAGTACGGACGGTGGGTGCAGCTCTTTTAGGTATGCATTTAATACGTCACCGAACAAACGCGAACCGATCGTTTTAAGTAGAAAAGGACTGATCGGTTTAGAATCAACCGAAATCCCATTCACAAATAGATTAGTGACAAGATCCACAAGAAGTTTGCGGCGAGAATCAACCAAGAGGTCGAAGTGATGTAGAAAATCAATACTCAGGATGGCGTTTTGAACCTCTGCAGTCAAGAAAACCCAAAGGAAAGTGCGATGAAGACCAAAATCTAATGTCTTCGAAATTTGTCCATAAGTCAGTTTGGAAGTACCATTAGCGGCACATAAGTTGGAGAAGGGGCATCTATCTAAAGTTTGACTTCAATATGGGAACACACTAACTTTAGCGCCTGTGTCTACCAAGTAGCGTGTCCCTGAATTTCGATCGATTATGTAGAATAGGTGACCGTCCTGGCCAGTAGCGTCCGTCGCAGCTACGCACTGGCGTCCTCGTTTCCCTGACTGGCTGGGGCCATGCCACAAGGCGGAGTGCAATAACGCGCCTTTTAACGATACCGCTGATGATACCAACAAAGAGCGTCAGTTGATGTTGGCTGAACCGGAATTCTTATACGGTTTCTGCTGGGAGATCTTTTTAGGCGAAACTGTTTGTTAGGTGATGCCTGGGTTGGGCATCCAACTGACGACAAACTGAGTATCTCGACCTTTTTGACAAGATCGTGCACAGTGGCTGTTAAGGAGGCAATCACGGACTCAGTTTGTGAGGAAATCGCCGGACTAACCTTTGGCTCGTCGGTTTCTCTAATTTTGTCGGTCGTCTCGGCAAGCTTTTCGAGACTTTCCTCTGTGGACACACAAAGTACCTTCTGCATATCGCTGGGAAGACGCTGGAGCCGAATCTCTTTCAGGAGACTACTATCAATCTTAGTAGTTCCTAAAAGAGTCCGCATGTGTCGAAGCAACTGCGAAGGTTTGCTATCTCCGAGCTCGATGTCTGCAAACAAACGGACAGTTCGCTGTTTGTCAGACATAACAATCCGGCTAATGACTGCTGCTCTGATGCGTTCGTGGGGGTTGGGTTCTTCTGATTCCAACACATCTTGCACTTCGTCGACGATGTGTGGAGGAAGAACTGCGACCACGTAGTGAAACCTACTACTTTCCGTAGTCACATTGCGCAGTGCAAACGTTGATTCTAGCTGTGCGAACCAAGACCTAGGGTTACTTTCCCTAAATGGTGCGAACAGAACGGCAAGTGCATTTACCCCAGCGTCAAAATCTTTGGGGATCGCTCACATCGCAAATGGTATAGTGAATTGAAATTATTCAGAAAGTGCAAAAACCGATGCAGTGGGAAAAACGCGAAAAAAGACCGGTCAAAAATATTCAGTTACCATAGACTAAAATCGGGAAAATGATACACCTGTACTCGAGGATCTATAGGAAAAATTCGTAAGGATGAAGGGCTCACCAGTTTAGTACTCCGGATACCAGGTACTAATTAGATCCCGAGAATGGCCTATGGAACGGACAACAAGCCAAAAGTTCCGACGCGTACCAAAAGACGGGAAAAGTCGATGGAATAGGTGAAGGACGTTTTGTGTTGAAACAATGTCTTTCACGTTTACGTTTGGGATTGACACCGGACGCTATACTAGCTAAGGGAGCTAAACGTTCAACCGTCCGCAGTCAGAAATGTGTTTTTCAATTGGCGGAAACCAATTGTCCTTACTGCAAGCAGATAAACAACGCACAGCCCTGTGACATCGAACAATATACAAACACTGGAAAAAGCTGTCTGTTGTGAAGTTCGACAGAAAGCCTAACTGTCGCTCATGACCAAGGGCAGTTCACCATAGAAGCAGTCAGTAGGGTTGAACACCTTGAGGTTATCATGAGCAGGGACTTTAAATGGTCGGAGCAGTGCGACGCTGCTGCTCAAAATGCTCGTAGTGAGCTCTTTAGACCGCGATCAGCATTGTCTTGCCAACAGCCAGAAATATTCATACTAATTTACATGGCTATAGTACGAGCTCACTTAGAAGGAAACGTGCAGGCTTGGTCACCCTTCTACAAAAATGACGCCGCCTGCATAGAGGAAGTTCAGCGTCTCGCCAAGGGAATGGTTGAAGGGCAGAGGGGCAAGACGTACGAGCAAAGACTCTGTGATCTGAATCTCTTCTCGTTGGAAAGGAGGAGACGTCCAAGGGATCTTATAGGAACGTTCAAGGTAATGAAGGGCTTTTCTGACCTTAGTCCGGATAGTCTATTCCAAGTGGCATTAGATTCCAGAACAGAGGGACACGAGAAGAAGCTGACGAAAGTCCAAGCTAGGTTGATGATTAGATAGCACTTCTTTAGCAGCAAGGTAGTGAACATTTGGAACGGTCTTCCTGCTGGAATGATAGATCTTCAGACCGCCCAGTCCTTTAAAGGTGCCCTAGATAGCGAGTGATACAAGATAGTTCCTCGTAGTGAGCGTTGAGTGTGTTAACTGGATGGACAACGGGTAGCAATGTGATCTTTCTGCAGTATGTTTTAATCGGCGTTTTCGCTCATTGCATACTGTCTCAGTGAACGCTCACGATGCATAATGTCTCTCGCAGTTGATTTGCGATGAGGTTTTCCGTTTCCCTCTCATTTGTAGCAGGGATTCGATGAAATACACTCTGCGGTGGTGGGTGCATAACTGGTGTGCATACCATCGAAGGATTTCTGGACGCTCGATCGGCCGTGGCCATTACCTGTCCTGTGCAAACTGAACTGGACTGAACTGCTTGAAGCTAAGTGCTAATTGGTTATGTTTGTCTACCGTAATTTTTGGTCATGAATTTACACATTCAAACTTAGTCATCTCCAGGTCGCTACATGAATACATACACAACGGGGGAGAAGGGTCACTGATGTGTCACTGTGCAAACCTCTGGATTGTCCCCGGTCAGTAATTCTCAGATCTGCTAATCCCAACGGAAACTAACCACGAACAAGTGCGGAAACTGTATTCAATTGTAACCATAAATCAACGCTTTTATATAGAATTAGGCAAGGAATATATGGACACACATGATGTTGTTATTGATTGTCCATCGTGATGCGCCATTGTGATTGGTTGAGTGAGATCTCACTGTCATAAGTCTCATTGGTTGGCGGGTTGGTGTGAAGGATAGACAGTAGATTGTCCGTCAGTGATCGATGTGGACAGTGACGTGTCATACACTGATTGGTTCATGGGCACACGCGTCACGACTACACTGCTATGTCGGATATGCGGGCCTCGTCATTGGTTATTATTCACAGGGCACCCTGTTCGTGGATTGGGACAATAAGGATTGTCGCCTAGCGGTTGACATTTTCAGGGAGATTCCCGATTCCGTGACAGTTACGTTCGAGTTAAAACCTGTTAGGATTCAGAGTTTGGTACGAAAAGATAGGTGCAACAACTTAATTCCAGATAGATACTGGTTAAGGTCAATCAACACTTGTCATAGAAACAACCTTTCCCCGTTACAAATTTGAAGACAGAAGTCAGAAACACAGATTGCACAATGTATCCTGGATCATTTCGTTGCATCTTTACAAAGTGCATACTGAAGTCGAAGTGATTATTTTCATAGCAAAATAAATGAATGAAATGTTTTTAAACAAAGGCGAAAACACATGACGCACAGATTCATACATGTCTATCGGATAACTACACAACAACTATCACACTTCGTTACCACGGCAATGATAAATTAATTACAAGTTCGCGTTGTTTGCACAGTTCAGGTTTGTGCGCACGGATCGACAGGGCCTCCATGTATCCTAATAGTTTGGTACTGGTGGCCGAGTAGATCACTTTGAACGCTTGACTTGCGTGGACGCAATGCTTAGTCTCGTAAAGATGTCGAGCACTTGATCGTCTGATTGACCTTTGCTCGGTTGATGATGCAGTTGTGCTGAAATTGCTACTGATTGTCTTCTGAAGCCACACTGAAATGTGTTCAGCCATTCGATGACGTAACTTCCTTTCCGTTCTGCCTATGTTGGTGACTGAGCCCTCACATTTGAATTGGTATATGCAGTTTGATTTGGCGTGGATAAGCAAGGGTTCTTTCATCGATGGCCTAGTTAACCGATTAGTTGAAAATATAATCACCGTATCGGCTTTATGGTAGGTGCGGTTGACAGCTGATTGCAAATGTTTTTTGATCAACTCACTTACATTATCACCTTTGTAGGGTAGTTTTAGATATACTTCTATCTTAGACACTGTGTTTGAAATATCCCTTCTTGGATTCAGGTGACGATACTTTGCCAAGAATGATGTTAGGTATCCATTTTCTATCAGAATTTTAGTGATATGATTTATTTCCTCATCCAAAGTGTCCACCGTGCAAATCTTCTGTGCTCTGTAGAACAGTGTTTGCACTGTGTTTATCTTGTACTTTATCGGGACGAAGCTGCTGAAGTGGAGATACTGACCCGACCATCCATCCATACATCGCACAATCTGTGTCTTTGACTTCTGTTTTCAAACATGTTATAGAAACAAGGCTAATGGCTCTGTGACGTAATGGGGAATAACAAACAGTTGTCTCGCGGACGTGTTAGCCGGGGGTGGTGATCTGCGTGGAAACTAGTGGTCTAAACTTATCGTAAACACACGAACTGTTTGGCACACACACAAGATATAAATTGTTATAGGTAGCTTGGGATCTGGACTAAACAAGTTTAAAGGAGTTTCTTGATATGGCGAGCTGAATTTCCATATCCAATTTCAATAAATCTTTACACCGCCCGTCAGATTCGCTCGCCAGATCGTCACATTACACTGAATCAGCCATAGCTCTTCTACCCACCTGTCATCAAATCTGCGCTATGGTCTTTCGGGATTTAGATATGAATCGCGTACGGAACATGAGCCGTTCCCTATTATCGTTCCGTTTTTCCTCTTCTTTCTCCTCTTCCGGTGCCATTGGCCCACAACCAGTCTCTTATCTGTTGTCGCCCGGTTACATGGCAACCCAAATTTTATTTGCGAATTGACGGTTTTGTGCGCAGCGTCTTTTTTACCAGTTTAAAGGTAAACGGGAAACGGTTTCTGTGGATAGACTAAAGCAGGCTTCCGTGAAAACGGAGACGCCATTGGATTCACCCTAACCGTGTCCAGTGCCTACTGTCATTCACGCATCCGGGGCTATAACATCTACAACCACGGAAGCCCAGTACAACGTGACCGTAGCAATCGGGTAGTGCGAAGACCCGTACTTCTCGTAGAAACCGTTTCTGTTATAACTACACGTGAGTAAAATGTTATCAATATTTTTTCTGAACTAAAACAACAACAAAAAAACAATTATCGAGCCATGAAGCAATCCTGCAGACGAAAAAATGCACCATTCCGATTCTTTTCTTTCTATCTCCAACACACGATAAACTACTGGTTGTCCTCATCCTGTTTGCAATTTCCAATTTTTCTGTCGTATTTTCGATCGTGACACTTTCTTCAAGAGAAAAGAGCATTGTCACAACTTAATATTTCGAAGATATCTCCCTCAGTCTTCTAAGGAGGAGGTTATGTAGTGACACTGCATTCACTTCTAGCAATCATCATCTTTATTCCCACCCTATACATAAACTTTGTTTTATCACTCCGAACCGAATTGTTCCTAGTTAGATCGCCAATAATACACACGCTCCTGTGAGTCCTTCCTGATCATCTCTCATTCCGTATTCTTTGCTCTGCAGATTGACATAAGCATCTCTGTGGCTCGACTTTGGTTTTCTGACTACTAGCGAAGCACCATTCGATTTGTGACTCCAGTTATCAACCGCGTCCGTACGCCATTCGTCTAGTTAGTCGTGGGCTATACCTTCATCGGACAGCATACATCCCGGGCTCCAAATACGCACTTCTTGTCTCGGCACCCAAGACGACCGAGCAGCTCATATTGAAATCCTTCCCGGCGGACACTGATCGGGCGTGGTTCGTATATATTCGCGTTGGGCCTGGTACATCCGGGAGACTGATTTCTACCTTTCCGTCTAAACGAAGAGGACGAACTAAATTAGGATCCCAAGTGTCGGGGCGGTTATCGGCCATGGCCTCGGGGGTCAAATCTGGCCAACTGACTATTGAGCTTTAGCATTGTATGTTGGACTTTGTTGTCATAGTCAACTTCCTCATCGTAACGCGCAACTCTAACGACGTCTATTTCAAGGAATAACATGCACACCCCTTTGCTACGATCTAACTCGAACCAATTTCGTATCATGCTATCCCTTTCGCCAACGTTTTAATTCACCAGCTCAGAATCGATAACACGAATGTAGCAAGCTTCAGTTCTGTTCGCCAGTCCTCGCCCACATCAAGTGCATCAACGACTCGCGTACGTATTTCAGGTGCATATCGTGCGTACGAACCTCGCTGTTTCGAATTCGCAGATTCACAGTTCACCCAAAGTAAAATGAACAATACACATTATCTCCAACTATTTGCTGACCTTTTCAGTTGGAAGAAATTTGCCGATTTAACAGATTATTCTCCGATGCTAAGCTTTCCGGATGAACCGCTGTTCGGGATGGGGTTGTCAGACACGGTCTACTGTGACTGTGATAGCAAAACGAGTTCGGACCTGACTCCAAGTGGTTATATATGCAAATTTATCGGCTCTAAAAATGGATTTCATTTCTGTGACCATTGTTATGCAGCTGACAAGCTCACTACCTATAACCACCCTGGTGAGCATCCAATGTACAAATAATCACCAGGTTCACGCCTGAATTAGTTCGTCAAGCCCTAGTTCACATACCAATTTGGATCGATCACAGAATTTCGCTGTTGTGAAGCCAGTGGTTAAGGCTTTTGTAAATGTTAGCAACACAAAATACACAGAAACACTCCCATAATTCTTGTACTTGCGAGATACACATTTTAACACCCAGTGTTGCCTAGCTGCCACTGAAAGACGGAGCCCAACTGCAGTCTATCAATCGTATGCCCCGATAATTTTTTATCACTACACTGCAACGGTGAAAGTGGGTGGAAATTCAGATGCATTTGCCCCATTGTAACCGCACTACAGATCTCGTTTCCCATTGCTGGCTTCGGAGTCAATCTGTGACCGCAGCGTGATTTCACTTGCTTTGGTCACTTCATCCACTTGGAACGCCTAAAGCCGACTGAGAGGCTTGCCTCTGTATACTGGTCTTGTTATTGATCAACTCTCGATCACCTGGTTCGGTCACATGACGGTCACTGTGCCTCTTAGCTCTGGTTACGACATGGTCGAGTCCACGTGCATATTTGTGAACGCACATTATGGTGCGATGCGCAGACGACGAGCACACGGCGTGGCCACCTACGCGATATGTGTGGAAGTGGTTGATACGCCGGTCATCAGGGCAATCAGGAGGAAATCTCAAAAAGCCAGTCGGGCATCACTTCCGAATAATTTTGACCTAAGTACGAAAGAATGCGGAAAATGATGTAGTCGTCAGCGTTATCCAAATGCACTAAAAGGAAAACAGACAATAGTTCAGACAACATACCCGGAGATAGGACTCCTACGACTGTGTCTGAGTTCAACAAGAGAGCAATTAACTGCATCTAAGCGGGAAGCAATCGAACGAATGATCGTAGATAGGAGGATCACACGACAGCACAACGGGACTGGTTGACGGTCCATGAGAAACAACCAATCAGGAGAGTTTAGTGTGCACAGATGAAGCAGCACTACACAAGCTGCGCCTGACGCCTGTCTGTTTGGGATCGATGCATGAGTACGTGAGTGCATTTCATAGCAGGTGGATCGAAAAGGAACCAATCGGTGAGGGAAATCAGGATCTACACAGAGTGTGCTCAGTGAAACGGCGCTGTGTGTGTGTGTGTGTCGTGTTGACCTGTTCGACTAAGCGCTTACGTGTCAGTCCGAAGGCAGAGTGTGAAAGTCAATGGTGCGATTGTCAACGGGTATCAAAATCCGACCTGCGAGGAAAATAAACACCAGCCAGTCGCCAGATCGAGAATCAACATCGCCGACCGAAAGTACGATGCAGAGATAGGCGAAATAAACCAGGGCGCAAAGGATCACGTACATACTGGAATACATAGTCTAAATGTGTTATGGATTGTTCAGAACAATTTGAGAACAAAATCGCAAAAATTCGACTAAGCAGAATTAACAAGGTGAAAACACAAATCTCGCACACTGCTTCCTTCCGACGGAGCCAAGCCCCTATCGGATTCCATTATGCCAATTAGGTCGTAATGACTCTAAGTACTACTGAAAATCTTCCGCGAACCGCTTGATTTCTTTGTCGCACGATGCTACGCCATTCTTCCCCAACAGAGCAACATCTCTTCACGTCGTCTTATATCATTATTTTCTCTAGTATTTTTTTCTTTACGCTGGTCTAATCCCAAATAATTCAGCATCCTGGGTGCTGTATCAGGGAAATCAGTCCGTGCGCTCGCTAGACCAAGCCTCACACTTCCCTCTGCGGCAACTGGAGATCATGAGTGACAGGAAATATCATCGGTCTTATAACACATTCGGGGTTTACGGTCACTGGAATTGGAGAAGCGCTTCCTTTGGGTAATGTGTGGAATTCACACGGTATTGTCACTCGTCTGGGAAGACCTTTCTATCAACTCCCTCTTCTTCTGTTCCTTTGAGGTGCGAAAACGAACCATTTCCTTTTGATGTTAAGTTCTCAGCAATTCGAGACTCTGATGTGTTATTTGCTTATTTGACTCAGAGTCCTCTCTAAGCTGTCATTCCCTTATCTGAGCTTCTAGAAATAGGATACCAGCAATACTCGGTCTATTTCCTACACTGCTACTAGAACCATGGCATGAAACAGCTTTTGAAATGAATTGCCTATGTGCCTGGTCCTTGATTTGACGCGTGGTTCGACTCAACGTTGGCGGCATATTGGAATCAAAATTGCCAATCACATTGAGCAGTTTCGTCGGTCAGATATCCCGTCAAGTGAAAACTCTGCGATTGGGATTTGTGCGTTGAATATTAACCAATGAGTAGTACTAACTGTCCGTACTCCATACGTGGAGCTTTACCAGTTGGATACTCACCATTATGAGTACTGCCGTAACTTCGACTACTGTGGTAAGTTTGAGTAATGTACAGAGCTGTCGTCCCGTAGTTCAATGATTCACAGATAAACGAACTCCGAGTCCTACGGCAGAGAATACAGGCTCGCTTTGCTACGTGTACTGTAGGATACATTATCAAATAATAACGGTATGGTACCTCAAATTGTGGGCAAACCGACCACAGAACCAAGACAGTCGAAAAAGGCTTCAAAAAGCCCAGGCAACAACGGACAGGAAACGCCCGAGACGGCGACGCAGGAGCGAGTCAAGTAGTTATGGGAAGCATTTTGACCAGTCAACGGACGGAAGAAGACTAATTGTCTGAGAAAATACACACAAGCGTGGTGAAGAAAAAACGGATTAGCTATGGCTAGGATAAGATGGAATGATCATGATGGGATGACCAAGTTCCAGTCATTCACACAGACAAGGCAGAGAGAGAATGATTTAAGTACGTCAAGTAACCCAGGCAATCATGACGTCATAGCAGAACGGGTGGTGGATAAAAGTGGGTCTGTGCATTTACGTACACAACGGGGAGAAGGGTTGCGTTAGAGATAAAATCTGTTCGGAATCAGCGTTCAGTACGAACAGATAGGACCAATAAGTAGACCCCAGACAGATACCGGTCGGGGTCAATCAACGCTTATCATGAAAACAAGACTAATGACTCTGTGGCGTAATGGGGGTGAACAAACAATTATCACGCAGACGTGTTAGCCAGAGGTGGTGATCTGCTTGGAAACTAGTGGTCTAAACGCATCGGAAACAAACGAACTATTTGGTAAACACAAGATATAAACTGTGATGGGTAACATGAGATCTGGACTAGACCAGTTTAACGGAGTTTCTTGATATGGCGAGCTGAATTTCCATATCCAATTTCAATAAATCTTCACACAAGGTATTTCGCCAGCTTAAAATGTCAAGTATTGCGCACGGGCTAACTAGACGAATGGCGTACGGACGCGGTTGATAACTGGAGTCACGAATCGAATGGTGCTTCGCTAGTAGTCAGAAAACCAAAGTCGAGCCACAGAGATGCTTATGTCAATCTGCAGAGCAAAGAATACGGAATGAGAGATGATCAGGAAGGACTCACAGGAGCGTGTGTATTATTGGCAATCTAACTAGGAACAATTCGGTTCGGAGTGATAAAACAAAGTTTATGTATAGGGTGGGAATAAAGATGATGATTGCTAGAAGTGAATGCAAAGCCACTACACAAGTTTCAAAAGACAATGGAAGATAGAAAGGAACATCTCGAACATATTGACTTGCGTTGAGAAGTATGACGAATTATTTTCAACACCATTTGCCGACTAAGATTTTGTGGCTGGCTGTAAAACAGGATTGACTTGGTGTCGGGATCAGTGTGCAACAAGACATATCGGAGGACACCGGAATTAGAATAGAAGGTCCGAAACATACTCTCAGAGAGAATAATTCAGCGCAGCGACAGCTCGTTTTCCTTGCCAGTGTTGTTAACGCAAAAATCGGATGTCATGTGTCGACTTTGCGTTGACTTCGGGGAACTCAACCGTGTCGCAATTCAGAACGCATTCCCAATGCCATTAACCGAAGAAATATTTGAGTAGCTTCATGACGCGGAGGTGTTATCGTTGATCAACTGGCGGTCGGGCTATGGGTAGTTACCGGTAGTCGCAAACCACGGAGAGAACACAGCCTTCTGTGGTAAAGCGAATCAGTATGAATTCTTGCGAATGCCTTTTGGGCTGTGTAAAGCACCGGCTACCTTCAGACTTTTGCTACTGCAGATACTGGAAAATCTGGACGGTGTTGTGATCTACGGGGATGAATTCGTGATATTCTCAAAGATGATTGACGAGCATGTTTTCAGACTAAGTACGGTCCTGGTGGGTTTGAAATTGAGTGCAAAGAAGTGCCACATCGCACGTGACAAAATCGTTTGTTTGGGATATATTGCTAGAGATGGCAAACTGCGGCCACCATCCGAGAAGGCGGAGACAGTTCGAAACTTTTCCTTTCCAAAATCGAAGTGTCAACTAAGATCGTTCTTTGGCCTGCTTTGTTATGACAAAGCCACATGAGAAATCAGTGGTGGATGTGGACGCGAGTGATGCTGGAATTAGCACAGTATTATCACAACTATCCAATATAATCGAGTACGCCAGCCGCTTGCTTACAATTGCCGACAGAAAATACTCCACCACGGAGAAGGAATGTTTAGTAACCATGTGGGCACTGGAGAAGTGGAGAACATATCTGATTGTTGCTAGCTTTTGCATCGAAACGGGCCACAAGCTGTTGACGTGGTTAGTGATAGCACGTGATCCAACAGGCAGGTTGGCGCGGTGGGCCTAACGCCTGCAAGAATTCACCTTCACAACTCAGCTTGTCAGTGGTTGAGGGAACGAGGTACCTGAAGCGTTGCCCCAACCGATCCCAGACGACCAGTTACCGGCCGAAGCATTCTCGGTGGATCGGTTGGTGTCAGGTGATGACGTTTTCAGCCACCAATGTGATGACAGTCTAGTGCAGACTGTTTTTGTTCACATCTTAAAGCGCAAACCAGACCAGACGGGAGCTCACCCGCGCAACACGACTTACTGAAAATATGGAAACCCCTGCAAGTGCAGGATGACAGGCTGTTTGTCGACGTTGACGTTGGACATGGTCTGAGACCCAGACAACTGCCGCAATGTGACTGCACCATGACGTGGTGTGACGGCTTGTGCGCCTCAGCGACCCAGCGAACTATACAGGATGGCTTACCTCAATCCAAAGATTCAGTTACACCTAGAAAATCAATGGGTAGATGTTATGTTCAGAATTCGGAGAACATAGTACGCAACAGATCCATTTATTAACACATCAGTAAACACGTACGTAAGCCGGCAAGGAAGCAAACAAATGATTCATTTGTTGGCAAGCGGAAGCATGATAATGTGTCAAGGGGATGGGAACAAAGAATCATTGTCAGTCCACGGACACCTAACCGCATGTGATTTGTAAAGTGGAACACAGCAGAGCGTGGGACAAGCAGGCACTGCGCATGCGAGTGCAAGGCCAACGGGAACGAAATGAATTCCGTGCGAATGTCAGTGAAGCATGAGTTGGCCACACAACAGTAGGGGACTGACGAAACGGTCTCCTGGTCCTCCAGGTTGGGGGTCGATTTGAGCTGGCGACTCAGTCGGTGAAATCAGTGGGAGAATGATTAATCCAAGCAGATGTGCATCTACTCAGCCACCCTGCTGCCTTGCGGACAGGTTCTTGTTAGATCTGAAGACTTTGGCTGAGAACCCTGATCATTCTTCTGCTTTCCGGCTGGACACCCTAACAACATCTGTCGTGAACAGCACAAATACAAAGAATTCTATGCTACATCGGTCATCGCGCAGGATAATCAGGACCGCATTGTCCATTGCATCAAACGGGGTAGGCAGTGATAAGTGGGCTACTGCTCAGAGTTCTCTCTCCTTTATTCAACCTTTGTCTTCTGTCTGCAACCACCTCTCTTTGTCCCCTCTATCCACCAATAATGCTCCCACTGATAACACTCCTGATACTCGCCACGGTTCATTGCCAAACAGTGTCATGAATAATCTCCGGTCTCATAGCTCACATTTTTCTCAAGCCTCGTCAGCCTCTGAATCTCGCCTCCTTTAACGTTCGTACACTCATGCAGCTCGGTCAGCGTTGTGTTTGGCATGTACAGTTATAAGCTCTCACACACACGCTTGATCTACACCCCATGCAATCACGAGAGCCTGCAATCGTGCACACACGTACACAGTTGACGTTTGTCGCATTTCGTTCAATCAGATTGTACCATGTGTCGTACGGCCTTGCGCAGTTTCATCCTACTGTACAATTACTTTGCATTTTCGGTTGCACACGTTAGTGACTCACACAGTTGCAAACGTTTTCGAGTTTTCAGATGGTCGCCTGTACTGGTGCTTACGGTATGTTGCTACAGAATACGCGTTTTCCTGTACAAGTGCACCTTCCTTCTGCTTACTGAATTCAAGATACAACAGTCAGCAAGCGTGCCTAGCGCTCTGTCGATTTGTCTACTACATCAATGAGACGCTAATCCAGGATTCCAGATATGTGATTTAATCAACTGCCCCGGGTATCCCATCAAGATATTACCTGCACACTTCTCGAGCCGAAGCAGTTAGATCTGCGGGTCAGCGTGGTACGGAAATAGTCTTGACTGACCAAACTGGAGTTGCCGTTCTAGACCGGATACTGATTAATAGTCGTTTCTGTACTATAAGACTCGAGGGGTCAGTTGGCGTTCGAAAGGATAGCTGTGTTTGTTTGTTTGTGATCTCGGCATACGCCTCAACAGACTGCAGCTCTGACATGCAAAAGGATAAGTTCTATGATGAACTCACCACTCTCTTTTGCAGGAGCATAGGTCCTGACATTGTAGTGCTAGCTGATGATTTTAATGCAAAAGCTAGCAAACTTAGTGTGTCAGAAGCTTGTTTAGGTGGGCGTTATGCCTTACCCGCCCATCCCTCAGATAACAAGGATAGGCTTCTTCAGTTTTGCGCAGACAATCGGTTATTTTTGCTTAGTACGAATTTCCGACACAGTTCGTGTCGTACAGTGACATGCCGCTCCAACTCTACAAGTACTCTGAGCTAGACAGATCATATCTCAGTAAACTACCGGTTGTGCAGTTCTGTCCAAAACTGCAGATTCTACTGGTCCATGTACGTAGAGTTGGACTATGCATTAGTTTGAATGCGATCATCACTCCAGTTCCATGGTCATCGACGCAAACCGCAAACCCGGTTAGCCGTACAGCGTTCGTTTGACCCAGAAGTTCTCACCAGCAACGAACAGAAATTATCACATGAACTAGGAACTACTACAAATAGCAATGTAGACGAGCTCTTGGCCCATATCGAACGGACTACACAAGTGGCAGGTTTCACCTGTCTTCCTAGATCCGATGTCCACCAAAGATACGGAGTTTTTCCAAAGTCGCCGAGCTTAATGGAGCGGAAACATCAGCTCTGGAGTTGTAAGGAGATGAGTAAGATACGGAGACGTTTACAAATGCAAGTCAGAAAAATTCTTAAGAAGGATCGCGAAAATTGGTGGACGAAGGTCGCCGAAGAAATGGAAATAGCAGCTGCTTCAGGTAACAGTCAAACACTGTTCAAACTTATTCGCGACTCTGATGGACGGCGAACCGAGGTCAGTAAAAAGATATGCGATAGAAATGGAGAGCCTATGCAAAGCGCAAAGTCTGGACCGATGGGTCGAATACTTCAAGGAGCAGTTAAGCTGGTCCCAAGCTAATGTAGTTAGTCGGACGCCAATAACTGCGATTCCTTGGGAAGTATTCTAGCGGCTTTTCAGAGACAGAAAAATCAAAATCATTAAATCATTTCTTCTAGCCAGTGAGTTGTGATTGCACATGAATTTCGGATGCTCCCGGGAGCTCATCTAGATTAAACATTGGCTAGTCAGTTACCAGTAGCATTTGCGACCTCGCCTCAACTATGATCGCTAGGTTACCTGAGTTCGGAAGCGGCTCAGAGTCAGGCGCAAATCATCCATCAGCACAATTAGGTCGCAGGCAGTTTGTTCACGGAATACCGAAATTACTTGGGTGACTTTCATTAGTCACGCTGTAACACACGTCACGGATCAGTTAGGACTGATCGGTGACTCCACACACATTCAAAACCTTAGTTACATTCACCCCAAGTAAGAGGCCGACTGTTTGAGTGATGCTTGTGTAATAGTCGTAATGAACTGAGTTCATAGTCCGTATCGAAATTTCCCCCCCACCCCACCCAGATCTATGCGAACGGAAGTAGCAAAAAGACCAAGGCCGCGAAATAGCACTTTAATTGTATTGCAAAGTGGATTCGTATAAATATGTTTTATTAGAGAATATAATTGGTAGACTCAAAGATGACTAATCACAGGGAGCTTTTGTCGGAATTGTCCTCGGCGATCCTGATTGGTCGAGGCACATCCGTGTAGGTGGTTACGAAGCTGTACCTGGCCGTATCACGTGTGACAGCTGCTGAATCACCACAGTGAACCTAAGGTTTTCCGGCTAGGGCTCATGGCCAGATCTGTTTGCACTCGCTGTGCAATCGTGGCGCATCAGTGACTCCCTGGTGTGACTCTAGCTAGCTAGCTGACCCATATCTGTCAGTCCAATTGGACCGACAATGCACCTCCTCCAGCTCTACCGGTCTTCTCTCTTGTTGACTGAATTCGTGGGATCCATCGCTGGGATAGGAAGGCTCAGTAAATCGCAAAACTATCACTTGAGCCCCAACCGGAAGTGGAAGTAGAGTTTAGGATTCGATCACTAAAGCAAGGGAAAGCTGCCGGTCCCGTCGAACGTCCCTCAATTCTTTCCAAACTGGATAGTGGTGCGTTGATAAAATCAGCCACCTTGCTCCGTGAAATTTGGAATGAGGATCTATTCCGTTATTATGGGTTGAGTCATTGATTGCACCCATCTTCAAAATGGGAATACACAATGACTGTAGTAACTATCATGGGATTAGCCTGGTTCCGATAAACATCGAGGTATTAGCCTAAATTCTGCTGCTCCGTCTCCCACAGGCTGACGAGAGGAACGCCCGCAAGCAAACAGACCGGATTCCGCTGAGGTTGAGGATACATCGGTCAGATTTTTATTCTTCGCCAATTACTTGAAAAGAGTCACACATACCATCGACCGACAACAATGGTTTTCCTCAACTTGTAGGGCACCTTTGATTCAGTGAACCAAACAACGCTATTAGGTACTCTTCATCGGAAAGGTATGGCACAAGTTCGTCAATCTGCTGGGGTCGTTGCACTCTCATACTTCTGGTCACCTAGGGGTTTTCGGTGAACTATCTAGTGCATTCGAAACAACCAGCGGTATTCGACAAAGATGTCCCATTTTGTCATTCCTGTTCAACTTCGTCGACAATAAAATGAATAATGTCATGCGAAATATTCAGGGTGCATGCGACAAGCTAGCTAATGGTGAAAAGCTATGTTGCTTCGATAATGCGGACGACCTTATCTGCTTGTTGGAATGCACGGAACATGCTAAATGTGCACTAGATAGACTTGCGAGGGCTGTAGCTCCACTCGGCATGCGCTTTACATCTCCAGGGTGTAAAGTGATGTTGCAAGACTAGACTTCAACGGTTCCGAGCTTGATACTCTATGGGGAGGTGCTGTCAGTTGTCGACTACTTCACTTACCCCGGCAGCAGTGTGACGACGGAAGGGAGTACGGTAGTAGAGGTGAACACGCATATATCCAAGGCTCGAGGGGCGTACGCTGGACTGAAGCTCTTGTGGTGGCGACCTGATATTTTACTGAAGTTGAAAGGTCGTGTGTATTGTGCTACAGTGCGTTCAGTTTTGTTGTATTGTTGCGAGACTTGGAGTTTGCGTGCGGAAGATATTTATCGTCTTTGGATTTTCGACCACCGATGCTTGCGTAGTTTTCCTAAGATTGGGTCGAATGACCGAGTGATCAATACTGAGGTCAGAAATCGAGTATTGAATGCTAATTAAGAGAATCTTCTATCAGTGTTTCCAGCTTAGTAGACTTTGTTGGTTAGGGCACGTGTTGCTTATGACTAGCACGTGCCATACCGTGCTGCGTTTTCAGTTCCTCCTAGGGAGTGGAAGAGACCACGTGGAGGTCAACAGATGACTTGGCAGTGAGGAATGAGAAAGTGCACAGAAAACGTAGGAAAAGTATATGCCTCACATCTTTGTGGTTGGGGTTCAAAAAATCCGTCAGCCAGTTAGCTGGAGACGTTGAAGGATATGGCAGCAAACCGCGAACAGTGGCGATCGTGTTGTTACTTTCTGCCGAATCAAAATGTTTGACCAATGTGTGTTTGTACAGTTAGATCGTGTATTCCGTGTGTTGGCTAAAGGGGCGTTCTTTCCTTTTTGCACCCCTGTAGGTTCACTCCCTGTCCAACTTGTATATTCTTTCAATTTCTGTGTGCAAAATGGTGCGAGAGGCAGTGGTCAATGGGGTTTGCCCTGCTGTTCAAAACTGTACTGTTTTGTTTGACACACGGCGTGAGGTCGGTCGAATGTGAAGTATAATAATAATAATAATAATAATAATAATAATAATAATAATAATAATAATAATAATAATAATAATAATAATAATAATAATTTCCATGACCTGATTCATGGCACCGATATTGCATGACAGTGCTCGCGTGGGACAAGAATGAGTTTTCTAAATGTTTCAGCGCAGTCTTCTGGCCCTCAATGTGGCAAGATTTTGATCACTACGTACCAACTTGCGCTGATTGTCAGTGGAACCGAGAGATCATGACAGTGGTATCACTGATGCAGCCCGTAGAAGCGCAGCGAATCTTTCAAAGTTGGGGCCTGGATATTTTTGGTCCCTTACCCGGGAGTTCAATAGGAAACAGGTACTTTATGGTGATGTTTGACCATATGCCCCACTGGGTGGAGACAGTCATATTACCGGATCAAAAGGGAGATACGGTCTCTCGCGTATTTGTTGATAACGCGTTGGCGTGATTTGGTACACCGAAAGCATCATCATTCACCGGGTCCCTTGCTTTGAATCGCAGAAACTTCGGGATTCTTTGGAACAATGGGGAATCCGGTGAATGTAGGAGTTATCATACCATCCTCATGCCAACGGAATGACAGAAAAATTTAGGAGAACGATGAAAGAGTGGTTAGACAGCAAAAGAAGTGATTGACAAGAGGAAATGTCTGAAATGTTCTCAGTTACCGTAAAGGGAACCGCTTAACGACGGGGACGACATCGTTTGAACTGGTTTTTGGGGAGGAACCCAGAACGCATTTGAACGTGTGGCTTAATATGGGAAAATGATAAATCTCTGACAAGCCGCAATCGGAAGCATCATGAGAAATTGGAGTTAAGAGAGACGAAAGATATCTAGAGTCGAAGGAAGGCAAGATACGATAAACGAAACCAGTCACAAAAATGGAAGTCGTTCGTGCCCCGAGAGCTGGTAAAAGGCAAGAATTGCAACAGACCTGATGTGGTCAGCTTGGGGGTCGGCCAAGTTCCAGAGACGATGAAGTAGAGCGTACATTATATTAGAGAGAAAGAATACCCGCTTTCGAATCATCCAAGGACCACAAGGCGAATGGGACAAAGGAAGCTTCTTGGCTCCCTGGTACATTCAAAGCAAATGTTTCAAAGGAAGGGCAAACGCGGCGGGGAATGACGTAACAACAGGACGGGGCGAGCAGCACATCGATCGAGGCAACCAACTGAGCGTCACAGCTCGGAGAAGAGACAATGAATGTATCGGAAGTATTGAGCAACGGACAAAATTAGGCGTCCGTACTTGCAGATGGAATTCTGCGGAATTTCAGGCAACCAGCGAGATGGCCCATGTGAGAGGCTACGATTAAATCCGTCAGCAGGAGCAATTAGACGAACCGATCGGAAATGGTGTGCAAAAGAAACTACCTAATGGCTACAGGTACCTGGCCAGAACTAAGCCGAAGTGCTCAGGCAGCCTGAGGATCGATGTTGCTCCATTGCAGCCTCCAAAAAGAACTGTACATAATCGGTTGTACATGTTTTGCCGACTTGACTTGTTTGGCTGGTCAAATACAGGCATGCGTCACCCGTTCTGCTTTCTTTGTTACACTCGCTGGCGGTTTAAGGCCGTTGCTTTTTCAGAACCGCGTTGGTAAACTACTGATCGTCGGACAAGAAATCCAAGCTAGCACAACGATAACTTTCAGATGTTGATCAAAACAAACACTGGTGACGCAGTGAACGGAAGATATGGTAGCTATTTGATGGTGCCTCTCTCAAACTTTGTAGTACGCACACACTCGTCAGTAATGCCTTCAGGTGCCAAAGACTAACATGGAACCCTGTTTTCACCAAGGTCCCGCCTTGCCTTACGAATGTTACAGTTCGAGGTAAATATTGTGGTGACACTGCATTCATTTCTAGCAATCATCATCTTTATTCCCACCCTATACATAAACTTTGTTTTATCACCCCGAACCGAATTGTTCCTAGTTAGATCGCCAATAACACACACGCTCCTGTGAGCCCTCCCTGATCATCTCTCACTCCGTATTCTTTTCTCTGCAGATTGGCATAAGCATCTCTGTGGCTCGACTTTGGATTTATGAATGCTAGCGAGGCATCATTCGATTCGTGACTTTAGTCATCAACCGCGTCCGTACACCATTCGCCTCGTAAGTCTACGCGCTAAAATATGGAATGCTTTGATCACCGCCTTATCCATTGAAATTATTCAAAACCAAAATAATCAATACTTAGGACCAAGTAGACCAGAGTTTCGAGCTCATCGTGTTGTAGCCAAGTCGCCGAATTGTTGTGTCAAACCGCCCCGATCGTGATCTCATTTTGCACTTTGGTTTGGCAAATGCTTCCCGCAAAACAGGGAGAGGAACAGAAGCCATCCGTATGTGTCAGAAGTCTAAAAAACGGACATTTTTGTGGTGAATTCGACATACATTCCTGCAGTTTATTAGTCTGCGCCGATTGTCTAACAGCTACGGTCGGTGTCTTAACGACCTCCGTCCAGGATACACCAACCAAGATTTACTGACACACTCACATCGTACAGGATCACATCATGTTTGGATTTTTGGGCCTAGTTAGAGGCTTGTCAGACTGTGCGAACCACGTGAACAGGCGTGACCTACCGCATTGTGGGCTAGCCGGAAGGCAGCTGTTGTTAAATCGGCGTTAGAGGAGTCTAAGTGGCAGCGAAACGCGTACACCATTTTAAGATCGGTTTGAGGCACTATCGCATTGAATTGCGAAATTATCACTTAGATTTGCGAAATTATGACATGGATTTGGAAAACTATAAGTTTGATTTGAGAAACGAATGCAATGGTTAGTTTTCGCATTACTAAAGTGCATTTCATTGGTCAACTAGCCACAAGCCTTTCTGGACGACCATGGTCATTTTTGTCCGCCTGTCCTACCACGTTCTTTCTTTGCAAAAATGACATAGACCTCAGTCGTGTGACTTGTGTTCACGGATAGACATCGATCCGGTGGATCAATGGGATTGTTTGATCTGAGCCAGAGAACCAAACTGTCCTCGACTTATAAGGGGAAACGACGGGATATTGCGTTAGACGCCTTTAGGCTAGTGAGAACATTTTGATTATCCGATGGATAGAGTTGTTATTCAATGATTAGCCAGTAATTCACCATACAGCAACAAAGCTTCAATTACCATCAAAAACCATGGTTGTAGCGTTACGCTGGGTTGCCGCATGATGAGCTATTTGTCAATCAAATCCAATCTCCTACTACTGGAATTCACTTCAGGATTATTTGCGGATGGAAGAGAATGGGTATATTGGAAGTAGAATGGAGAGATATCAGCGTGAAAAGTTTGTCAAACCTAATCCTCAAGAAGTTGTGAATTTTGTGAAGAATTCATGGAATAAGACTATCGACAATTGCGTTGCCAATGCACAAAAGGGGCACTTGGACAAAAGGTGCTTCCTTTTATTAGTCGAGGACAATTTGGTTCTCTGGCTCAGATCAAACAATCCCATTGATCCACCGGATCGATGTCTATCCGTGAACACAAGTCACACGACTGAGGTCTATGTCATTTTTGCAAAGAAAGAACGTGGTAGGACAGGCGGACACAAATGACCATGGTCGTCCAGAAAGGCTTGTGGCTAGTTGACCAATGAAATGCACTTTAGTAATGCGAAAACTAACCATTGCATTCGTTTCTCAAATCAAACTTATAGTTTTCCAAATCTATGTCATAATTTCGCAAATCTAAGTGATAATTTCGCAATTCAATGCGATAGTGTCTCAAATCGATCTTAAAATGTTATAGAAGGCCGTGTCCTAAGTTGATGATAAGTGACGTTTGCAGCAATCGCTCCATTGAGAAAATTTATGGTTATATGATTTATCTTATTTCTGTCATCACTCCTTACTGACGGAGGAATATATATGTTAGAATTCGGCTTTAGTTCATATTCACCATGTGCCTACTGGGTCTTGCACCCTGTGCCCATAATTTTGGTCCACATAGGTTAGTCGTCTGAGTGGCTATACGGACATGTTCTGAACTCATTACTCCACTTCAGCAGTATGTGGGAACTGTGTTACAGTTACTGTGGGCCACTCATCATGCACACAGCTATTGATTCCCGCACGGCCCTTGTCTTTCCAGTCGGGGACCTTGATGAAATAAAAGCACTACAGCCCAGTCTTCTTCCTCCTACTAACACTGCTCAGTTATCGAGTTCGGCTTCAAATACTTTTCAGGTTTTCATCCACAGTGGTGCCCCGCTCAGCTAATCATCCGGTTCTTCCCGTTTGTCGTTTGTTCAAACCATTCGCGGACAGTCTGTCTCTGTCCACTAATTCTTTATATTGGAACCGTGCTAAACATTTTTCGCTTTTATTATTTTATGGTTCGTTTGTCAATTTTACTTTTATAAATTAGCAATGAAACCACCGAAAACATACTGTTGGATGTTGTTAGTACAGGTTCGATTGATGCGCTACCAGCTCTCTCATATCTACAGCATGTTCCATTGCTTAAGAACCTTGGCAGATTGTTTAACTGTGGCGCATGGCTCGTAAACTGCAATATAAAACTCTTAAACTAAAACTTAGTGCCCCTTAACTACGAAAATACGGTAGAACATCATTCAGTCAGACACTACTCGTATACTGACCTCGATTGTCACTGGCTGTTTTATACTGTGATACCTGTTGACATTGTCCGTTATTGAAGATCATGTTTTTACTCATTGCAGTTAGTTGTACACAGAATACAGTTTTTCGCTTGCAATGCTCTCTCTCTTCATATTGCATTGCTTACGATGGCTTAGGGATATATGTTTACCCTTGGCACGTGTTCCGATAAGTTGCCATTTTTTGTTTATTCTCACTCACAATAATTAGTAATCCGCATTCACCCGCCTTGACGATGTTCAGCTGCGGTCACAGGGCTTGTTATCACACTGATTCTATGAGGGCCTGATTTGGCTCCCATCTCCTAGTCTCCAAGTCATGTCTCCCCCTTACTCCAGGCGGCTGTGATTCATACCGCCTCCACTCTAATCGTGCGTAAACATAAATTGAGTAAAATCAACGCCAGCTCGATTACCACCAACCGTGTATAGCTTTAATTTGCAGTATTTTCCGTGGTTCAACAAGCTTGCAGCGCTTTTAAAATGAGGTGTTAGGCTCTTGGACCACGGCGTTCGGATCTTGAAATACATAAAATACTGAAGCCATCCATCAAGGGAGTCGATCGCTGTGCGGGAAGCGGGTTGTTGCCGTTCAAAGCCAGTGACGGAAGGGTGCTATATCATGTAGTGTAGATGTTCAACAAATCGTTGAGAGCCAGCCCGGATAGCCTTGCGGTTAAGGTGTTCGATTCACAATCGTCCACCCCGGGTTCGAGTCCCCAAGGGGGGTCGGTGGATGTGCACTGCTGATGGTTCCCAACAAGGATGAAACAGCTGTACAGTTCTTCCATGGCTTTCAATGGTGAGTTGAGCGTTGAAGCTGCATGATGAATCATATTATACAAATACTGTAGTCTTTTAATCTGTTACTCTCGTCTGTCCACTTGTTGATAATTCAGAAATACTAACGTGAACATTAGTACCCACCGCATCTTTGGGTCTTAGCTCAACGAGAATTGGATTATCAACCGAAGAAAGTGCTTCCCGAGTGAAATAACTTTTTCCAGCTCACTCTATACCATTTCCCACATAGCTTGGTAATCACGTTAAAATAACTCGGAATTATGTCACAATGTAGCGACTTCACTTGTGAAGATACACTGTTGTTAAATGCATTGACCGCCAAGACCATTGCTTTGACAGTCTAAAAGCACGAAGCCGTTTTAAGGGATTAGTAAAAGCGTAAACTCAAAGCCGCCACCGATCTGATGTTTCAAGTGCTCGGCAAATAAATAAATGACCCATTTTAACGCTACCATCACGACACAGTTGCAAGCGAATGGACGTTTGATTTTGGACCACATAATGGAGATGCACACTTGTCGTCACTTCTGAAAATTAGACCCGAATTCATATCCACTTGAAAGAGACTGATTAGAGGGAATTTTATCCCATGAAATTGGCAAAATGTGTGGTGATTTTGGGTAATCAGAGGCTCGCTCACAGAAAACAGACGAAATTCGGATTTTTTTCGCCTATACCTTTTGACGGCCTAACAGTTGCTTAGTCGTCACTCAAAGTCCGAGCCGAATGATGTATTGTTACCAAACTGCAACAGTAAAATTGAAATTCGGATACGTTGGCAGTACTGTGACCGAACCGCAGCTCCCGTTTCCCACTATTAGCCTCGAAGACAGTATGTGACCGAAATGTGATTTCACATGCCTTGAACGCGAAGGCCGACTGAAAGACCTGCATCAGTCTGCCGGCCTTGCTATCGATCGCCTCTCGATCACCGAGTACGGTCACGGGGTAGTTACTGGGGCACCTTAGCCTCGGTCATAAAAAGGCCGGGTCCACGCGCGTTTATTGTGGTGTTTGGTCGAACGCTCGACTTGTGGACTCAATTCCCGTCCAGCGAATAAAGACGCAGAACGACAGCGATTGATGGTTTTTGTACTTGTATTGATTGCCCTGTATGAAGTACAGGAGAAGGGAGGCTGATCTAGCTAGTCACCAGAGCTGAGGAGCTGGAGCGCGCCTTGCCGTTTTGAACTAGTGTGACGAAGGTTCTTCTTCTTTTTTACGTGTTCTTATTTTCACACCGGTGGACTTAAACAAAGCGCGCCTAAGCTCTAAGCTCGCAATTGTATTTTATTGAATTTGGTGTCTGCGAAGCCGCTACATCAGTCCCCCTCCAGAAGGACGACCGAGTAGGAGAACTTCGACCTAAGAGAGCGTCGTGAGTTGAGCCAAAAACCAGCTGAATAGTTCCAGCTGGAAAAGGTTTGTGCTCAGCACCTCTAAGGTGATCTAAGGACCTCTGGGCCATATAAAGCCGCAGAGAAGGTTACTCACGCATGAACTGGTGGGGTATCCTCTCCCCGTGCTCTCTATCTAGAAACCTTAAGTGGGGACAGGGACGTGCCAAACCATGTACAAGGCACGTAGGCAACAACAACAAAAAATGGTAATGTTCATATAGTGACACATGTCCATTGTTAGTGGTGTGCCAGATCCTTCCTAGGTAAACAACGACTGACCCTAGAAGAGATAAGAAAAACTGGATACAGTATGCAATCAAAAGGGGAAATCTATGTAAGAACAATAAAGTCAACGAATCGTGCAGGGAAACGAACATGCCTACCAGACCTGGTGGAACGTGATGGGGGGTCGACCTGTGACTCACGCGTGCTGGAGCTAGATGTTGTTGGGGTCGGGCAAACGTCTGTGTTTTCACCATCGACGGGCAACGGCGTAGGCTGGGTTTCCGAGTCGGCGAACGCTGGCTTAAGGCGGTCGATGCTGACGGTTTCTTGCCGACCATTGAGATCGATGATGAACGTTTTTTCTAAACGCCGAATGACTTTGTGCGGGCCAGAATAAGCTGGAGTCAACGGGCGGCGGCTCGGCGTACGCAGAAAAACGTGCGTGCACGTATGTAGGTGACTGGGAATAAACGACGGCCGATCTGTCGAACGGACAGGAATACCAATCTTCTGACGCATGTAGATCATGAGACGTTGAGTGTAGTCTCCAAGGTTGGGGAAAGGTGCGCTCACCTTGGGTGCGACAAATTCACCAGGGAGACGAGCGGTGGTGCCGAATGTCATGGACGCAGGTGTGCAGGGAGTGTCGCTGCGCAACGTATTGCGAATGCCCAATAAAACCAGTGGTAAGACGTCCGTCCACTGAGGATTGTTGTGAGCACTGAGCGAAGTTTTGAGGTGCCGGTGAAAACGTTCGACCAAGCCATTTGCCTGGGGATGATAAGCTGTGGTGCGAATACGCTTAGTGCCAGTCAGTTGGAGGAGATTGTCGAAAGTGGCAGATTCAAACTGAGCTCCTCGATCGGTGGTTACTGTGGTAGGACAACCAAAGCGGGAAATCCAGTGTTCCATGAACGCACGGGCGACAGTTTCACTGGATACATCCGGAATGGGTATGGCCTCGGGCCAACGAGTGAAACGATCAATACAAGTGAGTAGATAGATCATACCTCGGGATGGTAGCAAAGGTCCCACAATGTCGACGTGCACGTGAGCGAAACGGGCGTCTGGAGTCTCAAAATTTCCGACTGGACTGGTGGTATGTCGCTGTATTTTGGCTCGCTGACAAGCAATGCAGTTACGTGCCCATTGACGAACGTCGCGATCCATGTTTGGCCAAACAAATCGGGCACGGACTAGTTTGCATGTGGCCTTGATACCCGGATGGGATAGACCGTGCAACACATCGAAAATTGGACGGCGATGTGAAAGTGGTACGATTGGCCTTGGGTGATCCAAGGTGGTGTCGCAGAGGATAGTGCCAGCAGATGACGGAAGAGGCAAAGCCCGCACTCGGAGACTTGTATCGCGAATGGTTTGTTGAAACTCAGGATCCTGCTGGCTTCGTGCCAGGTCCTCGAGATTGATACCGAGAGCAGCGGGCGACCCGAGACTGTGGATCCTGGAAAGAGTATCTGCAGCCACATTAGCTGACCCGGAGATATGACGAATGTCAGTAGAAAATTGCGATATGAAATCCAGCTGGCGAATTTCTCGTGGAGAATGACGATCAGACGCGTTGCGGAAAGCATACAGTAGTGGCTTGTGATCTGTGAAAATGATGAATTCCCGTCCTTCCAGAGCGTGGCGAAAGTGACGTATGGCGGTGTAGACGGCAAGTAACTCACGACCAAACGCACTGTATTTGGATTCTGCGGAAGACAGGCGGCGTGAGTGAAAAGCCAGAGGCTCCCAGGCGCCGTCCACGGCCTGCTGGAGAACGCAGCCAAGTGCGACATCGGAAGCATCAACAGCGATACTGACGGGAGCATGGGGATCCGGATGACGGAGAAGAACCGCAGACGACAAGGCCTGTTTGAGCTGAGAAAAGGCCTCCTGGGCTTGATCGGTCCAGATGAGGGTTCGTTGTTTGCCCCGCAAAAGATCAGTGAGCGGTTGCATCAGGGTGGCGCAGTGTGGGATGAACCGGCGGTAATAATTGACAAAGCCGTTAAAACGTTTAAGCTGTTTGAAGGACTGTGGAAGTGGAAATTCAGCAATATCACTGACCTTGGTTTCAGCCGGACGAATGCCGTTGGCGTCGATGATGTGACCGAGGAAGAGCAATGACGGCTTCCCTAATTCAGTCTTGGCGGCATTGATGGTAACACCGTGCTCTGTTAACCGCTGAAAGAGCTGTCGAAGATGAAGCTGATGTTCGTCAACGCTGGGGCTAGCGACAAGAATATCATCGATGTAAGCGTGAACGAAGGGCAGTCCGCGGGTAACACCGTCAATAAACCGCTGGAACGTTTGGGACGCGTTGCGCAAGCCAAATGGCATACGGAGAAACTCAAATAGACCAAACGGAGTGGTAACGGCGGTTTTTGCAACGTCCTCGTCGGCGACCGGAATTTGATGATAGGCCCGGACCAGGTCGATTTTGCTGAAGATGGTGGATCCAGCCAGAGTAGACGTGATATCATGAATGTGAGGCACAGGATATCGATCTGGCGTTGTGACCTGATTGAGGCGACGATAGTCACCACACGGACGCCAGTCGCCCGAAGTTCTCTTCGGCACCATGTGCAATGGAGAGGCCCACGGGCTGTTCGAAGGACGGATGATGCCTAGGTCTAGCATTTTCTGGAATTCAAGACGAGCGACGGCCAGTTTGTCTGGGGCTAGGCGACGCGGACGGGCAAAAACAGGAGGTCCAGCGGTACTGATGTGATGTACAACAGCCGAGCGCACCATGGGTAAGTGGTTTGCCGGTCCGGTTAGAGACGGAAACTCATCTAAAATTTTGGCGAAGGTATCGTTGGCGATAGGAGCTACGGACGGTCGAACAACGTTGACCAAGCAGACAGATCCAACAACAGCACGATGAGTCACAGGGTCGGTTAACTTACGAGAAGCGGGATGTAACGAAAGGTTGAAATGATGCAGAAAATCAACTCCTAAGATGGGCTGGGAAACGTCAGCAATGACAAAAGTCCACTGAAAAAAACGACGCAACCCCAGATCTAACTTGAGACGCCTAGTACCAAAAGTGGATATACGAGACCCATTGGCGGCCTGAAGTTCTAAAGTTTGCCGGTGCTGACGATCAGAAGGGTTAGGGGGAACGACACTGATCTGTGCGCCAGTGTCAATCAAAAACTGACGGTGGGAGATGAGGTCCTTGATAAATAGAAGACGGCAGGGTGTAGGGAGGCCAACGAGCGCTGCCGTACCTACACGTTGGCCGACGAGTTTCCCTGGTTGTCGTAGAACGTGCACGGGGGTGTACACTTCCTGGCGCTGGCACGATACTGGCGGTGATACCAACACCATGTCCAAATGTGTGCATCGGGAGAGGATGGCCTAGGAGGACTGCGAGCGGCAATAGGCCGACGGGTGCGAGTTGGGGAGCGGCTACGACGTGCCGAACGTGAAGACTGAATAGCGGTCACGTCCGCCCGAAGGGCACTGAGTTGTGCAGCTAAATCTGTGAGAGTCGCCTCCGTAGTGGTTGTGGACGAACGAACACACTGACTAATTTGGGCGGAGGCGGTTTCCATAAAGCGGTCCGCCGCCAGAGCCAGTCTGTCTAGTGAGACTTCATCTACGAGAAGGGCCAGAGTGCATTGCGCTTGTTGGGGTAGCTGCTGCATCCACAACTCTCGCAACATCATGTCGCCAACTTGGATGCCATTGGCCAGCTGTCGCATACGACGCAGAAGCTGTGAAGGCTTCTGGTCACCGAGGGAAATGCCACTAAGCAGCTGACGAAGACGGTTTGAGTCGGAGACCCCGGTGCGATCTAAGATAGCCTGGCGAAGCATATCATAAGGCTTGTCCGTGGGTGGGTTGGAGATGATATCCTCGACAGCTTCAAGAATATTTAAAGGAAGTTCGGCAGTGAGGTGCACATACTTCTGTTGCTGGGAGGTGATTCTGGAGGCAGCAAACTGTGCTTCCAGATGAGTCAGCCAAAGAGAGGGATTACCCGGAATGAAAGGTAACGCTTTCACTGGGCGCGCAATAGAGAGCATTTCAGGCACCGCAGGGTCAGACATAGTTAACTTAGCGTCATCCATATCAAATAGACAGCAAAATAAATATACGATGGCTGATCGAAATTAACACCAAAAAAGGCTCAATACGTATGTGCACAACGAAAACAAAAGGAACGCTGAAGGGCACGGACGATATAATAAATAAATAAAAATTAATAATAACTTGGAACGGGCTCACCAATTTTGGTCGAACGCACGACTTGTGGACTCAATTCCCGTCCAGCGAATAAAGACGCAGAACGACAGCGATTGATGGTTTTTGTACTTGTATTGATTGCCCTGTATGAAGTACAGGAGAAGGGAGGCTGATCTAGCTAGTCACCAGAGCTGAGGAGCTGGAGCGCGCCTTGCCGTTTTGAACTAGTGTGACGAAGGTTCTTCTTCTTTTTTACGTGTTCTTATTTTTCACACCGGTGGACTTAAACAAGGCGCGCCTAAGCTCTAAGCTCGCGATTGTATTTTATTGAATTTGGTGTCTGCGAAGCCGCTACAGGTGCACATGATCCGGTGCGCAGACGACGAGCGTGCGGCGCGGCCACCTACGCGAAATGTGTAAGGATGACTGGTGCGCCGGTCCCGAGACCAATCGAAAGGACGACTCTAACAACCAATTGGGTGGCCCTTCCGAATTATTTTGATGGGAGGTGGTATAGTTTATCACTCGACCCAAACCGTCGACTTCGAGACAGCCTGAACGAAAATTGCGGTCGTTCATCATCGCAACTCCCATCGCAGACATGAGTGTGGTGTGCGGTCCGTTGAACCGATGTGCCGGTGGTTGAAGGGAAAGGACAGGTGGGTCTGTTCGCTAAAGCAAATGAACCGTCAAGCGGAACGACGGATTTAGCGGCCCAACTGACCACGCCGTTTAACCTTGAGCCAATAGCCAATCAGTGGCGGTATGAGTTATTGTGTAGTGCTGATTGGTTGTTTCTGCTTCGAAGGTGAATTGGTTGTGACGTACTTGGTGTGGTATTTTTATTCGTGGCATACTCTGGGTTCCAGGTCAGGAGTAGTAACTTCCGTGTCAGACCCGTGACCCAAATGAGGTGCTTACAGATGCGTACCAGGTAAGTCACTTTAGTTTGATGTGTTTGATAAGAACATTTAATAAACATCAAACGGGATATGCCAACTACTGATGATATTTCTCACTAAATAGTTAAGTCCGGACATCATCCGGTCTAATCTTCAGTCACATGCATCGATAAGATCCAATGCTCTGAACAGTCCCATTAAAAAAGGGACGCTTGGAAGGGAACTGTCGTTTTTCTCGCAAAAATTGTTGAACAAAACTAAGTTCATCTTGCAAAGTCCTTATTGAGGGAAATAGCTGGTCTCTGAATGCCAAATATCGAACTCGATTTCGCTTATGAGACAATGGCATCAAGCTGTGTGAAAACTCGTGGTGATGCTGTCTCTTTGTCGGTGGGAACGCCCGTTAAACAGGAACCGAACAATCAGCATTCAGAGTAGTTGTTATTCCTTCAGATTTTTTGTTGGGATTCCTATTTGTGTATTGAACGTATTTGTGTGTTCATATAAGATGTCCGAGGTTTCTGTTGACAAAGGGATGGCATCGCCATGGGTTCTCCAACTAGGTTCATTGCTAGGGAAAACTTTTATGGCCAAACTGGAGAATGGAAAACTGAAACAAGCCATAGAACGTTTTACTCATTGCAGCCGATACACGGATGATTGGCTTTTTATTGGACCAAGAGCGTAACGTAGCTAACGTCCTAGGACTATTTAACAACGCCCGCAGCCCGTTATCGTTCAAGATGGAATTGGGAAACGAGAACAGCGTGGCTTTCCTCGATGTACTGACAACCAGACGAGATGGGTCAATCCAGCGGCGGGTCTATGGGAAAAAGACAGAACGGACATTACACGGATTTTCACAGTTTTGTGCCATTGTCTCGTAAGCGAAATTCAGTTCACGATCTAGCATTCAGAGTTAGAGAAATCTGCTCAACAGAGACTTTTCAAGATGAAATTAGTTTTGATCTACAAGTTTTGCAAGAGAACGGCTATCCCGAAAAGTTTATCCAGATGAACGCATTGTATTGTAGTGTATTGGAGACTTCAGTAAATTAACAAACACGTTTCAGACAAATGGAAGAAACCTGGTCGTCTTAAAATTGAATGCTGCAGGAAAAACTGGTTCGTCCACCGAGGTTCATGCGAAGTTACTAAGTGACTTTCATCTTATCAGCCAGAAAACGTGCTAAACAAGGCACCGAAGAGTTGCGATAGACAGCTGTAGGGAAGGGGATAAGTCTGGATGTGGAACGCTTTGAGTGTTGCGAAAGGCATGCAGACAGGTCATGATACATTGGATGGATGGGGTCTCTAAGAATGTTTTTGGCGGATTTCTCACGGGCTATGATGTGTAAACCACAAAATATGGAGATAGGAGCGCCTTTGGGAATTGAAGAAACACGATTGATAATGGCCAAGCCGAGGTTCAGTGTAATAAAACCTTCCTTCAGTGGATTACGATAGATTGCAGGAGGGCAGTTGGGGAATGCAAGGATAAGCGTTCCTCTGCGGAAGATTATTTGTGTTCGATCTGCAAAACACGAAAGAAAACCCCATGAGCACAAAGACTCAGGAAGTGCACCAACAGGATCCTACACTTACATCAGTCGAACACCAAAATATAGCTGCCAACAGCCTGCTCATTACACATTAGCGTAGGACTGGGAGAATACATTGGGTGACAAAAGAGAAGATGGCAATTTTGTTGTCAGCAAACTGTCTTAGCCTACAAAATTTGAAAAAACAATCTACTTAGATTCGGACACAATCAAGAATATCAGAAGACCACTGTAAATTGATGCTGATTTTGACTTCTAAGTAATTGATCAGGTCAGCTCTGGAAATGGAGACATTGTTGATGACTGATTACTCTTTGGGGAAAGAGGTAAAAGAAAGGGGGAAAAAAACATTCAAAACAATTGGAAGTGTTGAGATGCGGTCCAGAATGGGACGGAGCATTCTGAATACTTGTAAGTTCTTGGGAAAAGAGTTAAAGTCTTGTTGGTTGAAGATAAATTGACAGAGCACCACGTCATCGGCGTAATTAGAGTTATGCAGGCGGTACAGTGGTCAAGTAGCCGATACATGTGGTGAAAAGAATTGAGGAGAGAACGGTACCCTGAAGAACACCAGAGTTGTTGGTTAGAGGACCTGATAAAATTTTACCGACTTTGGTACGTTTATTTCTGCTGGAAAAGTGGTCCATCAACCACAAGAGTAAATAGGGGCAGCCCAAAGACTAGCTTTTGAAGAAGTAGAGAACGGTGAATCGAATAAAAAGTGGAGGAGTGGTCAAGGAAAATATAACGAACGGATTTCATGGAACTGAGTTCTTTGAAATGAAACGGCAAACGGGAGCAACTGCAAGCTGATTGTACCATGTTCTGTTTGGCACACAACCTGAAATCATATATATATATATATATATATATATATATATATATATATATATATATATATATAATCTTTGTAGTTAATGGAGCTCATTTGGAACAACGCAGTCGACTAAGGATACCGCGCACGGCCAAATTGAGCGCAGAAGTGATCGCGATCGGACGAAATCGTTCTGACAAAATGTTGGAAGTGGAGTGTTTGGGAATAGGTACTACTGTCACGGATTCCCAGGAGGCAGGAATAGCACCGGCTTCAACGAATAAATTGATGAAGGAAGTCATGATTCTGAATATGTTGTCTTGCTTCAAATTTGAGAAAAGTGGAGAATAAGTTATCTGGACCCAGAACAGAAGCTAGTCTTTAGGTTCGAAGTAACTTGAAGTGTTATTCTGAAGAAAATGGCTCTATATCTAAAGGGACAAGAAGAAAATGGGATGGTAGAGTATCCGATGGAGGGTGAATAAACGCAGCGTTCAGGATGTCGACCTCTATCGTAGTTTTTTGACCGTACCCGTTGTCCACATAGAAACAGGATTCGGTGCCAGAGAAGTTTGCTATTAGTGGTACAAGGGAACTGGTGGACAAATGTATTTAGCTATTGTATATCTTGTTTGGTCAAGATGGATTGTCATTTCACAGAACCCTGGTTGTGTAGTTTATAGGCACGTTCTTTTTGCCTCCTAAGAGGTTTCAGCAATGGAGAAGTTGTTCTGCCATAGGACACTACGATTCCAATACCGCACTCAGTGTCTTCGTAAATAGGTCTGGCGGGAAAATGAGCAGTGGAAAGAAAACCACAAAGATACAGCGGAAAGGGGTCTTTGAAAAAGGGTAATGTTGGTGAGTGACAGGTTTCTAGAGGTAGAGTTTATTTGTTTTGCTCTCTTATGAGTGAAAAGTGCACTGAATGTGAGTGAATTTAGGGTCTGATGATAATGAGAGCTTGATCTTTCGTAGAAACAGTAGTTTTCAGTTGTAAAACGTTCGGGATGGTTGGTGATTATTCCGTGTAAAACGGCATTTCCTCTGATTGGGATAAGATAGAAGTCACCTAAACCAAAAAACAAGAAAGGGATAGGTAGGCGCATAATTAAAATCACCGACAACAATGCACAAACAGTAAGGTAGTAATGGAATCAGAACGGGTATAAAAGCGTCAACGAACAGGTTGATATCCCTCTGGAAGCAAAAGGGAGCTGCTTACAGGTTACTGATCACAGTACCTTGAAAAGGCGAGAATTTAGGATAAAGTCTAACAACCACTCAGTCAATATCGTTACAAGAGAAAGTAAAAACAACTTCAGACTTGACAGACCACTAGAAATTGATGTAAGTAATCATACCATAACCTGTTCTGTTGCGCTGTTTCCTGTCTTGTCGAAAGCACTCGGAGTTTTCAAGGAGTGAGTTCGCCATCAATACTTTCATTCAACCAAAATTCTTGGATACAGGCCGTACAAATGTTCATGGTAATCCGAGAGTTCAGAACATTGCTTAGAAACGATATCTTTCCAAAAAGAGACCGAATGTTAGTACTGATCAATGCGGGGACTGTCATCTTCCTTGGGGTTGTAAGACTAAGGGTAGTTTGCCAACCGGCGCGCTTGCATTTCCTAGTCCAACTTGGTCTCGATGGGCGTCATAAAAACGAGTTGTGGATAGTGAAACGGAACATTTTGTCTCTAATCCGAGTGAATGATTCCTTCGAGTAGCGGATTCAGGGTGATATGTGTTGATGTTGAGAATAATTCCAAAGTTACACTGATCAAGTTCACAATAAAATGTAGCTCAGCCAATCGTGGGGCGCGCCGGGTTGCACCGAAGTTTTCTGTAGTGCGGTCTCTCTGAGTGCCAAAGAAAGAACTTTTCTTGGTAATACACTTCAAAGGCGATGCGTACGCAGAACGGTTGACAAAAATACTGAAGACAGCTGTAAACTCGGCGTTCCCGGCCTTGAGACTGACGTGCATATTCTCTACCTCTCCAGTGATCCGCACGCAAGTAAAAGACAAACTGTCAGAGCTGACCTCCTCCATAGGTATTCACTCGATCAAGTGCGAATGTGGCCATCCTACGTAGGTCGCACTGCTGGACATTTTTCTCAACACATTTAAGAACATCATCCAAGATGGTTAAGTCACGGAGAAACCGGTGTGATTAGCAGTTCGATTCTAGGCCATTTGATGGACAGCGGGTATACGATAGACCCAGAGAAAGCATTCAAAGTCATATACCGGGTCCCACCTAATTGATCAAAACCAGTCGGACTTCGAGCCCTGGCCACGCCAGAGGCAGTCGCCATTCGCCAACCGAACCCTGATTCGTGTGCAAAAAGGCGACCAGTCCAGGCTCACTAGCTGTCCTGGCCGAAGACGGAAACCACGGATCGCCGACCGAACCCCGAGAACCCACTATGGATTACCACTCGTGACGTTGGGAGTGGAACTCTCACCACAATACGCACATAACAGACATTCCCGTTCCTTCCCCACCCCACCCCAGTTTTCAGCGCCACGACAATGACTTTTACCCTGGCCAATGGCTAACGCATTTTAATGTCACCTCACTTATATGAATTGAAGCATCACGTTTGGGATTCACTGAAAACAAGTGTTCGCTCTCCACTGTCTTGTTTTTACATTTTCTGTGCCGGCTGACAAAAGAATAGGAACCGCCCATTTTTTCTCATTTTCGTTGGAGGACACCTCCAGCGAAGCCGTATCTGACCATAGTGATGGAATTCTCATTGTGATGCAGAATGTGGAGATTCTCAAGATGATTTCATGTGAGCTAATCAAATCAGAAGAATTAAAAATGAGGGTGACAGGTATAGGACTCCTTTCAGCTTGGCGTCTATAGTCACAATTTTAAATCATATGCAACCGCTGTTCTGCTCGAGGACGTCAATAGATCTTCAAGGTATACTTCACACAAGGTCTGTGATTGTCCCTTCGTCAATATTCGCCTATTCTTGCTTGAAAGCGGTTACCACTTCACTCTTTGGCAGGGAAGACGTGGAATCCTTGTACTCTGTCCCAAAAAATCGGGATCACCTCATTTCGGTCGAATTCCAATGATCGTACCGATTTAGATGGAGGGCGACAGATCCTCTTGTGAAAACCAGGGGGGAGTAAGTCTGGTTAGCATCACATCCAAACTGCTCGCTGGTATTATTCTCCACCGCTCATCTAACTTTCGCGAACAGTGGTGGCGCGAGAATCAAGCTGAGTTTAGACCTGATGGAGGTTATATTGATCACATCTTCACTCTTCGACAAATTTTAAAACATAAACATACCTTTCATAGGCCCGCTATCTCTGTTTTTCTTGATCCTAAAGTGGTCTTCGACTCAGTTGACCGCACAGTTCTCTGGCCCTGCCTCTTGTTGAAGGGTGTACCAGGGAGATTCCTTTCCATCGTAAAATCCCTTTACAATAATAGCCGAAGCGGAGTTCGGGCTCACGGTGATCTTCCACCTAAGTTCACCACGAGAAGTGGTGTACGTCAGGGTTGCCCTCTCTCTTCTTTTCTCCTTAACTTTGTGATTGATATTGTCCTAGTGACGGCACTTTTTTCAGGTGATGACAGTGGCGTTGAACTTATCCCAAGGGGAAAAGTACCAGACCTTGAATATGCGGACGACATATTTCCTCTAAGTGAAGATCCGGGTATGTTGCAAGCTTTTCTAGACAGCATGACGGATTCCATAGCAATGTTCGGTATGCGTCTTGCACCTTCAAAGTGCAAGATGCTGTTGCAGGACTGGGTTGGTCCAACACAAAACATTTCAGTTTTTGGGGAGACTATAAACGTGGTAGACAAGTTCAGTTATCTGGGGAGCTGCATCTCACCCAGAGGTCGGATATCGGATGAAGCGTCTCTGTGTACACAGAAGGCTCGCTTGGTATTTGTCAACCTCAGTCATCTGTGGTGTCAACATGACATCCGTTTACCTATCAAGGGTCGAGTGTACGCTGCAACAGTCAGGCCCGTGCCTCTATATGGTTCGGAGACATGGCCACTGCGGGTGGAGGACATACGAAGATTGTCGGTATTTGAACACCGATGTCTTCGTGGTATTGCTCGAATCTTCTGGGAACACCGTGTAGGTAATGCTGAGGTTCGGTGGAAAGTCTTAAAATCAGGGAGCAGAACATGAGATGAAACACAAGCTGACCAGGCTAAGATAGTTGGGACATGTGTTACGCATGTCCCCTGACAGAACCCCACAGCGTGCTATGTTTGCTGAGGCGGCTGCTGGTTGGGAGATGAGTAAAGGTGGTCAGTCCATGACACGGAAGAAAGGTATGAAAAGTCTAACTAGTGGACTTGGCCATGTAGGGCGTGTTAGACTTCCTGGATGTGGTCCAAGAGACCCTCCCATTCAATGGTTAGATACGTTGGAGGATATGACTAGATGCCGCGATCAGTGGCGCTGTTGCATTTACCAGCTTTCTTCATCGACTTAATTCCATTAATGTAGTTCTCCTCTTACTCCTTTTGTAACGGACTCCTAGCGGTCGTTGAGATACGCGTAACACAATCCAAAAAGCGCCAAGCGTCCGATTGTGGTTTCCAATACGGTTCTTTATAAAACAATCATGAATATGACACAAAAACTGTACAAACCTCAACGGTAACCGCTCGGTGAATCAGAGTCAGCCAAATGCGAGCAAATTCAGGATCGCTTGAGGTTCAAGCAGTCAAGACAACGAAATGTCTATGGGGAATGTGGGTCAAAGGTCACAGAACAAATCAACGCACGCATCAGTCAGCGGTCACTTAAGCTCAATGTCCGGTGTGTGGTTCAGCGAATGAGCAGGTGTGGCGCAAAACGGTAATGGAAAACAAATTTGGAGTAAGGGTAGGGGGGTCAGATCGATCCCGAGTTAGAACCTCGAGTTTGGTTGTTCAGTCGAGTACATCTTTCATACTCTTTTCTCCTCCATTATTTCCTTTTGAGGTTGCCGCTAGGAGATAGCAACCAAGGCCACCGCACCCAGTGTATGGTAAATGGTTGTCTGAACTGAACGTATGAGTCGTAGACAGAAGCATTATCACGTTGTAATGTGTCGTCTTGTAACCTGTTGATCACTAGTGGGGGCAAAACTGATCGGACGTACGAATACGCACAACGGGATCTCGTGTGTCCCCAATTATAACTAGCTCACTTTGGCCACTGGTTGAGAATGATCCCCAAACCATCAGTGAACTCTTGTCGTTGTTCTTTTGACTGAATATTCCGTCTTTTCTGATATCATGTCAGTGATAATTCCAAGCATCCGATTCATCCAATAAAATTTGTTTTCATCACTAAGATAGATATTTTCCTATTTGTTTATCCATGCTGTTTCATTTCGCTTTTAGCGTTGTCCTTCATACAGCATTGCGAGAGCAAGTTATCCTTCCATTTCTTTGTATTTCATCAACGGCGGAGCTTTGAGCGTTTTAGTAACGTTCGTCTCGGACCACTGATTCTGATCGAAGCACTCAGCGTCGACGTGAAGCATGTGTTCTTGGAGGCTAGGCGAGTTAACCTGTGTGTCGTCTGATTTCGTTAGTTTTTTTAGAAACACATTGTTACTTTCCAGATGACGTCGCACGACGTTTCTCGATCTGTTTCGTCACCTGGCGATTTCATGCAAACTGAGTCCTACTTGGTGGAACTCATATTTTGCGCTTCTCGAAATCTGCTAGTTCCGTTCCCTGTGGCATTGCGCAGACCAAACGCGGTGAGTTATGTGAGGCGCGTAAGTGCTACCAGCGCGAATGAAGGCCCCCGGGACCGGCTAGATTACTAAGGTGCATCACTTGCCTCCAGTGTACACAAAGTACGTGATTCGATTCCTTATGTATTCGTCAATCGCCAAGTCTACAAACCAAACTGTTTTGTACTACCCCACTAACTCTAGTGAGAAACTTTTCTGCCTGCGAATCCTCGTTTTACTAGTGTGAGACAGTGAATGTTTAGGTTACTGGTTCATGTAATCACTCGTTGTACATAGTGCTTTGGTCTGACTAGTGTGGGAGACTGAGACGAGACCTAAAGGATGCTGACATCTATCCACATCATCGATCGGCTGTCCTGTCGCTCGTGATTTCGTGCGCTTGGTACTGGGCACGTGCTGACGCACTGTTTTCCAGTGCGACTAAGCCGTCTGTTGAACGATGTGCCAGACCATTCCCTCACATGCTCTAGTCAGCTTGTTGCTAGCGTCAATGGTCCATCTGGTGTTGCGAAATTTTCCACGCAAAAGTACACCGGATCAGGAGGTCCTGTACTTATCTTCGTTCTTTAGGCTCCCGGACTTTTCGTCGCCGGACATTTGGCTGCTGGATACTTGGTCGGATGGACAATTGGTCGAATGGACATTTGGTTGATTGAATTACGCTATATTCACTTAAGTCTGTCAAATGTCACGCTCTCAGGAAGTAGCAGAAACCCAGTCCCAAACCTTTTTTCATTGGTTTTCAACCTTGAGATGTAATAATTCAAAAATTTCACAGTCTGTTTAATGTTCCCATTGTCGTGCAAACCAACCTCAGTCTCTCAAAAGTAGCAACCGGTTGGTTAAGACAAGGCCAGTGATGCATACTGTTTTTCCTGCCGCATGAGGTCGTTAAGGTGAGTCATTTTGTTCACATAGGTAGTCAGGTGGATCAAGTGTCCATCACCTCAAAAAGGAAAAAGGCTTGAATTCCACATTCACCAGGCACTGCCGTAGTAGACCGCACTACCATTTCAGATGACCTTAGTTACAAACCTTCGGCCTTAGGAATTCCGGTGTGAAGCTGTTGTGAGTTCATAACGGTCAAAAGAATTTGGATGACAGCATAGCGCAAGCCTTTTCGCTGCCGATTCGTGATTAATGTATGCCTTTATAATTGTGGGTTACCGGGTGTTAACTATGAATCCCGAAAATGGCCAAAGGGACGGGCTACGCCTGATCCACTTTCTGAGAGTGTGAAATTTGCCAGACTTACGTGAATATAGTATGATTCAATCATGGAAATGTCTGGCGACCAAATGTCCATTCGACCAAACGTCCGTTCGACCAAGTGTCCAGCGATCAAATGTCCGGATACGCTTTCTTTACGTTTTCCGCTCTTATTATTACATCGTGGATAGTTTGGTTCTGAAGTTTGGTGTACCGTATCGCACCGTGCATTCGATCGTTCTGATCAAATAGTTTCGTTACAGAATATAATTGGGGGAAAATGACATGGAGCCCTAAACGATTATCGCGGACTGTATTATCACACGCGTTTCGATTCTGTTCCATAGTCGATCCGTTTACTCCGGACTCGAACTCCCAGTCCTAGCTTACAGTGAACCAAACCATATTGTGTCGTTGTTGGATAATCCCGGATACCGCGGGGATGTAGCTCAGTGGTAGAGCGTTCGCTTCGCATGTGAAAGGCCCCGGGTTCGATCCCCGGCATCTCCAAAGACTTTTCTTGTTTCAAAGGAATTTGTGCTCCGGCTCAGCGAGCTGTGACCTTTCCGTTGGAGCACACCCTAATCTGCTGGAGAACAACACAAGGTGGCGAACAAGCTCGCTTTCAGTGATTCGTAATCATGCCATTACATCACATTTTATATGAACAGTGTTAGGTGAACAAAACAGAAATCAAGATAAGGCAATGAGTCAAAATTTAAGTGGGGGAGAGGGGATCAAATATCACATGCGTGACCTCGATCCGTCTCTGGACCGTGAATGGGTGTCTGCGGTGTCATTAGTCGGATCAACGGATCTGTGGTTAGTTTGTGGGTAGGGGGTGGGCCAAGGAAGCCTAGCGCTTGCACGAACCGTTTTTGGGCGCGCAACGGGGGTTTGTAGAGACGAATGCGCACGGCTTCCGCAGTGGCTAGAACACGGCATTTCACCAGTCTTGATTGCCCACTTCGGACTTTGTAGATTGGCCGGAATGCTTTGGTCACATTCACTGAGTGGTTAGACTGAACAAAGTGTGTGTACTCCTTTACTTGTTCCTGGGGGACAACGTACATTGGCCGTACGACCAGACACTTATCCGAACTCGCCCGTGAACACCACCCAGCTTGGTTGAACACTGGAGCAGTCAAAGTAATTACGAGCGCTGTGTGTTCACACCTTGTTCAGTCTAACCACTCAGTGAATGTGACCAAAGCATTCCGGCCAATCTACAAAGTCCGAAGTGGGCAATCAAGACTGGTGAAATGCCGTGTTCTAGCCACTGCGGTAGCTGTGTGCATTCGTCTCTACAAACCCCCGTTGCGCGCCCAAAAACGGTTCGTGCAAGCGCTAAGGCTTCCTTGGCCCACCCCCTACGCACAAACTAACCACAGATCCGTTGATCCGACTAATGACACCGCAGACACCCATTCACGGTCCAGAGACGGATCGAGGTCACGCATGTGATATTTGATCCCCTCTCCCCCACTTAAATTTTGACTCATTGCCTTATCTTGATTTCTGTTTTGTTCACCTAACACTGTTCATATAAAATGTGATGTAATGGCATGATTACGAATCACTGAAAGCGAGCTTGTTCGCCACCTTGTGTTGTTCTCCATGTGCCCTGTGGGACTATTCGGACAATCTGCTGGATGTTGCACGATGCACCATGTAGTGCCCCTTGGGACTACCCTAAGGACTTTTCTGCGGCTCTGTTCGGATGTCTTTACTTAGCTGGTGCTTTCTGTAAGCGCAGCTTGTTGTACAAGCTTGGATGAATGGCGGTGCGATACTGTTAAGGATTTCGTCGGTTAAATTGGTACGGGAATATTTTTTGGCTGAAGCTGGAAACAATCATAAACTTGATTCCATGGTCAGTGGATACCCATCCAGCACAACCGGGGGCAAAACAGGCCTAAAACAGGTGGTTTTCTCCCGTATTTTCTCCTCGGCCCCTACAGTCGACTGTGATCGGTTGATTTCGTGTCAGGATAACATGATGGTTACGACATCAAGGTCACCCGGATAATGAGCTATATGTGCTCAGCTAATACGGTGTTCCGTTGCACAATTGCGTGAAGCAGTTCCTTGGTCACGTTTTCGAGTGTACCAACAACCAGTTAATTCATGCTTCGCTTTCACTACGCATTATCACCGCACCCACAATAGGCGATGGTACTCGACGAATTTTGTTGAGATGCGAGCACCATGTGCTACCATAGTAGTATAATAATAGCTCGTGAGATTGTTGACGAACGCTGTGAGCAATAACTTCACCTTCTGTGCCAATTGATACAAATGTCTGGGGTTGGACGAAAGGACCACATTTGCATTACTTCCATGAGATTCAAACGTTGAATATTGATGCAGTATTATTCGCTAATTATGCATATAATCACCAACTGTTAATGGCTATATCCATTCAGGTGTAATTATAATTACATTTTATATTTGCAGTGCAGTAGTTAATGGATACATACTTGTACAATGCAGTAGCTGTTCTGTGATGTTGAAAAGATGTTTTATTATCCGTGTTAATATGTTGCGTTCCTTGTTAGCACAATCCGTGCATTTGGCTTTGCGTAATCGGGGCATTACACACGTAATGTGCACCGTGTCTAAGCTGTAGTGACATACATTTAGTACTCTGGACTATCAGATACTAACTAGATCCAGAGAATGGCCTAGGGAACAGGCAACAAACCAAAAGTTCCAACGGTCGCTGGAAGGCCGTAAAAGTCAGTTGGATAGGTGAAAAACGATTTTTACTGAGACAGTGTCGATTACGCTTACGTGCTAGACCAACGTCGGACACGATGCTAGCTAGGGAAGCCAAGGTTCAGCCGTCCGAAAGCAGAGCGTTCTACCAGCGACGTCTCGAAGTGAATCATGAACGAAATCCCCTCAGTTGAACGGATGGAGAAGACTCGTGTCCGTAGACATACGGTTGTATATTTTATGATGCATAAAATGTGTGCCTAAATGGTATCGATACGAGACTTACACGGAATACACGGTGATTCGAAAACCGGGCCACGCGCGTACAGTCGGCGAAAACCGAAAGTGTGTCAAAGACGAGGTTGACGGAAACCTCGCGAAGGTCAGTTTAGTAAAGCGTACGCAACCGGAGAAGATCAGTGCAGTGAAAGACAAGCGTCAAAGAAGACAGTACGAAAAATGGGTCCAAAATGATATCCGGAAGGTGTTCATTTTTTCAGAACGTTGGATCTCGCTACGGGTTTAATTTGAGTCAATCCCGTCAATTCTGCCACCGCTCATCTTAGAATCTTTACACGGTATTTTTTGGGGGTCGTGTGAAGCGTTCCTAGACGATTGATTCTAGGTCCGACAACAGGGGGAGTCGTTTTTCGCTCAGCGCAGCCAGGCTTTAGTCGTCTTTTACTTACCAATTCGGGAATCTTTGACAAGGGGAGTAAACGTCTTGTCTTTTGGGATTCAATAACAGCGGTTTTACTTTCCCTGTTTTGTTGTTTTATACACACTACTTGTGAGTAGTCATTCTTTGTTCACAAATGCAGTTTTAACAATATGCTGTTTCCCACCGTTGCGTCTCCTATGGAATAGATTCTGATGAACCGTACCAGTTTCGTCGCTTGCAAGTTCATCACTTAGCACGAGTCCCTGAGGATGTGATGCGTGCATAGAAATAAAAGCAACTAGCGTGTGGTCCACTAGAAATCAGAGGAATCAATTCTATTTCCGGAAAAAAACTTTTGTTCGTCGTTTGCACATGGACGGTAATTTGGTTGAAGTTGGAAGCCAGTGGCGTGAAGCATGGGATCTAAATTGTCCGGTAACGTAAGACGTAGAATAATACACTTTGCATCCATGGTTTTCCGAAGTATATAAGGTCATTATATCAGGTCAAATGATGGCGCTTGCAGCTTCAGTCAATAGATTGGTTCCCAGTTCTTGTACCACGATACCAGATACAGTAGAAGACCTCAAGGGGAATCTCTCTGAACCAATACACCAAGTACTCCTTTTCGGTAGTGCGGGATGACTGGGCTGCTGCCTGTGTAGATGATCAGGGGTGCAGATCAAGTTTTCTGTTTAAAGTCACTGTTTCTTGCACCGACAGTTCGCTTCTGATGGAAATGACAATTGGGTGACCCTGGAACCTTACTTCTTTTTGGGTTCTAAGAAAGATAAGGATACAGAAGTATTCAAACTTAGACGATGTTTCTCAAAACGGATATTTTTTTGAATTACTATGTCCTTAACTAGCCGGTTTTCGATTAGGGGCACACATTGAACGATGGCCTCGTAGAGCTGAAACGCTTCATTTTTGTCTGATAATCGAGAATCCACTGATGTTAAGTTTTCACAATATCACGTGCTACTACAAAAGACGGCAAAGTGCCTTATGAGTAGTTTTCCCGAAGAGAGGTGATAGTGTAAGTCGGCGATGCACGGAAGGATGCATGGGCTCATTAGCGTATATGTCATAACGTCTTCCCAAGTATTTTTCTAGGCTAAAACTATTTTAATATGATAAAATGTCGCTGTTTTGATGCCAACTAGCGAACGCTGCGCTGATGAAATGGCTGAAAATACTGGAACGTCAACTGTATAGTGCAAAACTGTCCCAATAGTGTGGCAAAACGTCCATCATTCGCATTCTTAGGGACTGCGGCCGGGCCTGTCCCTTGTGTTCGTCATGCATACTACGTACCTTCTCGAACTTGATCAAGTCCTCGGTGGTCGATTTCGTTACTCTTTGAATACCAAAATAACACGCAGTAACCGCCTACAAGCTTCCAACAGGTTTCGTTCACTTTTGACGTACGAATGGACAGGCTCGATTCGCTGTTCCGGCTTGGTCCGTTTCTCAGGGATTTGCTGCACTTCCGCTTATTCCCGATAAAGAAATGAATCACCGAACGCTCTCAATCCTCCTTATTGCTGCTGTCAAGAACGGAATGACAGCTGACGGACCGGCAAGCTGATTTTCTGTCATACCAACATGGCGGCGAACAGCGGAGCCATGGCGTTCGATAATCAGCCCGGATGAGTTGTGCACACGGATGGGATCACTCAGTGTGTGACTTACTGGCTCCTGTATTTATCGTCCCTGTGCATTTGGTCGCCTGACATCTGGTAGAATGGACATTTGGTCGCCAGACATTCCCATGATTTAAACACACTGTATCCACTTAAGTCTGTCAAATGTTGCACCCTCAGAAAGTAACAGGAACTCAATTCCAAACCTTTTTCTCATTGGTTTCCAACCTTGAAATGTAGCACCCTCAAAATGTCACTTTCTGTATAGTGTTCCGATTATTATTCAAACCAACCTTAGTTTCTCAGAAGTAGCACCCGATTGTCGAAGGTTGTTCTCGTACGTGACTGGTCAAAACAAGTGATCTATTCGACTGATCGATTTCAGGGTCGACTACTTTTTTTGAAAATTATCTCACTTCATACACCAAGTACTCTTTGCCGCTCGAAGCACAGACTTACTGAAATATAAGACGGAATAAGTAATTTAAAAATCAAATGGAGGACCGCAATTAAGCCCGTTTGGGCTCAGCGGTGCCATGAAGTAAAAGGGGCAAGCCATATCATCACTTGTACTACACATTTACAGAATGAGAGACACAACTCAGGCAAATATCTTCTCATTTATTACGAACAATATGGAAATATTTCCTCCAGAACAGCGCTGATTATTTTTCGGTTTGAGGAAAACGAATCCCTAGTAGTCCAGTGGACCGTTGTGGCTATGGGGTATATACTCCTTCCGCTGTACCAGTGCGCAAGCATGTTATAAAAAAACTTGATACAAAACATATAGCACATCGACTCGCCGGTACACTTATAGCTCCGATCAGCCGAAGTAGTGCAAACCATTAGGTTAGGTTAACTATAAATCCCGAGAATTGCCAAGGGGACAGGCTAGGCCTAATCCACTCTCTGAGGGTGTGAAAGTTGACAGACTTAAATGAATGTAGTATCATTCAGTCATCCAAATGTGTGGTGACCAAATGTCCGGACACGCTTCAAATTACAGGAACAATTACGTTTAAATCTATTGCGCGGCTGCGCACCGCAGTGTGTTGACGACCGTACTGCCTACGCGTGCAGTGTTCGCTTGCTAATGCTTAATCCAACAGCGCATTGCAGAAGTGCGTTAATCATGTTTCAGTAGCGCAACACGTGTCAATGGTCGTAGTGGCTGTCAGCACCTCAACATGTTTCTTCTCGCACCTCCACAACCAATGAGGTTGCCGTGTGATCAGTTCGGATGAAATTCCGGCTCGTACTCGAATTTTAACGGTGCGATCTACCCGCTTTGAGCTAGCAGGGGAATTACATCGATGTAAAACTCCTCATTGCTGATGGAAGACGTGATGCCGGAACTGGATGGGCTCGAACTCATGCAGTTCCGGCATCAGGTCTGGAGCGGCTATTACTCTGATAGCAGACCTGACCACAGATGCCCCTTTATGAACAAGGGGCACCTCAGCTCTGGGGTCACAATTACATTTTGAATGAGTTCGATATTTTGGTGTCAGCGAACAGCAGTACAGTATACTTTTGCCACTCGTTTTCTTGTGTTTTGTGCTCTGATTAGCGCTTAATGCATACGTACACTGTAGTTTCGTTCTGAAATTCGTTATACTGTGTAGTACTGTGCTATTGTGCATTCGGTCGCATCTGCCAGATATAGTTTCTTTAGAGAATACTTAACCGGAAATATACAAAAAAGGGCGGGGATCCGGGTATGGGGCAAGTTCCGACCTGAGGATATTTGAATTGGCGCTGCAGCCCGGATTATTGAGGCGCCAATTTTTAGAAGTGTGACATTGATCTGCCAGCGTTTTTGTAAGATACGAAGTATTTGCTGGGTTTTAAGTGATTTGGCTGCGTTAATTATGGTGTGAAAAATTAGACATTTTCCCTTTGTTTGTCTGGCTGTTCTTTGAACTCCACATTTTCACACACAAACCTCAGGTCATCCGACCAACCTGCACTCGGAAGCGCCAGACACGAGTTTCGCCCTTGTTAGAGCTCATCCTCATCATCGGATGACCTGAGGTTTGTGCGCGAAAGGTGGAGTTTAAAGCGTGGTCGGCCAAACAGATTCATCAATCCCACACACTACTCGCAAGTAGTTGCGTGATATGTATTTTCCCTTGTGGAAATATTTTGATAACTCAGATTGTTATTATTTGCGTGTACGGGACTGTAAAATGGGAAATGATTACGAAACATTCCAATGGTTTTTAATCATCTTTTGAGATGACGGCCGTTACTTCCCACTGTCCCAATAACATGGTTTTAGTGAAAAACCGACCATTGCTATTGGTAAGCATTCAGGAGGATAACTTGATGATTGAAACATTCAGGAAGGTGTTAAAGTTCATCGAGAAACCTATGCCATCCCGTGATACAGACGATCTCATCCACCGAAGTTCAGTGTACACGATTATTGCCAGAACACCGTTAAAGTCTGGTTTTCAACCGCCGACCGACGTCAATGTCTTCATCGTCCGCGTTCTTAACTCCTAAAGCTGTAGGCAGTGGCACCATATACATACTTTATACATACCGTGGTATATATATATATATATATATATATATATATATATATTATATATATATATATATATATATATACATATATATATATATATTTATATATGGCTCTGGTGATCAGTTTTCCTCTGTGCACTCTTTCTCCCTAAATACTTCTCTCTAGAAAGAAGTTGACCACTCCGATGAGTCACAACAAACAACCACGACAGCGTGAGAATTATGTCGATCAGCTGTTCACTCATGGTGTGACGGTGATCACCTAGTATTTCTATCATGTCAGAAGGGCTTGGGCACAGAGTTTATACTGACTTCTATGTGAATACACATCAGAGTTCTTATGCCCTTTGAAGCTAACTTCTAATGGATACCATTTAGATATGGTCGGGCAGTAGAACGTGAGTCAATTTCAGCTTAGGAACAATTTCTTTTTTGCGGCGAGTTTATTATAAACTGTGAGGCCCATATTGAATACATTTCTATGTTGTATCTATCAATTATAACTGACGAATTTCTGCTGGCGATGCATCCCATACTCATAAACTTATATAGGCGAAAGCGCGTACGCGTGCTTACTGTAACTTACGTCAAATGGCTCGAGGTAGCCCTCAAGGACTACAAAGCACTTTTCCAGACTATACCTACCCACTTCATTTCACGTAAAGGAAGACTCACGCAAACGACAGCCACGAAGTTAAACTTAAATGGTCGTGTACGTGAAACAGGGCTCGCGACAATGAACTGATTTAGTTGTTCGTTGATTAACGACAGAAGAATCAGAGGAATAGCACTCAATCAGAATGGGCTAACCCCAAAGGAACCAGTTCAACGTTCACGTTTTCCAGCATCACCGAAATAGACAGCCCAATCGCCGTGTTGGATCCCGAGCATTGAATTCAGATCCGCCAATCCCAACGGAATTCGATTGGTATATTCTGCGAACTACTGTGGGAAAAAAGACGTCGCGTCATCAGCCACCATCAGGCCGTACGCGTCGGTCGGTTCTGTGTCATGCATGCCAGTTTATGTGTGACGAATTGCCCAATCTGCAATCAGCATAGGTTCGGCCAGTGAATGCAAAGGTAAATGTCAAAATTTGACCAAGGCAAACAATAATTACCTTAGAATTCACGATATCATTTTTCAAATCTTACCCAAGTTACGCATATTTCAAGGACGTTTTTCCTCCACTGTGATGTCAAAGATTCCCTGTCAGTTATTTCCTACCTGCTTTACGCCAACCCCGGTCGGAACTTACTCCACTCTCGGGGGTCAGGACCGCTATACTTTGTCGCGCGGTGTATTTCGACGGAGGGTTCGACTGAGCAAGCTGTTCACTTCGAAGGCCAGTCATATTCAATCAAATGAATATATTCACCAAAATGCTCAGGAAAGCAGTCTGAGGGCCACATCAAGCGCCCATATCGCTGAGGGGGAAAACGGTGGAGATGCCGGGGATCGAACCCGGGGCCTTTCACATGCAAAGCGAACGCTCTACCACTGAGCTACATCCCCTCGTACCTGAGGACTATATTGAAGTTATATGATGCCATGGCACGAATATGAACCACTAAAAACGGGCTTGTTAACCAACCTGTGTTTTGAAAATATGCTCAGGGGGAATAATGGAATAACTTGAATGTTGATTCAAGCTAATCGTACTTTGAGTTTTTGCATAGTCGGCTGATTGATGATTTGAATGTGATAATTATTAACACAAGGAACATTTGATTGTTAGAGTTTCCTCACAACCATGTAATTCTGTGTGCTCGTTTTTCCGAACTCATACGCCCTCACGAGTATCAGCCAATATCTACCTTAAATCAGTGGGAATAAATTTCCATCTCAATCCATATTGTGGTTCTAACTTGCATGGAAACTGAAGTGCTTCTTGCTAGTCAACCCATATCTGATCTTGCTACAAGCGTACTGTTGTTTGACACACTTCGAGAATTGAGACTGAAATCAGCTTAGCAGTTGGGTTCTGTAAAAACTAATTCGTCAATTCCGTATTTTGTTGGCAGAGAAAGTAATAAGTCGTTTATGGACTAAGCTTAGTCAGTCCATTTCAGTATAACCTAAACTAATTTTCGCACAATCCTTTGAAATCCCAGTGTGATGTTTGGACCAAGAAGTAAACAATGAAATACGACGTACTAGGCAAATGTAATCGGATAACATCCCGCCTTTCATCATATAACACATGGAATGGTATACTTTCTGGTAACCGAAAATATATCCGCGTCGCGTTGTCTGATAGTCGCTGTGGTGATGAGGCTTGCACGAGAGAGATGTCCTCTGCCTTTATAAAAATTATTGGAGAAAGAATGAACTATATTATTTGGGAATCAAATTCATTATTACTTATCGGAATGTGTTCCATATGCAGACGCGTTGCCTTCAATCTTTATTCCACGTGTACTTCTGTAGACATTGAATTCCAGTTCTTTTTAGGGAGCATTCATTTTTCTCCTGTTGTATTCCCAAATGTAACACGCATTTCCATACGTGTTTTATCATGATGAAACACGATAAGAAAGCCGTTTGACTAACATTATTGTATTGTACGGGTAAGTCTTCACTTATGTACAGAAATAGTTAATCAATAGAATAACTAATTAATGAGATAACTCAGTTTTCTTCATCCCTGGTTATTCGTACCGAAGGTTATGAGCACAAGATATTCTTATGATGCAAACACATATATATATATATATATATATATATATATATATATATATATATATATATATATATATATATATATATATATATATATATATATATATATATATATATATATACTCGGTATTCTAAAATGTATATGATGAAATTTTATGAGCAATTTATCATAAACACGTTTCCCATTCATTTATTGATTATCTATCCGATGAACTGCTTTCAGGACTTTTAATTAAGCCTATACCAGTGCTCCATCAGTTCATCTCAAATCCGCCGCATTTTGCTTATTTTTCTGATAACTATCCCAATATGTAGAACTTTTTTCAATTCTGGCATTTGTCAGAAAAATGCAAATGTTTTCCTTATGTTTTCGTTAATCTTGGTTAAGAATAACGAAAATGGAAGAGCGTTGGGTCATCTAATCTGTTCACAGTTCCAGAGCCCCAATTTTTATTGGTCTTCTCATATACCACGGCGTATTTGAATACCTTTAGCATCAGAGGACACACAGCGAATTTATAGCTACACTCTCCAATATAAATGTATATGGCAGCTAAACAGAGGCTTATTTCGCCCCTGTTGTGATTGCGCTGAATTCCTATATTCAAAGGAACGATAATCGTTTCATTTCCATTGTCGTTGAAATGTTTGTTCACTTAACAAGGTCCTCCAGACAACACAGTAAAAAACGAATAATTCACTAGCCGAAAGATAATATCCTCAGATCTTCGATCAAGTCTCCATTACGGAAGGTTTTTTTCTTTTTGGTCGTATATTGTTTGGAATGGAAAAGATAACAGAGCGTCATTTGGCGTGGTAGTCGTGCAATTTACGAGCACGGAACGGAGATGATTATGTTATGCTTGATAAGGCATTCACAGTGATCAGTTTATTATGCGATTAACGTCAAGTAGTTCATTTGTTTACCACAATGTTTGGGATTTTGTGGTCACTAATCATATACACACAAGACAGTCTTCGAATGTGATACTTTACCGATTGGTAGCACTAAAATTCCGTATTTCCTTACTTTAAACGCTTCCTTGACCCAGTTTGCCAACCAGCGCTTTACTCCATTTAACATGCATTTTGCATACGCGCTGATTTTGCTACTTTTTTGATACTACTACAATAGCACATCCCACGCACTACTCGCAAGTAATTGTGAGATCTATACAACTGTGCACGTTCTTGAAATCATAAGGACAGTTGCGTTTAAATCTACTGCTCGGTTACCCACTGCGGTGCGTTGACGGCCGCACTATCTACGCATAAATTGTGCCTCGTGATTTTCGGCAAGCCACTTTGGATCACTTTCATTCCACTTCCAATTCCGGCGTTCGTTATTCTGTAAAACTAGTCACTGATCGTTTCATTTGGATCAACATGCACAGGGACGTTCACACTTAAGCGAAACAGCGTTGGTCATGCCGACATTGTAAAGTTCATCGTCATACCGTCACTACACTCGGTACTCTTACTTTGTCTGACGGTCGTTTTAAGCACGTAGTAACCCCCTCTCCTCCTTCCAGTGGCTTCGCCTCTTAACATGCGTTGATCGCTGACCCATTGGCCCCACTCTGTTCCCATCGAAGACATTTCTGCTGAACCATTGCACAAACTTATCGACACTTGAGTTACTTCTTTTAGAATGCCTCCCATCGTTACGTCCGACCGTGGCACTCAGTTCACATTCGCACTCTTTTGTGATCTCACTCTGAACCTTGGTTGTGAACATAAAACTACGACGTACCATTCAGCATCTAAAGGTCTAGTTGAACGCTTCCACCGTCAACTCGAGGCTTCCATTATGGCTGCCGCATCAACTAAATGGATGGATAAACTTTTGATGATATCCCTTGGTATTCGCAGTACAATCAAGGAATATTCACATTACATCCCGGCCGAACTTGTGTATGGCACTACCTTGTGTTTGCCGGGTGATATGTTCATCGACCCTGCTGCTTCAGACCTAGACTCAACGTCGTATGCATCACGTCTAACCAATCACATGCGCCGAATTTAGCCTACAGCTGCGCGACACACTATCCGTCCAGTTTCTTGTGATTTATCTACTTGCCCGTTTGTGTTCGTTCGCGTTGATTCTGTGGATAAACTACTGCAACCCCCATATGACGGCCCGTATTGTGTCATCAAACGTTGTTATATGTGCTTTGTCATCGATCGCAACGGACACCATGACTCCATTAGAATTGACCGACCTAAGTATGCTTATATCAAGCCTTAATCAATACCAGATTCTATCATTATTCCAAGCACAACCGCATCGTCAAAGCTTTTTAATTCACCTCCGTCAACACTGCAACCACCATCAAACCAAACACAGCTACCACCATCACAATTGTCGTTGTCACTATCACAGGACCCTCGAAAGGTTCAAGACCCCCAGCATAGGACTCGTTTTGGCAGAAATATACACATTGCACTCCGCTTTCAAGACTGGATCGCAAACACTCTCATATCGAGCGTTTTTTGTCTAATTTTATCCCAACGCTTTAGGGGATGGGTTTTGTGGCACCTTGTACATTTCGCACACTCTTCAATATTCTTCTCACTTAGTTGTACATAATGAATTTCTGTTTTGCCAAATTAAAGACACATTCAACACACCCGCAAACAGTTACCACGGATCGTTCTCTCTGTGTTGTCTGTAAGCGTTCTGAAATCTGAAGCAGTAAAAACCAAGCTCATACAATCTCAAACGCCGTTTTTAGTGCATCTACATCGACGTGGCAGCCCGCACTGAAGTTATTGGGATCCTGTTCGGACGACGTACGACAACCTGACCGAGGGCTGCATTGAACTAACCCTGAGGAGCCACTACGTGTGGCCGGTTTGACGTCAATTTGCTGGACATTGTTGACGAACTGTGAGTCACTTTGTGCTATTCCCAATACGCCGAATTTTCGTGTAGTAGCCTTTGTTAACTCGCTTCATTTTCGTCCCCTATCTTTATCGAGCCTTCACAAAATAAAAAGGATGGTTCACCATTTTTGGAGACAAACAATGTCGATTTGATCGCATTTAAGTAAAGCTTTGCAATTAAACGTAAACGGTGTAACACTCTGACATAAGATATTGTCCAAATTGTTACGATGGGAACAGCTAAGCCGGTTGCAAACTACTTTATTTTTACTATTTTTACGCGGCTAGCTCCTGCAAGAGGTTGAGGTGGCTTCATGGATGTCCCGAATGGCACCTGCCCGTGAGCCGTGTTTATGAAGGAGCGGTTCATGAAAAATCTTGGAAACAGGTACGAAGTAGCGTCCCCAGCGTCACTCGGCTTTTTGTTCGAGGTAATATCTCTAGCCCATACATAACCAACTGCTGTCTGTCGGGTAACAGGAAGTTTTTGTGACAGGAGCCGGTGACCGGACGATCGGTTAATACACCTTTATGATGGTGGTCTGCCAGTCGAGGATACCCAACGCGTCCTGTTGAATCTTACTCCATTCAGGACAGCTGTGAAGGAGCAAGAGGAAACGGTCTTATTCAATGGTAGGCCGCATTCCCGCATGTCACGTTGCTGTCTATGGGCTTCTGTGGCTTTTATGTTGAGAAATCGCTGCCAGGCGAAAAACCCACCACACGCTCTAACAGCGCCTCGTTGCTTTTGTCTGGCTACTCGCCGTCAGCCCGTCTCCCATGGATGACCCTGAAGGAGCGCTTCGCGCTCCAATCGGTATAGCCCTCGGAGTCATCGTGGCACGCAAACCCAATCACCACGGTAAAGTAGGGACATCGATGATGACAAGTGGTTCGCCACAAATTATGTAAACATGGATATATATTTCGAGGGACGGGATAGCCACGTGGATCTGATGATATGTATGCCATTGGGCCACTCAGACAAGATACTTTCATATATGGTATTCCACTGTCTTCCGTCTTTTTATCACACGTGACTCATTGGGACCTTATGTGGTTATCCGCTCCAAGTCACACTGCATTCTGCCAGTGTGTGGAATAAGAAAATCATAAAATGTAAGTCCACAAAAAATATATCAAAACTATCTATTTTTCAGCGTGAATTCTCACGTGTTACACTTTTTTGTCATGAAGTATATTCGGCATGACAGACTCGATGATTCACCTGCAGCTACTTGTGTTCCATGAAGTGCAAGCGGGTTTCGTTCTCACTGGATGAGTGTCTTGAAATCGCCACCGATATGGGATGTTTCACTCGAATGGACAAAGGACTGTACTTACATCTTATTGGATTTCTGGAAAGTGGCTCCTCCAAGTTTTCATTCTCCGGCCTATGCTACAACGTATGGGTAACCATTGCTCAGGACAACATGAATCTCCTTCTATGATCACAGTGAATTCATTCGGTAACATATCTTTGTTGCTGAAAAGCCGCTACTACATGCTCGGATGTTTCTTTAGGGGAGAGGCAGATATAACCATCCACGTATGAAGACAAGCCAATTTGTTGTGGACGAAACATTATCTTATTTTGGTGGAAAAGTCCCCAATGGTCCAAGAGGCACATCGAACCAACACAATCATCACGGGCACACTTTCATGACACGTTTTCTTCATCATGAATGACTGAAATACGGTCTGAGTCCTCGTGTATTTTACGCGTGAAGGATAGGTCTATTAACGTATACACATGCACGTGTTTCTGATGGAAGTGTGTAATTGACTCGTGTGTGTGTGTTTGACAGTTGTATGTGGGGTACCGAAAGTCTAGGTGAAACTCTGCTCATCCACAAAAGTCAATATGCGCAACAGTTCTCGGTAGTCTTCCACATGCAATTCATAATCCTCGGATCCACCTTTCAGATATTCCACATGAGATGGAGTATACTGAGCGATGTGGATTTTGTTCCAGTCGTCCACTGCCATTTCGGCCATTTTATTACCGAGGAAGAATCGTTTGCTCAGATAGTCAATACAGCGACTTATTCCACGACACAACAAAGTCAACTGACCCACGGCCAAAGCGCTAAGTACAATCAGAAAGCACACGTCATAGATGATCGCGCTCAGTTCCCACGGTTGTTGCCCTGCAGAATCCATCAACTCCGCAGTTGACTTGGGATTTAAAAAAAACAAACAGAATAAGGCGAATGTGGTATGGTCTGTATATTATGTCCCTACCCAAAAATTTGTTTATCCTAATTTATCAGGTCAGCCCCAACATTTCGTTACCAGTCGAGATTATATAGTCATTGGGATGATGTAGCTTTATACCTCCGAGGCTGTACCGATTGGATACAACATCTTAAGTCTAATAGGATGATGTTTCCATGCCCCAATGAACTACGAGAAGACAGAAGTCGAGTCTGATCCATAACACGCATTAAAAGGCTAGGTACCATATAAAAAGGAGAAGTACTAACTTTTCCTCGTCTAATGTTTGGTTTTCTACGTTATTCAAAAAACACTTGGTGCCCATATTGTACACTGGCCAAGAGTATCGTAGACAGCCTGGGAGGTTGAAATTCACAACTTGCTACTGAAATACTTGTCAGTAGGCCAAGTAGTGTAGATACCACGGAGAAACAATGAGATCAAGCATACCGACACACTACTTCCCAGTAAAGGTTCCCAGGAGAGGCGAATTATTGAACTCAGTCGATGTGTCACCTACATACTTGTCATTGATGTTGGGAAAAAGGGTGCCGAATATTCCCTTGACGTCCACGGGGAACTAATCAAAGTTAAATGTGATCCAGACGGGTTTCCGCTAAGGGTGCTAACTGAATTTGCTCTCAGTTCATACGCAGCGTTAAAATGTTCATTTAGTCAGCTTTTGTTTCGTAAAAATATCCCGAAGTACGCGGGAGTAGTGTTCATCACGCTAGTGCTAAAGAAGAGAATATCCGGATTACACTGCATATGATGTACGCTAACCTGCCTTAAAAATATTCGATAAACTAAAATCATTCACTTTGACTGCAGTGTGCAGTAGCTAAGATGCAGCGAAATGCTCCGGAATTTATATCGTGCAACCTAATGCTATTGACTTCTGTGTTCAAGGACTGTATTAAACCTACTCTTGGATATGGACTTATGATTCTGTCAGCTCGAACATCTGCACCTAAGTGACTCAGTGGATGCCACTGTAACTCCATCGGAGAGATGAGTTAGATTTTTTAAACGAATCCCCAATTTTCCGACGGGATATTCCAGTTGGTGGCTTGAATACGATTGTCCGTTTCGGACTGTTTGCTGGCGTTATTGCTTACGTTACTTATGAGTAGCCATTCTTGAATAATGAAAATGAGGGCCAGGCAGCTTGGCCGAAAGGCCGCATTGCACACGAGACGGCGCATTCACACTTGCTCTCCAAGCCAGTCAGCTCAGTTAGGCTTTTGTGGCTAGTGTGAATCCTTTTTCTACATCGTTCCTTTGTCTTGCAGTTCCTCCCATCACAGCGTTTATGGCCGACGTACGCGCCAGGTACACAGATCATTCATCCAAACAACTTTTCGATTTGTCCTCGGCACAGCCCCCATAACGTTATAATGCTTAGTCGGTATTTCTGAGTTTGCTTCTCTATCAAACGTTGATGACGTCGCGGAAACATGAAATCAGAGCAGATTAGGGTTTTATCAACGTCAGTAGTGGGTGTGAAGTAAGTTTTAAATATAGAACCACTAAAACGAGGTGGAGGAAAATATGGTAATAATGTTGATGTTGGGAACTTTGGTGTCTTACGCGGCCGTGTGAAAAACCGACCGCCCGAACAGGGGCTCGAACCCTGGACCCTCAGATTAAAAGTCTGATGCTCTACCGACTGAGCTATCCGGGCGCACTACAACGGCAGAAGAAGCTGATTGATCCAGTCATGGAAAACTCTGATTATTATGTTATGAAAGTCCTCAAGAACGATGTAGTTCGAGCTAGAGAGAGTCGCCTGCGAGCTATTTTGGCTCATCGTTGACTTCAAAGCGTTCTACTTTTACCGTTCACTGACTAATCTCGTTTTACACTAAGCGCAGCCGTCCCACAATATCAGCGCTTCCCAAGGCTAAGCTTGTCAGAATGCACATTTAAATGAACAAGACGACACAAAACGGCAAATTTGTTGATTAGACTGGTCAATAAAAGGTGCACCTCGTCATGATGACCCGGCTGTTAGCTCGTTCGTATTGGGATAATATTACTCACGGATTCAATACAACCACGGTTACACCACGTCACGCGAATGTTTAGCTGTTGCGATTTGCCAACTGGTTCCGCCTCAAATGCCATGTCTCATAAATCCAAGAATTGTGGGAAGTTTTATTAACTATAACGACTACATGAAATGGGAATTGTTAATTCTCGAAGGATTATTACATTAGCCTAGACAACTAAGCGTTATCAAGAAACTGAATCCAGGATGAACTATTATTTTACTGACACTGCGAAGTCGGCTGTTTTTACAGCCAACGGGCTAATTCTGTTATTCTATTAAGGACTGCACGTTCCTCTCCTGGCCGTGAACAAAGTTCATTGTTTCACACACAAATAAGCAAAAACTTGAGCGACGTAAGGTCACGGGTTTGTCAACAACTCGTCGTTAAAGCTCGTCGGAATGGAATGTATATTCCACTCCCCGGGGCCTGGATTTGCCGTGATTATCAAGAATGACCCTCTTCGGAGGTCATTCTCACTCACTCACAGGCCACAGACAGCCATGAACTGTTTCCAGAAGCGCGAATGAGTTTCGTTTAATATCATCCATAGACACCAGTATCCCCCCACCCGTACCCGTTTAGTCGAAGGCCAACAGATCGGTGAGCAGTATGATTTCATAAACGTTGACGGAGGTTGGTTCACTGCGCTATTGTGCCTCATGACGAAGAATATGGCCGTTTGATGCAATCAAGTATCTCGTTTGCCTGTCATCTAGTTCAAAGTGAACGAAATTCAAACTGTTTTTAATAATTTTCATCTGGTAACGGATGCGCTCAATGATATACCTAACAATAAAGGACGAGTGGTGAACTTGCAGAAAAATCTCCAGCCAATATCACGAAATGGAATTATTCAGTGAATTGTGGAAGCGATAGACTTCGCTGTTCTAGATTTTGTTAGAGAGCAACGTCAGATTTTACAAAGAAACATAGCCATAACAAGCAACTAATCTCGTCTCGTCAGCCATCATAATCTTATGATGTACCAAGTTGTTACCGATAATATGCTTAATCCTCCGTTGTCTGTGATGGAATGGGACGAATTTATGTTACCATGTCAAATTTCAAGAGTTCCACTTAGTTGTGTTATGCTTTTGCCGTCAACATGGAAATTAAAGTAATGCATTCTGAGTTGGTGTGACATCTGTAGGCTAAGGGAGTATATTATTGCATGTGAACAAAAATTTATTGGTTAAAGTGTTAGTGGAAAAGTGGGGCAAATCTGTCATTGTCCATGATGAAACACACAAACCGCGAACGCATGTGTATACAAGTGTATATTCAGTAGGAAAAATTCACCATAGTATTATGGGCTACCAGGAATAGATAATATGGAACATGTCATTTGGATGACAATAAAAGCGATGTGATAATATTACCGTACAGGGATGGGAAATAAAATAGAAGTTACCTGATTAGTTATCTATTCCACTAATTAATTATGCATATAGATATACTTTAATCCATAAAATAACTTCAAGTTAGTCGAACGGTCATTTGAACATATTTTCAAGCACGCTGGCGTTAATTATCATGATAATAGACGAGGAAAGCTGCTTGGTACAGTTTGGAATATGACAATAGAATGTATCAGTGAACTGTAAAAGTGGGAGACTTCGCAGTCCGTCACTGAAAAGACCAGGTTACCAAGGGTTGGTTGTTTTTAATGACGATTAGTTTTTAGGACTTACAATTAATAAGAAATATCAGTCAAAGCAGCACAGTACCGAACGCCGTTGGACTAACTTTGGGCTAAAATAGCTTCTAACATGTGCCTCGAAAGATTGCACAGAAGTTCTCGGAATTCCATAAGGAATACAATAATACGGGTACCACTATATTTAATAATATAATTCTGCCTTTACAAAAACAGCACAAGTTGTTTTACTGAATACCCTTGTGCCTTGCTGGTTTTCTTCATTCTCCGCTGTTAGGATATGCTGCTCATTCTTTCTACGGAGAAAGGTGATTCACCACTCATAGAGAAGACCAACGAGCGTTTCCACAGTTCATTTTAACTCTGGTTTATTGTTATCTCTCCGTACATATAACTCCATCTATGTATATATGCATACACATGTATACACGTATAAATACCCTTGAACATTGAGGTTGCTGTTTTGTAGTGTCCTTTTTTGTGAAATTCATGCGATATTGAGTACTAATCTCTATGTAACGTTGCTCATTCATATCCAGACTGTGGGAATCAGAATACAATGTTATGGGTAAGGAGACGAGGTGGAAGAGTTACTGGAGACAACCAAGAAGGTCCTCAGTGCAAAATGCTCCATTTAGGTCGAGGCGACACTGTAAGGGCACTGGCGTTCGTGGCCTGAATCACAGTCAATAGGTATGCTAAGAAAAACCGAATAATGCCAAGTATTTCTTCAATCTTAATTCATAGTAGGTAGTTACTCCTGCTGTCCATGCTGTTGAAGTAAAGCGCGAGAGTTTAGCCAACGGTAGATTTGGAGTCTATGCAATTTTCAAGCAGAAGTCTGCTCACTACGAGCCCATCGAAGTCGATCATCCATGCAGGTTATTATATTCGTATTATTTTATTTTTTAGCTGGTCGAGAAGTACAGCTTGGAAGAACCGTGTGTGCCGCTGATTTGGGAGTGCGCAACAAAATGCCGTTTGAAACATGGTCATTGTTGTCGTCAAGACTAAGTGAATGAAGTTTGTTGTCTCTGACTAAGCTCCAGACGGTGTTCGTTCCATTCCAAGGTTCGCAGAAGAGGTGGTGTCTGTTGTTGAAATACATTGAGCGTTGGTTTATCAAAGCTAGAAGTCGAGACAATGCAAGACGAGAACACAGGTACGTAAATTATCATTTTCTTCGAAATAAATCTCAAGCTGTCTTTCCTTTTGGAATTGTTTTATTCGTTTGGTGTAATCAACACCTCTTCAGGCATTCTGAACATTAGTAACAGTTTATCATAAATCGCAACTGTAGGTGTTTATCTGATTTAGTTCATAGTTTTTGGTATTTTCATATGTCGTTGAATAAAGTTGTTCTGATATATAAATCAAACTTTATTCCGTTTTATTGAAAACAGTTTTAAATCAAACCATTTTTGAAACCTGCACGCGAAAACTTTTTATTGTCCAACACTTCCCTAGTTGCGACTGTCTCACCTTTCTACCGCTAGATATTTCAGATCCGGTGACGTGGGTTAAGTGGGTTACACATGAACAATGAACATCTTCCGAAAATTATGAATGAAGCAGTCCTCGAATTGCTAGTTGGTACAGGTTTCCAGCATACCATTTTTATAATGAACTTGGTGATTTTCACAAACTGTTTTTCTAATCAGTAATAAGTTAATGGTTTCGATCGAAAGGATGGATAATGAGCAAATAAACTAAGAAACGGGTGGTTAAGATGGATAAGGAAAAGGACAGGTACCCATTTGCAGCGACTTTTTCGAACGTTAGGCGTAGCCCAACGCGTTCCCAATGCGGCGCAGGTAGCGCTGCCCAACCTTTTTGATGATGTAGCTCAACTTTAGCCCAACGTGGCCCATCGCGCGCCCAATTGGGAGCGCTTTGGACGTGCTGCTTGGGAGAGATCAGTTTTCTCGGTGGGCACTGATCAGTCAAATTAAACCATCGTTCATTGATCCACGGCTAAGCAGAAGAACGAAGTGCCGTTTCACTAATGTGATTAGCAGTTATGGGTAATGACATGCCCAAATGTTATTTTCGGCAGTTTGTAAAGGTGCTAGCCCCAACAGAGGGGCATAAACAGTTTCAAGCGTTTCTTATTGTTAAAATGTTTCATTTTTTAATTACACTTGCGATTTGATATCATTCGTCATAGTGGAAACAGTGTTCACTATGATCAGATATCATTGGTATATTCGATCTGATACGCCTAATTTCGTGACACTTCAATTTGAGACACCTCTTGGCAATTTATTACGCATGGTTGATTGCTGTTATCCCAACGTTCACGTGGACGAGGCCACTGCTTACTGGGCGTTCAGCCAGTGTTAGGGCAAACACTGGGAATGCAAACCGTTTTCGGGGTCACATACAAAAGGCTGGTTAGTCATGCACTAAGGGGCTAGCCTGCAAGGAGGCCACGAATTTGGCGGTACAAAGTCTGTGTCGTCCTCATCATGACGGTAAATCATGATCATTTACAAAATGAATGCTACGTTTAGAAATAGAAACCAAGTTCAGTTTTCCCGGGTCTACGATGAAATTTATGAAACTGTCACCTACGAGCAACCCAGGAGATCGCTTATCATGGACGGACGAAAAAGGTCTGTGAGTAAATTTACTGCTCAAATTGTGATGATGCTTCACGAGCTAGATTCTTCATGATATTTCTGCATTACTTGATTATTTTCAACTCAGTTCTCAGATGCTGCCACTTATTTGGAACACTGTGATACATCACATCACTACGATTGATCCAGTCCCTACTGGCTGAGGCTGTTTCAGTGGAGCTGATAAGCCTGATTCGACTTTTGAGGAAACCTAAAATGTTCCCTGATTCTACGTGCACAATCTGTCCAAGAACTCTGGGTCACCTCAATTCGGTCGAATTCCTGACACGATCGAATTCCAGTTTGTGCTACCAAATTTCATGCCTAAAATATACACTGTTGTTTGGCGATGGAAATCGTGTCGGATGCTTTCAGTCAGGTGATTAGCGACAGCATTGTTTGCATTTGTTCAATCGAACTGAGGTGATCCCGAATTTTTTGGACAGACTGAACAACCCCTTCGGGTAGTATCTTTCTTACCAAAAATCAGGTGGTATTAACATTCCACTTAAGATTTCAGTCTTGCTGAGTTGTCTTCGTTGTGAACAAATGACTCAAATTAGGTCGTGCTTAGTTTCGTGAACAATTCCGGTAATTACCGCACTACCATCTACTGTCGAACAATGCGTATCATGTATCATCACGACGGGGTCAACAATTGCACTGGTTTGTGTAGTCCATTATATTGTACAGCCGTATGAACCCCATTAATTCGTATAGACGTGAATCAGAAATACGGAGTAAGCGGGTTCTAATTAATCCGATGTGTTACTGTTCATGTACTATTCAGTTATGTTACGTGCTTCATGTTATTATTCACTTGGAACAAATTGTTCATTGTGAACCCAATGCTGGCGCGGGTTCACAGTGTTCCAATGTTGGCCCAGAACCGAATAATGCAAAACAGTAGTATTTACACCTCACTCTTAGGCAAAATTTGCGAACAAACAACTCATGAAGATGACAGTAAGAAATGATACCCGCTAATAGACCATTTACACACTCGGCGCTGGCTCTGTAAATGTTATGAATTCTTTCAGCGTAAAATAGAATCTTCGTTCACAACCTCATTGATGTGCGATCAAGAAGAATGGGGGGGGGGGGGGGGGAGGACGCGCAAGCCCACATCACGTGTCCGTTTCAAATGGGTTGCATTCTGCCAGCTGTTGGTCTCAGCTTAGTTTAGTTCATTTTGAACAGTCGTTCAATACTTATGCCCTATTCGCGGCACTTTTGTTTGCTGTCTCTCAGAAAAAAATCACGGAAGACAAAATATATGAAACCAGCAAAGAAAGAACTGTAAGTTATGGTAATCAGTAGAATGAGACTCCCAAGAAACGTGTGAATGTGTCTCCCACTCTCCCAAACACTCTCACATGCACTCTGTTTGCGTGTGTGTGGATGTGTGCCTGACGAGAAAGGAGGGACTGGTGTCTGTGCACGACGCCATATCGTGTTTCAGGGTCAATTCTGAGTGGGATTGCCTTGCTGAGTGTACAGATTGTGGTTTGACTGGCGATGTCACCAGTCAACTTCACTCATTTCAGTACGGCTAAGGCGAACATCGTTGTTTTCCAACTTACTTCCGGTTCCCATGACGGTCGATCGTACGGGCCGCCATGTAATCCGACCACAACCTTGGACTGTGTCATGCCATCTGGATCCTCCAGTTCACGGGAGTCCAGCATTTGGAGGATACCGAAACAGTTGCTGAAATAGACACAAACGAAAACCACGTCATGGAATTTTTCCAGGAGAAAGGTAGTTTTAGTATAACTTCTTGGTCATGGTTGATGCAGCCCTTATGATTTGATGTAAATCATATTTGAGCGCCTTTGCCGAGCACATCATTCAATGGGGGAGATTCTCTTGAGGACGAGTTGTAAAACGGGTGACTCGTGCGATCTCAGTCCACCACAGAATTTCTATGGCCATCACTGGGATAGAAACCCAGACCACCGAAGACCGGATTCGACCCAAAAAATCTTTCGGGGATCGCGCGATACATTATCTTATAGACAGATTTGGATGTGCGGCTCATTACCGTGATGCTATTTAGTAGGCAATTATTGGACGCTGTGTAATCGAATCAAGTTCCTACGAGTCCCTTGCATGTGGGCGGTACAGGTGCACGCTAAGTGTGCCGTGTTATTTTCCCCACGCAAGCACGAGCTGAACCGTGCCATATGATTACGGCCATGTCAGTTTTTAAGGTGTTCAGGACTTTTACCGGAGTAGCTATAGTATTCTTAAGGGGAAAGCGGCTGGTAGTAATGCACCTCTGGTCGTCTAGTTTGTGGCATGGAAAAAGGTGGAAAATCTAACAAGTGGTCTAGACCGCTTAGGGCACATTAGACTTCCCAAGCGAGGTCCACGAGTCTTGTGGAACGGACACTGCTTTTTGCACGAATTAAAACGGTTTTACTTTGACAACCAACTAGGCATTTTTTTTCACTTGCACATCCCTATTGATACGCTCATGCTTGCGTTAACCTATTGACTCAAACCACTGATCGACCTGACACTTTCGTACTTATTCACGAGTTGTGATTTTCCTGTTTATGCTCTATTACACATACACGCACTCACAGCCATTCTTATTTCAGCACTTTGTCTGTAATTGTTTTGTTTCAGGTCAAAATCGCACAGTATGACCAAGTCCGGTCGAATCCCGGTTTCTACTACTGAAAAAACGGTCAGTAGCCAAGATTCAAGTAAATACCATGAATTAGAGGAAAAATTCATTAGTGCGTAATCGTGATCGCGGGATCAGCGACATCATTATCCACTAATTTTGACTGCTACGAATGTCTTATAAATGAGCAAGCAAGTGTACCGAGACTCCGACACACTTATCATGACTGGTGGCTCCACATATTTCCCTGTTATCACGAGTGAATTGGTTGCGAACTGCATTAGAAATGTGAGTCAACAGCCAGCTTTTTGCCTCATCCGAAATTAAACGAGTCACGTCTTTGCTTGGTGGTGTAGAAAAAGTCTAAATTTTCATTTTTGTCCACAAATGCATTGACTAGTTCTACTCTCCGTACCGTTTGACTTAACAAGTTTCCATATATATTCACTCAAGTCTGTCAAATATCACACTCGTAGAAAGTAGCAGTTTGCCAAATGGTCCCAGAATTTTGCAAATCCAAAGCCAAATCTATGATTCTCATTGGTTTTCAACATTGAGAAGTCGCTGTCCGGAGAAGTGTCCCTACTATCGCCCAGAGCAGCCTCATTGAATCACCATAGGAATGGATCTCCAAAAGGTAACATCCGATTGTCCAAGGAAGTTATCTTCCATGGTTGGTCAAAACAAGTCACCCGCTGAACCAAACAATCAAGTCTATCAATCTGCAGTCTATGCTATACCTAACGCATAAAACGTTGCTGGCTTCACACTGTAAACAAGTTACGCAAAGTGCGCGGGACCGTGAGTGACTGAGAGAAACGACAGACTGCTCAGCTACAGTCGGTATCGTAGTTCAGTTCACCTGTTGCTCAAAGGTCTAATGGTCACAAGTAACACGAAGCAGGCAGGTCTTGATTGGAAACTGCGTGTGTCTGTGTGTGCAAGCTAGGATCAGCTAAATGCAGTGAGGTTGATTATCAATCGTGATGGGGTTGTTAATTTTGAACACGTCGGTGGAACCATGGAAATCGACGGTTCTCGATCGCAGTTATGCTAAGCAAGATTGAGAGAACTCATTTGGTCTGCCATTTTGTTGAAAATAAGCGGAATGATTTGTAACCAACAATACGTTAAAACGTCTCTGCATGCTTATGTTGCGTGTAAGACGTTTGGGATTTTCCGTCATGCTCTCTATACCATTTCAATATTGAGTTGAGAAACTATCACATTGATTTGCGAAATTGAAGTTCGAAAACTGAGGCAGTAAAATTCCACCAAGTAACTTCGGGGTAGATAGAGGCTTCAGAATGAAGAGGTTCCAAAAGCTCAGCACACTCTTCCAACGTTTAACTGAGCGCAACATTTCTTTCATACACCAAGACTACGTGAGATTGGACATACTGAAAAGTCAACACAGAATTATTCGAACATGGAGCAGCAATGCGATTTCAGCTACCCTGAAAGCAGCTCTCAAAAAGTGTGTGGTTCAACCCAATGGATTTATTGTTGCGGTATTTCTTGTTTTATGCCAATTTGTGTGAATCTTAGCCATTACACGAACAAATCAGGGGTTTAGCCGAGAATTCATCGAAATTAATTGCCCATAATAGAAAAACCGAAACAAGTGACACAAGTTGGGTAGCTTCCGTCGTTCCTGCTTATTTTGTCCTAAATATCCCACTTAACTTTTCGCTCTGTTAACTACGGACAAATACTTTACGTCCCAGTTCCTGGGACGTAGCCACTTTTTTTAAAACCCTAGAGGAATCCAAGTTCCTCTACTTGTTGATCAACTGTTTCCGGCTGATTCCCGTCCATTTTCTGCTCAATAACCCAATCCACTCAATGTCCTTCTACCGCCTCCCGGCTGAAATTGAGTCAGTGGGATTCGCGCGTAATCGGAGTAGTAGGAGCGTGCGGTTCTCTGCAGAATCGCAGGATTATACATCTCCAACTGGGAATCTTACCGAGTGAGAGACTACTGCAACTGATATCTAAACCCAAATCTTCTGTTACGGTGGTGCTCTAATGGTCACCCGAGAATGCACGATTTTGAAAACGACATACAGTCAAAGTCTTGGATTGTTTCTTCGCTGGTGCAACCGGGTTGGCCAGCGGTGGTAAATCGGTCATCATGTTGGACTACCGACCCTTCTGTCCCGAGTTCGAATCCTCAGGCCAAAATCGCAGACTAAGATTGTCGGTGGCTAGATTAACTTACGGATATGTCTCAGAATAGAAGTCACATGGGCTAACCGTATGGTGGTTCGGCATGCAGTTCATGGGACACCATTCGATACAGGTTTGAAGGGATCCCCAGTCAGTCAGAACCGTGTGAACAGGTATTACAAAAGCTAAATGTGGTTGGTTGAACTGCAATCTACTAATTGGTACCTTTGGTAGTATCTATATATGTAAAGATGAGATTTGCAATGAAATTAGCGTACGGTTCCGCATTCTCGACGTTCTAGGTATTTCGGCGTACGTAGTTCCGGGAATGAACGATTCTGATACATCTTCCAAGTCCAAGTTTTTCGAATAGTTCACCAAGTCTGGTGTGATTAGAGAACTCCCGAGTCCCATAACTACCAATGAACATCAGAAATTACAGAAATGACCAAAAGTGTGCAGTGCAAAGGAAACAACTCCCTTTCGAATCTTTCTCCGATTGGTCTTCATTTCTGAGTATTTGCATGAATTTTATAAGCTCTCGTACGTGAATTTAAGTCAAAAGATTTGGTCGAAACCATCAAATGGAGGCCATATATATATATATATATATATATATATATATATATATATATATATATATCCGAACCAAGAGACGAGGATTGTCGTTGGTTAGAGAAGTTGAGAAACATATCTCCCAATAGAAGTCAGTGGCACAAATGCTATGCATTCTGCCTGTCGAATTCTCGGTTCAGTTAAGACAACCTGTGGTGATTGTTAATGACAGTATTTCATGTTTTTTTATTGCATCTGCATGTTTATGTACATTACGATTGCGCAGAATACGAGTTCGAGTGTATGCCCATTCAGCCAGTGTTCTTGATCCTCAGTTGCGCGTAGTTCGGACAGGAGCTATATTGCGCTCATTGCGAATAGCACGAGTACTCTAGTCCAGTTCGCAATGATCACACAATCATTTCCCATGCACTGTATGCGATGGCTTTGGTAGATATCTCCTGGCGACAGCCTCAATCGGTAACAATGAGAACGGACAGGAAAATCGAAGGAGCAGTAGAATAACTACAAGTATGAATATCAAGACAATGAAGGAAGCTCGTGGATACAAGAGCGTCACGGATCAAGACACCCAGCCACTTCCTCTAACACATATGACCACAGAGTGGTAGGGTCTCTTGGACCCCACTCAGGAAGTCTAACACACCCTACATGGTCAAGTCCACGGGCTGGGTTTTCTCATACCTTTCCTCTATGTCATGGACCGGCCCCCGTTACTTATCTTTCAACCGTTACTCTCCTCAGTAGATGCTGTGCGCCGAGGAATCCTGTCAGGGGACATGCGCAACAAATGTCCCAACCAACTTAGCCTGGTGACATTTAGTGCTTTATCTAATAATTTGGTTCATGAACCAGATTCGAACAATGATACGAATACATCGGTGTCATCCCGACAAACGAAATCAAAAATCGTACTGTGAAGAACAAAATAAAATCATACTTTATTTTTTCACTAACTGTGACTTTTGATTTGTTCTCCCCTCCCTCTCATATTTTTGTAATTGCTGTTGCTGCTTTGGCATCCTGCTTGATTTCAAGCCGGCATTTGTGCTTTAAGATGTGAGCATGATAAATGGCCGATGGTGCACTAGCGTAACTGGGAAATCAGTACGGAGAGAGATCAGGACAGCAAATCACTCCAGGATTGTTGATTTGTTCAGCCCCTTCAGTCGTTAACCTCGAACTTTTGTGTTCCGGTTTGGATTGCTATCTTGTGGCATTCTCTAATCGAGAACAAAACGAATCGAAGCATAAAAAGCAAACGAACAAAAATTAAGTTTGTAAGTGTGTTTTTGTGCTCTGATCCGTCCCACAAACTCTAGCGAGAATATTTCTCTGCCTTCGAACTATCTCGCTTTATTAGTAGAAAAGACAGTTAATATGCGATGAATGATGGTCATAACCAGCCGGAATGCAAAACTGCTGACGTTCGGTGTAACTGTGCTGATCAAGACGGGAAACCCCACTCTTTGTGCACAGAAACAATCTGCCTCCCCTGGCATTAGCCATTAGATCCCACACAAATTTCTGTATTCTTTGAGAAAAACATTTTTCTCATTTCTCCACGGTGTATCTCATGTATCGTATCACATGTAAACCGGTGAGTTTCATGTATGCTATCTACAAGAGTGAACAAAATGCTTGCATCGCGCGGTATGTCTTCTTTCCGTTCCTATTAGCCGGATAAAGGGGACACGGTGTTTCAAGCTTTCTTATCGGCAAGTCATAAAACAGTATGACGATAATTTGCAGACTGTTCGGTTTACCGAAAGTTCACAGGGAAGGCGTACCAATAAAGCCTATTTTAGACGTGCACCTCGCCCTACCACGCCGGGGGCCAAGAGGCTAACTACCTCACTGGAGCCGGTGAGAGTTGCAGTCTCAAACCATGGTTTACGAGACACGTTTGATTTCGTGGACAGCGTCCAGAGTATAAACGTGAGTGAGGAACAAACGCTCTCGCTTGATGTCACACCAATGTTCATGAAAATATTGATCGTTGAAACGACTAGTTATCTGTGTGACTTCATTGGAGAAAACAACATTGTTGAGTCTTTCGGCGGACGAACTGAAATAAATTCTTCTTGCATACAAGTTTAACGTCCAGCTCGAATTCAGTGAGGGGATCTCATCAGAAAGACGAGATAGCCATGGGTTAACCCTCGGGACCACTGCCCACCGGTGTTTTCACGGCGAGAACTGAGGATGATCAACTACACTCGTCCATCAGATAATGTGTGCTTTATATGCGTTATGCTGACGATGTATTATGTGTAACAGATGACACCACCGATATAGAATTCATATTAAGCACGTTCAACACAGCCCATCAAAATGTCCGATTCACGATGGAAAATGAAGCGAATAACAATTTGGAATTTCTAGATATGTACTTAAGCCGATGGATTGGTGGCTCTGCTCAACTGACAGTGCACGGGAAAGCAACGTGAGATGGGCAGTATATTCAGTTTGAAAGTGTCATGCCAACCACAGTGAAATAGAACTTAGCCCGTGGTATGGTTACCAGGGAGCGCAAAATCTGTACGGCAGACACTCCAAACAACGATTTATGTGCAATATATTCATGCAAAATAGCTATCCGGGACATTTCGTTGACAGGACTGTGCGACCAGTGGAAGAAAGAACCAAGGTAGTAGGTTTCCACAGCGGTTACTATACATTGCAGATTATTAGGAGCGGTTGATGAAAAGTTTTATGCGGCAAGGCTCCATATTTTAATCACACTGAATACACAAGGTGGGCAGGGAGCGGACCTACAGGGATAGAGAAAAGGAAAGAAAGCCTTAGTAGCCAACGCATGGAATACGCAGTCTAACTGCACAGATGCACACTGATCGATGATTCTGATTCGACTGAAAGTGACAACACTATCGCCACTGTTCACGGCTGGCTATCGTATTCTCCAGTGTCGTCAGCCGACTGCTTGAGGGATCTTTTTGACCCCAACCAAAAAGACGTGAGGCGCCTAGTTTCCCTACGTTTGCCGTACGTTCTCCCATTCCCCGCTGCCACCTCATCTGTTGATCTCCACGTGGCTTCCTCCACTTTCGAGGAGGAACAAAAATCATGGAACAGTACGGTAGACGTGTGTTCGCCATGCGCAGCACGTGCCCCAGCCAACGGAATCTACTAAGCTGGATACTCTGTGATAGAATATTCTTTGAACAGGTATCCAATACTCGCTTTCGACATTGCTCATCCGGTTATTCAATCCAGTCTTAGCAGTACTACGTAAACACCGATAGTCGAAAACCCCAATGCAACGAACATCTTCTACACGCAAACTCCGAGTCTCGCAACCATACAACGGAACTAGGTGCACCGCGGCACAATACAAACAACCTTTCAAATTCAGCTAAATATCAGGTTGATGACACAAGCGCTTCAGTCCAGAGCATGCCACCTGAGCCTTGGGTATACGCGCATCAATACTGGTGAAGTACCGCGTCCTAGCTCCAGCGGGAGCTTTATGCATTCGTCTCTGCAATCCACCGTTGTGCGCTCAAAGGCAGTTCGTGCGAGCACAGAAGCTTTCTCGGCTCACCCCGTACCCTTAAACGAAGCACAAATCCATTGACCAGACCACCGAAACCAAAGACGCTTACTTATGGTTCAGAAATGGATATGAGTGGTGCGTGTGAAACTCGGTCTTTCTCTTATCTTTATTTTCTACCCATCGCCCAATCTTCGTTTTTATTTCGTTCATATAGAATCGTCCATATAGCATGCGATGTAATGGTATGATCATAAATCACTGAAAACGAGTCCTTTCGCCAACTTGTGTTGTTTTTCACTATGAATTACCCAGGCATTTCCGCTCTATCTTTCTTACACCGCAGCGTAATCACGTCTCGGGAGATAATCTATCTTTCCTTAGACTTCCTGATGGTGGCATCCGACTCCGTAATGGTTTACGTTACTTTGGGTCGGATAACTTTGTTGGACGATCAGTCCATACCGATTTCTCAGAATCACCAGTTACGCAGTGGTGCATAACGAAGAACCAAACATATACCAAGGATATTCTTTCAGCCTTCAGTATGCAAACTAATCTGAGTTACGAGCTAAGTACGCAGAACTATATCAGGCACTCAGTTTGGACTCACCTCTTACCAAAACAATCCATTTTGAAATACTTCACCTAGAATGGGAATCTCTGGATCATCATGAGAAAGGAAAATACAACACAGACCATGCAAAAACTGTCACGTTCAAAGCGGTCGATAAATATCATCACGAGGTTTGATGTTCTCGTGATTCACATGTGCAATCTAAGATGAGTATGAAGAGGCTGAAAATTTATAAGGATATACACGATTGCGGCGACGCGTTGCTAGAATAATGATCTTATCGAATATAATTCAGATACCGATCGATATTGAGGTATGCTACTGCTAACATCTGAGTAGAGTGAGACACAAATCGTCTTTTTGCAATCCACCAAGTCGCGATGCAAAGTGGCAGTCAGTTGCTGTAAACCATCTTCGCCCCGGTAAAATATATTTAAAAGTTCGAAGAGAATTGCAACTGATTAACTCTTAGCTGATGAATAGTTTGTCTTGAACCAGAATACGGTGTGTTTAAGAATGACGGGCCACCTCCAGGAGTTTTATATTTTCATTTTGGCTAATGATAACATTAGCAGTGGTTAGTTATCGGTATTTCCAGGTCTCAGCCAAAAAGCAGTCAGACTGTCTACATGAAATCAAGACTAACTAAACCGGTGTTTATAAATTATCATTACTTCTTACTGTGATTAGGCTGGGTCATCAGAGGCAACCTGTGCATTAGATATTAAACCCACGTTAACCACGGTAGCTGAAATTTCGCTTGATCACAACAGTGTTCGAGAACGTTGTGCTGCTTAATACCGAACATTTAAATATAACTGAAGGTCTTCTTTGGTTTGCATATCGTCAGAGATGTGAAACGATTATTCACTAGTGTTTGTGAATATTGTCAGTTGAAACAGATAAGCTAAGAGTTGGTTCCTATGGACTACACATTTATTGCTGCCATTGGCGGCTGTTATTCACCTTTCCTTAGTTCCTTTTGGCAAACTGTTACACCCAATACTCACATCGATGGCTTTGCACAGTTCATTGATAGTTTTTCCACGCGGCTCATAGCATCGGGGTCAAACTTATTTTCCCTCGTGGATTCCGTATTAGATAACGGTCCAAGTATTTTCGCTGTATATAAAGATGTCCGCCGTTAGCATTTCTGATAGTAGTACTGTACCTCTTGATCATAAAGTTTGTTTTAAAAGCAATTCTTTTAGCAACTCCCTGAACCCCTTACTGTCTGCAAACGTGCTTGCGCCTCGAGAATCTGAATGGACTCATATGAATTGTTGGCACATCTGCAAAAGTCGATTGGAAATCTGCCTTGAGAAGGGTTACTCGTGGTTACGGAAATTCGGCATGAGCACAGATTCCAGACGGGACTGTGTTATTTAGTTTCTGAAATTTACATATGACTGTACAAATTCTTTAGTTTTCCGATTGTTAGGGTTCCAAAACAAAAATCGACATATCTTTGTGATTTTTTTCAGATGTAACCAAGGAAATATTGAAGTGCATTGAAGACGATTAATAACCTTATCATTAATCACCAGCTGAAAACAATGGAACACACTTGTCTTGTACCAGACTACTTAAACAGTGATGCAAATGGAAAATGTAACGGGCAGACCATGGTTGAGCTGCCTGTTATCAGCTATAAACACTGACCATATTTGAATCCTAAATGAAAAGATCTGATGCGATTAATTAGGTTGTTTAGGTCCTGAAAAGGATCTGTTGGTTGTTCTCCGACCATCACGGCCTCGAGGCACGACTGCATTCCCCGGATAAAGCGCGGTCGGCTCATTGGTATACCCGGCCATCCGGCACGGAAAACGGGTTTTCACGGATGGATGTGCCAGACTCACGGTTCATACTATCTATCGATCTGCTTAGATCACGCAGTTAATCTGGCTCAATGTAGTTGACATGCCTCAGGCACACGTGGGTATGTAAGCCATGCGTCAGCCTGATGATTTAGACCGTCTATTATTCGCGGAAAAATTACATGATCACTAACGGAGGCGCGCGCATACTGGCATACGGCTGTGCATGTACATCTGCACTGCATGGACCACGATCACACAGGATGGTGTCATGTGATGATTCAGCACCAGTCACACGTGATACGGCCAGGTACAGCTTCGTAGTCACGTACACGGATGAGCCTCAGCCAATCAGGATGGCCGCAGACAAGTCCGATAAAAGCTCCTAACGACTAGTCATCTTTGAGTCTACCAATTATATTCTCTAATTTAACATATACAAACCCACTCCGCAATACAACTAACGTGTTATTTCGCGGCCTTGGTCTTCTTGCTACTTTTGTTCGCATAGTTCTGGGTGGGGGCAATTTCAATACGGTCTGTCAGTTCAGTTCATTACGATTAATACGTGTCATCATACAGGCCTAAGCGTTGCCCGACGAACGTTATGGCAGCTTGTTTTCTAAAACCGTTATAATTGATGTAATTTTGCCCGTAGAAAACGAGATTACCGTTGTTTGATACTGTGCGACCTGTTTTGAACCTATCCTAAAAGGGTATATAAGAGTTCTTATCACGGTTATACCCAGTCCGCATTGTTAACCGCGATGTATGCTTACCCTATGGATGCCGATATGGTCGATGATTCTGAAATATTTGCCCGGGTAGTTCACGATTCGAATAAATGTTCTACAGATCTTGAAAATGATTTCCATGTGTTTCAAAGGGAAAAATTCACACCATTCTGTATTCATGAAGATGAAAGTGGTTCTAAGTGGCTGCGCACGCATCCCGGGGCGTTTTCCTAAATATCGTGGTAAGTTTTGTTGTGTGCATAATCGGTGGCGTCAGATGGCTGCAACGCAGTAAGTCTCGCAATATTAATGTCTAATAATTCCCCTAGATATTGTAATGCCTACTGTCCTGCATTCGTTATTGTTCAGGCTGTTGGAACCCAGTGCAAAGTTGCACATAAATGTGTGGAGCATAATCACAATATTTATTTGTCTAGTGATAAGCTTTGTGCTAGACGTAAGAGGTTGACTCCTGATCAGTAGTCCCACGTTGCTGAAGTGATGGCGACGTTTCATAATTCCAAGAATATTTGTACATACGTTCGGAATACGTTGACTAGATTGTACATCGTCAATGATATTCATGCTTTAAGGAGCAAGTGTAGGCATCTACATGGACGAACCGATGCCCTTAAGGTAAAGAAAATGGTTGCTGATAAGGGATATTTGCGTGTTATCTGAAGACAGGTCAGTTAGGTGGGTTTCTTTTACGTACCACATTCGGCAGTGACGCTGGTGGCAAAATGTAATGAGGTTTTGCCGACTGACGCAACACATCAGCTAAACTGTGGGGTATATTCTGTGGCACGCAATGTTGATGGATGTGAATGGCCTAGGTGGGTTTTTCTTTTATTCTATTCTTCCAGATGAGAGCAGCGTTAGTTATAGGCGCGCCATTAGCGAGATGAGGGACCGGCCTAACGGTACTATAACTGCAGATAGAAGCTTGGCTCAGTATTCGGTGTTTTAAAAAATGTGCCCGGATGCTCGAGTATTTGTTTTTCGTTTTCCTGACCTCAGGGATATGAAACGTCACGCTTACCAAACAAGCGGTTTTTCTTTAGGTTACAAACGATCCATCCATCAATGGATGCGAAATTTAGTGTATGCTTCGGATAAGGCCGACTTCTATAAGTTTAAGACGGCAACGATTAGTCGCAGCCCAGATACCTTTGCTTAATCTTAGTCGTATTGGGTTACCATAAGGAGATGTGTAGATGCGACATAGTGTAAAGTGGGTAGCAAGCTTTACTTCTTTCACCGCTAACGAGGTTGAAGTGGAAAATAAACATCTGAATGCGGAATTCTCTGCAGGGTCTTCTCCAGTCGAAGTTTTTGCGTGCATCTTGAAGCGCTCTGGGGAATCAGATGAAGTCGGGCAGCGTTGGATTGGAAAACAAATATTAGGTTCTTTTTGATCTGAGTAGAATCTACAGGTGGGTGGACAATGTTTCTCGGAAGCACACGACTGGTTTCGCGGTTATTGCCGCTCATCAAGTATGCGTATCCGGCACTCCTCTGTTCATCCATTTGTTCTGATACTTGTACACTCCGTGGATACCACTTAAATCAAAAATGACAACTCGCGATCACAATATCGACGTTCTTCAGGCCAGCTGCCTCTAACTCACACAGAATTGATAACGAAGCAAGGTGGCGGTTCCTCAATGGACTCTCCGAACAGGAGCTTCCGCTTACACTCCTGGTACACAAATTAGATCGTTGTGAACTAGCGTTAGGTTTCTTTAGATCCGCTGATAGTACGAAACCACACACGGAATATCTAAGCAGGGTTACTCATTCCGCTCGTGCGGCCGTAGGAATTCACATTTCTACGCACATCCCGCAAAACGTTTTTCTTCATTTTAGTACCTCCTGTAGTTACGCAACCGACAGCCATAAAAATCGCGCACCAAATTAGTCCAAGTAAGAAGTTACCAGTCAGCGAGGACATCAGTAAGGTTGCTCTACATAGGTAAGGTCACAAAAGGTTTGTGTAATTAGTACCATAGTTAAAAAAATGGCTTGGGTAATAAGTCCCAGTAAAGATGTCGAGTTCTTTTGTCAAGACAAGTTAAACAATACAGGTTTAGCTTTAACCAACGATATGTTCATTTCCCGGTTTACAGGCAGCAGTAGCGGACCCAGAAGAGTCTTCTCCGTTAAACGACCTATTGAACGAATTCCGAGCACATCACAATCAACGGTAGTCGCAATGTCTTTGAAACGTAAGGTTACCCTGATACCTAGAAATAGTGATGCTATAGATTTAGAAATAATTGGTGACCTACTACACCTTGTACAGTCTCGACGGCGAAGAACATTAATGTCGGCGCAATACAGATCCAATGAAAATAGAAACGCTTCTCAGCAAAGAACTCATTGATAAGGCAGGACATTTGCGGCATCTTCCGTCCGTAGACGTGGACAAGACTACGAATTGGGTGCAGCGCTGCAGAACCGAACGATGGGCACAATATCAGTGCGTTAATCTTCAAATTGAAGAGAACTACTTACCTGTACACCGCATGTCACAACCAGGTGAGTCACAAACAATTCACGCACAATAAACTGGTACCTTTTTCTTTCTCCCGATTTAAACCAACAGCGGCCCATTCAAATAGCGAGAGCGGGAGGAGGACCACCCATCGCTCACGTCTTGAGGGACTCACTCTCTCGGTCGAGTCGTGAGTAAACCCAGCGGTCCTGAAATCAGCTCAGAGGTGCGGAACATAAACAAGTTCCAGCTGGAACTGTCCAGTTGTTTTTTGGCTCACGCCCTTAGGTTAACAAATAAATGGATAAATAACCGTTTTTCATATCCTCCGTACTTTCATTGTCTTTCGGTACGCATGGGAACTTTTGATTTGTTGCCCATCCCACAGGCCAACACATGGAGTAAGCTCCGTTCTTGAGCGTGGGTTTATTGTTATCCGTGCGGTGATTGCACTCGTGAAGTGTGGTAGGTGTTACAGTGAAAATATACCCTTTTCACTGGAGGTTTTGGTACAGCAAGTTCAGCTAATAAAACAGGTGTCTTGTTTAGCTGGGAGAAGTGAATGTAATTCAAACGCTTTTAAAAGGTGGCCGTACAGGGGTAGCGAACACATAAACACTTTTCAGGGTGAAGTAATTCATAAAATAATCATTGCTATCGTTTTCAGTAGCAGATATAGAAAATCGACCCTCTCGTGGGATGATCCACACTAGCGTGGACAAAGAATGTGTAGACATCCTGGGGAGGTCGAGTTTCGCAACTTACTACTCAAAACCTTATTAGAAGGCAAAATGAAGCAAATACCACAAAGTAAGTAATAAAGTCCGTTACAGGTGTACGCGAAAATCGGATGAGAGGCAGCTTAGCGGACTTGACCGGTATTTGATGTCGAATAATAGTTCTAGGCTCCATACTAACCTTAAACAAATAGTTCATGGTTGACATATTCCTTCTAAGTATATGGGGTGCTAATGAAGATGAAGTGCAATAAGGTCAGTGATCCACACGGGTTTTCGTCAAGGGTAAAAACTGAATTTGCTCTCACTTTACCCTCAGCGTTAACATATTTATACAATTATCTTTTTTTCTGTGAAAATACCCTGGATTGTGCCAGAGTGACATCCATAATGTGAGTGCATGTTCACTAGCTGGAGGATATATCCCATAATCTAATACTGTGGACTTAAGTGTTCAAAGACTTCGGTTGCATCGAACGTCCTCTGAGAAGAAAAAACTGGTCCGGTCAGCTTGAGTGTCCCATTTAATGCCAGTATGTCCCGCACTACATTTTTTTCATTCTATAGAATATGTAAAACCGCTAGTATTTGTAGTCGGCGCTGAATTGATGTATTCAGATGTGTAACGAGAAAAAACCCCTAAATATAGCAGGTATATAGTAGCCCGCTGTCAACTAGTGGTTATTTGCCTGACCCCTTTATCAATCGTGAATAGTTAACACGTGGTCGTGGTCTCAACGTCTTAACTACTTTCAACGGCAGTTCTTCAGGATATCATTCAATCACTGTTTCTATCTGTAATTCACCATCTAAAACTTACATGTTCGAATCATTTGCACATTGTGTTAACCTTTCGCGCGGTTCACCACAAGGCATTTCTCGTCATGCCTAGAATGAACGTGGCAAAATATACGTGATCCACAACATACAACAAATCTGATTAATCGTTTACACCAGTATCATCATGGAATTTGTTGTGCATTTCTTCAGCTTAAATATAGACTTTCGATGGGGTGAGTCTGATCTGCTATTGGACACGGAATAGTTTCTGCAGCGCAACAGAGGTGACAGGTTGCCGTCAGGGTACTGGTTGAAGGACTAGCACTACTAAGGAGTGAATAATAAACGAAAGAGGACCGCGAAACAATAGTTGTGAGACATCTATGAAGAGGGACACTATTGGCTGAGAAGATAGTGTTTTGGCACTACGTATGTTTTATGGGTGGATGATGAATATATCCTCAGTCTCTCTAGTGAGAGAGAATGATCCAGATCTACACCGTGTTTTATGTTACAGTAGGTGGCCATTGCTGAACCACCGTCCCGCACTGTGCCTACACAGACACTCATGAAATCTCTATGGTGACGCATTGACCCCATATTTCGACGACGTAAATAACGATAGACCAAGATTATCACCACCCTATGTGATCAAGCAACCACCGCCTTACATGGTAGCGGGCATAGACAAGGCTGAATGAGCACACTCCATTGTGTGCCCCAACGACCTCGTCCACGTAAGCGAAGCAGGCGCACCAGTCAACTTTAGGCCACCGCACGCACTCATGTTTAAGAACAACTGGTTTCATGTTGTCGTCCGTCAGAATCTCCAAATGTACCCACAATGTGAAGTAGCCGTCGTGGTCGCCAACTACGAAATCCCGTCCGTTTCGCCGATTTCGTGACGATTTTTACAACCGATTGTCAGCACCAAGTTAGAAGATTCGCCATGGATTAACCAATCGACAGGCTGGGGAAATTCCGGTCGGTAGTTATAGCTTCATTTCCTTCTAGTCTCGTGGTGACTACAACAACACCGAACTTCGTTCGTGTGTTGTTATTACGGTCTAACATTAGTCGGCGCCCTCAGGCACTATTTCCTGCCAGTTTGGCTTCATCCGTAGCCTCGCTGACTCCCATGTACGTTCAAAAAGCCAACCGCTCAATGGACAACGGGACGATTGGTCAGCGCAGCACTGGAGACGACAACTGGAGGCCTTTTTGGATGGACCTGATGCGGCATCTTCAGGCTCCAAGATATTTCCACAGAAAAAAAGATAATTGTATAAATATGTTAACGCTGAGGGTAAAGTGAGAGCAAATTCAGTTTTTACCCTTGACGAAAACCCGTGTGGATCACTGACCTTATTGCACTTCATCTTCATTAGCACCCCATATACTTAGAAGGAATATGTCAACCATGAACTATTTGTTTAAGGTTAGTATGGAGCCTAGAACTATTATTCGACATCAAATACCGGTCAAGTCCGCTAAGCTGCCTCTCATCCGATTTTCGCGTACACCTGTAACGGACTTTATTACTTACTTTGTGGTATTTGCTTCATTTTGCCTTCTAATAAGGTTTTGAGTAGTAAGTTGCGAAACTCGACCTCCCCAGGATGTCTACACATTCCTTGTCCACACTGCACTGATGTACTCTCGTGCTTACTTGTCGGCTAACAGTCTGATTTTTTGATTACGTATTTACGAATAAACGGAATACGAATGCTACTTATGCTACTACCAATGCAGAGCACAACACTGAGTAGAATAAATAAATTACAATCAAATACTCATTCGAGATAAATAAACTAGTTTCGACATGTATTACCCTCGTTCGAGATTCGACCACTGTTTTAGCACAGCTGAGTCATAAATCGCATAGAGTACAACCACAGAGGATTAAATAGATTTGTTCGGCACATAGTCATTACTGGCTACGACGGCTGATTTTGCTGGTCCCAAACACTAACCATCAAGCGAATGGTATCATCGACTCCATGCAAGAAAACCGACGCAACGACAAATTCGATTGTCAGTGCTTAGTGCTAATCCTCTGTAAGCCGTGAACTAGCCATTCTTCCCAGCGTTCCAATCGCAATGAGCACTGTCAATTAATTCTGAAGTAATCACGTGTTCTACACTTTGTATTTTCTCCAGAATGGTGAGACTGAAGTCGGAATCATACATAGTCTGTTCATCAGCATATCGGAGATTCGATTCAATTGGAAATTACATGTGCTTGCCGTCCGCGGTTTCGTACCATTGAATTGCCTACTAAAATCCATAACAGTAGCAAGTTTCAAATGACGACTTCCTCAGTGTCTGCAGGATATTCGAATACACTGCAGAGACATTCAACTTTGCTCATTTGTTGAACACGTTATTTGTTCGAACTTTTTCTGCCAAGCACCGTTGTCCGTGCACGCTACACGCATACCTTTGCAATACACGCTGGGCACACTCCCCATATTCACTTGCGTTATTCACACCCAACTGGCCGTACATCGATAGCTCAGCTGGTAGAGCATCTGCCCGGCAGGCGGAATATCGTCGGTTCGGTCCCGGTTCGCGACTCTGAGCTGCTAGGTGCGAAAAATGCGAGTGGATTTTTCACCATATAACATTCAGGTTCTTCGTGCCAATAATACATTCTGTGAAATTGCATGGGTTTGCGCAGTCGTGCAGGTCGCGCATATATTCAGACAAGAACTGTATTCTCAAAACAAAGGCCAGGGTGAGATCCCGATAATTCATCTCTTATTCCGACCGTGACGACCGAGTAGTATAACAGCCTACAGTACCCGACGACAAGCTTTGGAGCGGGAGTGGATGCAACCTGCCAAATCCTAGGGCAACCAAAACCACAATGTTCAACGCAACAGACCGGGCGAATAATTGCAACAAAAAAACACTGCCTAGAATTACTAACTTTCACAGTTATTTTCCTCAGCTTCGTCTAGGGATAAAGATTGGTGTTACGCCTTTCCAGGAAAAACCTCTTCTCTGATGCGCGTTCCGTGAAGCATAAAACATCTGAATTTCCAAGTGCTCATAAGAAAGTGTTTCCGAGTTGTACGAAGTGCTGTTATATCTACACATAGTTAGGTATCAACTGGGAATGCTTAATCGCTTCTCAGAGATAGGGACAAGAGTGGATTCAGTACATGGTGGCTACTGAATCGTATATTATCGAGTAGCCAGAGGAATTGAAGTATTCAGGTGAAAGCCACATCAATCACTACCCATGTAAACAAGTTAAAATTGAACGCGGACTTATTTTGCATTGAAGAAGAGACAAGAGAATAAACAGGTAAACAATGTGTGCATTCCGAAACAGATTCTAAGAACCGCAACTATATTTCCATATCGGTGTATCCAACCTACTCGACCAGATCTTTCGAATCTGAACCTTGTTTTGAATAGTTAAATATCAATAGCTGATCTTGACGAAATCTCTCTCAATGAGACAGGAACGGCGAACAAGACCCTTCAGGGCAAACTATTTTTTGCTTTGCACAGCACATACACCAGATGGTAGAGCATACTCAGTTAGATGCATTGCAATCATAATTTTCTTGACAAAGTACCGGAGAGACAATACACTAACTCAGGACTATTAATTCTGCCATCTTAGTTGACTTTCGTTAAGTTTCACCACCAGCCGTGATCGAAGATATCGAGTCAGTGAGTGTTTCCCCACGATGATCCCAAGTTTTAGCTCGTAGAGCAGAACTGATCGGACCACGGGACAGCAGACGCAACCTTCAAACTTTGGTAAGATACCAAAAGCCATTTGTAGTGGCTAGGTTGCAGGCAGCCATTTTGTGTTCGACTAGCACGTGTGGGTTCCCGGTGATACACTTACTGAGCTTCGAGCTCATGGAGTTTTCTCCGTTTTGTTATTTAAGATCGAACACGAGCAACTCCCCTCCAGGTGGAAGAGCGCTGACCCTTGCATATTACAATCTACACAAGTCTATCCATTCGCTCTAAGTATTTCAAGCCTCGGGCATGCGCAAGTTCATTGCTAATAAGGTGCTACTTTTGTAGCGTGCGCTATAATCGAAGCTAGTCAATACACGTGTTTTGGAAAGATTATTCAACTTATAATCATGTGCGCAAGTTATTGTCTTGGTTTGGACCTTCTAGCATAACGAGGACGCAGTAAGGACCGTGAACTACGAGGCGACATTCTGGATAAAAGTGGGACGCTCACCAAGGGACCTGGCTGCTTCTCACCAAAGGCTTGCGCCACCTTGAATTAGTTATTATGATCATTCTCTTAACCGTTCCATGTGGAGGACAGTAAGGGACGCTGAAAAATGTTACCAGGCGTCAGTTATGGATGTTATCTTAAACAATTTAAACTACACCGTCGAGTACTTAATGACAAATATGCCAATTGTACGCTGATTTTACCACCGAGAATTTAGTTGCAGAATTTGATTTGAATAAGGGGTTGTGGACAATAGTTAAACCCACATAGTTCGCGAATCTCTAAACGTTCGACCTTCCAGAGCAATACGCTGAAAAGTGGAATCACTGCTGCTGACTGAAAAAAGCGTGACAATTAAAACATTTATTCAAAACAGATACAGAGGTGGTCAGAAAGTTCAATAAGAACAATAATGGTTGAAGCAGTTAGCGCCGGTGGGTTAGTCATGATCTGTTTGGTGCAACAGGATAACAAATGTACTTCTCACTTGTTCATGAACAGCGATCAGTAACAAGCTACCCAAGTTCGACCTAACTAGCATCGCTCACAGATAGAATGGTTTGAACAATCAAAAGGTAATACGGACTAGTGACCTAGGCTGCAAATGTTAGCAGCGGTAACCGGAACGTTAACTGGCTATCATTTCCGATAAGGCTGTATTACCGAACACCAAACGTTTATACAGGAAATGTACTTTTCCTGAAATATTCTCTGGTGGTGGTATCCGTTTGTCACCCAATGTTTGGGCAGAAAGCACTCGTGAAACTCAAGATGCGTCCAGTCTTGGTGGAGGCTGTACGCCTTTAGGTCAATAATTAGAAATTGAGAAAAGCAAAAAATAAGTACCGCTGGTAGTGTCATCGACCTCTCTATATTAAGCTGGCTCCCAATTCAGTCGACTGCAGCTCTCTGTCAATGCCTCTCGACGAGTGATACGCCAAGCTGAATAGCCCATGGCGATCCCAGGCAGTCAAAGCTGTTCCTAGCTCTTTATATACCATGTGATCGAAATACTACTCATCGACTTGAATGTACTTATGACAAATGCAAAGTTCTAATGTAGGATTGAGTTGGCTGTCCAGATCTTTTAATTTATTAGCTTAACTTTACTGCGGCTGGCTCCTTGGACAAGATAAGCCGGCTTCATGAATGCCTCTGTTCGGGCTGCCCACGTTGGGCGGTTGGCAGCAAGGTCCTCGCAATAAGACGTGTAGATGACATGACCATGAAGCTTCGTGGGTGCTTGGCACAGGAAAAATCCCCACCGTCACTCGGCTTTTTCCGAGGGCGCGCCTCTACTTTGCACAACCAAGTGCGGGCTGCAAGGCAATAGCGTGTTCATGCATGGTTGCCGGTGGCTCCCTAGGAGCTCATTTGCCATTCGTTTGGATTGATTTCAACTCAGGGGTCCATGGAGCCCTGTAATTTCGAGGGATTTCCTTCAAACCCTTGGGTCATACGGTAAATTTCGTTAGCCCGTTCAGGGGTAAGTTTCCACATGCCGAACACCGTCTCACTGGGGCTTCAGACCCCCATTGCTCTCCACTTGGTTTAGCCCGCCTGTCGAGCGATTTACCGAGTTGTGGCGGCTGATGCATGCTCCAGCTTTGTGGAGCCACAGGTGAGAGAGAGAGGGCTGGGCATCCGATGCAGACCCGAGGTGAAAGATACTCAAAGGGCACGACAGTATAGTAACTCAGAGGTGCTACTCCTATCAGTCACCCCATTCAGCAATGAATCATCAGACCAACTGAAGCACGAATTTTGTTATCTGAGAACCACGTACACGGAAAGTGCTTGAGGCAATTGTCAACCTAAACCATCCGGAACAATTGTCCACAAAGGGCAGTGTACGAATTGGAAGTCAAAACAATTATCTTACGTGTTCCCGAAATCGAACTGCTTAGGATTGCAGACAGCTAGTATTTGTCTGAACTTGCCCAACTTAGCTCCGATCTGATAGGACGGTATAACGAGAATAAACACAGTTTTCGGATGGAGTTAATTGTTGAACCCATTGATAAATCTGGACATGTTGGTGTTGGTTCTAGAACCAGACTGCATCCTGATGTGAAGCGAACGCTTGGTCAACGGAAGAAAAATCCAGTCGGCAGAGTCAACCAATTTTTCCCATCAGTAAACGAAAGTCCTAAGTACCAAGAGGATCATACATAACTGAATAAGAACCATTTGTTTGACCAGTGAGAGGGGAAAATTTTTTAGGCTCTTAGGCCCTCTCTAACTCTTTTAAAATGAAGCTCTGCTATGCGACATGCGGAATGAGGGAAGCACACCTTCGTCGTGAGTGCGAGTTCTTAGTTGTCCTCATTTTCGAGATAGGGTCTTGTGTTGACTACGACTTTTCCATTAAATGCTTGCGCATGAGCGCAGTGGGAGGGGTATACCCCGTAGCTCTAAAGGTCCGCTGCATCATTAGGGACAACCGACAACCAAACCCTGAAACTTGGAGAGGAGAACCACACGATTTCCTAGTAGGTAAGATGTGGTAACGGTCAGGACGACAAAGGAATGCTGTCTACCGCCAAAGTAACTAGCGATGGTGGGGATTTGAACCTCGGACCTCCGAGGTGGTAATCAAACGCTCTAAACCACTCAACCACCACCGGTATAGTGGTGAGTGTCTTCGCTCAGTACGTAAAAGGCCCCGGGTTTAGATGCTAAACAAGAACGTAACCATATTCCCAGTTGATTTGGTCAGGAAGCTAATAATATAATTTAACAAGATAGAATGAAGAAGCAATGACGTAGGTAGCCAGTGGCAGTTTAAACTTTCTTCGCGTAGGGCTCAACTATAGACTTCAACAGACGCAGCTGGTTTTTGCATGGGAACAGGAGGGCGGGAAAATCCACGGTTGTGTTCTAGATACCTTTTCTTCCCACCAACCAAGAACTCGCGTTTTGTAACTCTTTGAGCAATTTTGACTATGCAAACTGTGAAATGACTAAACGAAGTTGTCCATTCTGTTCCACTTCGTGCATGAGTAGTGCATATGCGCTAAATTCCCTATCTACTTTTTAAACCTATTATCGCACCGACTCGTTGCCCTCAGTCACAAAGCCAACAGAATATTTTTGTAGTTGTCCTATTCCAGTGAGTTAATTTCATCGTATCATACTACCCTAGTTCTGCCTGACATATCCCACTTTCGACTATTTACTTTTCTTCTGTTGTCGCCTCACTACCATACCTCTTTAACAAATGCTGCAACAACCCTTGCTAAGACATCGAAAAAAGCCGATCCTGTCTTCTTCCACTGCGTTGTTTCTATTGCCCACTGTTCTCGGATCTAGCCTTGCGTTACGGCTTTTGTGATATAGAGCTTATACACCTATGTAAATCAGAGCAGAGTTGGCACAGTATTTTAAATTGCTGTTTGAAGTCTGCTGTCTTGCTTTCACTTAGCCCCGGATGGCTGCCACACCATACCATACTTTACGAACTACTCCTCCAAGACCTCCGGATGGCTCCTCGGTTGTTTGCTTTTCAACGACGTGCTTCTTTGTCTCCCTTGATTTATGCATTCTTGCACAGTGGAGAGTCTGTACCGCCCATCGCAATATATACCCCATTGCTTGCTTCATAGTCCGCCGGGAGAATGCAAGTGTGCTCGTCTTCGTGCATCCGTAAGCACGACCAACACCAACCGCCGTGATTTTTATGTGCCATCGATGCACACTACTTTTTGTCGGTTTTCTTTATTCTTACTCATCCACCGTTCTGCCTTCCCTTTTAACGCGAATGCCCCTGCTGGAAGATAAGTCGGCTCCATGCATTTTGCGGAAATTATTCATGGAGATTCTCGGGAATACGGTATGAGGTGGTGTCCCCAGCACCGTTTGCGACTCTTGTTCTACTTGGCCGTTCAGTCCGGAATAGAAAATGAGTTGACGGTACTCCATACGGTCTCTTTGTTCGAGGGTGCACCTCCAGCCTTTGCACAACCAATCAGCTCAGTCCAATCTATTCAACAATCAACCTCGCACTTCTGTGCTCTGGTTTCGATTGCTACCTTCCAGCACCGTCGAGTCAAGGGCAAAAAGAACAAACATAAAGTGAAAAGGAGCTAGAAGCGAAAGCCATGAAGATAAAGAGAACCAGAATGCAACTACGTCACTGACCGCGACATGCAGCCATGTCACTAAATGTCTTCAGTCACCTGGTAGGCGGATTACGTGAACCCCAACTGCCTATTTGGCCAAGTCCACTGGTCAAGGTTTTCATATCGTCCTGCCATGTCATGGACTGACTACCTCGACTTACCTTCTAGTCACTACCTGTTTCGAAAAACAGCTTACGCCGAGGGAACACATTGGTGGGCATGCGTAACACATATCCACAAACTGACCTCTGGCTCCTAACACCTTACGCCTAACCTTAGCATTGTTGATACGGTGTTCCCACCATATTTGGGCGATGCTATGGAAAAATCGGCGCTCGAACACCGACAGCCTTCGCCTATCTACTACCCTCAACGGCCATGTTTCTGAACTTCATAAAAAAACGGACCTAACCGCCGAATCGTACACTCCATCCTGGGCGAATCATACTTCGCGGTTGCCCACGCCGCAGAAGGGGTTTTACTTTGAAAAGCCTAACCGGAGTCTTCGACTCCAAAGTCTCACTCAAAAGGCAGTTGGGCGTTAACCCAGCATGGGAACGTGACCGAAGAACCCGTGAAAGAATTTATTCTGGTCTGTCACGTGAGACCTGATTGCTACATGTATTCCGTCTTGTCTACGTTGGTGCTTTGTTATCGATCCGCTTTACGGATTCAGTCCTTAGTTTCATGCACCTAACGGAGCAAGCGGAACATGGACGGAGCAGCATCCTTTGGGCTGGGGACTGCCCAGCTTAGGTGGGCGATAGCTGCCCAATGAAGTGCGATGACTTCTCCCACCGCCGGTAGAAACCCCAGGTACTCCACTCCTACCTCCATCTAGTGGTTTTCAGACCGTCAAATTGTTTCTCTGTTTATTCGCTACAGTGTCCACACCAGGGGCATACTGAATAGAATCAGACGTTGCCCAACAACTGGTTCTGAGACTGGACTTCGTTCTGGTCTCTACTCATTGACCTGTCAGACATGATTGCGTCTCCGGCTTAAGGAAGCCATCCTGCATAGCTCTTTGGGTCATGGAGGCACGCGAGCCACCACACCGCACCACGGTGCAGTCCCGTCGTGATGGGATAACTCTGTACTGCATGCAAATGGCTGTGGTCGGTATCTCCTAGTGGTATCCTCGGAAGGAAATAAAGATAAGACTACGAAAGGAGTGATAAGAGAACCACAGATACTCGTATCAGTTGGATAAAGTTTGTGAATACAAGAGCGCCGCTGATCGTGACACACAGCCATCTCCTCTAATGTGATTCAACGCTTGAACCTATTCATGACGGACCCGTGAACTGGCGGTCATTCTTCTATCCACGAGCAGTATCACAGATTTGCACGAAACAAACGGCATCATAATAAGTCCAAGTGGGGTAATATTAATTCGAGGTCTAAATGCCGACGTCGATGAGCTCATGCTTAAAAACAGCCCAACATTGGGACGCTGCCCGGCAGTAAATGAACGTCGCATGTCAGGTTGAAAGTAGGGACTAGACATGTAACGCTTACAAAAGCAATAAAGAAACATCGGACCAGCACAAACAACTAAACTTGTGCAGAGACGAAGTGCTCACCGGTGTTCAAATCCGACAACGTACTGCTTTCGTTACATAGACTCCTGTTGCGCAACTGGCCGTTTGGGCAACACCTGTTTAACTGAACTCCTCCCTGTTTATTTTTCTGACTAGTCGAAGCGGCAGTGGTTGTACTTGAAAAAAATCAGGACATGCAATAATTTGCGTGCTAACCCCGAATGGGACAGATCTCTGTCGTTCCAAACATGAAGACCACTTAGCACAGTACACTCCTCTTTTCGGGTTATTGTGCACTACGACAGAAAATATTTCACGAATAGCAATCCTATTCCGAAAGCAGTCAGAACTTCACCAAGTCGTTGGGTGGCACATGCCATAAAATAAGTGACAACCCAATAAATCACTTAGGGCTGCGAAATTGTGATGAAACCGGCTGTGTCAAAAGTACTCGTAATACCAGAGAACAATGTATTTGACAATTATATGATACCGATGCGGTTGGCGACATCAAGAGCGTCGAAATCTGGTGGGAGTTTCACATAAGCTTTCTTCACGTTTTTCGGGCAGTTGAGGGTGTTCACTTTGGCAACTTTGATATTGTACAAGGATTGAACAGCAGCCTTAATGGCTGGCTTGTTTGCCCTCCGGTCTACGATAAAAACCAAAGTGTCGTTGTCTTCGATTTTTTTCATTGCTGCCTCCGTCGTTACAGGATTCTGAATTATTCGGAATGCATCAAGCCTAGGAAAGGGTAGAGACAACTAAACAACAGCTTACTTGTTTCTCTTCGGAATGAGGAATCGCTGATCTTTTGGGCAGCGTGGAGGCTTGTACGTCTTTGGCCGTCTGAATCTCGGGGTCTTCATAACCCGCTTTTTGCTCTTTGTGTGCGAACCAAGAGCGATTGCTCTCTGTGCTTTCAGTGCTTTTTGCACTTTCTCCACCTCTATAAAAAAGTAAAATGCGAGATTTGAGTCGGTACGACAAACAGTTAACTACTTAGTTGAACATCCAGTCTGTTTCGTCTATGGGCAAAGATCGACGCCCCCAATCATGTAGGTTTTAGCTCAACTAGCCGACTGGGTGGCGATTTCACAACATGAGTCGCTCAGTTCACCAACGCAAAAACTGAACAAGAGAACCATTTAATATACCTTTTGAATATGTGTTGTGGCCGCATTTTTCCTGTACTCATGAAGCAGCCGTAGTTACGAGTGTAAGCCTCTTTCATTCATGGAAAAACTAATACTAACCCGCCACGTACAAAAGTAGCACTACAATAACTTCCTACTAGCATGTCAGCTGGAAGATTTGCGTGAGGAAGAGTGGAAAGTAGGCAAAAGCGCGGAGAACACTTATCAACAATATAAAAACTTACTCTTTGATCCAGCCTTAATAATCTTGCCGCTCTTGACTCCCTTTAGAGCCTTAGTTGATTTGGAGACATGTGTTTTCTTGGACGATTTTGGCTTTTCACCAGTGACTTTCTTGGCCGCCTTTGATGCAACTGGCGGCTTCTCAACTTTCTTCGGCTGAGGCTTCGGGGCCATGCTTCACCGTACCACAACCGCGTAAAGCCAACGATCGTGGGCAAGTAGCGCACTCAAACAAAAGTCAGGTTTGGATTCAGGTTGATTTCAGGACTGCATGGCAGATAGTCAAAAAGTCCAGTTTCGCGCACAAGCTGGCTCCAGGGATTTCTCGGTACCGCGATAGCTAGGGAAACGTATTCCTCAGGCTTCGTTTCCTGGATCCACCCTTGGATCCACCTTGTGAGTCTCCGCGTGGGCTGAATTTTCGAATCACTCTCAGTGATAAACACTTTTGCATTTTTTGCTGAAATCACCCACGTTATTCCTCCAAAATAAATTGTCGTGACTAGCATTACGGTGCGCAAGCTTTTTGGAGAGTTTATTCTCTTCAAAAACTGGTTATACTTTTTAGTCATTTCGGTGTTTTTGTGGGTTTCAGTGCAAATGATACCGGTTAATTTCCTTCTGCGTCACCTTTTGTGGTGTACCGTTTTTTACGGTTTAAAAGGTTGTGTTAATATCCCACTGGTGTTTGGTACGGTATTTTCAAACAAGCTCCATTACCACTGCCGAAATGAATGGAACCGGAGTTGATCGTATCAGTCGGAAAGTGAGCTGTGGCAACAAGGAATGCACTGACCTGGTGGAAGATGAGGGAAGTCGGTGCGATTAGTGTTGCCTTGATATCATCAAAAGTGCTTCAAGCTAGTGGGGAAAGACTTCGAGCTGCACATCAGGTAAACTTCCCCAAAGGAATATGCGCCCATTGCTTCGCGTTTGCGAGCGAGTGCTCGCTCATAATTCGGGGGTAACTAGGAAAACGGGACGGGCACATGAGACTGGGACCAAGACTAGAGATCAACAGCTTAGCGGAAGGAGAAAACTGTGTGCCTAATCAGAAAACTAAAGGAGGCAACCCAAGCCCAAAGGCAGAGAAAACAAGGGAGCTGCAGGTTTCAACCATGTGGAAAACACCTCCTGACAGAAGTAGAATCCCTTAAGGAGCGGGTTAAGCGCCTAGATATTAAAGTGCTACGCTCAACGCTTGAGAAGGAAGACATGACAGACAAAAGTAGAAGACTGTTTATTCATAATCTTAGGGCAAACATCGTAAACGACGGCAGAATCAGAAGGGATGAAAACCGCCGGCATATGACTGGGGTTCTTAGGATGGCTGGCTTACTTCCTACGATACCAGTAGTCAAGTGCCATCGGATAGGACTATGGCGAGGAATGCTACCAACGCCGCCACGACCCCTGGCAGTTGTTTTCCACAGTGTCTACTAGAGAGATATGCTGCTATCCGGGGCAGGAGCTGTGCAGAGAGGCGAGCAGGGAATAGTTAGTGTCATACCTGACCGTCCGGCATTCGTCGAACAGGGTTTTGCAGTAGTCTTGGTGAGAAAAGGAAAACCTGATCTGAAGCGGCTGACTCCCCATATAGCAAAATTGGAGGTGGCCCCTCTTGGGAAGTCAACACCTAGAGCCCAGGGGGTACTTCAGGTCCCCAAGGTGGCTTTATATGCCAGCAAAAAAGAAGCCACAGTTCAGGTAAATCAAAAGACAAAAAGAAGGGAATTCACACGGCATCCGCTCCGGTTTGTGCTGAGAAAGTGCAGCCAGCCAGTCCGATTTTGAGGTAGAGGCCCAAAAAATCTACTCCGGTGCGACCGGCGAGGTTGGAGTTACCAGGGGGAAAAGCCGAGGAAACCATCGGTACGGCGACTCAAAAGGGAGGTACCTCCACTGTGCATGTTGAGCCCGACACCGGGTCGACGGGTGAGAACGAAACAGCCCCGAAATCTAGGAATTCACCTAACACTCACGACGCAGCCCCACAGACACCCATGGTGGCGAAGAGCGGGGCATCGCCTCGGAGGTTGTGTCCGAGGGTACCCCAGCCGTAAAATTAGCAACAATGTCGGTATCGAGGGCCAGGGAACCGTCGATCTAGTATACAAGCACCTGTAGTCTCCCTGGAAAGAGGGGGGAGTTGACTAATAGGATTGCAAAGTCTGACGTCGTTGGATTTACGGAAATTTGGATGAAACCAGAAGCAGACATGCGCTTTCAGGGATACGCTGCCTGCAGACAGGATAGAACAGATGGAAGGCCGGGGGCGGAGTAGTACTTCTAATAGGGACCATTGGGGGCTCCGTTCAACTTGGTGTCTGGTAATGTACAGGCCAGATCCTGCTTTATCAGGATCGAGGTACGGACAGGACGCATTATCTGTACCTACGGGGCACCGCCAGCGGCGGATGAGGAAGGCGTTGAGCTGTTGCGAATTCTGGATGCGGTGTTGGCACAGACAAAGGAATTCGTCTTACTAGGGGATCTCAGCCCTCGGGAAAACTAACTGTGGAAGTGGGATCGCACCAAGGGGATCAACGGGTGACAAGTTTCTGCAGTGGGTCCAGTTACGTGCACTTACTCAGAGTGTGATAAAGGCCACTAGACACAAAGGTGGACAACACTCTTCTCTCCTTGATTTACTCACAACGCGGCGCCATCAGGGCGTTAAGGAAACTAAGCGGGAAGAGCCACTGGGCAAAAGTGACCATGTAGTACTAGGAGTAGCAGTAGGACTCAGCAAGAGGCCGTAAGGCTATAGTCATTCGTAGGCAACGATGGGCGGTGTACAAGCTGTACAAAACTCAAGTGGCATGAAATAGCTATAAGATCGCCAGGAAAGGAGCCCAAGCGACTCAAAGGGTAAGGGAATGTTCCTTCGAGCGCCGGTTAGCGGCATCGGTCCACACAAACCCAAATAGGTTCTACTCTCACGTGCAATACCACAGAAGTGTGAGAGAAAGCGTAGCAACTTTCGAAGGAACTCGGGGACGACTAGCTCTAAGTGACGAACATAAGGCCGACATGCTCTTAGCATTCTCCAGGAGCATATATCGGCCAGAAAATAATTTGGAGGAAAGAATGGATGGGCCACCAGAGCCTCTTATACCCGAACTTAATGTAGGAGAGGAGGTGCACGCGGAGCTGCGAGCCTTAAATAGAAGTAGAGCCGCAGGACCAGATGGGATTCATCTAGCCTTCATCGGACCTCCAGCCGAGGTCTTGAAGGCCCCCGTGATGAAGCTATATGGAACGTCTTTTAGAGAGGGAATTTTGCCAGGGGACTGGCGGAGGGCGACAGTGGAGGGAGATTACAAGACCAGGCCCGAAGAAAGGCCAAAAATTACTGGCCGGTTAGCTTCCTTTCAGTACTATGAAAGTGCCTGGATCAAGCAGTCAGGAATCAAACATCTAGGCTTTTGGATCAACACAGCCTCATATCAAAAGCCTTGCATGGGTTAGTGAAAAGACGATCTCTTCTGACGAACCTCCTGCCTTCCCCGGATGAGGTAACCAAGCATCTAGACGAAGAGAAGTAGATGGCTGCCTGTTACTCGGACTCCAGCAACTCTTTCGATTTCTAGACGTCGAGCTGCAGTCTATGGAAACTGTTGGGAGGGCGAGGCAATGGATAAATAGGTTTTTATCAGAGCGAACCTTTAGTTTTTAGGTGGGCAGTCACTTCTCAAAATCGAAAGGTGCCGCTATTGGGGTGCCTCAGGGCTCGACTCTCGGCCCCCCGTCCGTGCCGTGTAGAGAGACGAAGATTTTCTTTCCGATATATCAGGCAATAGTTGGGCGGCATATGGAGTACTACATGTAGGCCTGTGTAACAGCCGGTCGTGGAAAATCCCCCTTTTTCCCTCGCGATTCAGTGTTTTTTCCCAACATCACTCATTTCCATACACTATTGACTTGTCTTTACGAACTGGTTGTTTTTCTGGACCAATTGTTGTTTGTTCGCGCCCAGAGCGCTATTTTGGCACATCCTTGTTCAGGACCTGCGTGACGCACGTGCTGTTTGCTCACACGCTGCTATTCGGTTTCTCGTTGTTGAGACTTTGTGATCGTATTATTGAGGTTTGTATATTGTTTACGTCATTGTTTATTTTAATAATCTAGTATCGTAGAATTATCACGGATAATCGCCTTCTGATTTCGGGATCCGTTGCGAATTTGGCTACGCATTGCTCAAACGTTCGTAACAATACTCAATAGATCTAGTTGGAACGAGGAAAATTCACGCAAAATGCCAAGAAAAAGATCAAAAGCAGTCGAACCCGGACAGGAAGTAATACGGCAAGTCTCTGGGGAGGTTTTGGGTACATATGATTCTTTAGTTAATGCTAGGTCGCCTAGTCCTGTCAGTGCTAGCTCATGTGTTATTGAAAGCAATATTGATCGTAAGGATGTTGATTTATATAAGCTGAGAATAATAGAACTAGAGCAACAGTTACTTTCGGCTAGACTACAGGCGCATGAAGCAGAGAAGTGTACACAGAAACAGCGAGAGTATAGGACCAGTGACTTCGACACTTCCGATAGGTTAGAGTGCAACAAGGTAGGGAACCCCACGCAGGTCGCCGACTACAAACCACCATCGATCGATCTGCCTAGAGTGGAGTTAACGGTTTTCGACGGGCGAGCTGAGCAATATTGCAAGTTTGTCAAACGGTCGAGACGTTCGTTGAAAACAAGGTAAACGACCCTGGGCAAAGGCTTCTTTACCTTACTCACTACTGCCGAGGCCGAGCGCGAGAAGCTATCGACGGGTGCACCATGCTCGATCCAGAACAAGGCTACACAAGGGCAAGAAAGATTCTGAGGGACTTGTTTGGCCAACCTTTCAAAGTAGCCCGTAACCTAATAAAGGGCGTGATGGCAGAGGCAAAGAAAACCAAGGGCGACGTCTACACCATGGCCGACCTGGTGATCAAGATGCAGAACTGCTCAATAGCCCTCGACCATTTAGGTTACGGAGCTGACCTAGACGCCATGCACACTTTGGAAGGCATAGTCCGTCACCTCTCTCCCGAACTACAGGGTCGGTGGGCGGAAGAAGCTGAACGGATAAGCCGAGGCGACAGAGAAGCCAACTTCGAAGACCTGACTGAATACTTAGACAGGCAAACGAAGATAGCTGACAGCAGATTCGGCCGACTCATCCGGGACAGCAACCGAGCAAACAAGCCCGGTACTAGCCAAGTCCAAGCCCCTGTACGGGAACATCCAAAGTACCAGCCTTGGACCAACACACACGTCATTTCACGAGATGCTACGGCGAAACCAAATTGCAGATCCTGTGGTACTAGCCATGGCCTACCAGAATGCCCCAAGTTCGGCAATGCCACAATAGACGAACGGTGGGGAATGGCGAGGATGGCAGGAGCATGTTTCATCTGTCTCAACACCACGCACCGGGCAGCAGCCTGTAGAACAAGGAATCGATGTGGTTACGAGGGCTGCACGGGCAGACACCATCGGCTGCTGCATCAGGCGAGAGTAACCATATCCGAGGCGAGTGCCAAGCCCAGCGTGATTTGTTCAACTTCACAATCTGCCAGTAAACCGGTACGTTTAGGCGTAGTGGCCGTGGGAGTAGTGACCCCGACTGGGATAGTCAAGGCGTTGGCTTTCGTTGATAGTGGATCCGACACCACTTTAGTGAAAGAGCGGTTTGCCGACAAACACCAACTGGCTAAAGGTGCGACGTCGTTAGCAGTGAGCACGGTGGGCGGAACACAGGTAATGACTGCCGGTAGATTAAGGCTGCAACTCATCTCTCTAGACACTAACGAGGAAATTGAACCAACGGAGGCATTCACGTTAGCGGATCTCCCCATGCGAGCACCAAGGTCGGTGAACGCAATCTTGACTCGATGGCCCCACCTGCAGGATGTAACCGTTGTAGACTGGGAAGATGATGAGGTGGATCTCCTCATCGGATGCGACGTGCCAGAGGCGCATTGGGTGCTTGACCAAAGAGTGGGCGACCGCCAGGCACCTTATGCCGTACGCACGGCTCTGGGATGGATGTTATACGGTCCAGTAGGGGTATGCGGTTCCGTGAATTACTTATCCGCCGAAACGGACCGCATAGAGTATCATCTGCAACGGCTTTATGAAAAGGAGTTTCATGACATTGGGGACGAAAGACCGACGTTGTCTCAAGAGGATCACTTCGCTCTACAAACGGTGCGGCAAGGCTCTAGAGGCCTCAAAAAACAGTTCGAGGTTCCCCTCCCATGGCGCACACCGGTCGACCCGTGGACTGACAACAGAAATTATGTTCTCCAACGATTACTACGACTAAAAGAACGCTTCATTCGAGACCAGAATCTGTGGGAACGATACGCGGATTTGATGAAGCGAAACGAGGACCTCGGTTACGTTGAAAGGGTGCCTGTTAACACCGACAGCAAAAGGGGTATCTGGTATCTGCCTCACCATCCGGTTATCAACCCCAAAAAACCCAATAAACTGCGGGTGGTTTTCGACCGTGCGGCCAAATTCCAGGGCAAGTCGGTAAACGATCGCCTACTACAGGGGCCTGACTGGACCACACCACTGATCGATGTTCTGTGCCGTTTCAGAGTGGGTAAAGTGGCTTTGTCTGCTGACATTAGGGAAATGTTCCATCAGGTGAAGATTCCGGTAGGAGAACGAGATGCTTTGCGTTTCCTGTGGTGGGAAGGGAGCGACCGGGACAATGCAGTGGTGAATTATAGAATGACCGTCCACCCCTTCGGAGCCATATCGTCACCATTTTGTGCCAACTACGCCCTCCGAGAATCAGCGAACAAACATGGCGATCTGGTACATCGGACGGTGGTAGAAAGCGTCAGCAGGAACTTCTACGTCGACGACTACCTTGGGTCATTCGATGATGTGGAATCAGCTCTAGAGCAGTTCAGGGGTCTGACGAGATTGCTGGAAGAGGGTGGCTCCCATCTAACTGAATGGATGTCGAACGCTTCGGAAGTGCTGAAGGTCATCCCGTATCACGAAAAGGTCGAAAGGGTAAGAGATTTGGACGGCTCTCCACTTCCTATCGAGCGCACTTTAGGGATACAATGGGACGCGGAAACGGACGATTTTGTTTTGGAACTGAACGTTCCCGAGCTGCCAATAACCCGTCGTGGCATACTATCTGCCGTCTCAAGTTTGTTCGACCCGCTCGGTTTCGTCTCACCATGGCTGCTACCCGGAAAGATCTTGCTGCAGCGGCTGTGCCGTAAGAAAGCTGATTGGGACCAGTCACTGGACCGAGGGGACCGGCTGGACTGGGAGGAATTTTTGAACACCTTGAAGAAATTAGGGGACATAAGAATACCACGATGTTTGACCCCTGGCCATACGACACGGACTGGAGAACTACATGCCTTTTCCGATGCATCCGAAGTCGGTTATGGAGCTGTGGTTTACGGACGATGGTGCGCAGGAGATGGACAATATACCACGAGGATCCTGTTCGCCAAAGCCCGCGTTGCTCCACTGAAGTCGGTCTCAATCCCACGCCTTGAACTCAGCGCAGCCGTGTTGGCAGTCAGGGTGGTGCAAGCTGTGAAGAGATGTTTCGATCTCTACATTTGGTCGGTGAGCTTCTGGACGGATTCAACGATAGTACTTTACTACATTAACAACGTACGGAGCCGGTTTAGTACTTTCGTTGCTAACCGGCTCACGATTATCCACGATGAATCAGACACGCACCAGTGGAGTCATGTCAGGTCTGGCGATAATCCGGCCGACCTGTGCTCCCGAGGTGCGAACAACTTCAGGCAACTGGACACGTGGACGAGAGGGCCGAACTTCCTGCAATTGCCCAAACAGAACTGGCCCGTGTTCGAATTAAAACCCCCTACGGAATTGGAACTGGAGATCAAAGGCGTAGTGATAGCAACCAACGTCGTCGAAGCGTCACCCATTTTATCGCGACTGGTCAGGTTTTCTTCCTGGATGAAGACGCTTCGTTCGCTAGTTTGGTTAACCAGGTTCAAGATAAGTTTACTAGTCATGAAAGGGCTACGGCCCTCAGGTCGGATACGGGTCGGCCCGATAGGTCCCGATGAGCTACAAGCGGCAGAGTACGATATTTTCAGAATGATACAACGCGAGGCTTTCGCCCAAGAACTCAAGAGGGCGGAAGAAGTGGGGCTGACCAATGAAGACATGCCATCTCCAAGAGGCGAGCTGAAGCGTTTAAACCCCAAAATCATCAACGGACTGCTGCGGGTGGATGGTAGGCTGACCAACGCACACCTGAACTTCGACACAAAGTATCCTATACTGCTGCCTGTGAGACAACCCGTAGTAGAGCTAATGATTCAACACGTCCACGCCATTGAGGGACATGCCGGGGAAAGTCACGTGACGAGCGTCATCCGAAAGCGTCTTTGGTTGTTGAGAGGACGCGAGACTGTAAAACGCGTAATCCGACGGTGTGTGCAATGCAGGAGACGCAATGCCACAGCAGGCAAACAACTCATGGCCCCACTACCAGAATGCAGGGCGACTACGGGCTGGTGGCCGTTCAGTGACACCGGGTTGGACTATTTCGGGCCCTTGTGGATCAAGTGCGGGAAAAGATTAGAAAAGCGATACGGATGTATCATGACGTGCATGAAATCACGTGCGGTACACCTGGAAGTCGCACATTCGATGACGACCGATTCGTTTCTACGGGCCTTGCAACGATTTATCAACCGAAGAGGCGTACCGGCCGATATATACTCAGATAATGGATCGAACTTTGTGGGCGCTCAACGGGAATTGCAGCGTTGGCACAAGAACATAAACAGGGACGAACTGCAGAATCGAACCGTGGCCTACGGCATACGCTGGCATTTCAACCCCCCACAGGCCAGTCACCGAGGCGGCATATGGGAACGCATGATCCGGTCCGCCAGACGGATATTGCTGTCAATCATGGAGCAGCAGCCGCCCGACGACGAGACCCTGAACACCGTCATGACTGAGGTGGAGCGAATCCTGAACAACCGCCCCCTGGTTCCAGTATTGAACGGCGACCCCACCCACCTGGCGCTCACCCCAAACGACTTATTGACGCTAAGGTCGAACGAGGGTTTCCAAGGGCCGGTAAACCTTCGTGGGAGCTACCTCCACGGGTGGAAGCAAGTGAACTATCTGGCCAAGGTCTTCTGGAGGCGATGGCTACGGGAGTACCTACCGGCTTTGCAGACTCGACAGAAGTGGCTGGCCAAAACAAGACCATTCAAAGTTGGGGACGTGGTTATGATCGCCGACGAACGCGCACATTTCAGCGCTTGGTCTTTGGGAGTAGTTACGGAAACCATCAAAAGCACTGACGGAATGATAAGAACGGTGAAGGTGAAGACAGCTAACGGAGTGCTCATTCGTGACATACGCAGTATTAACCTACTCGAGAGCGAAGACGGAGGAGCTGATAACCCTGAGGCCTAGTAAACCATTTTCACACCAGTAATCGAGGTGGATAAAGAAACACCATATATACCACACAATCTCCGTCAAACACGTTAAGGTGCTCGCGGTCCTTTCGTTGACATTACAGAAGGTTCTTTCCGATATGTGGTGATGAGTGCGATTCCATTATACATCCCGATACATACACGCATGCACGACGCACTCTACATCCCGTAAACCCATCATACATGTGACAGTGTTCTTTGTTTGCTTTTTGTTGACGCTACCGAATGCCCCTTGCATATGTGGAAGTAGCGGAGCTCAGGTCACACATGCATGCTACATTTACTCGTTTTCTTGCCACGCGGTCTTTTGTTGACATTGCAGAAAGTCCTCCTTTGATGTGTAGTCATACCTGTGATTTCATTGTAATCCCGGCACACAGACACACGCACACACACACACACTCAAGCGCGTACATCCAGGACCGGACGGCCCCTTACGAGGACAACGTCTATGTGACCATTCACGCCCGCCATCGGTCATTTGGTCTTGTGGAAGATGTAGACTAGCCTCACGTCTGTGTAGCCAATGGGTTAGGTGCGACCAGTAGTAGAACGTCGACGACGAGCATTAGACGCGCGCACTCACAGCAGGGCCTAGGCAGGTAGGAAGAATCAGTACCTTTATACCGAACCTTTGACTCTGCTAAGGATCCAGGAGGATTTTGGTGGGCGGTGTAACAGCCGGTCGTGGAAAATCCCCCTTTTTCCCTCGCGATTCAGTGTTTTTTCCCAACATCAATCATTTCCATACACTATTGACTTGTCTTTACGAACTGGTTGTTTTTCTGGACCAATTGTTGTTTGTTCGCGCCCAGAGCGCTATTTTGGCACATCCTTGTTCAGGACCTGCGTGACGCACGTGCTGTTTGCTCACACGCTGCTATTCGGTTTCTCGTTGTTGAGACTTTGTGATCGTATTATTGAGGTTTGTATATTGTTTACGTCATTGTTTATTTTAATAATCTAGTATCGTAGAATTATCACGGATAATCGCCTTCTGATTTTGGGATCCGTTGCGAATTTGGCTACGCATTGCTCAAACGTTCGTAACAGCCTGGGCGCGGTTCTACCAGAAGGATATAGACTGTCTGGAGAGGGTGCAAGGGCTAGTCACTAGAATGATGAGTGGGTTGGGGTAGTTAAGCTATGCAGAGCGACTGCGGGCCTTGGATCCATCGTCTTTGGGAAGGCTGCGCATTTGCGGAGATTTGGTAGGAAACCCCAAGGTAATGAAGGGACTTTCAGGTATAACTAGAGGCGACCGTTTCTCTCCGATCCCAGAGAGAGGTACAAGGGGGTGTAGCACGAGAATACAAGGAAAGCACTCAAGGCAACAAATAAGGGCGGATTGCCCCCCGACTTGAGTGGTATCCCATTGGAAGAAGCTCCCAGATGACGTCAAAGATACCACAACAGTGAAGGCTTTTAAGAAAGCAGTAGACCGGTGTTCGGTGGCAGTATACCCCGAGTTATGCTAAGCAGTTTTTAGGGTCAGACGCAATTTGATCATTGTTTCCACCTTTCTCTGCCACGGCTGACGCTGCACATAACTTATGTCTTCCAAAAAATAAATTATTTACACACTGTTGGGAGCTACGGATAAGGGCTGACAACAAAACTATCTGGACAAACTGTTGGCTGTAGCCACACAAAGTCCTGTGCAAGCTGAACTGAACTGAACTATGCTGTTCCCACTTGGTAACGATGGACCGCCAAGTGGACAGGCCCGTCAGCTAAGTTTAGAGGGAAGGAGGTGGAGAAGGTAAGTCAGATGATGGAGCGAAAGAGGTGAGGCTAAAAGAAGTGTTCGAAGAGTGGTGGATGGGGACTTAGAGGATGAAAAAAAAACCGTGTATGCGGAGAGAAATGGGTTGAGGTGGAAAACAACAAATGAGCAAATGGAATGGAAAGCAGACTGCAACCCAAGGAAGGAGGGCAGTGATATGGGAAAGAATACAAGGCCAACGGAGTGGAGACTGAGCAAACACGAGGACTAACGAACTATCACCAATCCAAGCAATGCTGGCTTAGCTGCTGTCCGGGGAAAAAATGAAAATCAACAAAGCATTTCCTTGAGCCGGTGAGTTTTGATCGCACACGAAATTCAAATGCCCCCCCCCAGAAACTCAGCTATATTCAGCATCAGGCAGTCAGTGACCAGCAGAGTTTGAGGCCACGCCGAGACGAGGATCGCAGGTTACCTGACTTCAGAAGCAGCCCAGAATCAGGAGCAAATCATCCACCTTCGAGATAGGAAGGCTCAGGCAGCCACAAAACTAATTTGTCAGCCGTTGTAGCCTACCTGGGAACACTCGGGTCCATACTCTGTCCGGTCGATATCTGAAACCAGCTGCGGTAGTTCCCTCGGTTACATCCCCGGGTTTTTTTCCAGTCGTCAGCCACTGTTTGCCTGAGGGACTGGGCTCGAAGTGTTTTCAGTCACCCATCTTTCAGCTGTGGCTTTCCCCAGGTGGCAGGAGAGTGCTTCTCTGTAATAATCGTAATGAACTGAACTGAATGCCAGTATTGAAACCCCCCCACCAAGAACTATGCGAACGAAAGTAGCAAGAAGACCAAGGCCGCAAAATAACACGTTAGTTGTATTGCGGATTGGGTGTAACGGTTATTCCAGTCGTGAATAACGTGTAGCCCGACTAACGAGTCCCAAAGTCGGAACAAAATCGATCCCCTGATTCTACGGTACTGGATTGACAAATTATACGCATACAAGTATGTACAAACCTCAACTGTACGGCCATAACATCTGGCAGCGAGGACCATAGTTCAAAATGGGTCAATTTCAGGCACCAACTTCACGGCAGTCCAAGTCTGAACCAAAGATTATGCCACGGCAAGTGAGAGAAATAAACAAATGTTGAAGTGTAGTGATCGATACATGCTGTACTTGTTCGAGGGTCAATAAGACAGGGAGCATAGTCTCAGCAACGCAAGTATGTGAAACGGCTAAGGAGGATTTCCACACATGTACGTTCCAGTGGGTTTGTATAAATGGAAAATTAGGCAGGTTTTATTGGACTTGTCTGCTGCCATCCCGATTGTCTGAGGCCCATCCGCGTACTTGACTACGAAGCTGCACCTGGCCTTATCACGTGTGACGGCTGCTGAATAGCCACACCGTCATTTCCGTCCAGTTTTGTTAAGCTTCAAACAGTTGCCGACAGTCCGCCGTACCGTCCATTTTCTTGTACAAATGAACCATTTGTCTGCAGGTGCTTCGAAGCTGTAAACAGTTGTCCTTTCTTCGTAAGCCTCTCTGAAAAAGGCGGGAGAGGAGGTTTCGGACTAGGCCTGCGACAATGCATTCTTCCTCTCTGGCTCTAGGATAAGACTGTGAGTCACAAATCTTGCTTGACAACCCGCTTTCTGAAACTGAAGACTGCAGACGGACAATAGGAAATAGAGTGACCTGTAGAGGAGCAAGGCCTAATCACTGCTCCCATCAGACATTTCCTCGCAGGCCTTATCCTATCGATATTTAGAGACGTGCACAGAGGCACGGGAAGTTCTTGAAGCGACAAGCGGGTTCAGGGCTCTAGCTCCGCAGATGCCCGATAACGTTCGTTTTCTTTTGCCCCGAAGGAAGCTGAGTCATTTATCTCCTCCGTTGGTTTATTTTACTCGCTGGCGGGTCTCACTGCAAGGGACTGGCCCATAATCCTTGTTCTCACACGGTCCTCCAAGGGCATGTGCCCTCACAGTCCGTCATCCCCCCGAATCCTGAAGGGGGACTGCCTAGTTTCAGCTGGAGTGTTCTTCCCTTTAACAGTCTGAAAGCTTTTACTGAGTCTCCTCCTGATCTCCGTCTTTCTAAAGAGGATAGGTTTAACCTATCCGACCTTTGCTAGTGGTCATGTTGTACCTCGAACACTTCAATATTCTATCCTTATCTTCTCACTGAGCTGTACACAAGGTTTTATTAAGTCGCAAAATCAACAATGACATTTTAAAAGCTCTCGCAAGTGGCTACCGCAGATTGTTCTATCTGCTTTGCTTGTGAGTGTTCCGAGACTTGAGACAATCAAAGATAGGCCATACAACCCCAAAAGTCATTTTTAGCCCGTCTACAGCGAATAGGCAGCCGGAGCTGGAATTGCTAAGATCCACTCGAAAGAAGTACGACGGCCTGACCGAAAGCCTCACCGAACCAAACCTCGGGAGAAATTACGTGTGGTCGGTTTGATATGAGTTTTTTTAACATTGCGGAAAGACTGTGAGCCACCTTAAAACAATGTTCGGTTGACCTCTGTGACTTTGTAGGCTTGGCTACGGAAAGAACAGCTGTTCTAGACCGAAGTATTTCAGATGTAAAGTCGCAGCTTCTGAAGTTGGAAGATACGATAACTAAACTCGCCCCCTTACTGTGCATCACTGAACGCATCGAACATTCTACCTCACAAAACCTGACAGCGGCTGGCCGCTTTATCGACTCTGTTGCATCCGAAGTTCTCATAAGAGTGAGGAACTCTCGTAATGCAGTCGTGTCTAATGTCCCAGAGAGAATACCTCTGGAGCATGTCAAGCATACACTGTTGAATGCATGTGGTATGGCCCACCTTCCTTGTCAAATAACAAGGCTGCGTAAGCGCGTTCAGCGCTTCAACTGTCCAATCCTTATGCGATTTGCAGATGATCTATCTGCCAAAGAATTCATTGGAATGCGCTACACTATAGCTTCTAATTCCCCTTATAAAAACATAAAAATAGCCGAAGATAAAACCCCACTTCAAAGGGAAATTATCAGATCTCCTTCGACTTTCCCCACTAGAACGGTGCCTGATAGTTCTGAGCCTTCGACACAGACGGCTGGTCGTTCCACTGCTTCTTCTGGAGTCCCCACTGCTTTATCCTCACAAGCGCCTCCTGCCTCTTCACAACCGCCCACTGCCTCCTCATCTGCTCCCGTACTGAACTCCTCAAAATTCAATCCCATTACTGTTGATCTAGACATTTCCGCTTCTTCCCTTTTACTGCCACTCAGTAAGAGACGCCAACTATTGCCTCGCTCTCCCACTTCATCGCCTGTTGGGTACACTCCCAACTCTAACTCGCCCTCTGTTCCCTCCGGTGATAAACTACTCGCCGTCCAGAGGAATAGGTCTAACAGTCTTCCCATTCTTCTCACAAGCCCCTCCCCCATTCAACTGTCTCCTCTTAAATCAACTCGCTTTATCTCACCGAATAAGGTTTCGACCTTAGAAAATACCCCTTGCTCCAATGCATCGGTGATCCTTACAAATTCACCGTGCTCACTGCCCGTCGATACCAAAATACGGCCCCCACACGCCGTCCACTCTGCCTCATGTCGTACTTCTCACCTGACAACTATCTCCACTGCTCCCGCTTCTAACTGCCCCATATTTGGTGTTCCACCCAACTTGGGTTACCCCTCCCACAATGTGCAGCCTAATCTACCACCATACACCCCTATTACTCACACATTTTCAACCCTTCCCTCTGCACCCCTCTTCAGCCAATACTCGATTCCGACTGGCCGGTATTTCCCGACTGCCCCTAATCGCCCCTGTCTGATATCGACCCGCCAAACCCCATAGGTATTTTCCTTTGCTCCGATGTTTCCCCCTCCGTTGATACCCAGTTTCTCTACCCTTCAGCAGTCCCTCTCACTGCAACATTTAATCCAGCTTGGCTGGAAGCCACCCCATCTGATCCTCCACTAGCCTCAACATCAACGTATCCCCCTTTGACCCCGGTCTTCGCTCCTTCTAATCGCGATAGCCTGCCTCCTTCCAACTTCCACGACCCCCCTGATATGCCTATACCACCTCCCACAAACGGTATATCTTTAGCCTTATTCAATTCGCTTTCTGTTCTTGACAGACTCCCGCGCCGAAAAAACATGTCCTCACATATAAATACGACAATATCTTAATAACGGAATCCTGGCTTTCTGAGAGCACTCCCAGTGATCAAGTATCTTTGGTAGGGTACAGTCTTCTAAGGACCGACAGACCGAACGGGAGAGGTGGTGGGTGCCTAGCTTACGTCAAGGAAGTCTACACCACGACTCCTCTTTTACATATGGCACTCAATTCTATTCCCGACTCTCTCTGGTTCTTTATCAATCTCCAAAGCACTGTTTTTCACATTGGCTGCGTGTATCGCTCACCAAATTCCCCCAGTTCCTTGTTTTCACTTCTCTTTAGGTCATTCGAATACCTCTCTTTGCTTCCTTTCGGAATCAAGTTTATTGCGGGTGACTTTATTCTCCCTCACATCTGTTGGCCTACCCTCTCGGCTCCTCTCAATCTTATGGACCTGATCACTAGCATTCATCTTGGCGGCTGGACACAACATGTTGTCCAACCTACCAGAAATGGGAACATACTTATAACATGCCTCTCATCGACGCGACCGTAACACGAAATTTCCCCGGCAGTGACCATAAAATGGTTATCTGCCATCTGCCTCTTAGTGGCCCACCTAATCCCGCACACCCCTCCAACGATACATTCCTATGCAGAAATTGGGCCTTGCTAGTCACGCTTATTCGCTAGAAAGACTATGGTGATTATTTTTTTCTCACCCAGGACCCTCAGCACGCTGCGGATATTTTCTACTCCTTCTTTTCCGATTGTCTGGAAAAATTGTCCAATACTGCCCAAACTGTACCCAAAAAGAGGTCGCCTGTCTCTCCACCCCATAAGAAGTATCATAAACTTCGCAAACAACTACACAATTCCAACGATTTTTACTTTTTGTTCGTCTAAACAGCCTCTCCTCACTTATTCAACGACAAGATAATACGCGACTTAGTGACCAAGAAGCTAAGGCTTTGAGTCATCCCAACAGGTTGCAGCTTCTTTCTATGTTGCATAAGTCTGGAAACGCTGATGTTAAGGCCGACTTCCAACTTCTGATTCTGGATAATAACTCATCTATCATCTCCCCACCTTGTATAGCTAAAGCCTTCAATGCCTTCTTTGCCTTAGCTATATCTCCAGCTACTGTCATTGCCCCCTCCCCCATCTTCACCACTTAACGACTCTGTCCTTTCTACGATACCCTTTGATGCCAGGAGTATTTCTAAGCTACTGTCCAATAGCAAACCCTTCCCCCGATTGGGCCCCGATGGCTTGCCACCAGTTGCAGTTGTCAATGGTGGACCGGATCTCCCCCTGTTGTTGCTTAACCTTTTCAATCTTTCACTTAATCGTAGCATCGTACCCGCTAATTGAAAGCGTTCGTTAATCGTTCCCATTCATAAAAAGGGACCTTTGCGTGAGGTGTCCAGTTATGACCCTATAAACCATACCCCCCTTTTATCCAGAATATTGGAAAAATTAGTTGAGGATCACATTATTAACTATTCATTAAGCCTCAGCCTTAATAATGACAACCAACATGGATTCCTCGTTCCCGGTCCTGCATGACCTGTCAGTACAATTTTTCGAATCTCGTCACCGACTCTGCTGAAAGTGGGAAATCTTTTGTTGTTCTTTATCTTGACTTATCCAAGGCATTTGATCGTGTACCTCACCCCACCTTTTACCCAAGCTACGGTCATTTGGCATTGACGATCCACTTCTTTCTTGGTTCTCATCCTACTTATCTCATCTTTCACAGGTTGTCTTAATTAAAGGGCACACCTCTAATCCTAAGCCTGTTAATAGCGGTGTTATTCAGGGCAGTGTTTTAGGCCACCTGCTTTTCCTCCTATATATAAATGATATGTTTCCGACAATACCTAATGGCACGTCGATTTTGTTCGCGGATGACATTAAGATAGTCTACACTTTTTCGCCTGGCAACCTCAGTACTACTATCCCTAAAATCTCTGCTGATTTAGCCGCTGTTGATGAATGGTGCTCAACCTGTGTAACAGCCGGTCGTGGAAAATCCCCCTTTTCCCTAGCGATTCAGTGTTTTTCCCAACATCACTCATTTCCATACACTATTGACTTGTCTTTACGAACTGGTTGTTTCTATGGAAAAATTGTTGTTTGTTCGCGCCCAGAGCGCTATTTTGGCACATCCTTGTTCAGGACCTGCGTGACGCACGTGCTGTTTGCTCACACGCTGCTATTCGGTTTCTCGTTGTTGAGACTTTGTGATCGTATTATTGAGGTTTGTATATTGTTTACGTCATTGTTTATTTTAATAATCTAGTATCGTAGAATATCACGGATAATCGTCTTTTGATTTCGGGATCCGTTGCGAATTTGGCTGCGCATTGCTCAAACATTCGTAACAATACTCAGTAGATCAATTTTGGAACGAGGAAAAATCATGCAAATGCCAAGAAAAGGATCAAAGGCAGTCGAATCCGGACAGGAAGTAATACGGCAAGTCTCTGGGGAGGTTTTGGGTACATATGATTCTTTAGTTAATGCTAGATCGCCTATTCCTGTCAGTGCTAGTTCATGTGTTATTGAAAACAATATTGATCGTAAGGATGTTGATTTATATAAGCTGAGAATACTAGAACTAGAGCAACAGTTACTTTCGGCTAGACTACAGGCGCATGAAGCAGAGAAGTGTACACAGAAACAGCGAGAGCATGAGACCAGTGACTTCGACACTTCCGATAGGTTAGGGTGCAATAAGGTAGGGAACCCCACGCCGGTCGCCGACTACAAACCACCATCGATCGATCTGCCTAGAGTGGAGTTAACGGTTTTCGACGGGCGAGCTGAGCAATACTGCAAGTTCGTCAAACAGTTCGAGACGTTCGTTGAAAACAAGGTAACCGACCCTGGGCAAAGGCTTCTTTACCTTACTCACTACTGCCGAGGCCGAGCGCGAGAAGCTATCGACGGGTGCACCATGCTCGATCCAGAACAAGGCTACACAAGGGCAAGAAAGATTCTAAGGGACTTGTTTGGCCAACCTTTCAAAGTAGCCCGTAACCTAATAGAGGGCGTGATGGCAGAGACAAAGAGAACCAAGGGCGACGTCTACACCATGGCCGACCTGGTGATCAAGATGCAGAACTGCTCAATAGCCCTCGACCATTTAGGTTACAGGGCTGACCTAGACGCCATGCACACTTTGGAAGGCATAGTCCGTCACCTCTCTCCCGAACTACAGTGTCGGTGAGCGGAAGAAGCTGAACGGATAAGCCGAGGCGACAGAGAAGCCAACTTCGAAGACCTGACTGAATACTTAGACAGGCAAACGAAGATAGCTGACAGCAGATTCGGCCGACTCATCCGGGACAGCAACCGAGCAAACAAGCCCGGTACTAGCCAAGTCCAAGCCCCTGTACGGGAACATCCAAAGTACCAGCCTTGGACCAACACACACGTCATTTCACGAGATGCTACGGCGAAACCAAATTGCAGATCCTGTGGTACTAGCCATGGCCTACCAGAATGCCCCAAGTTCGGCAACGCCACAATAGACGAACGGTGGGGAATGGCGAGGATGGCAGGAGCATGTTTCATCTGTCTCAACACCACGCACCGGGCAGCAGCCTGTAGAACAAGGAATCGATGTGGTTACGAGGGCTGCACGGGCAGACACCATCGGCTGCTGCATCAGGCGAGAGTAACCATATCCGAGGCGAGTGCCAAGCCCAGCGTGATTTGTTCAACTTCACAATCTGCCAGTAAACCGGTACGTTTAGGCGTAGTGGCCGTGGGAGTAGTGACTCCGACTGGGATAGTCAAGGCGTTGGCTTTCGTTGATAGTGGATCCGACACCACTTTAGTGAAAGAGCGGTTTGCCGACAAACACCAACTGGCTAAAGGTGCGACGTCGTTAGCAGTGAGCACGGTGGGCGGAACACAGGTAATGACTGCCGGTAGATTAAGGCTGCAACTCATCTCTCTAGACACCAACGAGGAAATTGAACCAACGGAGGCATTCACGTTAGCGGATCTCCCCATGCGAGCACCAAGGTCGGTGAACGCAATCTTGACTCGGTGGCCCCACCTGCAGGATGTAACCGTTGTAGACTGGGAAGATGATGAGGTGGATCTCCTCATCGGATGCGACGTGCCAGAGGCGCATTGGGTGCTTGACCAAAGAGTGGGCGACCGCCAGGCACCTTATGCCGTACGCACGGCTCTGGGATGGATGTTATACGGTCCAGTAGGGGTACGCGGTTCCGTGAATTACTTATCCGCCGAAACGGACCGCATAGAGTATCATCTGCAACGGCTTTATGAAAAGGAGTTTCATGACATTGGAGACGAAGGACCGACGTTGTCTCAAGAGGATCACTTCGCTCTACAAACGGTGCGGCAAGGCACTAGAGGCCTCAAAAAACAGTTCGAGGTTCCCCTCCCATGGCGCACACCGGTCGACCCGTGGACTGACAACAGAAATTATGTTCTCCAACGATTACTACGACTAAAAGAACGCTTCATTCGAGACCAGAATCTGTGGGAACGATACGCGGATTTGATGAAGCGAAACGAGGCCCTCGGTTACGTTGAAAGGGTGCCTGTCAACACCGACAGTAAAAGGGGTATCTGGTATCTGCCTCACCATCCGGTTATCAACCCCAAGAAACCCAATAAACTGCGGGTGGTTTTCGACTGCGCGGCCAAGTTTCAGGGCAAGTCGTTAAACGATCGCCTACTACAGGGGCCTGACTGGACCACACCACTGATCGATGTTTTGTGCCGTTTCAGAGTGGGTAAAGTGGCTTTGTCTGATGACATTAGGGAAATGTTCCATCAGGTGAAGATTCCGGTAGGAGAACGAGATGCTTTGCGTTTCCTGTGGTGGGAAGGGAGCGACCGGGACAACGCAGTGGTGAATTATAAGATGACCATCCACCCCTTCAGAGCCATATCGTCACCATTTTGTGCCAACTACGCCCTCCGAGAATCAGCGAACAAACATGGCGATCTAGTACATCGGACGGTGGTAGAAAGCGTCAGCAGGAACTTCTACGTCGACGACTACCTTGGGTCATTCGATGATGTGGAATCAGCTCTAGAGCAGTTCAGGGGTCTGACGAGATTGCTGGAAGAGGGCGGCTTCCATCTAACTAAATGGATGTCGAACGCTTCAGAAGTGCTGAAGGTCATCCCGTATCACGAAAAGGCCGAAAGGGTAAGAAATTTGGACGGCTCTCCACTTCCTATCGAGCGCACTTTAGGGATACAATGGGACGCGGAAACGGACGATTTTGTTTTGGAACTGAACGTTCCCGAGCTGCCAATAACCCGTCGTGGCATACTATCTGCCGTCTCAAGTTTGTTCGACCCGCTCGGTTTCGTCTCACCATGGCTGCTACCCGGAAAGATCTTGCTGCAGCGGCTGTGCCGTAAGAAAGCTGATTGGGACCAGTCACTGGACCGAGGGGACCGGCTGGACTGGGAGGAATTTTTGAACACCTTGAAGAAATTAGGGGACATAAGAATACCACGATGTTTGACTCCTGGCCATACGACACGGATTGGAGAACTACATGCTTTTTCCGATGCATCCGAAGTCGGTTATGGAGCTGTGGTGTACGGACGATGGTGCGCAGGAGATAGACAATATACCACGAGGATCCTGTTCGCCAAAGCCCGCGTTGCTCCACTGAAGTCGGTCTCAATCCCACGCCTTGAACTCAGCGCAGCCGTGTTGGCAGTCAGGGTGGTGCAAGCTGAGAAGAGATGTTTCGATCTCTACATTTGGTCGGTGAGCTTCTGGACGGATTCAGCGATAGTACTTTACTACATTAACAACGTACGTAGCCGGTTTAGTACTTTCGTTGCTAACCGGCTCACGATTATCCACGATGAATCAGACACGCACCAGTGGAGTCATGTCAGGTCTGGCGATAATCCGGCCGACCTGTGCTCCCGAGGTGCGAACAACTTCAGGCAACTGGACACGTGGACGAGAGGGCCAAACTTCCTGCAATTGCCCAAACAGAACTGGCCCGTGTTCGAATTAAAACCCCCTACGGAATTGGAACTGGAGATCAAAGGCGTAGTGATAGCAACCAACGTCGTCGAAGCGTCGTCCATTTTATCGCGACTGGTCAGGTTTTCTTCCTAGATGAAGACGCTTCGTTCGCTAGTTTGGTTAACCAGGTACAAGATAAATTTACTAGTCATGAAAGGGCTACGGCCCTCAGGTCGGATACGGGTCGGCCCGATAGGTCCCGATGAGCTAAAAGCGGCAGAGTACGATATTTTCAGAATGATACAACGCGAAGCTTTCGCCCGAGAACTCAAGAGGGCGGAAGAAGTGGGGCCGACCAATGAAGACATGCCATCTCCAAGAGGCGAGCTGAAGCGTTTAAACCCCAAACTCATCAACGGACTGCTGCGGGTGGATGGTAGGCTGACCAACGCACACCTGAACTTCGACACAAAGTATCCTATACTGCTGCCTGCGAGACAACCCGTAGTAGAGCTAATGATTCAACACGTCCACGCCATGGAGGGACATGCCGGGGAAAGTCACGTGACGAGCGTCATCCGAAAGCGTCTTTGGTTGTTGAGAGGACGCGAGACTGTAAAACGCGTAATCCGACGGTGTGTGCAATGCAGGAGACGCAATGCCACAGCAGGCAAACAACTCATGGCCCCACTACCAGAATGCAGGGCGACTACGGGCTGGTGGCCGTTCAGTGACACCGGGTTGGACTATTTCGGGCCCTTGTGGATCAAGTGCGGGAAAAGATTAGAAAAGCGATACGGATGTATCATGACGTGCATGAAATCACGTGCGGTACACCTAGAAGTCGCACATTCGATGACGACCGATTCGTTTCTACGGGCCTTGCAACGATTTATCAACCGAAGAGGCGTACCGGCCGATATATACTCAGATAATGGATCGAACTTTGTGGGCGCTCAACGGGAATTGCAGCGTTGGCACAAGAACATAAACAGGGACGAACTGCAGAATCGAACCGTGGCCTACGGCATACGCTGGCATTTCAACCCCCCACAGGCCAGTCACCGAGGCGGCATATGGGAACGCATGATCCGGTCCGCCAGACGGATATTGCTGTCAATCATGGAGCAGCAGCCGCCCGACGACGAGACCCTGAACACCGTCATGACTGAGGTGGAGCGAATCCTGAACAACCGCCCCCTGGTTCCAGTATTGAACGGCGACCCCACCCACCTGGCGCTCACCCCAAACGACTTATTGACGCTAAGGTCGAACGAGGGTTTCCAAGGGCCGGTAAACCTTCGTGGGAGCTACCTCCACGGGTGGAAGCAAGTGAACTATCTGGCCAAGGTCTTCTGGAGGCGATGGCTACGGGAGTACCTACCGGCTTTGCAGACTCGACAGAAGTGGCTGGCCAAAACAAGACCATTCAAAGTTGGGGACGTGGTTATGATCGCCGACGAACGCGCACATTTCAGCGCTTGGTCTTTGGGAGTAGTTACGGAAACCATCAAAAGCACTGACGGAATGATAAGAACGGTGAAGGTGAAGACAGCTAACGGAGTGCTCATTCGTGACATACGCAGTATTAACCTACTCGAGAGCGAAGACGGAGGAGCTGATAACCCTGAGGCCTAGTAAACCATTTTCACACCAGTAATCGAGGTGGATAAAGAAACACCATATATACCACACAATCTCCGTCAAACACGTTAAGGTGCTCGCGGTCCTTTCGTTGACATTACAGAAGGTTCTTTCCGATATGTGGTGATGAGTGCGATTCCATTATACATCCCGATACATACACGCATGCACGACGCACTCTACATCCCGTAAACCCATCATACATGTGACAGTGTTCTTTGTTTGCTTTTTGTTGACGCTACCGAATGCCCCTTGCATATGTGGAAGTAGCGGAGCTCAGGTCACACATGCATGCTACATTTACTCGTTTTCTTGCCACGCGGTCTTTTGTTGACATTGCAGAAAGTCCTCCTTTGATGTGTAGTCATACCTGTGATTTCATTGTAACCCCGGCACACAGACACACGCACACACACACACACTCAAGCGCGTACATCCAGGACCGGACGGCCCCTTACGAGGACAACGTCTATGTGACCATTCACGCCCGCCATCGGTCATTTGGTCTTGTGGAAGATGTAGACTAGCCTCACTTCTATGTATCCAATGAATTAGGTGCGACCAGTAGTAGAACGTTGACGACGAGCATTAGACGCGTGCACTGACAGCAGGGCCTAGGCAGGTAGGAAGAATCAGTACCTTTATACCGAACCTTTGACTCTGCTAAGGATCCAGGAGGATTTTGGTGGGCGGTATAACAGCCGGTCGTGGAAAATCCCCCTTTTCCCTAGCGATTCAGTGTTTTTCCCAACATCACTCATTTCCATACACTATTGACTTGTCTTTACGAACTGGTTGTTTCTATGGAAAAATTGTTGTTTGTTCGCGCCCAGAGCGCTACTTTGGCACATCCTTGTTCAGGACCTGCGTGACGCACGTGCTGTCTGCTCACACGCTGCTATTCGGTTTCTCGTTATTGAGTCCTTGTGATCGTATTATTGAGGTTTGTATATTGTTTATGTCATTGTTTATTTTAATAATCTAGTATCGTAGAATATCACGGATAATCGTCTTTTGATTTCGGGATCCGTTGCGAATTTGGCTACGCATTGCTCAAACGTTCGTAACAACCTGGGCGATGAAATTCTCCGCCTACAAGTGCATTTTTCTTACTTACAAATGCAAGGTTCCTCCTGGTTCTTTATGCATTGGCGGTTCACCCATCGACGGCCAGCCCTTAGTAAGAGACCATGGCTTATGTTATTCTTGCTCTTTCAACTTCTCGGAACATGCTGTTATCCAAACGGCGAAGGCTAAAATGTGTCTTGGTCTTCTGTTCGGATCTTTTCAGCTTAGGCAGAGCATTCTCTACATGTACAAAGTACATGCCAGACCCCTTCTCGAATAATGTCCCCTTATCTTCACTAGTGTGCAAAAGTCCGGTAGGATTATTATCGAACGTATTCAAAGAAGATTCACAAAACAGCTTATCGGTTGGTCGTCCAACTTAAACTACAGGGAACGATGCTTATCTATCAAAATCGAACAATTATGGCCTCGTCGCATGAAGCTAAATCTGGTATTTTTGTATAAGCTATTGACTAAGCAGTTCTATTCTTCCAACCAGTTGTGCTTCCCCCTGGATACTGGATATTCACTCCGTAATAGACAGTATACTATTACCACACCCTCCGCGAGGACTGTTCTACACTCTAAGTTCTTTCTCTTCACGTACCCCAGAATCTGGAATAAGCTTCCCTTGCACATCAGATCTTCTCAGTCAAGGTATGCATTCGTGCATGCTATCGATAAATTCCTTTCTGTCCCAACTGTTTTGCGCTTATTCAACGTTCACATAACCGAAAGTCAAGCTTACGAGACAGGCCTCGACTTCTAAGCCATTGCTCTGCTTTCCCTCTTTACTTTACCTTCCTAAATAACCTCACCGCTTTTGAAATTCTGATTGCTTTGTTTGACCGCTTCTCCTAGACTTCGCCATCGACATATGTAAAGCATGTATGAGTCCACGAACCGGTTTTCCATAACAATTTATAGGATCCTGCCAATTCAACTTTGAAATAAATCCTTCCAGATGCGCTCGCATTTATAGAAACCACCGTATTACTCCCTAAAGATTTTCAATATGTCTCACCCGCTCCACGATTTATTACCTTTATCTAGTTATATCACATCTGCGGCCCTGAAACCAACCTCAACAGCGCTATAAAAACGGCATCAGTAACCAACCCCTGGTCGGATTTAAATATATATATATATCTATATATATGTATATATGTACATGTATATATATATACTCACTGCTGCCCTATAATTTTTAGCACTAGCATGGTGAGTAACCCAACGCTCCTCGATATATCTTAGCTTACAGTGCCTCTTTTCCGCACCAGGTCCCACCACACATAATTCCCTCACCACCTCTGCGATTTCGAACTGGAAAATCCAGTCCGATTTATCTCACTTGGCGAGGCTCACTAACTGAACTCAACACCCAGTTATGACGTCACCATTTTTGCTCCCACCCTATCCCCGAGCTAAGTTTCCTCTGTAATTCCATGCAGAACTTAGTCTTTACTCCTGCTCAATGACCACTCTAGACGAAATACTAACATTCCCATTGAATAATTTAGCCACATTTAGGCGTTTCCCTTTTAGTCTCACGTTTCATGGCCTCTATCTACCTTAGGGATCCGCTGCACCGATGAGGCCGTGCTTAACTTTTGTTCTTCTTTCCGTTAACCGTTGATCCTCAGCTGGGCTATGCCCAGACTGCGTCTCTCTATCCCACTTCCCTTGCCACAGTCTTTTGTGTCCGAACGCTTTCGCATGACCCGTCTGATGATCTCACCCACGTATACAGCTATATATATATATATATATATATATATATATATATATATATATATATATATACCTTGGGTATGCTCCACTCACTTTTCTCCTCCTTCCTAACTAGAATGTGCCAATTTACAACATAATTCGCATACATATAAATAAAACCGTTCCGTCCCTTAGCGACAGGTGCTCGCTTTCACTTAATTCCTGTCTCGGGCTAGAACTCAGCCATCCCATCCTGCTTTTCTTGCGCCCTTCTCGTACGCTGAAGCCTTGCCACACGGATTACCATTCCTTAGTAACTAGGCTTCACTTCTCTGCGCATACGCTCATGGTAAGTTAAGACCCCATTCCAACCGGAATCCGTATACCTCTGATTTCTCTTGACCCTGCGGAATACCAGCACGTTTGCTCCCACGTGAAAAATCCTCACCTTAACACCCAGTGTTTTTATCCCTTTTCACTGTTTGCCGTCCTAGACCACAGCGGGTGAACTGACCAGACTGTTATCTTCCTATATTCTCATTCTTCTTCCAGACCATACCATCTACTATAGTTTTATTCCTGGTTCCCAAATGGACACTCTCTTCCCAATCGCCACCTGCCTGATATCGCCATAAATCTCTACTATCACCCAACTACCCTAGAAAGCTACCAGTCTCCGTCTAGAGATCCCTAATAGACCGGTCCACTAGCCAAACGATAACTAATTGTTCGGATAACAAAATGTTTATTTTCTTGTTTCCATCAAATCGATAATCATAACCCACAGCTGGAACACTCTCCAGACTGCCGCACTCCTGATCTCCTTCAGATCGCATTGGTTACTTGGGTAGCCATCGGCCAAATCGACGTTTATTCCGGATTACCATAAGGACTGGACGATTTGATCAACGGTTTAAACCTATACTCTAGCCTGCTGACTTTACATGGGGCACCGTACACGGATTAACAGAACCTCACGAAAGTCTCACCGGATCGCAGAGGTGATTCCTGACACCAACCACCAACTCACATCCGCTCAACGTTCATTCCCAATAATCCAACCCAACAGTTCAATTCTTTCCACGTTGCAGTAAGAAACCAATGACCGGAACCCAGCCGTCGCCGCTGTCCACTTCGTCAAACCAGCCCTTTTTTACCTGCTACCCTCAACATTCTACCTGCCACCGCCTGCAACCAAGGTCTTTATGGAACAGAATACCAGCCATCTGCAGCCAACCGGGATTTGGTTAACAACTTTCTATCACATACAAAAAAATTTACACTCTTCCAACCATTGGCGTTTGTCTCCACTAATCCGTTTCATGGACGGCTTTTCTTCAAAAGTCCGTTATACGTCCGTACACCATTCATGCTCTTCAAAAGTTCACTGAAATCCCTGCGAAGCATTTTGCCTTCATGTGAATTTCCATATAACACTGAAATCACCTGCATAAGAGGTCCGTTTTATTATCACCTTTGACTCACTTTCCTTTATTTCACATGCTTCCTCCACAATTAGTTACCCAATGCTGGATCAGTGTCCAATATTCCGCTGGTATATCTGACTGCACGTTGAAAGCCCCATGCTTACTTTACTTTAATTTAGTTCTTTGGCATCTCTTCCTCCCGGTTACTCGTTAGTGACCGTCCAACTGTCGCTTATATCAGCAATCCCAAGATTGCCCAGCCATCCACACCGCCCCGATAGTGTCTAGACATACGGGCTTAAATATTGCCCGACTGAAGTTGTGGGATTGTTATATGTGAAACGGTTTGAACAGATGAGTCGTTGTTCGTAGAAAATGAGATTGACGTGAAATATTATAGTGTGATATTTGTTTGAGTGTGTGGTATGAGAGTATATAAGAGATGTGATCAAGGTTATCACCGCAGTTGGCCGTCATGGTGTCCGGCGCTGCTGGCCCGGCTGCTGTCGATGATTCTGGAACGTTCGCTCGCTTGGTTCGTGATGTGTACACAAGCCTTTCAGATTTTGATAATGATTCCCGTGTTCTTCGGAGGGAAACTTTAACTTCTTTTTATATTTATGATAGTGAAAGTGGTTCAAAGTGGCTGCGCACGCATCCCGGTGTCTTTCCGAAATCGTTTTCTTACTATCGTGTAAAATACTGTTGCGTGCACAACTGCAGGCCTCAAATGGCTGCCACAAGGTGAGTGTAGTGGTGCGCATATGTTATAATTCTCTCAGATACCGTAGTACCCACTGTCTTGCATTTGTCGTTGTCCGTGCTGTTGGATCTCAGTAGAAGTTGGTGAACAAGTGCTTGTTACATAATCACGACTTCCATCTCTTCAGTGACAAGATGTATGCTAAGAGTAGGAGACTAACTGCTGATCAGGAGACAGAGGTTGCCAGAATGATGGCAACTTTTCATAATGCTAGTGAAATGTGTACTTACGCTCGGAACAACTTTAAGGGCTAGGCAAGTGCATCTCGATGCTCGTTCGGATGCACTGAAGATGAAAGAGATGGTAGAAGATAAGGGGGATTTGCGTATAGTGTCGGAGGACGGGGTTGTGAGGTACGTTTTCTACGTGCCTCATTCGGTTAAACTGTTAGTGACTAGGTTCTGTGAGGTAGTGCTGGCTGACGCAACACATCAGTCAAACCGGGGTGGGTACATCTTATGGCAAGCAATGTTCATAGATGAGAGCGGTTTAGGTACGTCTTTTTTCTGCGCCATTCTTCCGAATGAGAGTGGCGTAAGTTACAGTCGTGCCATTAAAGAAATGAAGGAGCAGTTACCCGTGTCTGTCAAGCCGAAAAGCATCATTGTAAACCGAAGCCTTGCACAGTATTCCGCCTTTCGGGAATCATACCCCGAATCTCGGATACTGTTTTGTCAGCTCAGTGTGCTTCGTGATATCAAGAAGCTCTGCTTTCAGCTCAGTCATGTGACTGTGAACGACAAACGACGCATCCATCAGTGGATGCGAAACATGGTTTATGCGTCTACGAAGGTGCTTTTAGATAGGTTCAAGGCTACAATGGCCAGCCACAGCCCAATGGCGTCTGCATATCTAAGTGGGACTTGGTTACCCTACCAAGACACGTAGGCTGCTTAGAGCTTTACGTGGGCAACCTCGTTTGGGACGTTCACGACCAACGAGGCGGAAGTTGAGAATAGGTATTTGAAGGCAGGGTTATCCACCAGGTCCTCCCTGGTGGATGTCTTCGCCCGGATCCTGAAGCGATCCAAGGAGTTGGAGGAAGGCAGTCGTAGACGGATTGGGAAGGAGTTAGTCGGTTCTTTTAAGCCAGCAACGGGGTTCCATATGTATTCCGATTACCTTGGACTGCTTACCGGCTTTGCCCGTGGAGCCGTTCAAAAGCACATCAGTAGGCATGCCGTTCGCAAAGTCACCATTCTGGCCGCTGGAGTGTTAAGTGTGTACGGGCCTGTGCGGCTGTGGTAACCGTGGGGGTTAATCCAGCTTGCACATGTCCCTTTTCTAAGCAATGGTTGCTACTATGCAGCCACATTGTTGCCGTTGCCATTGCCATTAAGAACGACCTATGCAAGCTTCCTGTTCGTCTTTGGGCAACGAAGACGGGCAGCTTGTTCATTCGTACGTTGCCTGTTTTTATGAGAGCTACGGTAGTAGAAAGTCCGGCCAGAATTAGTCCCAGTAAAAATTTGTCCATAAGTGAGGAATTAGGGAAGGACATTGCCCTAGCCTTGAACAGTTTGGGGTACACGAAGTTCACGGAACTAGTACCCCAATTGAGAGATTTGGCTCGAGTATTAGGTTCAGGAAAGGATGTAGAGTTCTCCTGTAGGGATAGAGCCCAAAATATAAGCGTAGCTTTAGGCAACGACACTTTGGTTTCTCAATTTATCAGCGGCGTTCCCAGGAACATCTTTTCCCGTAATCCAACTGTTGAACCAGCTTCAAGCACATCGCAGCACACGGCAGTCCAGCCGTCTTCAAAAAGTAAGGCTGCCCTGACCCTTAGAAATACCGATGATGCAGATTTGCAAATCATCGGTGACCCACCACAGCTAGGGCATTTTCCGACAGCTGAGGACGACGACCTCGGCGCAGTACAGACTACATGAGAAAAGGAAACGTTTCGACCTGGCCTGTTCCCTCATACTCCAAGGCATTTGCAGCATATGCCACATGGAAGACCCATCCATGGACCTGGACGAAACGACTAATTGGGTCCAATGCTGCAAATGCACTCGATGGGCGCATTACCAGTGTGCCAATTTTCAAAACGAAGAAAACTACCTTTGCGTGCATTGCATGTCGCAGCCACGTAAGTGAAACAAAATTCAAGAGCACTAAATCGATTTTTGCAGTTTGAAACCGGCAAGAGAATGGGGAGAGGATACCCCTTCGGTCGAGTCTTTAGCAATTGACTCACTCGGTCGAGTCGTGAGTAAAACCATCAATCGTTAGATCACCTCAGAGGTGCGGAGCACAAACGTTTTCCAGCTGGAACTATCCAGTTGGCTTTGGTTAACCTCACGACCCTCTCTTAGGTTAAATAATCAAATAAAAACTTCCAATTCACTTCGCCGAGTTTTCTTTGCTTTTTTGCACAAGTCGGAACTTTTGGTTCGTTGCCCGTTCCGTAGGTCACTAGCCACGGGTGGTTCACAAGTGTAGCAGTAGAAAATTCATACGAGACCCGAAGAGCTTCAGTAGGGTCCGCTTACATGCTGACAGCGGTTGTTCGCATATATACAGAGATATATGGCAACCTGGGTGTGCTTACGTGTAAAAGAATCATATATATATATTTATATATGTATATAAATACATATATATGTATATATGTATATATAATTATGTACATATATGTATACATATAAATAAAGTCATACACATATATATGTATATACACACATGTGTGTATATATATACATATATATATATATATACATATATATGCATATACATATATATAAATATGAATATTCGGTTACCTGGGTTTGCTTACGTGCAAATGAATCATATATATATACATATACATTTGCGTATGATCGCATGCACGTAAACAACAAGTCAAACCTGGAAACAACAGTTCCCCTTACTTTTCCGGGAAAATAACCCGATTCAATTTATCGTCTACACTTCGAGGCTTTCAACGTTACACGGTACCAGTTATCGTGGGCTGTACCTTTGCAGTTATCGTGGACTGTACAAGTCACCAAACTAGGTATAATTTATCGCGTGCTTTCGAAAGCTGCGCCAGAAGTAGCGCTTTTGCGCCCCTGTATGTTCAGATTACACCCCCACCTGGCCTTGACTTTTCAAACTCATCGGGCAAACATTTGAATCCGTCCATGGGTCCATTTAAACCTAGTACATTTCCTTTGGTGTGCAAACACTTGCCTACTTTCATCCCACGTTACTCCCCATTCTTAGCCCGTTTGTTCAACTCCTGTCATGTAAATTTCTACTTTTTCAAGGGTTTTGTCTGCTTATTCCATCACTTGTAAACAGCTGATCATGCACCTGGCATGCCTCGGGCGTCTCCAAAATAAACTATTATTATTATTATTATTATTATTATTATTATTATTATTATTATTATTATTATTATTATTATTATTCTGAGACAAGTTGTCTGTTCAAATTTTACGCCTACCAGCCGTCCGTTGCGCTCCTAATCATTAACCTTATCGTTGGCCCATAACAGTCCTTTGCCACTGCACTCCGGTTCTTAATGTCCCTCATGGATTTACTCATAATTATTTGCACCGACTCTGTCTACTCTTTCCGTCTTGTCCAATTGTTAGTTCAAACCAACCCTAAGGATGTTCCGTCGCCGGACAGCCCTCTTGTCGTTTCTGTTTGCAATTCAGTTCTAAAAGGTAACCCCCAACTTTCCACCGGCCCAGTTCCGAAACTGCCGGTTCTATCAGTAACCTGCGCCGTTGCTTGATATTGCTGTTTTATATTTCCCCAGACCCTCAGCTAAAAGAACCGACGGACTACAACCTCTTTTCCATTTTTATTCCAGAACATGTACTAAGTGGACCCTTCTTATTTACCCCATCAGATGAATACCGACCTGGCACTTTCTTTTCGCTGAAAGCAACAACGGAATCATTGATGAGAAGCCCACTTTCTGTGATCCATAGACCACATTGGCTAACAACCCGGCTTCTAAATCCTGTGAAGGGTTTTATAATTGCCTGTCACCCGCTTGCTTCCCCGACGGCCTTGGTTTACAGGACCCCTGAAACCCACCTCCTCTATCGTGGACAGCTCGAAGTCAACGCACCAATGCAACTCATTCTAAGCTAAGTGGTGCTTGGCGCTGTCAGATAAGTCGCCCTGGCCGGCACGTGCCGGGCGTGCAGGACGTCTGCAGCGACGCACGGGGTATCCAGGTCGGCGGATCGCACCTCCCGCCACGAGGAATGGTCTGCGGGTTAATTGCCTACTGTACGGTCAGTCCCATCAACCAGCACCTTATGCGGATCACAAAAATAGTTTTTATGCTCGCGATGCTGCCGTGGGCCTTATTGGCGCGATCCTTTCCAGTCGTCACCGTCCTTCATGGAGCTAGCCGTTAGTGTGACCATTATAACTCATTTTTTAAGTCCGGTGAAATTTACCTCTCTCCTTTTGTCCCAAGCAGTTTACAGCTTTTACCTGTAGCTGCCACCCTTTCTTCCTTGGTGCGCCATGATCGTTTTCTTACGTACTCTTCGATTTTTTTGATGTTTTTCGTTGGCCACCTTCCTTGATTTTCATGCTTGAACATTCTCTGATCCCTTCCGTAAATACGTCCGTTTTCCTTGTTGGGACCCGCCGCTACGTTTCAACTATTGGCACGCTGACAGTCACTTTCGAGCTCGTGACCATAACCGTTGAACCATGCCCTTCGATGGAATATCGCTCCGTGGTCCTCTGACAGCCACTGATTTTATTGTTGGCATCCGCTCTCCACATCAGTTTAATTGTTCGCTTACACTTTAATGTTCCACTGATTCACCTTGATCTTGCAGAGCACCATGTCTTATCCATATCTGTACATCTGACATATTTATCCCGCAGCATCGCCGCTCTGCTCCTATCACCTAGCTAACCTGTCAAAATGCTCGGCAAAGAGGTACACTTGTCTTCCATCCACCCTGTCATCACTTTTGCACGTCATTCGCCCCCATAATCGCCGTACAGAGTTTCACATATCGTTTTCAGAGGATTGGTCTACAGTGTGATGGTAATGAAGTAGCAGCCATGCAAATTTGATTCCATTTACTACACCAGTTACAAGTTACCTTCTTCACGTTGATATGTCAACATCCATCTACTATATAGAAAAAATTGCCAAATTCGCTTTTGTTTTCTTCTGAGCCTTCCTTCCATGATCACTATTGCAGTCTCTCTCCCCCCGGATGTGGTATTCGTTCGCTGTGTGGCAGATTTTGTCCGTAAGCAGCTTCCACTTCCCACCACAATCTTCGCTGACTGATTTATTTTATTCCGTAGCTGATGCTCTACTCCCACCTTATTATCAGATACACGCCAAGGGGCTTTATTCATCTGCCCTTATTGAATGATGCACTTAAAAAGACTCTAATAATGCACACTTACATCTAACATATCTCTCCTTTCGTACGCTATACACCTGTGCAGTCGCAGCAGATGAGCACTCCGTATTGTTATGCTACCCAACTTCCATTTATAAGTCAAAATTTCATGACACACCCAATGTAGAATAAAAAATTCGACGCACGTTTACCTGTTTTCTTTCCGGCCATCGCTTTCCTCACCACTCTGGTGGTCTTTCTCTTTCATTAGACCTGTAATTATTTTTGCCACACATCAGAATTCACCAGTACCCGGTTGTCTACTTCTACCACCACCTCGGCCGAATTAAGTTTTCATTCTGTGTCGGACGTTCCATTCCTTTTTTGGCTCGAACCTAATTTTTATGCAGCTCTGTTCCTCGGCCGCTATATTTTGCTCAGCCTACCGTACGGTCATTATTACACTTATCTGCCGTTTCCTCCGTTAAAACCTTTGCAGGCTATTCACCTCTACAACCCCTTACAACCCATCCCAGATCGGTCTCCCACCATGAGCCCCTTTTCCACGTTGATACCAAGTGGGGTACCTGCTACAAAGCGAACAGTTCGCTATAAGGTTGCCGTTTTACTCCAACCCTTTTCTTTACCACCGCTCTCGCATTCTTTCTCCCACTCCTCGCCGGATTTGTCCTCATTTTGTTCAGCTAACTCCATCGTTATCCTGAAACCATTTTTTTCGCCACATTGGTTGACTGATTCATTAAGTTCTACTCCCGATGTTTTGTTCCCGTACTTTATCGAGTTTTCTATGCATAAACCTTCCATACTCTGCAGTGCACTAGTGTATTTATATTTCCGTTGCTAAATTCTTCCCCTCTCAAAGGATACACTAACTATTCCTTGATTATATTTGATTCTCCAGCTGTTGCCATCATTTTCTGTAACATTTATGCCTATACTCCATTTTTTCAACAGTCTTCATTTGGCTTTAGCCGGATGGAGCACTGGCCCTCAGTTTTGAACTTGCTAGTTTCACCGTTCTCTTTAAACTCGTCCCATGGCCAAGTAACGGTTTTTAACTAAAACTCCTCCCGGCCATCATCCATCCGCTTGGCTGATCTTTTCACTAAGCTATATCCTTGTCCCTTATGCGTTTCATCTTGTCCTAACTATCTCTTAGATCAGTCATTCAGGTAAACCTTTTTTCCGATTGTGGTTGACGCTCAGCAGGGAAGTACCCAGAGTACCTCTCTCCAGTACTTCCTCTCCAGGCTCCAAGTGTGCGGTGCCCAAACCGGATAACCTTCTAACGATCTCAAAACTGGCTGCTTCCAACTTGACCGAGGCTTCGGGATTGAGAAACTTCTAACGGGCATCGAAAGACTGCTGCCAAGAGGCTTCAACCCGCAGGACCGCTAGCAACACGAAAAAATGGACGTCCGAGATTGTGCCTTCGATCAAACCCCTAAGATATACACTTGTTCTGATTCAGGCGAAGTTCGACGCGGTCGGATCAACCGGGTTGACCGACGAGCATTGCGTTTTCAAAGGTCTCTGCAACGATGATCAGGTGCCGACCCCTCGTGCTTGCTTCACAAGAAGCCTTTAGAGCGGGGTTTTCAGGTCACGGCTAGTTCCACCCAATGGTACCTGATGTGGATCGTCAAGTTAGGTTTTTCTTGCTGCGCTGTTCCTCATGCACCGTGTTCTCATCTACTTTCACGGTGCACTTATTTGGCACTTCAGAATGGCCGTAATTACCTACTCTTCGTGTTCTCGGGGAAACACATTATTTTGTTTTTGCTCATTCTGCTATTCGCAGCTTTTACCTCTGGACATATTTTTCCTTGGTGCACAACCATGGTGTTATTTTGCGACTTTTGAATTTGCCCCCTTGTATTACCCCCCAGAGTGCTTTCCAAACCTAAGCCACAACACTCGCCTTCCCCTTTTGGAATCTTGTTCATTCTCGCAAACAGAAATCGTTACTTTCATCATTGCGGCATCCATTTACACTCTAGTCATTGCTATGCAATGCTGAAAAACGAACCCCGAATGCCGTCACCTTTTAAAACTCATCTCCGAAATCTTGCTGCTGCCACCGACCTTATTATCGAATGTTAGCTGTCCCGGTTAGTTCAACCGGTGATCCGTAATAAGTTCTCTTATCGCATCATTCCAATCATATGGAAAACCATATCCTCTCTTTTGTTTCTCTCAAGAGACCAATTCGTTCAGCAGACACTGTTCTCTGTTGATATCCTGAGATCAGGGAGAAAAATAATCGATTCACTTCCAACTCCTCTCTCTGGGCGCTTCTTTCATATCTTTTCAAGCAGTACTGGCTGACACGATAACTACTCTGAACCTATCTAGCCATTTGGTTCTGTATTTTCTCCTTCTCCGTCGTTACCTCAAGAAAAAAACCATGGCTTCAGTTTTATTGTCCCCATCTGTCCATTTATAATTACAACTTTTTCAGTCTCATTGCTATATGTGACCATTTCGATTGGAATGTATCTTTTAGTTTTCGCCCACAAACACTTATCAAAAGTTTGGTTGATAGATTTACTTAATTTCACGACTGATTCGTTGTCCCATGGCTCATGCCTCCGGCTGGTGGAGCTTCCGCCACGGACGAGCTGTGTCTCATTCCTGGTCAGCAGTCCTTTTGGTCCCTCTACTGTTTCTGTCAAGCCTCCGGTTGCCCTGCTGAACCTTGGCGAGTCAAAGCCTGGCAATGCTAGCCTGTCCTTACACCGCAGTCCCCTCAGGTCAGATGGCATTCTTGTGGACTTCCTTCGACTCCTTTCTGGTGCAGGAGTTTTGCAACTTAGTGAAGGGCTTGGATCTGGACCAGGTACTCTGGAAGGGGTGGCTCTGGGCCTTGTAAAGAAGTACAATGACTCATGGGTCACTTAAAGCCCCTGTTCCGCACAGTTGGTGCATAGCTATTTTCGCCTTGCTGGATAACATAAGACCTTGTACCTATGGCTCAAAATTGCTTTTCACAACTGTCCCTTAATCCATGATTCCTGTCTGCTGTGTTGTTGGCTCAGGGCCGCCCAGATTTGGGTGTCGGATAGGTTGAGTGTACCCCACGATTTTCACACCAAGTACGAAGGTAAATCATGGTGACCGATGGATGCTCGGTAGGTCATTCAAATATACCAGGGAGGGTACCGGACCAAACAGTGACCTCTGAGTCACCCCACTAGTGGTCACTGCCATCATGTACTTGGCTTCCTCAACCTTCGCATAGAGCTAGCGGTCACGCAGATGGGCCTGCGACCAGTTCGTCTGCCCCGCAACTACTTTTAGAAGGCCACTTTGTTCAGCAGATGCCTCGTAAAAGTCAAGGTGGCACAATTCAACGACGTTGAAAAACAGAAAAATGAATGTGCCCAGATTAGCAGTGGTTCACATTGTTAGCTCCAGGCAAGAGGAACTTTCCCTAGCAGCGTCCGGTCGTACCAGAGATGGCTGAAAAGGTTCAGCCACCGCAGGGTTGGATAGTTCGGGGTAGAGCATGTAAATCACCATGGTCTTTGGTTTTATTCTTCTGAACTCCCCACCCCTCAGCATCATTAGGCTGGAGTATCCGACAATGAGTGTGCACGGCCTGAACTTCTTACCCTGTCCTGGGGGCAGCCAGGGATGGATGGAAGCATGAACCCGTGGGAGTTAGTGTTTACGGATACGGGCACCCTGGTGTGGGCACCCACCTGGTGGCTGCGGATAAGCGCGATCAGTGTCCTCACGAAAAGTGACCTAAGCACTACCCAGAGGAAAACTTTAAAAGGTGGAGTATGGATCTGAATCTACTTCCGGGAGGGTCAGGTACCGCCGTAGGCCAGACTCGCTTTTCTCTGAAGGTCATCGAAACTACCTGTCCTGTAAGTCAAAATAGCTCGGGGCGAAAACAGTTGGTTGGAAGCGAGATTCTGTAGATTCGAATTTGATATGATTGCAATAAAAGATACTTAGTTCGGACCGTACCAAGATATCAGAGGTGCCTACCAGCTGACTTACTTCCTCAGCAGGATGGAAAGGCAGAGAACACAGGGCAGAGATATGTTATTGCTCAAAGCACAGCAGCATCTTCAGCGTGAGCGAACTCAGCCTGGATTACACAAAGTGCAAGCCTCAGCAGCCCTAGTTAACCTAAACAGCCCAGACCAAACAATAGCTTACGTACACCGAAGCCCCCGCTCCAGCTGCAGGTAGGATGCACAGCTGATTCGCCGTATAAATGACCATCATTGGGAGCATTTTGTGCGTCAATCAAGAGAACACTCGAATTGTTGTTCATGGACTTGCTTCACAGGAAGGGTTTGCAGCAGCTCCTTAAGGGAGAAACAAGGTGGAGGAATGGGCAGGGATCCTCTAGCCTAGACCTGGCCGTAACCAAATGCCTAGGGTTATTGCAAACCCAACCGTGGAGGGTTCGCTGGGAAAGGGCGACCACGGAGTGCTGAGACTGGTGGTTAACTAACAGAAGTCTTGTTCTCCAGACAAGTTCAGACGCAGCTTCCAAAAGTTGACACAGAGTTCCTACTAGAGTTTAGGGGATCGGTAAACTGGTGAGCGGGAGGAGGGAAAACTGCGTCGGGGGCAGTGCTGTTGCTTCCGGGGCAGTATGCAACGTTTGACAGGCCAGATAGCTTCACTCAGAAGGGTGCGAGGTCAAGGGGCCAGATCACAGTAGACTAAGAGGAAAAGATAGGGTGAGAAATACAGAATAGTTGCAGCCGTCGTAACTTTGTGGAGTGTGAAGCCACGGAGGTAGGTTTTGTGGTTATGCAGCCAACAGGTAGTAAGTAATACGAAGAAAAACTGGCGAGGCAGGCTGAAATAAGTCTTAAGAGGTGTTCTAATTACACGCAGCCGAGGTCGGCCCTAAGAATGTCAGTCGGAACATAAAGGACTACCAAAGAAAACAAGCCATACCCAGCCCTAAAAAGATGGATGAGCCCGTGTTTTTCTTCCCACGGGTCTACAGACGAGACAGAGATGTATCAGGCTAACCCTCAAACGACCAGACCCGTGTCCCTTTCGTAATGGTACTACAGTGGACATCTCAGAAGTAGCAATTATCTTGGGCAGGTTTGATAGATCAAAAGCTGTAGGGCCTGATGCTGTTCATCAGGCCACCCTGAAGCCTCTAGCTGGCGTGACTCGGACAGGGAGGGTTCTTTGGCCTACCGTCTGGTGAGCCCCCCTCAGCAGTCTTTAAAGTGATGCAAAGAAATTTGAGGAACGAAATAGTGACAAAAATTAGCTATCCGGAAAAAAGTTCCGTTTATCCCCACAGCTAGCGACAGAGATATCTCGATTATCGGCAGTTATTCGTTCGTTTTTAAAGCTTGTTCCACCAATAGGTTGCTCGATTTACAATGTACCAAACGAAAGTCTCTTTCCGACCAACCAGGAATGGCCACTGATGTGGTGGATCAAAAACTTATCCCGAAAAATCCTTTCTATTTTGGAAGGCTTTTAATTGCCCTTTGGACGTTAACTGTGCCCCCTGTTCGACAGACGAATAAAATGCTTTGCCGGATTCACTCTCGTCGTCATCATTTTTCGTTTCTATGTCTTCTCCTTCTTCGCCAACTCCGTCGGTTCCCTTCTCCTCGTTATCACTTTCTTCGGATCATTTCTGATGAATCCCATTCCCTCTTGTCCGACTACTTGAAATGTGTATTAGTTATGGTTTCTTTGGTACGCGCGATAGCACCTCTTGTTCTGCCGAGGACGCTTCTGTCGGTTTAATAGGTTGAATCCTGACAGTGTTGTCTGGCTTGAGTGGACGCAGTGGTTTGTTGCCCCAATCGTAAAGTCCCTTTGAACCTAGATTTCCCTTTCGCTTTACTTTTGAATACTAAAGTCTCCGGGATATTGAGGAAGGGCAAACCGGCTCGAACGTGTAGGATCGTACGCATCCGCTTGCCAAATGTGCTTTTCTACAGAGCCTGTTTTCATTGCCGCCGGAGGCATATTTCGAAGCTCAAGCAGAGAGATAAGCGGATCACTGCCGCCAGCCTTGCACTTCACGGGTGCCTTCTTCGCCAGTCTGATAGTGCTCTCTGCTTCACCTTTGGACTGACTGTGGATGGGACTGGTAGCGGGAAGTTTGAAGCTCCACATTTCCGAAAAATGCCGGAGTTCTGTGCTGCGAAAATGAGGCCCGGCTCCGGAAGATACTCGATCCGAGACCCCATGTCGGGCAAAATTGGCCCGCTGTTTGCTGATAATTTCCACTGTATTTTCCTGTTCTTAAGGGGTCCACTTTGAAGAACTCGCCAGTTATCGACGATCATTACGTAACAGTCACAATAATGGTATAAGAGGTCCAAAGCTATTTCCGGCCAGGGTACGCTAGGTGATGGGCGCCACTCCATCGGTTCTCCCGTTTGGCCTTGATCAAATTTTCTGCATGGTTTGCCAATTGCTACCATCAGTTTAACCTGTTCCGCCATAAACAACCTGTAGATTTTCTCTGGCTCGGCTGGTGCTTTCGTTGACTCCCGCTTGAGAACAGTGTAACTGGCGCAGTGTCGTTCCGAAATGCTTGTGGCACCACAAAAAGTTCACCTCACAAAATCTGCTCATCCTCAGTAGCCAGCTCGTCACAAAATTTGAAATAAGGTTAAACTTTTGTCAGTACAGTTCTTTTGTTTTCCGGCCAACCCTGAGCCATAGCTCCCTTCAGGGGCTGTGGACAAGGATCTGCCATAGTGGCCTTCTGCATCTGGGTAGTTCAATTTCTGTAGCCTCCAATGCGCTTTCACCTTTCCACTTCTGCTTTCGTCTTCCTTATCCGGAGCTTGTGACAGTGCGCCAACAACAAGCATCTGTTTTTCCTGCTGATAATGTAGTTCGTGGTTTTACTTTTGGGGACATAATAAATGGATTAAAATGTTTCTGGCGCTCGATTGTGCGACTTATCCGTGATCATGATCAATGGCTTGTTTTGTGAGTATGTGTGCAAGTCGGCCAAAAGTGTAGTCATTTTACTCCTTCGGGGCCTAATCGACAGTCATCAGTTCTTTTTTAATTTGCGCATATGTCTGTTTAAAACAGTCAAGCCCTACTAAGCTGGCGAGGTCCGCCTCCGCCATGTACCAGGAAGACCCCTAAAACTTAATGACTGCCATCACATATAGTGCAAAAAGGTAAGGAGTGATTGCAATGTGCTGGGACTGAGGCCTTCACTATAACCTGCTTTACGCAATCAAAAGCTGTTCCTCTTATCTGCCACATCCACTTTTCCCCCTTATATGCTGGTCGAGGATCGGTCTTGTTAGTTCCACTACCTCCAGTAGGTCTGCTCAGATAGCTGGTAATTGCGCCAAAACCCGAGGCGCCTTCCTTATCCGCTGGAGTAGGCACGTCTACTACCGTGCTTACCAGCTTGATCCAGCTTGATCCCTGCGCTTGTGGCGGCTTGGCCGTGGAACTCGAAATCTGTTCGACAAAATGTCAACTCGTATCTTCTTAGTTTAATTTCATCACGGATACATCTTTACAAGAAAGAATCGAACCTTCTCTTGTGTTCCTCGAGCCTTTTGCCGAAGGCTGGAATATCACCTGTTGCGCTGAGAACTCCAGGCAAGTCGTCTCGCGCTTGGGGAGTCTTCCGGAACATTTTGCTGGTTGCCTTCAGGTTATAAATTAACCTCAACCAGGACATTTATTGATATTGGAATGTTAGTCTGACGCTCAACGTCATCACTCCAAAAATGTTTCCAACTTTCTCACAGAAAAAGGGGATGTTTTTCCGAGGAATGTAAACTTTATCAGACAAACCGTGAATAAATAAATCATGCCGGGGTAAGACCAAATCCGGATTTTCGTTAGATCCCCTTCCGAGGATGGGAACGTAGCCTCGGTTGGCCGCAAAGGTGAATATCCTTCCTAGGGAGTGGCTGCTTTCGGCATTGCCTTACCTTCTACTACGCCAACCAACACCCGTATATCCCACTTCCATTTCACATTCCCCCTCCAGGTTACAGCCCATCAAATTACTGATGTCAAGAGGGCACCTGTGTTACCGCCCGTATTAAGGCAGGTGCCAAGATACCTGAGGCTGCTACACGTCCTTTTTCTTTCCCACTTAACAGCTACTTAACCCTCCCTCCTCATATTTCTACGCCCCAGCCACCAGTATCTACCAATAGTAAAGCACTCGATAGTGATCTTTCGCGGTGTTGTTCCGCGCTAAGTAGACTTACCAACCGCCGACATCCTTCCAATCTAACGAATCTCATCAGTACTAGCCACACCCAGCTTAGCTTAACAACCAAGCTGACTGCCACGCCAGGTGTTTCTACTCAGCTTATTTCACCATCCACATTACCGACTACTCCATCTCAAGGAATAATGATTGCGTCATCCGATCCGCCTTCAGCAAATGCAATTTCGGAATCCTATAAAGATCTTAACGTTAACCTTGACTCCACTAAACAGTTCTCATTGTTTATGCTGAATGCACGCTCAATAGTGAATAAGATGCGAATGCTGCGTATACTACTGCTCACGTCTGATTACGACCTTATTTTAATTACCGAAACCTGGTTGACAGACAACACTCCAAACGAGGATATCGCTATCACCGGATACCAAGCTTTCAGGAAAAATAGACTCACTCAGAGAGGGGGAGGCTGTCTTATATATGTAAGACAAAACATGCGAGCGAAAATATTTCAGAACCCCATACTCGGTAACTTGCCGGATTCAGTTTGGCTACAGGTCACTACAGGATGTTCTGACTTCATTGTTAGTTGCATCTACCGCCCCCCGAATACTAGTCAAAACGACTTTCTGCCTATCATAGAGGCGTTAAACGTTGTTGCGGACATACCCGGCCCAAAACTGGTGGCCGGCGACTTTAACGCACCAAGCATACGTTGGTCCACTTTGAAAGCTCCACATCACTTAATACACTTCTTGACCAGCATTCGTTTAGGAGGATGGACTCAACATGTGATGTGCCCAACTAGAGGTAGTAGCATCCTTGATCTCATTTTTACGGTAGGATTATCTCGCGTGCACACATCTATTGTGAACAGCATCCCAGGTTGTGACCACTTGCCGGTAAAATGTGAGTTTTCAGTGCCAGCACGAACCGTTCACAAACCAACCGTAAAAAGACCGTTCCACCAAGCTAGCTGGAATCAATTACCCTCACTCATTCGCTCGCAGAACTGGGATACTTTCTTTTTATCTGATGACTTGCATACCGTGGTGGATCATCTTTACTCCACACTAAATGCATGTCTTGACGTAATCACCCCAACCCAAGGTCTACCTGGACGAGATAAACCAAACAGTTTTTGTCGATTAAAGCAGAAGCTTTCTATGCTACAACGCAAATTCCTTAGGTCGAGAGACTTTTCGTTGTTCTTGCAAATGAACCGTTTATCTAATTCTATGAAATTGATTGAAATGTCCCGCAGTAAAAAACAGGAACTAAGGGCGCTGAGTCACCCCAAGAGGTCCGAAGCTTTATCTAAGCTGATGAAGCTGAGAAACAGCCAGTGCAGTTCTCCTATCTCATCCGTTATATATAACAACAATTATATAACGAACTTCCAAGGTATCTCCGAGGCATTCAGTGCCTATTTTGCTTCGTCTCTAACGACCGATGACTCCCCATGCCTATATCACGTTGAGCCGCTGACATCTGCACAGTTCTCAGCGGTTACATTTCACCCGAACGACTTAACAGTACAGCTAACTAAAATTAGGAGGTCATACCACCCCGGGCCAGATGCCGTACCACCGGCTACTTTTAGTCTAGGTGGCACTGATATCCCATTCTTGCTATCGAAGGTTTTTAATTTATCTATGAGCTGTAGCGTTTTCCCCTCCCATTGGAAAACATCAGTTATTATCCCAATTCTTAAGAAAGGTTCACGCCAGGACCTAACCAACTATCGACCAGTGAACCACACCCCTATAGTTTCCCGAATTATGGAAAGACTGATAAAAAATAAGCTGACAACTCATTTACTAAACAATAACCTCATTAACACCGGACAGCACGGTTTTCTTCAAAAAAGATCCTGTGCCACCTGTATGTGTGACTTCCTTAACCTAATAACTACGGCCACTAACAGTGGTAAATCAGTGATTGTAATCCTCCTTGACATGACTAAATCTTTCGATCTAGTATCCCACAATAGGCTCATGGCGAAGATGAAAACCTACGGAATTGTTGACCCGATCCTGAGTTGGTTTTCATCATATCTAACATCCCGAAAGCAGGTGGTGGACGTTGGTGGCAGTTTATCATCACCTCGACCAGTTACTAGTGGAGTTATTCAGGGTAGTGTACTAGGTCCCTTACTTTTTCTTATATATGTTAATGACATTTTCAACGTCATCACACACGGGGCTGCGTTCCTTTTTGCAGATGACATAAAAATTATGTACTCCTTTGAACCTGACGCCTTAGCTTCTACCATTGCTAGCATAACGAGCGATTTACTATCGCTAGACTCATGGAGCAACCAATGGTTGATGAAATTCTCCGCTGTCAAAAGTTGTATCCTTATGTATAAGTGTCAGGTTCCCGCGGGAATGTTTAAAATTAATGATCAGTTCATCCCCAACAGTCCGGAAGTAGGGGACTTGGGATTACAATATTCTTGTACATTTAATTTCTCCGAACATTCGGCCGTGCAGGTTGCTAAAGCTAGACGGCTAATTGGTCTGATTATTAGAACCTTCAGTCTTACAGAGAGCAAGCTAAGCATTTTTAAAACTCATGTCAGACCACTTCTGGAATATTGCACTGTCGTCTTTTCTAACATGCGGCAGATTGACAGATTTGCAATTGAGAATGTACAACGTAGATTTACCAAACAACTACTAGGATATTCCTCGCCTTTAAATTATATGGAAAGGTGTGAAATATTGCACCTAGAGCCCCTATGGCTGCGCCGTCTACGAATGAACCTGTCTTTCTTTTGCAATATTGTAAAACGTACATCTTGCAATTCAGCCCCCCCAGGTCAAAACTCCCTCCAACTATTCTTTACGACATAGGGACTCTATGGTCTTGATTCCAGTATCCAGGACTGCGATGCGGTCAAACTTCTTTATTGTTAAATATTCTTCCCTCTGGAACAAACTCCCACCTCAACTTAGGTCAATGTCTTCGGCCTCTTCATTATTCAAAAAAGAAATAAATAAACATCTAACTGTCCAAAAACTGAGCCGTATGCATGATCCCTACGTGTCTATTACCCGAGCCTACGAACTGGGCCTGGGATACTAACCAAAAGCTTAACAACTTTGTTCAGTAGACAGTTATTACCAACGGATGGTAAGGAGCATTCTGTATTATAGTTAGCAAATAAAAGCAGTCCAACCTATACTCCATGACTGTCAACAGCACACTCCACGTGTTTGTCTAGCCACTTCCTATTTTCAACGCTTCTGACCACGACCCCCTACTGACCACCGTTACTCCGGTGATTCTTTTTTCATGCTGTCAGATTTTACCATAGTCGGTTAGGTTCTTCTTTTTTTTATCAGCTGCCGCCAGGTATAAGAGCATTTATAATGCTAGAAAATACATAGCAGCATATATAATATGGTCCTCAAGGTACCAGTCTCATCCACGCTTCAACTAATTACTCATTGAGACCCTATTTCAACACAAGATTCCAGGCCTCGTTCTGATGAACGAATCGCCACAATCGATGTGGTCTTCCATAAACCATTCGTCGAACTACACATAAGTATTTGCCCCCAGTGTCGCCTATTCTCGATTCCTTGCTTTTTTGGTAACTCTCACTAAGCCTCACAAGAATTAGTCGCTAGTACCGGTCTTCTCCGCTTTCCGTATGTTGTTAATCCAAAAAACAAGACCTCAACGTCGCGACCACCCATTTCCGTTACTGGCATGATATTGGTGTTCTGTCTTTCTCCCCTAACCCACAGCTGGTAGAATTACCAGACTGCAGCCCTCTCCGTTTTGTTTTCAGAACCTGCACCCTAAGGACGATTGTCGCCGTCCACTTCCCAGGAATAACTTGGACCCTCTCTTGCTGGACAGGACAAAGGAGATTTACACACAACTTCATTTTCGCCCGTCTCACGATCGCTTTCCCCAAGATTCCCGCCATCGGACTTCTTGAACCTGGACTACTCGATCTCACTGCATTCATAAAACTCATTTTAATCCCATATGTCATTATGCCCGTTCCGTGTTAGAACCCGCTAATACTGTTCAAACACTGGCACCTTTATTGTCACTGTTCATTGCTTCATCGGTCACCAAAAAAAACGTCCGGCGCTGACATATCTTTCAATAGTCCTCCAGTGGGCAGCGAAGTAATTAGTAACTACCTGCACTCTTCATCGGTCCATCCGATCGCATCCGCAATGCTGTTGCATCGGGTGTTCGGGCTCCGCAGATCACTGCGTTCGCTCCACGATTAGACGTCTTCGATACACTTCCCATGCTGCATCGCCTCTCCGTTCCCACCATTTGTTACACCTGTCAAATTGGTCATTAGAAATGTGACACTCACCGTCTACTTACTATACCATCACCGTTATCGAGACCTTTGATTTTCCATATGTTGCATTCGTGTTATATTACCGAAACTGACCCCGTATGCAGCCTCTAAATCACACCACTATCTGCACCGGCCGATACATTTTATTTCTATATTCGTTGATCCACGGCCGCTTCCCGCGATATACCTGGGCAGTTTTATTGATCTGTCATTTTTGCATGGTACATACCACACAGCATTCATCTATTGACGTGCACTTATCTGTGGATTACTTTACCTTTCCTCTCGCAGAACTGAACACCTGTATAATGGATGTAACCACACGGTCAATATGGATTAGTCTTCCACTTCCGCTTTGACATTTCATACCAACCCTACATAAAGTTAACAACTTGTCGCACGCTCACCTGTTTTACTCCGGCCGTTCCCTGCCACCATCACTCTGGTAGTATCCCTCCCAAGAGATACGCAATTGTTTGCAACATATATGATTCCTCCAGTATACAGCCACCACTTTATATACTACCATCTTTGCAGACTGAAATATTTACATGTTAATACTTCTTGACATGCCTGTAGTAAAGTGAATAATTCACCGAACGCTTCGACGAGATTTCTATCCATATGCCTCTCATATTCTGTAGCGCACCAAAAACATTTCCTTTCAATATGTTCGAATTTCCACTAGTGGTAATTATTTCATATACCACTTATGCATGTACTCCAGACCAACTGACATCATTCGACCTTGACCTTCAAATTTGCCTGACATTACTTCAGTTTTAGTTCACTGTAACACTCTCTCTGATACTCTGCATGCACTTGTTGTACCCTTTTGTGAATTGTCATTCCGGCATCACTATAATCATCAGATCATGCATTCTAGCATGCTTCGGGCGCATCCGAAATATACAATTATTATTATTATTAGATTAGCATTGTCATCCTTCTACACAATGAACCTCTTCTGTGTTGTTGTCGGAGTAGTGTTAGACCGAGGGACCATAAGAACAGTGTATACTGGTGCTTCACCGTCTTGATCGAAATCGTATGAAAATCCAGCGATGAAGCAAAGCGCCGAAGATGCTATGGTATGATAAAACTGCGCAAGCTAGAAAGCCTTCTGTTCGTATTCCATAGCCGACAGTGTCCGTAAATCTTCGTATTACTTTCGCCACTGCCTCCAGATGTCAGCCAGTCGACCCGTGTCTTCCACTGCCCAGCAAGCCTTTGGGTGATCTCAAGAGATTAAGCGATCATGTCAACGATATCGGCACTTTCGCATCAGTTTCGGCTGCCACCATGTCAAAAGCTAGTTCTTCGGCGAAAACAACCAGTATGTCGTTGCAGTGGGCGACTAGAAGATCTCGGTTATCGGTAGTTAGTAGCTTCCTCATAAAGCCTCGTGCATTATCCAGATTGCTCGATTTCCAATGCGCGAAACAAAAGTCTCATTTTGTCCAATCAGAAAAAGCCATTGATGTGGTAACACTCAAGATTTTCAACACACGTAGCAACACTCATAACGGCGAGCCTTCTTGTGATACCGTAACAGCCTGGTTTCGTAAGACATCATCCATGGCTGACCAACCGGTTAAGCTTCCTCGAGGAGGTAACCGGAGGGCCCGACAAGGAGAACAAAGTAGAAATGTTACCCTCATTTTCGAGAGGCATTAGAATCTGTAAAATGCCGCTTCCGACTAGCAAACCTGGCTTCCTTCGGTTTGACCTGCAGGCCACGGCTCGGATCAGGATTCTTGTAGCAGGTAGGGACTCCCGGGTCAGAGCGGATGGGAGTATTTTGACGGTTAATTTGCCGCACGGTGGCAAATTTTAGGGGTTCAGCCCTCCATCGTTTCTCATGTTTGTTTATGAACTTGTCGTAGGTTTACAGATCCCTGTCACGTTGTTCGCGGACGCTGCAAAAGCTGTCGCATCCATATCGGTCGATTCAAATCCGCGGGACCTGGATAGGCTATACCAATGGTCGGTTGGATGAGATATGTCACTGAATACTGACAAAAGCCTGCATTTGGCGGACAACAGATGGACCCGCCCCCAGGTTCACTATTTGTTCTAATCTTTCTTTCAGATTATCTCCCTTGATGTTCGGAATTTAGCTCTCGATGAAATCCGCTTCCACCACCAGTAATGAACATTCGCACACTGCCTTCTTTACCCTGATCTGGAACCGCCAGATCGCTCGCCCAAACCCGACACGCACGCGGTTCTTCGCTCGACTCAGCTCACTTTATGTGTATCCCGATACTCAATATGATTAGTTCCATTTTTGAATCACTTACCACAAATGAGAGTGAATACACAGGGCGTGGGTTTTGGTTCACGATCACTGTTCTCGGCCGCACTCGTTTGTTTGCTCCCCGACTTCCTTCATCTTATTGATTCTTTTCTTGAGCGGTGTGCCACTATTGTCTCTGCCCTCTGCTCATGCTTTACATGCTAACCTCAGGCACATTCCGTTCCTCGACTGCCGGTTAACAGGTTCAGTTGCATTTTTTACACAGCTAGGATCTGTTTGGTACACTTTGTCCCCTTTTCCTCTTGATACGTGATGATTTTCCCAGTATTTGTTCACCAATGGAAGCAAAATTACATCGATCCTGCCTTGACCATGGACAAAGTAACACCCGGACACCTTGCGATTTGAGGTTGATTTATTTGTACGCCTTTATGATTCGTTTATTAGTACCGTATCATCAGACAGCTTCGTTCTCTATCGCCAACGGCACGAGGTTTCACTCGTCACGCGACTGGTCCCACTAGACTTCGCGGGTAAATCTATGCGACTTTTAGGGCAGCTGTGGTCACCCCAGAAAGAGATGACAATCTCGCAAGTGAGTTGAGTAAAACACCTACAGGTTCTAATCAGCGGTGAATGCAAACCAAATGAATGTAGTTGCACGACATACGAGCTGGTGTTCTGTCACACGTCACTGAGACAGAATGGCTGCTACAGTACTTTATCTGGACATGCCAAAGAAATTTGGCCGCGTTCCATACCCCAGTGTTGTGATCAAAATCCGTTTCTCCGGCACCACCGAGCTCTTACTGTGTTGGCCCACTTCTAATCTGTCTGGATATCCGCAGATAGCTTCTACGAATGGACTTTCTTACAAGCCTAAGGCAGTGTCATGCCAGGCTGCTTCCCTGACTCCCTTTGTTTTTCGTGTGTGCAGACGACATACTTAGCCCAATGAGCCAGGGCACTCTACCTGCTTATGCTAGCTATATCAAGGTTGCCTACAACTTCCAGTCTGATGGTTTTCACTCCATTGCCGTCAACACTCCTAGAGGCACGCACTTGATAGACGACGCTTGTTTTGATCCATCACGCTAAGTCTAAATAGAAGTCTCTTCTGCCTCCGAACCTTCTTTGCAGGTGCGGAACATTGAATATACATGATGCCGGTCTATGTGCCCAATCGTTGCATTCAACTTATTGATTCGAACCTTCAGACTTAAACACCACTTATAGGACTCATCACTCGTTCACTCAATCCACGCAACCAGATAGCTGCCCGGCAACCCAGGGTCAAGTTTTCTCAAACCCCGGGGTTGGGGCCATGCTAAGGCTGACCGCTGACGTCACCTAGTTGTTCATCGATGATGAGTCAGCTCATACCCTCACAGTGCCCAGCCTTGTAGATGAGTTTTTAATCAGACAAAGGTGAGAAATCACGCATAAATGCGACGCACATCACGGGGTCGCCAGGTATTTTCGGTTTCTTCTTTGCCAGCAGCCAAACTGTTCAACACCTGGTCCCGAACTATTCTTGCGCCTCTAATTTCTCGCAGAGCTTGGCTCTCCAAACCGCAGAGGCCGGAAAATACCTTACCCTAATGCTTTGCTTCTCTCAGCTTAGAGACCGTATTCCTCCTCTCCACAGGTTTCGTGCAGACGTGCATTGAAATAAAGCCTGCTGGTCTTCTGTAGTACATGAAGATAAGACAGAATTCCCGTAGAGCTTGTTCTACAGGGATTTTTCACACGGTGGCTTGAGTGGAGATCAACCTTAAAATTTAAATAACGATGCTTGCTTCCTAACCTATGTCCTTAGTGGTTTCGACGCGTGAAACTTAATCTCTTCTTTCTGTACAATACTCTTCACCACTGGTCATTCCAGTTTAACTAGTCACAATCTGCTTCAGTTTCGTCTATTTAATACGTCACAGGGTCCCTATTTTTCCCACCCCATTACCAAAACTGACCTGGTCGTCAATTCTCTATCACAGTGTACTCCAAATTATGGACCGGTTCTTCTTTAGATATAGGCTGCTTCCCTTTAGAAACCAGCTTAATAATGAACTAGGTGAATTCCTCACTGAGGCTCATAACTATTGTTCCTAAAGACAAATATCTCAGACGTCCCAGCATACGAGAATAGTGCAGATTTTTGAATGACTCCAGCCCCGGTGATCTGTGATAAATGGAACTATGTATGAGTTCAAAGTCGGTGTTGCTTACTGCTTCCAGATAAACAGCCCCAGGTTTCCATGGACTACAGAAGTTTCTTTTTACGCTCATTAATTTTGATCCTAAACTGGCAGCAGCCCAAATTGCTTTGTTCCCCTGTTTTTGACTTACTGGACTTTACCTACGTCTCTTCCTCCCTTGATGGATTTCAGTGCTCTAGAGACCATACTTGCTACTAACCTGGCATATGAACCCGACTGATGAACTGATGCTCGCAACGTACTCAGCTGCTTTCCCATCGGTTTCACTCCAGTATCCCTGGAAATCTGATCACTCCGCCTCGGAATACCTGCTCCCTACAGCTATTCGTCCACACCAACCAAACTCATAATAACCGCAATTATGTTGGGCGCAGCCAGATTCGCCTCTTTGGCCGACGCGCGTCGGACGTGAAGGATGTCTGCAAGGGTGCGCGAAAGCAACTAGGTTGGCGGATTGTATTTCGTGTCTTAAGGAATGCTTCTGATGTTGGGTGTCCATTGCATGGTCGGTCTCACTCAATAGCACCAATTACTGATTGGAAAACACCATCACGCCTCCAATCACCGTCTTTCAAAGTCTCCCCAAAAACCGCCCAGTTCCAGTCGCACTATCAGTACCACCCATAATACCTATCCGTCCATCTGTGTAGGAGCTAGGAGACACCTGGTCACGTTTCTAATAGATATATACCTATATTTCTTCTGAACTTAGAAAAACACCGCCATCTGCTATCGTCAAAGTTAATCACGGTGGATTTTTTACTTTTACCTGTCACATTCGATCCTACTAATAGCTCAACTCTGCCTCTGCGGGCTACTAGTTTATGTATTTTGGGAAGTACTAGCGTATCAGCGTTGGAGTATCTTTACTGAGGTGCTACGAATCCTTATAAAGTCCAGATGCGACATATCATCCACAGCCCAGTTTGTATGACGCCACTTGGTTTGCCTGCAGAAAGACACCATTTGAATCTCTTTTCATTCACCTGTCATGAGCGTCGTAAGCCACGGTAGACCTTCTGTCTATCGCTCAGCTTGTGCGATATCAGCTGACAGTTTCTCTGTCCTATCATGTAGAACCTCGTCCACAATCAACAGCAATTTATTCATAATTATTTATGACCTCACTGGAAATCCATCGTCCATTTTGTAATTTGTTGACGTTTTGGTTGTTCTTCAATTGTATTAGGTTGGGAATTCTTCATCTTATCCAGTCACTCTAAATTCTTGCTTATTATCAGTTTGATCTTTGAGCAGCTTCGATGGGATTCTATCGTGTCTTTGTGTTTTCACCTCTCGCCTCAACTTTCCGCTTTCCTCTCATGTCAGCAACCGCTAACTTCAAGAGGATCATCAGTTTGGCAACACCTCATCCAACTTTTGACTACTATCGCTTCGTTTCACTACATTTCCACGATTAAGTATCTAAGCCGAATCCAGCTAAGGTTGCCCCCTTTCTGTTGACTGAAAACTACTTATCCATTTTTGAGGTTATCGATCTTCCAATTTTTTCCTGACTTTCTTCCGCAATAAGCTCGCCGTACAGCCCTGGAATTGGAGCTCACCCGCCAGAGGTATTTTTCTTGTCGCTTTTCGCACCGGTAGATTGAAGACTTGGTTTCTCTGCTTGTTGCGGCGTCGAGAAGTTCTGGAAGCCGTGGGCACCCGATAGCCGAACTGATTTGAACACTCGTACACCTTATCTCTCGCTCATTTCAAATACTTATATTACCCACTGCGACACTTGTGGCCTTCTCAGCCTAGACATATTAGAACAGCTTGAGACGTCCGTTAGCCGCCCTGGGGGAGTCCAATCCAAGTTCCAGCTTCTCAGACCTCCTACCAAAATAAGCTCTGAGGAATTAAATCTCATAAGACCAATGCCTGCCGTTTTTCCATTTGACGGGCTCAGTGCTGCGGCGCACATGCAAACATTCGTCAGAGGAAGCTCATCTGCAACAGCTGCCAGCCGCTGCGGAGCAAGTTGACCGCGCGCCTATTCAACGCTTGGGCACATGCGCCCTGGAAGCAATGCATCGAGCAGGCGATACTTTACCGCAGCAACCGTGAACAAGCAAGGTGCCGGAAGTTAGCACAACCCTCTTACCTCTATAGGAAGCAGGGGCTTCATTCAAAAAACCGGCAGGCACAGGGAGGAAAATACACGAGTGCTCTCTTCACGCAAGCTGTGAGCCACACCGCGCAGCACTTTGGGGTGGTTTGACCGCACTCACCAGTCACACCAGACTCGGCTTCAGGTCGATGTCAAGATCCAGGTCCGTTTCTTGAAGCAGGCCTAAACTTAGTCAACCAAAAGGAGATCGAGAATGTCACTACGGTCGAGGGTTCGAAGTCAGTTTGAAGAAATACACTTGGCCCTGAGAACATAACCAATGAAATAGAACGAATTAATTATTAGTTTCAAACCTGGAGGAGGAATTTCTCGGCCAGAAAACTCCTGCTCGACCCTAGTATATAGAATTCTCCTCAGAATCATGATTATTTAGGACCGGCCCATTTCATATATCTCGTCATTCCAAGACGCCGGTCTCCATTACTCGTTTGGCTTCAAGTTTTCTGACTGGGTCATACTCCAGCCTTCTGAAGCTGCAGCATTTGGCCTTATAACTAGGACTTTTCAGTTGCATGACTGCAAATGAACCTCCCTCAGGTCCTGCGCTAGACCTCTTCTCGAATATTTCGTAACCATATCTTCACCAACATAACGGAAGCAGACCGCTTTTTTTGGAACCTGTGTAGCCCTGTTTTGTCAAACTATTACTGCGATTTTCTTCAGTATTTGCCGCGAGAACCGTTGTATCCCGTTCAAACCTGACTCTTATAGCCACCCTGTATTAAAATCAACCTCTGTCTTCTGTTTAGGCTGTCACCGCCCGGTTCTGTCGGGTACCCTATATATTTGCCCAACTCCCTCCATAGCGTATGCCCTACTCCAAAGCTTATCGCACCTAGAACTAACATCCTTCTTTATTAATTATTCAAAATTATGGAATAAACTCCGGACAAACCCCCGGTCTCTCTAACCCTCGGCGGAGAGTTTTACTCGAAAGTTTATGAACTGCTCGCAACGTGATCCCTCTTACTGGCCAGAGTGTCTTCGAAGAGCTCGCCTTCGAAAGCGCGTTGCATCAATGAGAGAATAACATAACATCCCATAACTTCTATTACACGCCTATCGATGGATACTGAGTCATTTCTTTCCTATCATGCCACACTGCACCTAGCTTGCATAGCAGTAGAATACAGTTTGTTTCTCTTTGTAGCTACAATAATAATGGCAAATTGTCGACCATTGTCGAGAAGCACCTACAAGCCTGTGATCGTGGTGTACAACGTTACCAAAAATGGTGAACTATACGCGAATTTGAAGAATAGGAGTCAAAAATGTCATAAACAGAACAACAGCTAAAAACAATTTGAATGAATCAAACTGGTAATGGTTTGCGCGGCAAGTACGAGTTGGTTTCGCGTCAGAGTTGGGCAATGGTGGCCCCCATGGATACCAAAAATATCATGAATACTTACTGCATAGGACGCGCTACGAATGAAAATAATGCAAACCATGGATAACTAGGGCTTACTGGGGTTCTGTGAACGGAGTAAATCGTGAACAAGGAGAAGTGAAAAAAGTATGGAAGGACACTCGGGAACTTTGATGGAGAATAAAAGGATAGCAATCCATGGAGGGGACATGAACAGTGAATGACGGATTATCCCGGGTTTAATAAACGGAGGAAGTTATGAAGCGAGGAGACATGAAACAAACTGCATGAAAATGCTCTCGGGAAATCTGGTGAACGTGGAGGAAACAGTAATCCATAAAAAGGTGAGTTAAAGTTCACGAGCTATAACCTGTATCATTCAGAAAAAAGGGTGGGGGGCGACCTGAGGATTCTGGATTGGTGAAGAATTAATTTCAGGCCGGACACCGTTCGGAAGAAAAGTGGAATCCTACAACAGATACCAGAGTGGAAAATCTCTGCGTAGACTCGCGCCCTACTGTTCTGTTACGCTGACAAAAATAATGTTGGCTTATTTATTCTGAATGTTATTCAGCCTCATTATTGGGAACCACGAGTGAGGAGGACTAGTGGCCTCGCGTTCGGAAGGCGTATTGAAATTTATTGAGTAACAAATTCCTGTGTACAGTACTCTAGCCCTGATATCGCTTTGCTCCACATAAGACGAAGGTTTAAAGGGGAGCCATCTTCATTGGTGATGTGCATCATCCCGTGGGTATGGCTCATCTGAAGGGGCAAAGGACGTGTGGATCAATCAGTCTGGTATGGCGAGGTATGACGGGCGAAACTGGTGACTGTTACTGGCGGACGTAGTGGCAGGTTGCGCGTGAACTGCCATTTGTGTAGGCTCCAACATTCATATCAGCAGAAGAGGCGTTGCGTTAGAAGACGCCTATGAATATACTCGTAAGCAGCTGGGGGTGTTCTGGGTCGCGTGGCTCGATTGTAATCCTGGTTGGTAGGAAAGGTTCCATTTAGGTCTCTGTCGGCACAAGTCTAAGGGTGAACCTCGATCATCCAACGTAGAGCCCGAGAGAGTGGGCGACGACCAACCTGAAATGAGCGGGTTGCTGTCTGAACGAGGTTCCAGCTGTGGGTTATGATAATAAATGACAACTAGTGGTAAACTGGGCTTTAATTCAAGGGTTTGGGTAAAGCAGGCTTGCAGGGGATTGATCTATACTGTTACAGGCTAGCAGGCTATGCACACCGGGGAGGCTACTGTTTACGCACTTCAGAGGACAGATGGTTAACACTTTGGTGTGGCACTGCTCGGACACTAGAGAAAAGCAGTGAGTTACGGTAAAGAGGAATCAGAAAGAGTAACCCCTAGTACCGTTTGCTTGCGCACAAAGCAGGCCAGCCCCGAGGCGATAAGTTACCTTACCTAAATAGGTTTGAGAGAATAGTATATGAGTGAATGGAATTGGTTCTCTGCTACCATGGTACTATATCTGTTGCCATCCATTCTGGTTTAGTGATTATTCTATACGGAAAAAGTTCTGAGGAACGGTGATGTAAGATAGTAAAGGAAACTACTAGGGCATCTGTGGTGATGCGTCGGAGAAACTCGGCGTCCTGCAGAGAAATGTAGACGCGAGTTCGTCTCTACTCCTACTCGATGTTGCTGGCATACTAATAATAAACTTGAACGTGAGCAAGGAACTCTCGTGAAATGGCGGTTGCTTGAATATCTTTATATCTTATTTTATGGAAGTGAAGAAAGATGGTTAGTTAGGAATGAGAAATATGAACTGTTCTCCGTGTTTGATTTTACGAACTTAAATGAAAAGGTGTTGGTCGTCTGTTGCCTCGATATACCATCCACATCAGTGAGCTTAAGGTCTAGGCTACGGTAGTGATTGTGGCTGGCAGGAGGCGACAAGCCGTGCTTAGCTTGTATAACCGGCCTCAGGGATATTTGACACGCATAGCCATGGGGTATTCACGGGTTTTGTTGGGCTACGTATCGCGTCATACAGGACTCGTACGTAAGTAGAAACCTGTGATTTGCAGTATTCCTTGGCCTGCCCGATGAGTTTGCTCGGTCCTGCCTTGCTCTTGCCAAGCCCATGCAAGTGAAACCTCTGAAGTCAAAGGCACTTATACCATAGCTTCGTCCGGATGTGGAAAATACCGACCACTCCTACAGAATACGCGAAAATTTGCTGTAGGTCTTGGGAGCTATGGAAAGCCGCTACGTGGGCAACACCCCATCTTCTTCGGAAGACAAGCAAAACGATGGAAAGTACAAGAGGTCTACTGGGACCAGTTTGATCGCCGAACACTACCAATGCATGGCCTTGAGGGAAGTGATAATTTCATGTTATGGAAATCGATCTTCTACCTGGAGCTGATCCTCTGAGAAAAAAACCATACCGCCGTTCTTCACTCCACATGCTCTTCTCCCTACGCATGAGACTGACTGGTGTGATAGAGCATCGGACTCTTCACATGTGCTTATCCATTTCCGGTTGTAAGTTCCATCCACCACATCCCCTCACATGCTCGCCTGGTGGATATGTTGGCGTGGCTTATCCCTACCACGGAAGCCCCGGCTTTTGTCCCACTGCGCTGAATAGCACGCCGAGACCTCAGACACACACAAAAATGAACACTGCCTCTGGTATTCCCTGTTCGTACCTATCCACCTTTCTTCCCTTTTAATGGAGCCGTTTCCTCTGCCTAACCATCCAGACCACTGTGTGGTTTACAACCATACCTAAACAGCAATCTCCCGAGAACAAAATAGGACACCAACCAGCAGGAGCAAAACCGAAATACTCATCTGCCTCACGCGTCATAACGCCTTTAGACGAATTGCATAAAATTTTCACTCAAACTGTCGGTGTGACTAAGTTGCTTCCCCGTCCAGCACTTGGCTTTTGATATCCCCAGTATACGTGAACGGCGGTAACACCCCCAACGATAAGGGTTGTTCAGACCCTGCCGAGCCGGCAATCACTAACTGGGCCTAACAGCGCAGAGCCTAAACATGATACCTGGGACTCGACATGCAGGGAACCGCTAACTAACCTTCCGTATACTCCGCCATTAACCTTTGATCCCTTAGGCGTGTTTAGATACCTGTAACATCCACTCTTCCCCCAACTTCAGCCGAAGGCTTAAAAGTGACAACGCTTGGGGGAAAGGGAAAATAAGCCATTGGCTGAATACCAGAACCTTATGCCAGGAGGCTGGAGCGCGCTAGCTTCGGCACCTTGTCCTTCAGTCGGCTTGTCCCCGGATTAATATCGATGGTGTAGAATAGGCGACTACCCCGCCCAGTGGCGTCCGTCGCAGCTGCGCCCTGGCGTCCTCTTTCCCGCGGCTGGCGGGAGTCATAATGCAGGGCGGAGTGTTATAACGCACCTCAAAACGATGCTTTTGATGATACAAAATAGAGTGTTAGCTGATGATGGTTGAAGCGGAATCCTTATACGGTTTCTACTGGGAGGTCGTTTTAGGCGAAACTGTCTGCCAGGTGACGCCTGGGTTTGGTGTCCAACTGGCGACACACTGAGTGCCTTGACATTTTTGAAAAGATCGTGCACAATGGTTGTTGAAGAGGCAATGCCAGACTCAGCTTGTGAGTAAATCGGCAGGCTGATCTCTGGCTCGTAGGTTTCTCTCATCTTACCAGCTTTCTTGGCAAGCCTTCAAAGATGTTCCTTTGTGGACACACGAAGAGGCCTCTGCATGTCGCTGGGAAGACGTTGGAACCATATATCTTCCAGGAGACTATCATCGACCTTAGTGGTTCCCAGAAATGTCCATATGTGCCAAAAAGGTTGCGAAGGCTCGATACCCCCGAGCTCTTATTGAGCATTAAGGCTGACAGCAGACTGTTCAACAGGGAATCTTGCAACTACCCGCATCTGACCCAACAGATCCTTGGAAATTTCAACAGCCTTTCAATATCTTCGGTTCCAGGAAGCAAGACACATATTTCTATTGCCTCTTTAGCTTTACTCCTGCGGTAGTACAGAAGATATACCAACCTTTGGCCTCCATCAGAGATTCTGCCTTCGACAGAATACTCAAGTTGTTTCACAAATCTACAGCATCGTGTTGTATCACCATGGAACGCAGGTAGTTCTACATTAAGTAGCTGCATTTTGCATAAGGCACTTCGCGTCACCTCTGCTAATGAAAAGTGTGGCTCACGGAATTGGATGTGAGCCTGTTTCTTGCTGTCTTTGAGGAATCTTTCGAAATTTTCTGACCGGTTGACTGCATCCCCTCCAGCAGGATCACAAAACTTCATCTTATCCTGAAAGTTCGAAATTAAGTTATGCCCTCTGAACCTCATTTCTAGCCTTCAAAGAAAGGAGCTCATTCTCCAGTCAAATTTCTTCGATTAGCTGCTGGGCTAGTAGAAGCACATTCTTCGCAGTGCTCAAGCTAGGTGATGGTTTTTGCTTACAACTAACCCATGAGCTAGGATAAGAAACCCCGTAAAAAGCATGGGACAAAAGGGTTTGGACTTGCCTTGGCTCATCGGGTTCAGTTATGTGCTATCAGCTAGCAACGGGCATTCTTTCGGTCGGCATCTTGATTCTGAGCTTGCTGAAAGCTGTCACGGACTCTTAGCTGTCGTTTAGATATGCGTAACAAAATCGAAAAAACGGCAAGCGTCCAACTGTGGTTTTCAATACGGTTATTTATAAAACAATCATGAATATGAAGCGAAACTGTACAGACCTCGACGGTAACCGCTCCTCGAATCGGATGCAGCCAGGTGCGAAATGTCTATGGGGAATGTGCGTCAAGGCTCACAGAATAAACCAACGCACGCACCAGTCAGCGGTCACCTAAGGTCAATGTCCGGTGTGTGGTTCAGAGAGTGAGCAAGTATGTCACAAAACGTTATTGGAAAACACAAATTTGGAGCGATTGTAGGGGTGTCGGATAGATATTGAGTTAGAGCCTCGAGTTTGGTTGTTTTGTCGAATGCATTCTGGTCTGATGTCTTATCCGAGATGGAATCTACTAACTGATAAGGGCGGTTTGCCCCGTCCCACAGCAAACGGTCCCATGCCCAGGACCTCCCATTACCTAGCAAGGAGCTTCAGATGCCTACTCCGCAGAAGAAACTGAACTTGGAGACAGTATCGAGCAACAGCAACGGAATGCGACGTGTACAACCAACTAAGAACTCAGTGCTCTTCCATGAAGATGGCGAAACGATGTAGATTCAAAGAGAGACAAGCAGCCAAATGTGTGCTTGCACCAAAACGACTGTTTGTCTATCTGGAAAGACGAACGGAAGCAACGCAGGGCACACCTGTACATACGGTAGACAGGAGAGTGGCTTGTAGGGACAGCCATCTTCGTTCATGCCTTTAGCACGTTCATTGTTCAACTGAACGCTGACTGCCAAGCGCGGTCACCATTTGACCGTTGCTCTTGCGCATGCTCACACACACGCTCTCAAATACACTCTGACCATTATCTCTTCCAATCTCCTCCTCGTTCTCACGGGTCATGGAGAATTCCGTTCTGGTTGGTGTATTTGTACATTGTCGAACATCAGAGTAACGTGCAGGTGGTCCACGTAGTACAAAGGAAGGGTTAAAAGGGGGACCACGAAATAGGATTCAGTAACCTTAAAATTGGTTGGCGCGACGCGATCAGCAGTTCACTTGAGTTTTCCCGTTTTTCACCTTTCAAGACCCCGTCTGCGTACGTTTTTGAGTTATTTTTTTATTTTCCTTCTTGTTGACGTTTTGAGCTGGTTTTCCAAATCTCCTTTTCACACACATTCCTATGTCTCTTGTTCGTTGTGAGCAATTTTCTATATTGTATTTCTACACTGATTGTTGATTATTTTCCCCGTCTTTATATGATAAAACAATCATTATGTCTTCCGAGCGGGAACCTCGCTCGGATCCGACCGTTGGGTTGATCGCGCTGCACATAGCGGCATCCAAGCCTACTAGTCCAGAATCCTGGCTCACACCGGTTAAGTTAGAATTCGAAAACCGCCGTACAACCAGTGACGCCAGCCGGTCGCAGGTGGGTAGCAAGCATCCTCTCGTCGGAGGTCACAACGCAAGTAAAAGATGTGATAGTCCCTTGCCGATGCTACAGGGCTTTGAAGGAGGCTCTCATTGCCTGCACGATCCCAACCAAGGGCCAACGTATGCAACAATCTCAAAGTATTGAGCTTAGAAGCAGGAAGCCATATGAACTGCTGTGTGAGGTGCAACGTTTGGGAGGACGACAGTAGGCGAGGACCCTCTTCTAAAGGAACCTTGGCGGCAGCGCGCGCCGCACAACTTTCCGGTTTTACTAAGTGTCACGAGTAAATGCTCGCTAGAGGAAACAGTAGCCATGGCGGATGACACTACTCCACGAAACAACCCCGCTGTAACTGGAGTAACCAGATCTTCTGTCACAAAGGTGCCTGCCTTGGCAAACACCTACCGATCTAGCTCCAGTTTTATCTGGAATTAACGCGAGCCTGCAATACCTAGCAGCTAGTAGAAGTGGATCACAGGAGCCGCGCCTTGCATGCTCACCTAGGCGCAATAGTTCCTCATCAAGACAACCTTTTGGCCCTCTAAAAGAAGGCCATTTTAAAAACCACAATTGCTTTGTTGAGGGAGCCAAACAGTGCGAACTCAGGGGTACTTTTTGGGTTCTCATCAGGGAAACTAGAATCCCGGCCCGTGGAGGTGACACACAAGGCCGGGTATCAAACCAGCAGTCGCCTTTTGAAAGGTAGGGATATCGTTTAAATTGGTATAATCCTCGTAGATACCAGTTCCGTCCCGCCAAAGGCACGGCCTTCCCAACTTTTGGCCGGCGGCCGCTCTCCTTTGACTTGGGTTTATAACGTAACTTCCGTAGGGCATTCATCGTCGCCGACGTCTCGTGCTCAGTTCTGGGCATTGACTTCCTGCAACACTTTGACTCGTTGGTTGATGCACGGCTCCTCACGGTGGTGGTTAGTCAGACCTCTCTCGCTGTCGCTGGTTATTATTCGCGGGTGAATCACATCCGCCCTTCACGTTCAACCAAAGGCACACCATCCTTATGGCCAGCTCGTCGCCGCCTACCTGGCACTCTGGGACCCTCTCGACAGTGATCACCAATGTCACCCTCCATATCGACACTAAGGGACCCCCAGCCTTCGGCAGACCACGTCGGTTAGCATCAAACAAGCTCCGTGTTACACAGGCCGAATTGGAACTCATGCTAGCCCTTGGGCTTCCTCTCTTTGTATGGCCCTTACTTCTGGCGACCATTGGCTACCATGTGATTACGGAACAGTTAGCGAGGTCACCATCACTGACAGTTACCCGATTCCCCAAATACAGGACTTTACTTCATCTTTTTCGGGTTGCTCCGTCTTCAGCCCTACGGACCCAGTTTTTGGGTACAGCCAGATCCCTGTAGCAGAAGCCTGTATCCCCAAAACTGCCGTCAATACGCCTTTGGGTCGTTCTGGTTTTTGCACATGCAGTTTGGATTCAGCAATGCAGCCCAGACTTCTCGAGTGTTCAAAACCAGGCAACACGTGGTTCAGAAAATGTCTGCGTATACCTGGATGATATTTTGGTTGGTAGTTCTCCAGAGCAAGATCACTCTGCACATTTACGTGCACTTTTTGAAAGCCTTGGCCAGCACTACGGTAGGATCGATATCGCGAAATGCGAATTGGGCCGGTCTGATATCATCTTCATAGGACTTTCTATCTCCTCCTTGAGTACCTGCCCTCTGCAGTATGAAGCTTCCGCCATTCGCGACTATCCTGAACCATAATCATTTTGCCAGCTGCATCAAATGGCCGGTCCGGTGAACTTCTACCGCCGGTTTATCTCTCACAGTGCGGACTGGCGCAACCGCTCAGCAACCTGATGCGCAGAGGCAAGCGGAAGTTCGTGTTTCTCGGGGCTGCACAAGTCGCGTTTGAATAGTCCAAGTAAGCTATCGCTAGCAGAGCACTCCTCACCCACCCTGAATCTTTGGCTCCTACTTCGGTAGTGGCCGATGACCCGGACACAGCGGTTGGAGCAGAACTGCAGCAGACGACTCTTGGTAAACTCTGGCATTCTCTTGGCGCCTACAACCCGCCAACTGTGAGTACAGCGCTCTTGGTAGGGGGTTCTTAGCCATCTACTTAGGCATCCGTCATTTTCGACATGCACTCAAGGGCCGTTCGTTCAAGATGTTTTCAGATCACAAGTCTTTGGTTTACACTTTGAAGTCGGCTTCCGGTCGGTATTAGCCAGGCGAGATCTGCCTCTTAGGCTGTTTCTCACAGTTTACTGTGGACACGACACTGCTTTCGGGTACTAACTCCAATCGCCCACGACTTATCACGCGTACATCAACTGAGTCCGTCAATGACGCCTGACACCGACTTAGAGGCAAAGGCACATGTCCAAACCACGGATGCTGGCACCGAACAACCTCAATAAAACGGTTCTTTGAGCTTGACGCCAATAACTATCCCAACTTCCCAGAATACCATCGTGTGCAGTGTATAGCAAGACCACCCTAGGCCAGTGGTTCCTGCCACCCACCGTTATCCTACTTCCTTGACGCTCCATCCAGGTGTGACGGCCCCTGTGAAACTGGTAACTGATAGTTTTGTTTGGCAGTGTCAAACGAGATGTCCGTCAATGGGCCCGTGCTTGTCTGCACTGTCAACTTCGAAAGACCCGCAGGCACACTAAGATGGCGTTGGCCGGGTTCTCGCAACTTGCAACACGTTCTCATCATATGCAGGTTGACCTCGTGGGACAACTGTCACCTTCGCTTGGGTACGTCTACATGCTCACACGGGTGCATCGTTTTGCTCCCTGGCCGCAGGCCGTTCCTACAGCTCGTCCCGCGTGAAAAGAGGTCGAAAAAGCCCTTCTGATCGGCTGAGTTATTCATTTCAGTTGCCGGACGATAGTGACGGCCGACCGCGGTCCACATTTCGACGGCACCTTTGGCAACCCACTCGCCGCACTCGGTTGCCAACATATGAAGACGGCAACCTACCACCCTCGGGCCAATGGTATGGTTGATCGTTTTCACCAGCAGTTAAAAGTCGCCCTTCGAGAAAAAGGTAACGGTCTTTGGAGTGGAACACTACTATCAGCCCTCTCAAACCTGCGTAGTAGTGTTAAGGAAGAATTGCAAAAAACGTCAGCCATAATAGTATATGGCTGCACACTTCGTCTGCCTGGAGAGTTGGTGGCTCCCTCACGAACCGACAACTATGCTCTGCACCCTTCGCAGCAGACGCGAGTGCCCAAGGCCAGTTCGTAGCATGAACAACAGTCTACATGTTATGTCCCATCTGCGTTAGAAACCTCTAATTACGTATTTCTTCGCGTAGATGGTGTTCGATCACCACTACAACCTCCAAACACTGATCCCTTTCGGGTGATAAAACTTGTCAAAGACATCAGCTTGCGAGACAACACTATCCACTGACCACCTCAAACTTGCCGTCATAAATTGCGAGCAGCTCGACCAATTTGCTTTCTCTCAAACTGCCTAGTCACTCGCGCCGAGCGAGTTATAACTCGCACCACCCACAGTTACGCCCGGTGAGAAAGCGGAAGTTAGTCCGTCAGAATCTCCAACCGTACCCGCAACGCAAAGTAGCCGTCGTGGCCGCCAACTACGAAATTCTCACAGCTTCGCCCATTTTGTGACCAATATTGCAACCGATTGTTAGATCTAAGTTAGAAGATTTGCCGTGGATTCACCATTCGACAGGCTCCAGAAGATTCAGTCGGTAGTTACAAATTCATTTTCTTCTCATTCTTACGAGTACAACAACACCGAACTTTGATCGTGTGTTGTTATTACGGTCAAAAATACGCTCGCGCCCTCATGAGCTATTTCGTTCCGCTCTGCCTCACTCCCTCTCAGACGGATTCACACAGTCACATTGGTCTCAGCTGTAGCGTCGCCGACTTCCGTGCACGTTCAATGAGACAACTAATCACTAAACAACGGGACGATTAGTGAGCGTGGCATTGGTGTGAGGTCCCTGTAGCGACAGCCATCTTCGTTCATGCCTTTAGCACGTTCATTGTTCAACTGAACGCTGACTGCCAAGCGCGGTCACCATTTGACCGTTGCTCTTGCGCATGCTCACACACACGCTCTCAAATACACTCTGACCATTATCTCTTCCAATCTCCTTCTCGTTCTTACGGGTCATGGAGAATGCCGTTCTGGTTAGCGTATTTGTACAGTGTCGAACATCAGAGTAACGTGCAGGTGGTCCACGTAGTACAAAGGAAGAAGAACACGTTTATTAATGAAACCGCGAAATGAAGTTTAGCAACCTTACAGGCTGACTCTGATGCAGCTGAGACAGACGCTCTGGAACGCCACTATGCATCGGCGTTTACATGTGATGAACCTTGGCCACCTCTCTAGTTGGTGTCCTATCTTTTAGTCTCGTTTGACGATGTTGAAGTGGATGAGTTATGACAATTCTAAGATCTCTCAAGCCATGCAAGTCACCCGGACCGGATGGAATCTACCTACTGGTACTACGAGAGATGGCGAAGATTCTCGCGGGCCCAATCACCAAGTTACCGAACACCTCACTAGCAACTGGAAAGCCCCCGGACGATTGGGCACGAGCAGTTGTTGTACCGATGTTCGAGAGTGGAGGCAAAATGGCAGCTGTCAGCGGCCGGCTGGTAAGCCTTACCTGTGTCGTCTGCAAGGTGATGGAGTGGTCTATAGCTCAACGTGTTGAAGAAAATCTTGATCATCACAACCTGTCCAGTCCTATACAGCACGGAGTTCGAAAATCACGCTCATGCGTTTCCAACCTTCTGAAAGCCAGGCGTTAATAAACTGATCAGAGAAGCAAACCGCTTGCTGATTCAAACCCAGGAGCATCGTCTTATTCGTTGGTCGGAGCATTTTTGGAAGCATTTTAATTAGCCTTTATCCACGACAGGTTTGCAAGTCAGCACCATAGCTTCAGCTCTGGTTTTGGATACCAACCCTCTGTCAGAATTGGAGGTTTTCGTGAGATAAGCCAACTTAAACGACACAAGACTGTTGGACCAGATGGGTTACCTCCGTCTACTCCCAAAGACTGTGAATCAACAATTTTGTTTGAGTTTACAATACTCCTCGGTTTGATGTGGGATGGGCAACAAGTTCCAAAGAGTTGGTATGAATCGGTGATACTACAGGTTTACAAGAAGTGTGACGGGTCCTCTTATGAAAACCACATAGGGATAAGTTTGTTTGGCATCGCATCCAAGCTGATCGCTGGTGTGTTTCTCCACCGCTTATCAACCGCTCGCGAACAGTGCTCGCGCCAAAGTCAAGGCAGGTTTAGACCTGGTCGGGGTTGTGTTGGTTATATCCTAACTCTTCGACACCTTTTAGAACATATGCACACCTTCCATAGGCCCACCATCCTTGCTTTCTTGACGGTAAAACGGCCTTTGACTCGGACGACCGCACAGTCCTCTGGCACTATCTCTTGTTTAAGGCCGCACCAGAACAGTACATTTCCATCATAAAGTCCCTTCACATGAACAGCCGAGGCCGAGTTCGGGCCTGTGTTGCCCTTTCGCCCGAGTTCGCTGCGGGAAGTGGTGTACGTCAGGATTGCCCCCTTCCTCCCATTCTCTTTAACTTCGCGATTGTCATGATCCAAGAGACCCACGTTTTTCAGGTTATAGTGGTGACAGTGAACTCCCCCCGAATGGAAGGGTATCAGACCTCGAATATGCGGGCGGCATAGTTCTTCCGAATAAACGTCCGAGTAAGTTACAGGCTTTTCTAGAGGGCTTGTATAAGCGCGCAGCAGTGTTCGGTATGCGTTTTGTACCTTCAGAGCGCAAAATGCATTGTTGACATGGTCCACGTAGGGCTCTTAGCTATGTGATAAATAGAGAGCTAGGCATATGCTTGTACTCCATCAGCGGCTCCCTATAATTCGTCTTCGACTTATTACCTGAAGCAGCTTAGATGGCTCGAGTGGTATTCTGAAGTGCCTGCATCTAAAGCACGCTGGCCATTTTATCATCCACTTTGGGGACGGAGACGTGCCTCACACAACGGAGAGTTTGCTTCGGTATTTGTATGCCATGGTTCCCCAGCATATTGCAGGGCACCAGTTGTATCGACCGATGTACTGTTGGCTTATCGAGCCTCCTCCCTATGGTCTCTCACGGTCTGTCGGCTTAGGGTCGGCTATGCCCTCCTCCAGTTCCAAATGACCCGTCCTGGTGTACGGACCCACCCAAAGACACTATGACTGACGTTCTTGATGGTATGCTCACCGTATGTATATACAGGTGTGCTCTCTCAACGTTGTGCTGCCTATCATCCTCAGCTGTCATGTAGCAAGAACAGGACCGTCCTACAGGCCAGGTCCGGACGCATTACCACCGGCCATTTTCAGTCGAGGTAGCAAAGACGTTCCAATGTTGCCGAAAAACATATTCAATTTGTCACTCAGGTTGAAAACTTACACTATCGTGCCTCTGCACAAAAGATGATCTCGTCTGGATCCAGTTAACTATCGGCCGGTGAACCACACCCCGGTTTCCAGAGTTGTGGAGAGAGTGATCAAGGAAAGGCAGACACGCCACCTTCTTAACCGTAATCTAATCAACACTGGTCGGCATGGTTTTCTGCAAAACGGATCATGTGTGACATGCATGACAGATTTTCTCAACCTGGTAACAGAGGCTATCAATATTGATAAATCGGCGGTCGTGATCGTTTTGGACATGACCAAAGCGTTTGACCGAGCATCCCATGTCCGGTCGCTACAAAAAATCAAAACATATGGAATCGTGGACCCGATGCTCGCTTGGTTTGCATCCTATTTATCAGCTCGAGACCAGGTTGTAAGTGTAGGCGGAAATTTGTCCGAACCCCGTCTCACAACCAGTGGTGTGATACAAGGTAGTGTACTCGGCCCACTACTGTTCCTAGTGTACGTAAACGATATATTTACAATTTTCCAACAGGGAGTTCCATTCCTGTTCGCAGATGATATCAAAATCATGTACACTTTTGAGCCCGCGGCATTAGCCCCTACCGTAGACGACGTTACAAGGAATCTGCTCGCTCTCAGCTCCTGGAGTGGTGATTAGAAGATGAGTTTCTCCGCCAAAAAAAGTAATATTATTACGTATAAATGTCACGCCCCCACTGGAAGATTTAGTATAAACGGCAAATTCATACCCAGTAACTCTCGGGTACGTGACTTGGGTCTACACTATTCATGTACGTTTGACTCTCCCGAACACGCAGCCATCCAGGTGGCCGAAGCACGCCGTACGATCAGGCTCATACATCAAACATTTATTTTGCCAGATAGTAAACTAAACATTTTTAAGTCCCATGTCAGACCTCTTCTGGAATACGGCTCATTCATTTGTTCTAGCATGCAACAGAGAGACCGAATGGCGTTTGAGAACGTACAACGGACATTTACGAAACAGCTCCTAGGTTTTTCTTTGCTTCCACGTTACATAGAACGTTGTAATCTGCTGAAAATCGACGCCTTATGGCTAAGCCGCATAAGAAATAACCTTCTATTCTTTCCCAATATCTTAAAGAATAGATCATGTAGTTAAGCACCACAGGTGAGGACCCTTTCTAATTATCCCTTACGTAGCAATGAGTTCTTGGTTTCTGTCCCTTTGCCGAAGCTTGTGCTAAGGTCAAACTTCTTCATTAACAAGCACGTCTCATTGTGGAGCAAGCCGCCACAGCGAATTCGGGCATTATCACCGACACCGGTGGCTTTCAAACGGGAAATATGCATAGCACTAACGATGAACACGCTGGATGCCAATGGATGTGTATCGTGCTACCTACCCAACTGAAGCAGGCCCTAGTGCCGCCTACCGTGGGCACTGGAGGTACACCGTTAGAGCTTGCTTCCCTGACGAAAATTTGGCCCCACCTCGTTCCTGCCTCTCACGGCTCTCCAAACCAGTCCTCACATGGGTGTTTTCCTGCTTTGCAATATGCTAGCGACGGGAAAGATATAACGGTAACCATGCAATCACCACTATATCGGATATCCCTGCTCTTAATCAAGTATAATCTCAGCACACTAGCACCATCGAGTATGAGCATAGACGAACTTATGGCTATGTTTCTCGGCACGAGACCAATTTTCTTTAGGGCGCGATCACCGACACCATCATAGTTTATTCAACTTTAGGGCCCCTCAGGAACCATTCAATATAGAGTAACCACTATACCGGAAGAGACCGTAACAAATATAGTGCTATGCTAGCAGGGTACCAGTCCCATTAACTCACACTCTGCTCTTTCAAACCAACCTTACCGCTTCGGTGCTGAACTGCAGTCTACGTAAGCAAACTGCATCGAGGGCTACCACTTCCAGATCCGCCTAACCGTAAAGCTCTTGGTTTTTCTTAGTATTCCAACACTGCCACACCAACTTGCGAATCATTAGTCCTTTATAATGCGTACAAAATGGCCCAACCGGTAGACGCAACTCTGCTAGCCTGCAGCATTATAGCTCAGTCCCCGGAGGGCCTACTTCACCCAGAACGTGGAGTAGGTGCCGCTGACCGATTAAATGGAATTTATCCTTGCCCCATTCAAGTAAACCTAACAACTCCATTACTGTTGTCGTCATATATTACCCTAATCCACAGCTGGAACCACGTCCAGACTGCGATATCTATTTATTTCAAGTTCGTCGCCTCCCACTATCTCAGGCATCAAACTGGATAATCAAAGATGCTGCTTTGACTCGTATCAACAGGAACCCAAGTGGAACCTTTCATGGCATCTGGGACCGCAATCAAGCCACGAGGAAGAAAACACCCCCAACTGCCAATCATATTAATTAGGGTTTTCTAACGCAAAACCTCTCCACCGGATATCAACATTACAGCCAACACAAGCAACAGTTCACGTGCAACCTGCTAATAAACCGTTCGCCATTCAAATCCGTCATATCTCGCCACACTCGGTTGATTGACCGACACATATCCTTCACCCCGCCAGACGGACCATACCCATAGAATGTTGTACGGTACCAGAAATGACGCTGGATAACACTGAGGCTCAATGCGTCAATGTACATATATATATTTGTCAGCGAAACAGCATAATAATTCCCAAGTCCATGCGGAGGTTTTCCATTTTAGTATCTGTTGCAACAGTCCGCTTTTCCCTCGATTCGTATCCGGCTGTAAATTGATCCTCCACTTTTCCAGGACCCTCCAGTTGTATTTTCGCATTTCTGAATGGTACAGGTTACTGATCCTGAAATTTAACTCACCCTCATATGGACCTTTCTCCCTTCCTCACTCACCAAGGTTCCCAAGTGTATATTCACAAAATTGGTTTCATGCCTCCTTGTTTCAAAACCCATTCCTTTTATTGAACCCCGGTAGAACCGACATTCAGGGTTTGAATCAGCTTCATGGTTTGCTATTCTCTTCGCATGCATCGATTTCCTGGAGTGTGCTTCCATACAATCTCTTTCTCTTCCCATTTAAAACTTTGCTGTTCGCAGATCTTCGTTAAACCGCCGTTTTTCATGGCTTGCATCATTTTCGTTGATAATGCAACTCTAGCGTTATGAATGAACGACCTACTCGGTACCCCCGCGGTGCGCCACCGCCCAGAGCGAAAGCGAAACCAGTTCAAAGTTGCCGTGCAAATGATTATTAGTGTGATCCATATGAACTATCGCTGGCTGTGTTTTTCTACCGCTGGCAATTTTGACTTTTATACCTGACGTTTGTGAATATTTCATCATACTGAGTAACGCTGTATACCATAATCATGCGCTTGCGCGTGTCTCGACCATAGCCGAGAAATATACCATTATTACTGTGGAAAACCCGCATCAGACCCAACAAGACAGTATACCTGTCATTTCAGCAGAACTGTCAGGCCTAAACCTGGTCAAAATACTTTCATCCCTCGATTTTTAAATTTCTCTTCACTTTGACACTGTATTGTACCCGTCCGTTATTTCTTCATACTTCCCGGTTCCATCATTCTCCCACCGGCTGTGAATTTTCACCCTCAGAGGAATCTTGATATTCATTCCCGTAACTGCCTCACAATTTTGTGAGGCAATGTCCTTTCACGCAACAATCTATGCTCTTCGGATACCTTCGTACAGTTTCCACCGGTTGGCGTGCCTTTTGGCAACTTACCTCGTTCAGTAACCGCGAGCAAGCCTCTGTCCATAATTTTCCGCACCACATTTTTATATAATGTACTTCCTACCTTAAGTCACAAAGTGTGTTCCAGAAACTTCCTATATGGCCAATCCTTCAGAGCGGCTCAACCAATTCGAAACTTATTCGTAATTGCCGTGTAAATCGTTCTCCATTTTACCCCACCCAAACTCCAGGAAGCTCCACTGTACTGTTGTTGAAATATGCGACCCGTCTTTCAACATCTTGAAGTATTTTATTGTGATGAGTAGTGTTGTCCATTATGATCACGCTTCTACGTCTGCATCTCAACCACGGCCGAGAAATATACCATTACTCATACTATTGTCATCATCGTACGGACCCTATTTGGGTGGGTTATATATAGTGCTCCTAACTGCTGAAGCCAAAGCCTGTGTGAGAAGTCCCGCTAGATGCGTAAAACTTGTAAACTGGCTGGTTATTCTGGACTTTCAGAATTGGCCTTCTGAATAAACCCGCCAAAGACTCTGGGCCCGCCGGCGAGAGTTCGGGAATCCTCATGTATGTTGAGGATGAGCCGGGTTTTGCTTCGTCTCCTTCATATTTGCCGTCTGATAGTAAGGTCTCACCGGTTTGAAATAATCACACCCTCTTGAACGGATGATCCTGGGTTCATCCGGATGGTAGGTTTATTGTTTTGAAGGACATGTGGTAACGGATTGTTCGTCCTGGAATCAGTAGTGATCACATTTCACTCCAAAACGCAACTTTGGGGCCGGTGAGAGTCATTCAGACACACAAAACATGCTGCAATCCCTTTTGCTGCGGGCCACCCATCAGGTAAACTCATCGTACGAGAGATACGGCCATCCGGTAACCGGAGCGATGAGTTGCAATTTTTGCTCTGAATTGACCGCCCGGACCCTAGACTCACTGTATGTGTGCTGGCCCGAGACTAGTTTTGGTTATGGCCCTTCCCTCCAATCGGAGCCCGTGTTGAAGCTGTTAGCGTCAAACGGCAACTCTCGCGTAAGATTTGTCCAAATCGACTGTTGGAAGTGCGGGATTGACGACATATGAACTCCGTCAAATCGCCGAATGTAGATTCTGGCCGAAACATTTATTTTTTCAGCTTTCTCTGCCCATCGGCCCCCTAATGCAGTAGGTGCGTTCCATTGTGTAAAATGCATTCAGATCAAGCTGGTATTCCAAATGCTCTACTGGTATACCGCAGTCCTGACTTTTATCGCCTGCCTTGACAATGGTTCAGCGTTGCACTTGGCCATTTTCGCCTTCGATAAAGGACCAACAATCAGGCTGCTCGTCACTATGAGTGTTTGTCCAAATTTACCCTTGAGGATTCTGTGTGCCCGGATATGCTTCGTTGCTGTAGAGAGCACCAAGCAGCCTTTGACAACATCTCTGGTCCTCTTACGACAGTAACGCAACAAACGCAAAAAGCCATACCCATTATCGGTAGCTATGCACTCGACGAAACTTTCGAATCGCTCCATGAATATATAGTTTGCTCGGGGCGCCCACCGGAAGAGGTCACCTCTACTCTCCGCAGGTAGAATGCCGAAGTACCGGTAGTTTCAGGCAATCTCGAGGATTCGTGTTCTTAAGAGATGTTGTCATTCGGAAGTTGATGTTGTAAACCACACGATTTTCCTGCTGCCTGTATGAGATGAGTTCCCCATTCGGAGGGCTCCGTTTCCTCTCTAGCTAGCCAGGATTGATTCCTCAGCTCTGTCACTCCTATTTTATGAATATGGACATCTTTAAACTTACCATGACTAGAAATACTTGAACTGGCACTGACAGAGCCAGCGGACTTAGCATTGTCGACAGAGCCAACGACATCCGGACAACTCCAGGAGACTTCCCGTGTTGGTTCTCGTTGTTCCATAAGAGCCTCGTTCCCTTGTCGAGATTTTTATGGAACAACAAGAATTCAGGATTGCGGTATACCAGTGGAGCATTTGGAATACCAGCCTGATCTGAATGCATTTTACACAATGGAACGCACTATCTGGTGTCTACCTACTGCATTAGGGGGCCGATGGGCAGAGAAAGCTGAAAAAATAAATGTTTCGGCCAGAATCTACATTCGGCGATTTGACGGAGTTCATATGTCGTCAATCCCGCACTTCCAACAGTCGATTTGGACAAATCTTACGCGAGAGTTGCCGTTTGACGCTAACAGCTTCAACACGGGCTCCGATTGGAGGGAAGGGCCATAACCAAAACTAGTCTCGGGCCAGCACACATACAGTGAGTCTAGGGTCCGGGCGGTCAATTCAGAGCAAAAATTGCAACTCATCGCTCCGGTTACCGGATGGCCGTATCTCTCGTACGATGAGTTTACCTGATGGGTGGCCCGCAGCAAAAGGGATTGCAGCATGTTTTGTGTGTCTGAATGACTCTCACCGGCCCCAAAGTTGCGTTTTGGAGTGAAATGTGATCACTACTGATTCCAGGACGAACAATCCGTTACCACATGTCCTTCAAAACAATAAACCTACCATCCGGATGAACCCAGGATCATCCGTTCAAGAGGGTGTGATTATTTCAAACCGGTGAGACCTTACTATCAGACGGCAAATATGAAGGAGACGAAGCAAAACCCGGCTCATCCTCAACATACATGAGGATTCCCGAACTCTCGCCGGCGGGCCCAGAGTCTTTGGCGGGTTTATTCAGAAGGCCAATTCTGAAAGTCCAGAATAACCAGCCAGTTTACAAGTTTTACGCATCTAGCGGGACTTCTCACACAGGCTTTGGCTTCAGCAGTTAGGAGCACTATATATAACCCACCCAAATAGGGTCCGTACGATGATGACAATAGTATGAGTAATGGTATATTTCTCGGCCGTGGTTGAGATGCAGACGTAAAAGCGTGATCATAATGGACAACACTACTCATCACAATAAAATACTTCAAGATGTTGAAAGACGGGTCGCATATTTCAACAACAGTACAGTGGAGCTTCCTGGAGTTTGGGTGGGGTAAAATGGAGAACGATTTACACGGCAATTACGAATAAGTTTCGAATTGGTTGAGCCGCTCTGAAGGATTGGCCATATAGGAAGTTTCTGGAACACACTTTGTGACTTAAGGTAGGAAGTACATTATATAAAAATGTGGTGCGGAAAATTATGGACAGAGGCTTGCTCGCGGTTACTGAACGAGGTAAGTTGCCAAAAGGCACGCCAACCGGTGGAAACTGTACGAAGGTATCCGAAGAGCATAGATTGTTGCGTGAAAGGACATTGCCTCACAAAATTGTGAGGCAGTTACGGGAATGAATATCAAGATTCCTCTGAGGGTGAAAATTCACAGCCGGTGGGAGAATGATGGAACCGGGAAGTATGAAGAAATAACGGACGGGTACAATACAGTGTCAAAGTGAAGAGAAATTTAAAAATCGAGGGATGAAAGTATTTTGACCAGGTTTAGGCCTGACAGTTCTGCTGAAATGACAGGTATACTGTCTTGTTGGGTCTGATGCGGGTTTTCCACAGTAATAATGGTATATTTCTCGGCTATGGTCGAGACACGCGCAAGCGCATGATTATGGTATACAGCGTTACTCAGTATGATGAAATATTCACAAACGTCAGGTATAAAAGTCAAAATTGCCAGCGGTAGAAAAACACAGCCAGCGATAGTTCATATGGATCACACTAATAATCATTTGCACGGCAACTTTGAACTGGTTTCGCTTTCGCTCTGGGCGGTGGCGCACCGCGGGGGTACCGAGTAGGTCGTTCATTCATAACGCTAGAGTTGCATTATCAACGAAAATGATGCAAGCCATGAAAAACGGCGGTTTAACGAAGATCTGCGAACAGCAAAGTTTTAAATGGGAAGAGAAAGAGATTGTATGGAAGCACACTCCAGGAAATCGATGCATGCGAAGAGAATAGCAAACCATGAAGCTGATTCAAACCCTGAATGTCGGTTCTACCGGGGTTCAATAAAAGGAATGGGTTTTGAAACAAGGAGGCATGAAACCAATTTTGTGAATATACACTTGGGAACCTTGGTGAGTGAGGAAGGGAGAAAGGTCCATATGAGGGTGAGTTAAATTTCAGGATCAGTAACCTGTACCATTCAGAAATGCGAAAATACAACTGGAGGGTCCTGGAAAAGTGGAGGATCAATTTACAGCCGGATACGAATCGAGGGAAAAGCGGACTGTTGCAACAGATACTAAAATGGAAAACCTCCGCATGGACTTGGGAATTATTATGCTGTTTCGCTGACAAATATATATATGTACATTGACGCATTGAGCCTCAGTGTTATCCAGCGTCATTTCTGGTACCGTACAACATTCTATGGGTATGGTCCGTCTGGCGGGGTGAAGGATATGTGTCGGTCAATCAACCGAGTGTGGCGAGATATGACGGATTTGAATGGCGAACGGTTTATTAGCAGGTTGCACGTGAACTGTTGCTTGTGTTGGCTGTAATGTTGATATCCGGTGGAGAGGTTTTGCGTTAGAAAACCCTAATTAATATGATTGGCAGTTGGGGGTGTTTTCTTCCTCGTGGCTTGATTGCGGTCCCAGATGCCATGAAAGGTTCCACTTGGGTTCCTGTTGATACGAGTCAAAGCAGCATCTTTGATTATCCAGTTTGATGCCTGAGATAGTGGGAGGCGACGAACTTGAAATAAATAGATATCGCAGTCTGGACGTGGTTCCAGCTGTGGATTAGGGTAATATATGACGACAACAGTAATGGAGTTGTTAGGTTTACTTGAATGGGGCAAGGATAAATTCCATTTAATCGGTCAGCGGCACCTACTCCACGTTCTGGGTGAAGTAGGCCCTCCGGGGACTGAGCTATAATGCTGCAGGCTAGCAGAGTTGCGTCTACCGGTTGGGCCATTTTGTACGCATTATAAAGGACTAATGATTCGCAAGTTGGTGTGGCAGTGTTGGAATACTAAGAAAAACCAAGAGCTTTACGGTTAGGCGGATCTGGAAGTGGTAGCCCTCGATGCAGTTTGCTTACGTAGACTGCAGTTCAGCACCGAAGCGGTAAGGTTGGTTTGAAAGAGCAGAGTGTGAGTTAATGGGACTGGTACCCTGCTAGCATAGCACTATATTTGTTACGGTCTCTTCCGGTATAGTGGTTACTCTATATTGAATGGTTCCTGAGGGGCCCTAAAGTTGAATAAACTATGATGGTGTCGGTGATCGCGCCCTAAAGAAAATTGGTCTCGTGCCGAGAAACATAGCCATAAGTTCGTCTATGCTCATACTCGATGGTGCTAGTGTGCTGAGATTATACTTGATTAAGAGCAGGGATATCCGATATAGTGGTGATTGCATGGTTACCGTTATATCTTTCCCGTCGCTAGCATATTGCAAAGCAGGAAAACACCCATGTGAGGACTGGTTTGGAGAGCCGTGAGAGGCAGGAACGAGGTGGGGCCAAATTTTCGTCAGGGAAGCAAGCTCTAACGGTGTACCTCCAGTGCCCACGGTAGGCGGCACTAGGGCCTGCTTCAGTTGGGTAGGTAGCACGATACACATCCATTGGCATCCAGCGTGTTCATCGTTAGTGCTATGCATATTTCCCGTTTGAAAGCCACCGGTGTCGGTGATAATGCCCGAATTCGCTGTGGCGGCTTGCTCCACAATGAGACGTGCTTGTTAATGAAGAAGTTTGACCTTAGCACAAGCTTCGGCAAAGGGACAGAAACCAAGAACTCATTGCTACGTAAGGGATAATTAGAAAGGGTCCTCACCTGTGGTGCTTAACTACATGATCTATTCTTTAAGATATTGGGAAAGAATAGAAGGTTATTTCTTATGCGGCTTAGCCATAAGGCGTCGATTTTCAGCAGATTACAACGTTCTATGTAACGTGGAAGCAAAGAAAAACCTAGGAGCTGTTTCGTAAATGTCCGTTGTACGTTCTCAAACGCCATTCGGTCTCTCTGTTGCATGCTAGAACAAATGAATGAGCCGTATTCCAGAAGAGGTCTGACATGGGACTTAAAAATGTTTAGTTTACTATCTGGCAAAATAAATGTTTGATGTATGAGCCTGATCGTACGGCGTGCTTCGGCCACCTGGATGGCTGCGTGTTCGGGAGAGTCAAACGTACATGAATAGTGTAGACCCAAGTCACGTACCCGAGAGTTACTGGGTATGAATTTGCCGTTTATACTAAATCTTCCAGTGGGGGCGTGACATTTATACGTAATAATATTACTTTTTTTGGCGGAGAAACTCATCTTCTAATCACCACTCCAGGAGCTGAGAGCGAGCAGATTCCTTGTAACGTCGTCTACGGTAGGGGCTAATGCCGCGGGCTCAAAAGTGTACATGATTTTGATATCATCTGCGAACAGGAATGGAACTCCCTGTTGGAAAATTGTAAATATATCGTTTACGTACACTAGGAACAGTAGTGGGCCGAGTACACTACCTTGTATCACACCACTGGTTGTGAGACGGGGTTCGGACAAATTTCCGCCTACACTTACAACCTGGTCTCGAGCTGATAAATAGGATGCAAACCAAGCGAGCATCGGGTCCACGATTCCATATGTTTTGATTTTTTGTAGCGACCGGACATGGGATGCTCGGTCAAACGCTTTGGTCATGTCCAAAACGATCACGACCGCCGATTTATCAATATTGATAGCCTCTGTTACCAGGTTGAGAAAATCTGTCATGCATGTCACACATGATCCGTTTTGCAGAAAACCATGCCGACCAGTGTTGATTAGATTACGGTTAAGAAGGTGGCGTGTCTGCCTTTCCTTGATCACTCTCTCCACAACTCTGGAAACCGGGGTGTGGTTCACCGGCCGATAGTTAACTGGATCCAGACGAGATCATCTTTTGTGCAGAGGCACGATAGTGGAAGTTTTCAACCTGAGTGACAAATTGAATATGTTTTTCGGCAACATTGGAACGTCTTTGCTACCTCGACTGAAAATGGCCGGTGGTAATGCGTCCGGACCTGGCCTGTAGGACGGTCCTGTTCTTGCTACATGACAGCTGAGGATGATAGGCAGCACAACGTTGAGAGAGCACACCTGTATATACATACGGTGAGCATACCATCAAGAACGTCAGTCATAGTGTCTTTGGGTGGGTCCGTACACCAGGACGGGTCATTTGGAACTGGAGGAGGGCATAGCCGACCCTAAGCCGACAGACCGTGAGAGACCATAGGGAGGAGGCTCGATAAGCCAACAGTACATCGGTCGATACAACTGGTGCCCTGCAATATGCTGGGGAACCATGGCATACAAATACCGAAGCAAACTCTCCGTTGTGTGAGGCACGTCTCCGTCCCCAAAGTGGATGATAAAATGGCCAGCGTGCTTTAGATGCAGGCACTTCAGAATACCACTCGAGCCATCTAAGCTGCTTCAGGTAATAAGTCGAAGACGAATTATAGGGAGCCGCTGATGGAGTACAAGCATATGCCTAGCTCTCTATTTATCACATAGCTAAGAGCCCTACGTGGACCATGTCAACAATGCATTTTGCGCTCTGAAGGTACAAAACGCATACCGAACACTGCTGCGCGCTTATACAAGCCCTCTAGAAAAGCCTGTAACTTACTCGGACGTTTATTCGGAAGAACTATGCCGCCCGCATATTCGAGGTCTGATACCCTTCCATTCGGGGGGAGTTCACTGTCACCACTATAACCTGAAAAACGTGGGTCTCTTGGATCATGACAATCGCGAAGTTAAAGAGAATGGGAGGAAGGGGGCAATCCTGACGTACACCACTTCCCGCAGCGAACTCGGGCGAAAGGGCAACACAGGCCCGAACTCGGCCTCGGCTGTTCATGTGAAGGGACTTTATGATGGAAATGTACTGTTCTGGTGCGGCCTTAAACAAGAGATAGTGCCAGAGGACTGTGCGGTCGTCCGAGTCAAAGGCCGTTTTACCGTCAAGAAAGCAAGGATGGTGGGCCTATGGAAGGTGTGCATATGTTCTAAAAGGTGTCGAAGAGTTAGGATATAACCAACACAACCCCGACCAGGTCTAAACCTGCCTTGACTTTGGCGCGAGCACTGTTCGCGAGCGGTTGATAAGCGGTGGAGAAACACACCAGCGATCAGCTTGGATGCGATGCCAAACAAACTTATCCCTATGTGGTTTTCATAAGAGGACCCGTCACACTTCTTGTAAACCTGTAGTATCACCGATTCATACCAACTCTTTGGAACTTGTTGCCCATCCCACATCAAACCGAGGAGTATTGTAAACTCAAACAAAATTGTTGATTCACAGTCTTTGGGAGTAGACGGAGGTAACCCATCTGGTCCAACAGTCTTGTGTCGTTTAAGTTGGCTTATCTCACGAAAACCTCCAATTCTGACAGAGGGTTGGTATCCAAAACCAGAGCTGAAGCTATGGTGCTGACTTGCAAACCTGTCGTGGATAAAGGCTAATTAAAATGCTTCCAAAAATGCTCCGACCAACGAATAAGACGATGCTCCTGGGTTTGAATCAGCAAGCGGTTTGCTTCTCTGATCAGTTTATTAACGCCTGGCTTTCAGAAGGTTGGAAACGCATGAGCGTGATTTTCGAACTCCGTGCTGTATAGGACTGGACAGGTTGTGATGATCAAGATTTTCTTCAACACGTTGAGCTATAGACCACTCCATCACCTTGCAGACGACACAGGTAAGGCTTACCAGCCGGCCGCTGACAGCTGCCATTTTGCCTCCACTCTCGAACATCGGTACAACAACTGCTCGTGCCCAACCGTCCGGGGGCTTTCCAGTTGCTAGTGAGGTGTTCGGTAACTTGGTGATTGGGCCCGCGAGAATCTTCGCCATCTCTCGTAGTACCAGTAGGTAGATTCCATCCGGTCCGGGTGACTTGCATGGCTTGAGAGATCTTAGAATTGTCATAACTCATCCACTTCAACATCGTCAAACGAGACTAAAAGATAGGACACCAACTAGAGAGGTGGCCAAGGTTCATCACATGTAAACGCCGATGCATAGTGGCGTTCCAGAGCATCTGTCTCAGCTGCATCAGAGTCAGCCTGTAAGGTTGCTAAACTTCATTTCGCGGTTTCATTAATAAACGTGTTCTTCTTCCTTTGTACTACGTGGACCACCTGCACGTTACTCTGATGTTCGACACTGTACAAATACGCTAACCAGAACGGCATTCTCCATGACCCGTAAGAACGAGAAGGAGATTGGAAGAGATAATGGTCAGAGTGTATTTGAGAGCGTGTGTGTGAGCATGCGCAAGAGCAACGGTCAAATGGTGACCGCGCTTGGCAGTCAGCGTTCAGTTGAACAATGAACGTGCTAAAGGCATGAACGAAGATGGCTGTCCCTACAAGCCACTCTCCTGTCTACCGTATGTACAGGTGTGCCCTGCGTTGCTTCCGTTCGTCTTTTCAGATAGACAAACAGTCGTTTTGGTGCAAGCACACATTTGGCTGCTTGTCTCTTTTTGAATCTACATCGTTTCGCCATCTTCATGGAAGAGCACTGAGTTCTTAGTTGGTTGTACACGTCGCATTCCGTTGCTGTTGCTCGATACTGTCTCCAAGTTCAGTTTCTTCTGCGGAGTAGGCATCTGAAGCTCTTTGCTAGGTAATGGGAGGTCCTGGGCATGGGACCGTTTGCTGTGGGACGGGGCAAACCGCCCTTGCCAGTTAGTGGATTCCATCTCGGATAATAATAATAATAGTTTATTTCGGATAATCCCGAAGCATGCTGCAATGCAAGATCAAACGGTACAGTTGAAAGCTGAATGAAAGTTACAGTGGGACTGTTCAATTATGCAAACGCGAATGAATATAAGAGAAGGCATTTAATTCATTGCTGCAATACCGCCCGGTGGATTTAAACTCAAGGTCAGGTGGTCGATCAGGCCGGGGGTACGCGTAGTTATTCTGTCAAAATGTGGGGTGGGTGGAGAATGGTACAAAATCACACAAATCCTACAGAAGGAAGACTGTCCTGTCGGAGAACTAAACTAGATTGACGGATACGTGGATATCGTGAAGAAGAAACATTCCTGGAGGAGACGTATTCAAGCAATGGAGCTTTACAATGTATGAGAGGAGTTGCGATGAAAAATTAGACGATAAAAAATTGTGGCATAATACATAAAGACCAAGAAAATCGGTCGAGGGTAGCAATTTTGGGGTACAGTGACTGTATCACGGTTGAGCCAGTTGTAAAACGAAACGGACACCACACTGTACTGTGGGTGTCAAATTGATGATGAAGGAAGTGACCGGATAGAGCATATAGACTTTGAGTGGATTGTTTTGCTTTCAGAAAAAAGGAATGTAATGCTTCAGCAAGAAACTGGTAACTGACAAAAAAAATCGACATGTGGTGCGTAGCTACGATAGTGGCAGAAACGTGGCTCGCAAGAAGGATGACCGGTTGAATGATAGGTAAGTACTTACATACTGATAATTCTCAGCAAAGACTTCACGTGGTGAAAAAAATGTATCAAGTATCGGAAGTGTCTGAGACGATCTATCGGAATGGAGCATGAGAAAGGAAATACACAGAACAACCGATGTATAGGTTTGCAAAGTTCGGCAGCCGGGTATGGGAGGAGTGTGTGTGATAAACCAAACGGACTACACATCTGGATCGTGGTTGCCAGAGTGATGGTGAAGGAAGTGACCGGATAAAACATATGGACTTTGAGTGGATTGTTTTGCTTTCAGAAAAAGGAATGTAATGCATCAGCATGAACTAGGAATTATCGAGAGAATCGTTGCGTGGTGCTCAACTACAACAATAGGATGGACACGGCTGGAAAAAACGATGAAGTGATGGGCAGAAGACTATCAGTTTATGTTTGATACAAAAGGTGGACCACTTTGTGGCGACAGAACAGAACTCTGCGACACAAGAGCTTATCAGATGTGCAAAAGTGAGACACGATACCTTGCAAGATGAGGACATTGCAATGCAACAGCCTTAAGTGGGCAAACAGCGGAGCTGGCAGAGAAAACAAGCAAACACAGGGTCGTCGATTATTGGGAATCTCAAGAGATGAATTTCGCAGTGTCATATACTGTCTGGAGATTGTGGTACGAAAGTAAGTGACAGCAATAAATGCGTTATTTCTCGAGTATATCGGTAAAAGTAGAAAAAGGGGTGGGCTTTATCTTAGAGAGTGGTTAAGTTTGCAAATAAGACTGGTGAGTGGTTTGGCATGAAACCGCGGGAAGTGGACTGGGAATAATGAGCCAGAAGTGTTGATGGGTTTTTAAGTATTCGATAATTGTGCACCAAAAAAAGCAACTTCTGCCGGACGGAAAAAGCGACAGGTTATGAAGGCAAATTTGAAGCGAGCACGATGGAGAGTCAATGTTGGCTGGAGGAGACAGCAACATTTTGAGTATATGAACGGTACTCCTTTTGTTCTGTTTTCTTGTTTTTTTTTCAATCCGCAACCGGTGCTAGTGGGTGGGGCAGACCGTGCGTTGGACACCCAACCTGAAAACCATTTCTAGAGGCAGGAGGTGCGATCCACCTAGTTGCGCCCGCACATCGTTGCAGACCTCCTGCACGCCCGATGTGCACCGGCCAAAGCGGGGGATCTGTCCGCGCCCCGCACCGGCGGGATTTGCACAGGTGATTTTGGTCGAGGTCATACAGACGTAGAGATGGCTTAGTCTAGGAGATTGTGGGGGATCCAGATTTAAAGCCTGACGTTTGGGTCAGATATTTCGCTGGTGTTATCTCCGGATCATTCCAAGACATCAAAAGGGAGATGCGCGCCGGTTGGTGTCTGGAAGCACAAGAGTAGAGAGACGCAGTCTGGGATGCTCCCAGCTGAGGATCAACGGTCAATGGTGAAAAGAGAAATCTAGCAATGTAGACACAGACTACTTTGGGAAGAATGTGGACTGTGAACCATTGGGAGTGAATGGAAATACGAAAATAATGACCAAAACTAGGAATAAGAATGATGATTTAGAAGGCAAGTGGTGGTAGGTGGTGGACGTTGGAGCGCGTGAATTGGGGAGAATCTAACAAAAGCAGTGTCAGTGATGTAAGTCATTCTAAGGGGTACTAATATGCTGGCGATGGAGAAGGCATATGGGGTAGGTGATGTCGACGTTGCAAATGATGTTAACCGGGTCGGGCTTTCTCTCTCTATTCAAAAATCTTGTTTACCCTCATAAGCTTGTTCCAACGTGGTGCACATATGGGTTAATTGTAGTACTTTGGCGACATCTAAGTGTTTTGTAGGGACAATTTTGAAACGGTCTAGTGTCTGGCAGGCCCGAATGTCTTCGGGCAGTCTGTTCCAAATGCGGGAATAAACGGTGATGAAGAACCTTTCTCTTAGTTTTGTCCTGGTGTATGGGACTTTAGTAGTATGATTTCGGTTACGAAGAGGGTAGGGTGCGCCTTGGGCGAAACATAGATCAGTGATGGACGTATGCGCTCTAGAATGAAGGAGGTTGAATAGAAGATAAAGATTGAGTTTCATACGTCGTAGCCATAGGGGTTCAAGCCTTAGTAGCTCACATCTCTCTTTTAATTCAAGGGGGATGATGAGCCGAGTAAGTGCTTGGTGAAGGATCGCTGAACTCTTTCGATCGCAAGTCTGTCAGATTTGCGCATGTGAGTGTATACCAGAGGGCAGTACTCGAGCTGTGGTCTGGCGTGGGATTTAAAGATCAGAAGCTGGCTGTCGCGCATTCTAAAGGTTCTGCAGATGAGGGCTATCGTTCTCTTAGTCTTAGCCACCTGGTAGGTGGCTTGTTCTTGAAAGGTGAACGTGCAAGAATATTGTAGACCGAGACCTCGTACTAGCGGAGTAGTAGGAATGAACGAGCAGTTTAAGGCGAGGGACTCAAGGGGAATTTGAATTTTATATGTGAGAATGGCACTCTTAGCAGCAAAGAAACTCATTTTCCAAGTGTTGCACCATATGTCAACAGCGTTCAGGTCGTCAGCTATTTTGTTGAGGGTATAGGTCGAGGTATGAGGTTCAAATGAATATACAATCTTAATATCATCGGCGAATAGGAACGCGGTGCCATGGCGTATTACTTTGAATACGTCGTTTATGTAGAGAAGAAGTAAAAGTGGACCTAACACACTGCCCTGTATAACACCACTTGTGACTGGACGGGGTGATGAGAGGTAACCCTCAATGCTTACTGCTTGCGATCTCATGCTAAGATAGGATGACAACCAAGAAAAGAGCGGGTCTATTATGCCGTAAGATCTAACCTTGGTTAGCAGCTGGGCGTGAGGCACGCGGTCAAATGCTTTCGTCATATCAAGGAAGATAACGATAAATGCCATCCCAGAGTCAGCTGACGTTGTGATCAGATTAAGGAAATCAAGTTGGCAGGTCAGACACGACCCAGACTTTAAGAAGCCGTGTTGGTTTTCATTTATTAACCCACGGGTGAGGATAAAGTTGGCAATCTCATCTTTAACTACTCGTTCCATTATCCTAGATATAATGGGAGTGTGGTTTATGGGGCGGTAATTAGCAGGGTCATGTAAAGCACCCTTATTATGGAGGGGAATGATAACGGAAGTTTTCCACTGGGATGGGAAAATGCCTTGTGACATGGAGAGATTAAATAAGTTCATCAAAAGCATCACAATCTCCGGGCCGCCAAGACGAAACAGAGCTGGTGGGATACCATCGGGACCAGGGCGAGCCAGAGGCCGGGTGGAATTTAACAGCTTTCTGACTTCGTTGGCTGAGAATACTACGGTTGACAACGTGTCAGCAGTCAAGGGGGTGAGATCCTGGGTTGGACTATTGTGGTCTGTTATGAAGGTAGAAGCGAAGAAATTATTGAATGCCTCAGTGATTAACTGAGGCGAGCTAATATAAATGTTATCTGAGAGAAGCAAATACGGTATTTTGGCTGTACAGCGGGGGGTTCGAGTTTTCATAAGGCCAGAGAGGTGGGCTATTTTATTCGGCTGGTTGAGCGCGTACAGTTCTTGCTTCTCCAGCTTGTTCTCATTTTCGCCTAGTAGCTGGCGTGAGAGGTGGCTAAGGCAGAGGAAGATAGAAAGGTCGTTGGTCCTTTCGTAGGCAAGCTGCGACTTTTCGAACTTACGTTGCAACTTTTGTTGTCGATCGAACTTTCTTCCACTGAATTCAGTTATCTCGGGAGATATGATGTTAAGAGAACAGAATAGGTTAGAGTACATCACATCCGACGCCAGTTGAGGATCAGATGTTTGAAAAAATTCATCCCATGTCTGGTTACGCAGGATGGCGGGTAAAGTATCCCAATTTGCATTTCGGAAAGATTTTCGATTTTGAGAACTTTCCTGGTGATGCGGCTGAACGGAGAATTCACACGTTATGACCCTATGATCACAACCAGGAAGGTGGCTAAGGACATTTGCCTCTATATTTCGGAGGCCGAAAGTAAAGATAAGTTCAAGAATATTGTTCCCTCTGGTTGGTGATTTTACGTGTTGTGTCCATCCGCCAGCACGGATAAATGAGATAAAATTGCATAACTTCGGAGAGGAATTCAGGGTTGCCCAACAAATGCCAGGAATTTGAAGTCCCTCGCTATGATTTTAGAAGCATGCGGGATTTCAGCTACGTGACAGAAAGCATCGGTGATTGCATTTACGTTGCCCATGTTGTAGCCCGGCGGACAGTAAACACAACCAATTACAAGCTGCCCCTGAAGCAGGAATATAGAGATCCAAACAGAGTCTTGGACCTTATCAAGGACAGGAAGTTGGAGTAAGTGTGTTCCAAGACTGCTCTCACTATAAGCAAGGCATCCACCACCACGTCTCTCAGATCTGTTCGTAGCAAATATATTATAACCGGGTATGGAAATGTGTCGGAGGGGAGTTTTATCAGTAAGCCAGGTTTCAGTTACGAGGATTACATCCGGATGAGATTGCAGTGCAAAGGAGCGGACGGATGTAAGTTTACTTACAAGGGAGCGAGCATTGAAAAGTGCAATTGTGAAACTATCATTATCGTGGCCATGACGTACATGGAATGTATGACACCTTAAGGTGGCTGCCAGGTTTGGAGAAATTGTAGCCACTGGCGGACTGTGGGATGGTGTGGGGAGAGATATGGTATGGAAGGAGGCGGGACATTCAGGGAAAACGGAAAAACCGGCAAATTTAGATGGGGTGGCATTAAGTCCGAAAGCTCGCGACTATTTGGAATTGGAGAGCAGGAAGCATGTGGTTGGGTAGCCTGTAAGTAGTCAACCGGAACCGCATTTGGATCAGGTACTGGCATAACGGCCTGAACAGTCCTGCCGAGACTTCCTTTTTCATCGTTGGAAGAAGTGTTTTTATGGTTCACTCCACCTGGAGGCAAAAGACTGATTGGGTTCGGAGAGCGAGGTCCGGGCCCGCGAGCTGAGATGGCTGGTTTTGCCGATAAAGCCACTCTATTAATTTTCGAATTCGTTGCGGGTGCCGGTGCAAATACATATAGTCTCGCTCCTTTCTGTGGTATGCAACGAATGGCTAGTCCCGACGTCAACAGCTGAGGGATTACTGATTTTACTTCAGGTATTGGACTGTTTTCCCGATCCGGTTTTGGATTTCGGACTCCTGCAAGGGTCGGCGTTCGTTTTTTCGAACTGTATTCTGTGGGAGTAGTTTGTACGTTTGACCAGACACCTCTTGAGCTTGTTGAAGGAATCATGTCAATTGGGGTTTTGTATGGTATTTTGTTACTAGTCTTTGAGTCAGGGGGACTTTTATCAGTTTTGCGAACGTCAGGATGCACATTAATTCGGACCGTTTCATTGAGACTGTTCTGCAAGTTTCGACGTTTGCGACGCGGCTCCGATGGAGTGGAGACTGATGAACTATCTCGATCGACAACTATCTTGCGACTAACCACAGAAAAGGTCCTCGCACGGTGGCCGAGGCTTGGTAAATCGACCACCTGAGAGGGGCTACTAGCTAAATGTTTACCAGGGTTATGGTTCTTCGCATGGCTTTTGTGAACCTCTCTTTGTAGGGGGGTTTTATCGGGAAGTATTTTTGCCGCTTGAAACCTGTATTTGCGACGACAAAAGACTGTCGGCTAATAAATTCCTTGGCAGCAACTTCAGTATTAAAGTGAAAGAGGAGTAGGCATGTATTTTGCGGTGAAGTTTTGCGGAGTCTGACACAGTAGCAAGGTTGCGAATCTAGGTTGCAAGCCTTTAAGATTAAATTCTTGGCAGTTGAGAGAGGTAACTTATCCGGAATGTTGAATACTACTGCATTGTTGGCTTTCTTGATGCGTCTAAATATTTCAGAGGCAACGGTATCAATGAACTTCGTGGCTGAGATTAGGTTTGCCTGAGTGTGGTGTAGAGATGGGTCAAGCAGGAACGCTAATGGACCTAATTGACCGATAGTTTGATCATAAGCGTCAAGCCGAGAGGAAAAACTATTTATGGTTTTGCGTATTTCGGCAGTTGCTTTGATAGCATCTCCAAGTATATCAACGAGGGATACTGGAAAACTTTTGAGCGTGCTTTGGAGCTTAGGGGTCTTACAACGGCGAGTGCTAGCTGTGATTTTGGGCCGGTGGGCAGCAATGGAACGCATAGCTAGGCTGCTGGAGTGGTTGGTGGTTAATTTGACGCAATATCGCAGGGAGAAAAGTAGTGACAGCTAACACAATGGGCGAGTTACCGGACTATAGTAAATTGCGGGGTTTCAAAAAAGTGAGAAAAAAGTGGCTAATTACATTTGAGAGGCCGGATAAGAAGAGAGAAAGCTTGGGGAGGGTTTTGAGCAATTAATTTAGTTACTTGGAAACCACGAATGTCTATAAAGTTCTATTGTACTGATTCGCGATAATAACTGACGCAAACAGGTTGGTGTGCCGCAGTTATTGCTACTATCAGATCAATAAATCAGTTTGAATAGCAATAAGTGATGGTAACAGCTAAATCATTGATATTAACGATAAAAAGCAAAAAAACTGAGACAACCTGATTTTGCGTCACGATGACCTGTCCCACCGTCCCCAGATGCATCTACGAAGAAGGGCTGAATCTCGTTAACATCGAACAACCTGGATATAAGAAGCTCACTCGTGCGAGAAACTGGACGATCTGACAGACGGCCGGGAAGTCCTGGAAGCTTAACTGAACTCAACTGAATGTGATCCTTACTGCGGTGTGAAAAAGTCATCCGCTCAAGCTTCGTTCGGTAAAATGCTTAATTCAGTCACACTGGTGTTATCGCACAACAACTTACCTTGTAGTGACCTCGATCGTTTTGAGAAAATGACTATTTTCTGGACACCATTTTGGATCTGTTTTCTCCACGATCTTTTCTGACGTTTGACATTGACCTCAGTGTTCTCCGGTTGCCTACGTTCTACTGGACTGACTTTTCCGAGGTTTCCGTCGACCTCGTTTCAAATTACTTTCACTTTCGTTCGTTCGCTGGCGGTTCGCTCTCAGCACAGCCGTCGCGTTTCGTTCCGTTTTCCGTTCGGTGTATTTCTCGTATCGGTACTGTTTCGGTGCCACGATATATAGAATAAACCTCGCATTTGTAAACTGACTTACGTCTTCTCCATTCGTCAGATAGAGGGGATATCGTTGGTATTCGCTGCTAGACCCGATAGGAGACACGTTCGCCAGCCGCTCCCGAACGTTTTCTCTATTGGTGAGCCCAAGAACTTCCAGAACCTCCTGGATTATTCGCCCGCCCGGTGAGTCTGTGATTTATCGCTGTTTCACGTCCTCCTTTCGTTGCACGATATATATTTTTTACGATATATTATCGCAACGTAGCCATGTCAGAGGATAAGGCGCAGCTCGACACAGATCTCACTCTGTCTGCGGTTGCCTTTAAACCAGTGGCGTTTATCCCTCATGATCCAGAGGTTTGGTTTGCAGCCTTAGAGCTGCAGTTCGAGGCACGTAGGATTGTTGGCCAACGCCAACGATTTTCCTATGCCTTAGAGCCAATTCCAGGTGATGTTATCGCCTCGGTGAGGGATTTGGTATTAAATCCTCCTCAAGTGCAGCCGTACGATCGGCTTAAGGAGGCTATACTGCAACATTTCCTTCCTTCTCGGGAGGAACGGTTACGTCAGCTACTAGCACGGCACCCCATAGGTGATACTAAACCCAGCCGCCACCTAGCTCATCTCCCGTCTTTGGCAGGGCCCGCCGATGAGGATTCGGAGATAGTTAAGGAACTGTGGTTGGACTCTCTACCCTTCCACGTTCAGACCACCGTTACTGCTCTCCTCGAGGACTCGTCCTTGGAACGAGCAGCCGCCGTGGCTGACAAAATTGTCGCACGTGGCGGCAGTGGGGTTAATCCCTCATTGCCACGACATCGCGCAATCCTAGGGGTGTAGACCTGGATGAATCGCCGGAGAGGCCTCGGCACTCTCGATCCATCCAGCGCCGTCTGTCCTTCAAGGACAGAGTTAAAATACCGACTCCTCGCAGTAGCCAACGTAAACAACGGCACTGAAGAGGGCCCTCCACTGCCCACGTCCGCCGTGAATCCGCCTCACCTGCCTCATCCAAACCTGATCATCCTACCAGCGGCTTTTGTTGGTTCCATCGCGTTTTCGGACCAGCCGCCCGTAGGTGCAGACAGCCGTGTTCATACGCGGCGGGAAACGCCACTGCCGGCGAGTAGAAGCGGCCGTACTCGCCGGCAATCAGTCTCAAGTTGGCCGTTTATTTTACGTGCATGATTCGTGCACTAACGCTAGGTTCCTGGTCGATACTGGGGCCCAAGTTTCTGTCTTGCCGGTTGGTAAAGACAAACCACGAGCTTCTTTGCTTCGGCTGTCAGCGGCGAATGGTTCCTCCGTTCCTACCTACGGCACGAGACAGCTTGCGGTCAACCTGGGACCACGACGACGGTATCTTTGGACGTTCATTCTTGCGGATGTTCCCACAGGCATACTGGGAATCGATTTTCTGCAGCACTATGAATTACTTGTTGATTCACGTAGGCTGCAGCTTATCGATCCTTCGTCGGACATTAAATTTACGGGTATTGCAGCCCGAACAGATGCACACCGAATCACAGGATTGTTTTCTAACATTCCGCACGATTTTCAGTCTTTGTTCATTAAATTCGCCATATTGACTAAACCATTTGAAGAGATAGAGACAGTGACCGATCGTGTGGCACACCACATTGTCACTAACGGACCACCAGTCACGGCACGACCTCGCCGACTGGCACCGGACAAATTGGTTTTCGCCAAACGTGAGTTTGACACTTTACTTTCTAAGGGTATTGTTCGTCTTTCTCACAGTCCATGGGCCTCACCTCTGTACATGGTTCTTAAGAAAGATGGCGTTAGCTGGCGACCATGTGGCGACTATCGCGCACTAAATTCGGTTACCCGGTACGATAGTTATCCGATACCCCACATACACGACATCACGGCATCACTTCACGGCACGACTGTATTTTCCAAGATCGATTTGGTGCGAGCCTATCACCAGATCCCAGTCGCCGCTGAAGATGTCGAGAAAACCGCTGTCACGACTCCTTTTGGTTTGTTTGAGTTCCTACGTATGCCTTTTGGTTTGCGAAATGCTGCTCAGACATTCCAGAGGTCTATCGATAGCATTACACGAGACTTGGAATTTGTTCACGTCTATATCGATGACTTGCTAATCGCATCGTCGAGCGTAGATGAACATTTCCAACATTTGACGCTACTATTTCAACGTTTGTCCGAACATCGAATAGTAGTCAATCCTGATAAATGTGAACTTGGCAAACCGGAACTTGTGTTCCTCGGCCACAAGATCACTCGAGAGGGTATTAAGCCTTGCGAGGATAAAGTTCGCGCTATTTTAGATTACGCCGTACCGTCCTCAATCAAGGAGCTCAGGGCATTTTTGGGGTTAGTTAACTTTCACCGTCGTTTCATACCCCATGCCGCTGAACGTTTGCTTCCATTAACTGACCTACTTCGTGGCAATCCACGTAAGTTGTCGCTTACGGATGCCGCACGAGTAGCGTTTTCGGAGATTAAAGCGACATTAGCTCAGACCACGCTCCTCATGCACCCAGTTCCATCCGCCACGCTAAGCATAGCGGTGGATGCATCCGACTTTGCCATCGGAGCGGTCCTGCAACAGTCTGTTTCTGGGATATGGCAGCCATTAGAGTTTTTCTCTCGACGCCTCAATCCCACGAGACCAAATATAGTGCTTTTGGTCGCGAACTGCTGGCTGCATATAATGCCGTTAAGCACTTCCGTCATGCAGTCGAGGGTCGATATTTCATCCCCTTTACAGACCATAAGCCTCTGACGTATGCATTGCATACTAAGTCTGATCGTTACTCTCCACGAGAAGTCAGCGATTTAGACTATATTTCACAGTTCACGACCGACCTACGACACGTTAAAGGTGAGTCGAACTGCGTTGCAGATGCTTTGTCGCGTATTCCGCTTAATGCCATTAAATCTCCGGTTTTAGACATCCCTGCCATGGCTGCCGCACAGGCACAGGATTCTTCATGTATGGAAGCAGCTCAGTCATAGTCGCTACAGTGTCAGTCCGTACCTCTGGCCACCAGTGCTGGGCCGATACTCTGCGACATGTCTACTGGTATACCTCGACCAGTCGTACCCTCTGCATATCGACGTCTCGTGTTCGATACCCTTCATGGACTCTCACATCCAGGCATCGCAGCCAGTCTCCGATTAGTAGCTGCACGATACGTCTGGCCGTCCATGAATAAAGATGTTCGTATGTGGGCAAAACAGTGTCTACAATGTCAACGATCTAAAGTGCATAGGCACGTAGCTTCGCCTATCGGTACTTTTGCTACGCCTGATGCTCGCTTCGATCATATCCACGTAAACATTGTGGGTCCATTGATCCCATCACACGAGTATACCTATTTGCTAACGTGCATCGATAGATTTACGAGGTGGCCCGAGGCTATTCCCATCTCTGTCGCCACGGCCGAATCAGTGGCTCGACATCTGATAGAACGATGGATAGCTTCATATGGTTGTCCTTCCACAATCACTACCGATCGGGGGCAACAATTTGAGTCCGATCTATTTTCTTCATTAACTCACATGCTGGGTACGGAACGCATTCGCACGACCGCGTAAGATCCGGCGTCGAATGGTTTAGTCGAACGTTTTCATCGCCAACTCAAAGCGGCTCTTACGGCACACGAGAGCCTCGGCTGGTACGAAACGTTACCGCTAGTTCTGCTTGGTATCAGGACTTGCATAAAGGCAGATATCCAATGTTCCCCCGCAGAGCTTGTCTACGGCACGACATTACGTCTGCCTGGGGAATTCTTCACGCCACGGAGTACAGACTCACTTGCCGTACAGACTTACGTTCACCGTTTGTCTACTTACATGCAAAATCTCGCTCCGGCGCAGACTCGAATGCAGCGACGACAGGTTTTTGTTCCGACCGAACTGGAAACTTGTTCGCATGTATTCATTCGTGTTGATTCAGTACGGAAACCATTACAACAGCCTTACGAAGGTCCGTTTCGCGTGATTTCTCGTCACGATAAGACCTTTAAGGTTGATCGACACGATCGTGTCGATACCGTTAGTATCGATCGTCTCAAAGCCGCGTACGTTGATGATAGCGTGTCGCCCGCTGACATGAGATTCGATGTTAACCCTGCACTACCTGTTGACGACACTTCCGTGTCACGTCAAGGTCTGCAGTTAGCGTTGCCTGCTACGACTTTGAATGAGGCTATCGTCTCACGTTCAGGACAGCACCCAGTTGGTACTGCTACGACTTCGAATGAGGCTATCGTCTCGCGTTCAAGTCAGCAGTCCGTTGGCCCTGCTACGTCCTCGAATGAGAATACTGTATCACGTTCAAGTCAGCAGAGCACGCCTACGCACCCGTCCGTGAATGAGGCTCCCGTCTCACGTTCCGGTCGGAAGATCGTTTGCCCAGCACGTTTTCGCGACCAGGTCAAACACGATCTTAACCAGTGCACGTCGCAGTAATCAATTTCGGGTTTGTCGTTTCCACACGATTTAACATTCCTCATTAGTTATTACTGTATTCTAGTCAAGTCCATTGCGGTTGCTACACCAGTTTTTCGTTTCTCTTCGTTTCATGGAACCTCGCCTTATGGTACGCTTTGCTGGTCCCACGAAATCTGGAGAATTTTGGCACCAACGTTTGCATTCTGGATCGGCCTTGTCGTTCTCGTTCCTGGCCATTTACGAACCTATCGATTTGGCTTCCGGATATCATATTGGTTAACGGTTACCCGACGCTGGACGTTATTGGTGTGGCACACCTGGATGACGATTCACGCAACCGGCGTCATTGGCAACGAATCTGGTTTACGCTCGACCATCATCCTACGGTTCCTGCATACCACGGATTCTGCACTTCAGCATTCTACAGCACAGCTACATGCAAGTATTTTGCACGCATTCGTGCACACGAATACCGTTTGTATGCCTTTTCCTCCTTGACAATTTTTCGAAAGCTTTCCGTGCTTTCTAGCGGGGGCTGCTGTAGTGACCTCGATCGTTTTGAGAAAATGACTATTTTCTGGACACCATTTTGGATCTGTTTTCTCCACGATCTTTTCTGACGTTTGACATTGACCTCAGTGTTCTCCGGTTGCCTACGTTCTACTGGACTGACTTTTCCGAGGTTTCCGTCGACCTCGTTTCAAATTACTTTCACTTTCGTTCGTTCGCTGGCGGTTCGCTCTCAGCACAGCCGTCGCGTTTCGTTCCGTTTTCCGTTCGGTGTATTTCTCGTATCGGTACTGTTTCGGTGCCACGATATATAGAATAAACCTCGCATTTGTAAACTGACTTACGTCTTCTCCATTCGTCAGATAGAGGGGATATCGTTGGTATTCGCTGCTAGACCCGATAGGAGACACGTTCGCCAGCCGCTCCCGAACGTCTTCTATAACCTCTGTCACGGCTATGATGTAGCTACATCATCATTGCATACTATTATGCGAGACTGTATCGGCTTCGCAGAGATCAAACTCATTAAAATGCAATTGCGAGCTTAGAGCTTAGGCGCGCCTTGTTTACGGATAGGTATTTTGACTTAGATTCACTTGGAATTGACAACCGCTCCCCAAAAGCGACCAACTCAGGTGTCATGCCCTCCTCTAGCTATAGGCAATCTTCCTTTTCGAATCTTTCTACTCGGTCACATAAAGTGGTTTATGGTCAGGACAAAAGTACTTCAAAGTACTTTCACTCATCCAGACCCAATTTAGCCAGTGCGGTATTATAATCTCCTTCGGTCGGACACATCAGCCTATCTTAGAAACCCTGTAGGACATTTGGGTGATCCTCACCAATCATCCATTAAGATACGCAACTGGCTCAGCAAACGTTCGCCAGGTTTTTCAATAGATCAGGAATTCGGTCTGGCATCGGTTCCTTCAATCAAATGGTTGCCTGAGATCTGATTTGTTTAAGTCCATCTGGTACCGGAAAAGACTAGCTCATTGAAACCTTCGTCACGCTACGTAACAAACGGCAAGGCGCGCTCCAGCTCATCAGCTCATTCAGTCTCCCTTTTCTTGTTATTTATACAGGGCAACCAATATAATTAATAAAACCCATCAATCGCTATCGTTCTGCGTCTCCATTCGCTGGACGGGAATCGAGCCCGCAAATCGTGTGTGCGACCAAAAGACCACCGTTGTGGCAAAACCGTTCCAAAACCACTCCGAAACCGCTCGGCTTTCGGCCGGTTTTCGAACGGTTTTTATTATTACGCTGACAGGTTTTCGGGTGGTTTCTGAGTGGTTTTTGAGCGGTTTCTGAACGGTTTCCGAGCGGTTTGTGCCAATCATTTGAAATATATGATTTGTCTCGTTCATTTCTGACACTTTTCCCAGATCGCGACTGACAGCGCACATCTCCATCTCTTAACTTATTGTTTTTTAGTTAGCTGTCTTTATTATATCCATTTTGATAGAAGGAAATAGAGCAATCTGTACCAAGGTATTTCAAGGCATTTAGATGAACTAGACCAATATACTTTAATGAAACGCTAACTAAGCATTACACACTACTCCGATCGTCGACTTCCTTCGAGTCAATTCATTGTTGATCCGTGTAAAAGAGCTACTAAACAAACCAAACGAAAACCGACGTCACGAACGGGCTGGGTGCTACAAGGACAGTACTAGTCTTTCGTGTCTTCTGCCTTGGTTGCAAGTGTGCAAATCGCAAAAGCAAAAGAATAGAAACCTCATGAGCCGAAGCCCAAAAAGGTTCATAACAGGATCCTACACTTACTCTAATCGAACAACAAAATAGACACCCCGAACCGCCTACTACAACTGTAGTATGCGGGATGCAGTGTCTTCCTTGGGGGTTGCACGTGTACGATCTGCAAAGACAGAAAGAAAACTCGGTGAGCCGGAGCTCAGTAAGTGCATCAACAAGCATCAACACTTACACCGATAAAGATGGGAGTGGCGATCTGTCTGAGCGTATTACACAACGAACCCAACCGTTTTACCGCCTTTACATTGCCGTTGAGTAAACAACGTTTTAGGCATACAAACACTTGTTTTTGTTGGGTCACAAAAAGTCAAGTCACTTCACTGTAGTTCAGTTCAGCTTTCAAGATCTGAGGACAATCTTACAGATCGTTTACCTTCTTGAGCTAGTGTGCACTTTGATCTCCAGGCTCTTCGACTTTATGAAGGTTCTGTAGCAAGCTCCAGCATCCCAAGCCTTCGCAGCCGTATTGGCACATATGGACATTTCTGGGAACCACTAAGGTCGATGATAGTCTCCTGGAAGATATATGGCTCCAACGGCTTCCCAGCGACATGCAGAGGCTTCTTTGTGTGTCCACAAAGGAACATCTTTGAAGGCTTGCCAAGAAAGCTGGTAAGATGAGAGAAACCTACGAGCCAGAGATCAGCCTGCCGATTTACTCACAAGCTGAGTCTGGCATTGCCTCTTCAACAACCATTGTGCACGATCTTTTCAAAAATGTCAAGGCACTCAGTGTGTCGCCAGTTGGACACCAAACCCAGGCGTCACCTGGCAGACAGTTTCGCCTAAAACGACCTTCCAGTAGAAACCGTATAAGGATTCCGCTTCAACCATCATCAGCTAACACTCTATTTTGTATCGTCAAAAGCATCGTTTTGAGGTGCGTTATAACACTCCGCCCTGCATTATGACTCCCGCCAGCCGCGGGAAAGAGGACGCCAGGGCGCAGCTGCGACGGGCGCCACTGGGCGGGGTAGTCGCCTATTCTACACCATCGATATTAATCCGGGGACAAGCCGACTGAAGGACAAGGTGCCGAAGCTAGTGCGCTCCAGCCTCCACGTAAAACTTCAGATATGCTCCCCTCCTCCAACCTACATGCCTCTGATAGTACTTCTGTACAAACTTGTGGACAAATTGCGGGGACTTCGGATTTTGGTCTTCGTCGCTCTTTTCGTTCAGCCTTCTTGATTGTAGAGGTTCAAAGCTCCATACCTTGTACTATTTCCTGCGTCAGTTTTACCTGTTGGTCGGTTCTCGCTGCAAAATTGTTATGAACCGCGCTATTGTTCCACCTGTGAATGGAATTTCTGTTGATTCTGACCCGACCAGTCCTGTTCCACCCAAAATGACCGACCCACACTTGTACGGTGACGTGCTAGGTATATAACCAAGAACGATGCACCCACCGTCCATACTGCTTGCAATAACTAGCTCGGTAGGCCAACTCAAGAGTACTACAGGTACTTCAGTTTCCGCCAGGGCATGCCCGCTTGCACCCGACAAACGTAAGATCATGTGAGCTCAGTTCCAGCACATTACTGAATTGGGAGTGAAAGGCAAATATTGAAAACCTTTCCAAATGTTCCACATGCTTTGTGAAGTTGACTATATTTGACATTACTTCAAAAAGCTCGCCCATACACCACATTTTTCACGTTTGTTTATTCGTGTGGTACATTTGAATTTGGCCTTAAATCGTTTCTGACTGACGTGCCTGAGCCACGGGGCTTTGAACCTTTGGGTTTTACTATTGAGTCTATTTGGCTGCATAATTGAGATTCGTATATATTTGTACTCTTTGTGAATTTCCATTTGGTACCGTAGAAACTAGGAATCAATCCTTTTCTGGTTCTGGGACTCATTTGAATTGGCTGATTATCGCTAAATTTGCTTAAACTGACTTGCAGGCTGAGCGGCTGCTTTTCTGCCGGCATAATGACACTGTATTTCTATTTGGAAACCATCCTTTTTTCTATCCCGTTTGGGAACTTCAGTACTGTAGGTCGCAAGGACTGCCACTCGAACAACACGTGAGTGATTGAAACAAATCCAAAATCGGAACGAGGCTGACCCGTAGTCTCCACCGTACCAAGTTCGAAATCACGAAATATATAAAAAATCCCAGAAGTTCAACTCATAGTGGTTCAAGCGTGGCAGGCAGAAACCGTTGGAATTCGAATTCAGACGTCTCTCAAGAATAAACAAAGTTCAAAAAAGTGTTGTGCACGGAGAAGCTTAGCAATATTGAAACTTAGGCACGCCCACAAAGTACGTAGTTGTGCTGTAAGGATTTCCAAAACTTCTTTCATTTGCGTGTTAGAGTGTGCAATGCGGGAAACGACCGGAGAGGTTTTACAAAAACATATTGGCGGGCGAACCGGGAACGGCCTGCTTCGGAGCGACTAACCAAAGATAGTACATAGGTTGTTAACAAAAAGGATGGTTTCCAAATAGGAATACAGTGTCATTATGCCGGCAGAAAAGCAGCCGCTCAGCCTGCAAGTCAGTTTAAGCAAATTTAGCGATAATCAGCCAATTCAAATGAGTCCCAGAACCAGAAAAGGATTGATTCCTAGTTTCTACGGTACCAAATGGAAATTCACAAAGAGTACAAATATATACGAATCTCAATTATGCAGCCAAATAGACTCAATAGTAAAACCCAAAGGTTCAAAGCCCCGTGGCTCAGGCACGTCAGTCAGAAACGATTTAAGGCCAAATTCAAATGTACCAAACGAATAAACAAACGTGAAAAATGCGGTGTATGGGCGAGCTTTTTGAAGTAATGTCAAATATAGTCAACTTCACAAAGCACGTGGAAAATTTGGAGGGCCTATTTATATTTGTGTCTTTCACCACCTCTTGCTCTTACTCGTCTCTCATTTTCGATGGCCCCTTTAATATTGGAGCCTCGGAACGAACTATTTTCCTTCATCTTTCCTTTGTTCTTCGTCAACGTCCCTTCAATATACACTGCTCTTCTATCAACCTTCTACCATCGTCCTCCCACCTTATCTTTCACCACCCATAACCTTTCCACCTTTGAAGTGTCTGTCTTTCAAGTGGATGGAGTGCGAGCTGAAACTAACTAGGGGGCTGTGATCATGTGAGTCTCAGATTAAGGCACATCGGCGGAATGTACTTTTTGTGGCTGTCCCTGCAAAATCATCGGAGAACACTGCTCTTTCTGCTACCGCGGCATCGTTTGATCCCAAGAACTCGTAGCACAGGAACCCGGACAAACTTGGAGCGCAGCCGTCTACATCCCACGACTTCTCAAGTTGAAGAAATACCAAAAATTTAACGATGAAGGGGGACCACGGCCCAAGCCCTATCCAGGCTCACCAGGCGATCAGACTGCGCTTGCTCAAACAGTGGAGGTTAGGAACCCGAGCATGTTAACTAAAGCAGACTTCAATCCAGGAACTGCGTGAGGGCCGCTAAAAAGCCTCACGCGCAATTTACCAAATGAACCCCGCAGTGAGCTCTAGGAGACTAGAAGCCTTTCTACCATATACAAGGCCGTTGTAAACCCCAACTGGAAGGCCACTTCCGGACCTGGAGTCCGTCCTTGGTAAGGGATAGAAATTCTTCGAGCAAGCATCAGGAGATTCACCAAGTGGTTTGTATACTACCTGGAAATGAGCATTTATAAGAGGATGGGGAATTCAAACCCCTTTCTCGTCGGGGAAAGGAGACTAAGAGTGGACTTCTAAGAAGCTTTCGAAGCTGTTATAGCAAAGGACAAGTCGGTCGGACCTGGAAAGTCTCTCTTCTGATCTCGAGAGTGTGACAGACTGCGATGGCGCGGCTTGTATCTCGCAGACGACCGTATAATAAAGGGGACTAGGAGCTAGTCGTTTGTGTAAGGTCTGCTGGTGAGTGGAAAAAATTACCAAGGTGAACCCTCTTGAACATCTATTGAAATAGGCCTAGATGGGGTTGTTTGGTGAGAGTGGCGATTAGAACACTGCCCCTCTTCTGTCTCTCTACCTTTGCCTGTCTCCAATGTTTTTTTACAATGGAGTGATTAGTCAAGGAAAGTTCATGATCAACAGCTTGATTCTGATACCAGATTGGATTGGAACGCTGTGGTAGGTCTAATCCGAAATGTTCCGTCTCACTTTTTCCAGAGACACCTACGATGAAGGGACGACTTTTAGTGCTCCGAATGGCAGGTACTTACTAGGTCCCTAGAATGGCCTGCAGAGCGGGCAAATATTGTTGTTCATGGCTTAAGCCAAAAGTTCCGAAAATCGCCAAATAAACGGTAAAAGTCAGTGGAATAGTTGTAGGACAGTTTGTATTTAAACAACGTCATTCACCTTTACTTTTGGGAGCCACATCGGTCGCGATGCCAGCTAAGGAAGCTAGAGGTTCAGCTATCCGCAAGAAGAGCAGTCATAACAGTGTTTTTCAAATGGTGGAAACCGCTTGTCCTCGCAGCAAGCTGTCACACAACTTACAGCCCTATGACATCGAACAACACGCAAACTGCCTATAGCTAAGTACTAGTTAGTTATGTTCATCTATGATAGTTTTGTTCAGGAATTTACACATTTAAACTCAGTCATCTTCAGATCACTACAACAAATTCCTCCTAGAAAGGAACTGTCGAAATGACCCTTCGATCTAATTGAGGGTGTACCTTGCGCAGGCCTCCAGTAGCATTGCAAGCCTCATGCTTCATCGGTCGTCTAGAGAGCCATGTTATGATGCCACAATAAGCTTGTGCCGCCGGGGAAGAATCAATAAAACGCGCATGGGCCTGGCAGTCACTTGCAAATCCCTCACTTAGGAGTCGCAGAAAAAATATATGTATATGTACCGTACAAAATAATCCAACTCAACTTTCCAGGGGTTCCTCCATCCACTGTGTCCGTCCATGCAGCGGAAGGGCAAAAAGAAGCACGTGACCAGTTGGCAATGAGTAAAAGCGAAATGAAAGGAAATTACCCCGGTCGGTCGCTGCCATAAGCAAACCTCAGAATGCACGAAATATTTTTCTGTTTCCCAGAATGGTTTTATAAAACGAGAAACGGCGAAGACAACGTTAGGTGGGATTAAAAAAGTAAGCGCTATCTACGGGACGCTTTGGTCAACATATATGACGGCCAAATCGCGTAGTTTGCAGCAGTCTCACGGTTTCATGCTGCGCTGGTTGAGGTTCGGGGGTGCCCTCAATGAAAAGAAGAGGAAGAACCAATGAAGCACTATCGATGAGCGGTCTTTTTTCCAGACTATCATCAGCATGCGCTATCTTAAGACGATCGACAGATGCAGTTTGTTGTTTGCCGCTTAGGTCAGTGGGCTAAGCTCGATCGCGTCGCTCGATAACCTTATATGGAACTTCATAAGGCGGCAGTAGAGGTTTATAACGCTGTCTACGTGCACGAAAACGTAGGCGCAGGCGGACAGTTCGGGTGGAGTGTAGGCCCGTGGAGACTGCGGTTGCGGCGAATGCATTAGTAAACGGCGCATCCTCGCAGCCAACTGTTGAGCGTACGAATCACAACTGCCGTCACCCACGCGACCTGTAGCAAAGTAATCCCCGGATCACCGAAGGGCATGACCGAAACCTAATTCCGCAGCTGACGCGTTTGTATGAGGTTCACAAGCGGAAAGCAAGCCTGAGAGAGCGATTGAAAGAGCCTGCATCCAATTAGAGCTGTCAGCAGCTGTGAGCGATGCATTGACCTATAGATGAAAACGCTTTACTAAATCTCTGGCTGCTTTATGGCACGCTGCCGTACGAAAACGGTGGCGTTCTAACATGCGCAGTGTTCCTCCAAATAGGTGTGAATCAAGCCGTGCTCCGCGACCAGTAGTTGCCGTTGCAGGGCAACCACACAATGAAACCCAGCCCTCCGTAAAGGCAGCTGCTGTGATTTGTGCCTCTTCACGGGCAATGAGAACAGCTACTGGCCAAAGGGTGAAACGGTCGGCCATGGTAAGAAGGTAACGAGAGCCTCAACGGGGGCTAGGAGGACCAAAAATATCCACGTGAACATGAGAAGACCGTGTGGATACGACTCAAAAGTGGTCTAGTGAAGCCACTGTATGTCCGCTTACCATCGATCATCGGCGCCGAAAGCATGAACGGGCTCAAATACGAATATTTTTTTGCATGCTGTGCCAGGCGTACCTATCTACGACTGGCTTGATGGTGGTTTGGATGCCAGGATTGACTCAATTACGTAAAACGCCGAAAACTGTGCGGCGCCAAGACGTAGATACGAAGGGGTGTGGGTGTCACAAAGTTATGTCACAGATTATCGAGCCCGATGAAGTGGCTAAGGGAAATTCCGAAGGTTTCTATGACACGACCTGGCTTGGATCTGTGAAACTCCATTCCGAAAGTTGGGCTGCAGCCAAGGCCACGAGGTCCATGACCCGTGGTTGACTAGAAATAGCATCTACCCGAGAAAGAGCATCAGCCACAACGTTTTCGGTGCCAGAAAAGTGACGAACATGACTGGAAAAATGTGCCACCAAGTCTAAGTGATGCGACTCACTTGGTGAGTGTCGGCCGATTTTGCTGTGAAAAGCATATGTCGGTGGTTTATGGTAGGTAAAGATGGCGAACCGTCTGCCCTCGAGGATGTGTCGAAAATGTCTAGCACTACTGTGAGCAGCAAGTAGTTCCCGACTAAACGTGGAATACTTAAATTCCCCTGGTAGCAGACCACAACAGAAAAGGGCCGGCCGTTTCCATTACGATGTAGGCCACTGCTATGGCTCGCCGCGTGTCGCCTGGCCAGAAGCACAGGTGGCCGCAATCAATTGGGCTTCCGCACTTAAGTGAACCAGCACAGTGGCAGAAGCCAAAGCATCGTTAACTGCATTGGAGGCAGCCTCAACATTCTCTGGTAATTCTACTAGACTATCTTTAGCACCTCGATACAAATCTGTTGAAGGCTGTATCAAGAGAGCCCAGTTTGGGGTGAAACGCCGAAAGTAGCTTGTCATCCCTCTGAGACGACGAACGAAGGCTCATGAAGTAGGTAGCGGGAAACCACGAACGGCCTATACCTTTTCTTCCATGGGCCAAGTACCCCGTTATTCGATAGTGTGGCCTAAAACCCAGATGAATTTTGGCTACAGATGCTTTTGTCCGCATTGATGGCAATGTCATTTGCTGAGGAACGCTCTAAAAACTGATGATGGTTATGCCGGTGCTCATCGTCAGATTCCCTCATAAACATGAGATCATCCACTTTGGCGTAAACAAAATCTCAGCCCCTGGTAACCTGACCAATAAAACGCTGAGGAATACATGCAGCTTTGAGTAAACCAAGTGCCATTCGTGGAAATTCTAAGAGACCAGAGGGTGTTGGTAAGGGTGCCTTAGGTATATCCTCATCTGTGATAGCAATATGGTGAAAGGCTCGTATCTGAACCATTTTGAAGGACACACGGACACCGTTGACGTTGATCTTGATATCCTGAGTATATATGGGACAAGACACATCTGGAGAGGCAGCATTATTGAAGGATCCACGATATCCACACGGTCGCGAGTCACTCGATTCTAAAGAGACCAGGTAACTGCAGGTCGAATGCTCAAACCCCGGTAGTTTCCGGCGGTCTCAAGGGTTTATGTTCGTCGATCACGTCACGACTTCGATGTTGATATCGTGAACTACATGGTTTTCCTGCTGGCTTTCTGGGGGTAGTTTCTTTTTTGAGGGGCTCTGTTTTCCTTCTAGTTAACCGCAACTGATTCTCTATTTTCATCACCCCCATTCCGTAAGTAACAACATCTCCAAACTCATCGCAATTAGAAACACATGACACGGCACTGACAGAACCAGTACACTGTGCCTTATCCAGAGAAACAATAACACCCAAGCCACTCCCAGAGACTTGCCGAGTTAATTCCTGTTGTCTCAAAAGGTCCGCGTTTTCCTGTCTGGGCACTTCCAATGGGTCTTCATGTCCGGGCTCAACTTAGGTATTGTAAGTCATTTCGCGCGAACCTAGCAATGCGTAGCAAATTCAAACGAATCCCAGAACCAGAAAAGGATTGATTCCTAGTTTCTACGGTACCAAATGGAAATTCACAAAGAGTACAAATATATACGAATCTCAATTATGCAGCCAAATAGACTCAATAGTAAAACCCAAAGGTTCAAAGCCCCGTGGCTCAGGCACGTCAGTCAGAAACGATTTAAGGCCAAATTCAAATGTACCACACGAATAAACAAACGTGAAAAATGTGGTGTATGGGCGAGCTTTTTGAAGTAATGTCAAATATAGTCAACTTCACAAAGCATGTGGAACATTTGGAAAGGTTTTCAATATTTGCCTTTCACTCCCAATTCAGTAATGTGCTGGAACTGAGCTCACATGATCTTACGTTTGTCGGGTGCAAGCGGGCATGCCCTGGCGGAAACTGAAGTACCTGTAGTACTCTTGAGTTGGCCTACCGAGCTAGTTATTGCAAGCAGTATGGACGGTGGGTGCATCGTTCTTGGTTATATACCTAGCACGTCACCGTACAAGTGTGGGTCGGTCATTTTGGGTGGAACAGGACTGGTCGGGTCAGAATCAACAGAAATTCCATTCACAGGTGGAACAATAGCGCGGTTCATAACAATTTTGCAGCGAGAACCGACCAACAGGTAAAACTGACGCAGGAAATAGTACAAGGTATGGAGCTTTGAACCTCTACAATCAAGAAGGCTGAACGAAAAGAGCGACGAAGACCAAAATCCGAAGTCCCCGCAATTTGTCCACAAGTTTGTACAGAAGTACTATCAGAGGCATGTAGGTTGGAGGAGGGGAGCATATCTGAAGTTTTACGTGGAGGCTGGAGCGCACTAGCTTCGGCACCTTGTCCTTCAGTCGGCTTGTCCCCGGATTAATATCGATGGTGTAGAATAGGCGACTACCCCGCCCAGTGGCGCCCGTCGCAGCTGCGCCCTGGCGTCCTCTTTCCCGCGGCTGGCGGGAGTCATAATGCAGGGCGGAGTGTTATAACGCACCTCAAAACGATGCTTTTGACGATACAAAATAGAGTGTTAGCTGATGATGGTTGAAGCGGAATCCTTATACGGTTTCTACTGGAAGGTCGTTTTAGGCGAAACTGTCTGCCAGGTGACGCCTGGGTTTGGTGTCCAACTGGCGACACACTGGGTGCCTTGACATTTTTGAAAAGATCGTGCACAATGGTTGTTGAAGAGGCAATGCCAGACTCAGCTTGTGAGTAAATCGGCAGGCTGATCTCTGGCTCGTAGGTTTCTCTCATCTTACCAGCTTTCTTGGCAAGCCTTCAAAGATGTTCCTTTGTGGACACACAAAGAAGCCTCTGCATGTCGCTGGGAAGCCGTTGGAGCCATATATCTTCCAGGAGACTATCATCGACCTTAGTGGTTCCCAGAAATGTCCATATGTGCCAATACGGCTGCGAAGGCTTGGGATGCTGGAGCTTGCTACAGAACCTTCATAAAGTCGAAGAGCCTGGAGATCAAAGTGCACACTAGCTCAAGAAGGTAAACGATCTGTAAGATTGTCCTCAGATCTTGAAAGCTGAACTGAACTACAGTGAAGTGACTTGACTTTTTGTGACCCAACAAAAACAAGTGTTTGTATGCCTAAAACGTTGTTTACTCAACGGCAATGTAAAGGCGGTAAAACGGTTGGGTTCGTTGTGTAATACGCTCAGACAGATCGCCACTCCCATCTTTATCGGTGTAAGTGTTGATGCTTGTTGATGCACTTACTGAGCTCCGGCTCACCGAGTTTTCTTTCTGTCTTTGCAGATCGTACACGTGCAACCCCCAAGGAAGACACTGCATCCCGCATACTACAGTTGTAGTAGGCGGTTCGGGGTGTCTATTTTGTTGTTCGATTAGAGTAAGTGTAGGATCCTGTTATGAACCTTTTTGGGCTTCGGCTCATGAGGTTTCTATTCTTTTGCTTTTGCGATTTGCACACTTGCAACCAAGGCAGAAGACACGAAAGACTAGTACTGTCCTTGTAGCACCCAGCCCGTTCGTGACGTCGGTTTTCGTTTGGTTTGTTTAGTAGCTCTTTTACACGGATCAACAATGAATTGACTCGAAGGAAGTCGACGATCGGAGTAGTGTGTAATGCTTAGTTAGCGTTTCATTAAAGTATATTGGTCTAGTTCATCTAAATGCCTTGAAATACCTTGGTACAGATTGCTCTATTTCCTTCTATCAAAATGGATATAATAAAGACAGCTAACTAAAAAACAATAAGTTAAGAGATGGAGATGTGCGCTGTCAGTCGCGATCTGGGAAAAGTGTCAGAAATGAACGAGACAAATCATATATTTCAAATGATTGGCACAAACCGCTCGGAAACCGTTCAGAAACCGCTCAAAAACCACTCAGAAACCACCCGAAAACCTGTCAGCGTAATAATAAAAACCGTTCGAAAACCGGCCGAAAGCCGAGCGGTTTCGGAGCGGTTTTGGAACGGTTTTGCCACAACGGTGGTCTTTTGGTCGCACACACGATTTGCGGGCTCGATTCCCGTCCAGCGAATGGAGACGCAGAACGATAGCGATTGATGGGTTTTATTAATTATATTGGTTGCCCTGTATAAATAACAAGAAAAGGGAGACTGAATGAGCTGATGAGCTGGAGCGCGCCTTGCCGTTTGTTACGTAACGTGACGAAGGTTTCAATGAGCTAGTCTTTTCCGGTACCAGATGGACTTAAACAAATCAGATTTCAGGCAACCATTTGATTGAAGGAACCGATGCCAGACCGAATTCCTGATCTATTGAAAAACCTGGCGAACGTTTGCTAAGCCAGTTGTGTATCTTAATGGATGATTGGTGAGGATCACCCAAATGTCCTACAGGGTTTCTAAGATAGGCTGATGTGTCCGACCGAAGGAGATTATAATACCGCACTGGTTAAATTGGGTCTGGATGAGTGAAAGTACTTTGAAGTACTTTTGTCCTGACCATAAACCACTTTATGTGACCGAGTAGAAAGATTCGAAAAGGAAGATTGCCTATAGCTAGAGGAGGGCATGACACCTGAGTTGGTCGCTTTTGGGGAGCGGTTGTCAATTCCAAGTGAATCTAAGTCAAAATACCTATCCGTAAACAAGGCGCGCCTAAGCTCTAAGCTCGCAATTGCATTTTAATGAGTTTGATCTCTGCGAAGCCGATACAGTCTCGCATAATAGTATGCAATGATGATGTAGCTAAATCATAGCTGTGACAGAGGTAAGTTTTTGTGCGATAACACCAGTGTGACTGAATTAAGCATTTTATCGAACGAAGCTTGAGCGGATGATTTTTTCACACCGCAGTAAGGATCACATTCAGTTGAGTTCAGTTAAGCTTCCAGGACTTCACGGCCGTCTGTCAGATCGTCCAGTTTCTCGCACGAGTGAGCTTCTTATATCCAGGTTGTTCGATGTTAACGAGATTCAGCCCTTCTTCGTAGATGCATCTGGGGACGGTGGGACAAGAAATTTTGGAGGTGAATCTGGTCTGATGTCTTATCCGAGATGGAATCCACTAACTGGTAAGGGCGGTTTGCCTCGTCCCACCGCCAACGGTCCCATGCCCAGGACCTCCCATTACCTAGCAAAGAGCTTCAGATGCCTACTCCGCAGAAGAAACTGAACTTGGAGACAGTATCGAGCAACAGCAACGGAATGCGACGTGTACAACCAACTAAGAACTCAGTGCTCTTCCATGAAGATGGCGAAACGATGTAGATTCAAAAAGAGACAAGCAGCCAAATGTGTGCTTGCACCAAAACGACTGTTTGTCTATCTGAAAAGACGAACGGGAGCAACGCAAGGCACACCTGTACATACGGTAGACAGGAGAGTGGCTTGTAGGGACAGCCATCTTCGTTCATGCCTCTAGCACGTCTATTGTTCAACTGACCGCTGACTGCCAAGGGCGGTCCCCATTTGACCGTTGATCTTGCGCATGCTCACACACACGCTCTCAAATACACTCTGACCATTATCTCTTCCAACCTCCTTCTCGTTCTTACGGGTCATGAAGAATGCCGTTCTGGTTAGCGTATTTGTACAGTGCCGAACAATAGAGTAACGTGCAGGTGGTCCACGTAGTACAAAGGAAGAAGAACACGTTTATTAATGAAACCGCGAAATGAAGTTTAGCAAGCTTACAGGCTGACTCTGATGCAGCTGAGACAGATGCTCCGGAACGCCACTATGCATCGGCGTTTACATGTGATGAACCTTGGCCACCTCTCTCGTCGGTGTCCTATCCTTTAGTCTCGTTTGACGATGTTGAAGTGGATGAGTTATGACAATTCTAAGATCTCTCAAGCCATGCAAGTCACCCGGACCGGATGGAATCTACCTACTGGTACTACGAGAGATGGCGAAGATTCTCGCGGGCCCAATCACCAAGTTACCGAACACCTCACTAGCAACTGGAAAGCCCCCGGACGATTGGGAACAAGCAGTTGTTGTACCGATGTTCGAGAGTGGAGACAAAATGGCAGCTGTCAGCGGCCGGCTGGTAAGCCTTACCTATGTCGTCTGCAAGGTGATGGAGCGGTCTATAGCTCAACGTGTTGAAGAAAATCTTGATCATCACAACCTGTCCAGTCCTACACAGCACGGAGTTCGAAAATCACGCTCATGCGTTTCCAACCTTCTGAAAGCCAGGCGTTAATAAACTGATCAGAGAAGCAAACCGCTTGCTGATTCAAACCCAGGAGCATCGTCTTATTCGTTGATCGGAGCATTTTGGGAAGCATTTTAATTAGCCTTTATCCACGACAGGTTTGCAAGTCAGCACCATAGCTTCAGCTCTGGTTTTGGATACCAACCCTCTGTCAGAATTGGAGGATTTCGTGAGATAGGCTGCCTTAAACGACAGGACTGCAGGATCGGATGGGCCCACGAGACCCTCCCACTCAGTGGTTATATACGTTAGAGAAAATGACTAGGTGTCGTGATCACTGGGGCTCTCGTTAACACAAACTTTCTTTATCTCCGTGATATTATTATTTGTAGTTTTTTTACTCCTTCCTTCATGTTCCTGTCCTTTCCCATTGTTTCCAATTGAGGCTGTCGCCAGGAGATGGCAACGAAAGCCGCTGCACCCAGTACATGGTTAATATTTGCCCGAACTAAACTGAACCGACTGTCTAATATTAGTGGTGATTTCCTTATGTAACTTGTAACTCTCTATCAGGTCTCCCCTTAGCCTACAAGGGTCAACGGAGAACAGACTTAGGGCTTTTAGCCTTTCCCGGTGCAACTTCCCTTGCAACCCGCTAATCATTCTAGTGAACTTCAAACATTTTGAAATGCCTGTTTCCCCGCACTAGGTTCGGCGCCCACGCATGTACGAAAGTCTTCAAGTAGAACTTTACAATCATTATAAATAGACAGAATTAAACCAGCCCCCAAGACACCGTTGTCCCTTGTAAGTTAAACGGTGCCTTGTTTCCTTAGCCGCTGCCAACGTACACTGCTCAACGGGTTTGAAGCTCGTACGCAAGCGTACCTAAGTCTTTTACAACAGTAGCGGGCTTAATCCTTGCCAGCACAAACTCTCCTAACTATCTGTCGTCGTAACTCTCCCTACGTAACAGAAATTGTTTGCATTTGGCATTTAGTGACAAGATGTTTTCTTAACGAATCCCTGTTTCTGGTCGGCAGCTTGTTTGTGGTTCGGTAGATGCTCAGTTAGTCGATATTTGACCCGTCACTCTAGTTTTTTGAGTACGACTGATAATAAGCTTACGGAACGGTAGTTCGAAGCCATCTCCTGTTTGCCTCCTTTGTGGATGCGGAAAGCGCGTCAATCTTTAGCCCGTCGGTAGTTCCCTTGTGTCTAGGGGTCCGTTAAGTAGCTATGTTACCGGTTCAGCTAGTACGTTGGCCAAGCATTTTAGAATAGTGGGATGAACATCCAGTCCCGCACCCTTGTTGATGTTTAGCCTACTCAGCGCCAGTTCAACTTTATTACTAGTGACGACTCCATCCATAAGGACCAACTGCTGGTGGTTGTTGTAGTTTCGTGCTGTGTCCCGGTGTTCTCTCTGTGCACATGTTCAAAGTCTGCGTTTTCTCGTAAGCGCTTCTTTACTGCTCTCAGTTGTCGTTGATTACCCGTCCCACCGTGACTGTTACTGTGGCCTTAGACCGGAAGTAGTTATAGTAAGCCTTAGGACATATCTTTACTCTACGCGCCAGGGCTGCTTCGTATTTTGCATGAAATTCTCGTTACACCCCAGCGACACGCTCACGGTTTCCCATATACTGCAGCATACTTTGGTATCCACCTGCCGATCGATAACGACGCCAAGCTTTACGCTTCGCCCGTTGCGCCTTGGCGGACCGGCTTGTGCACCAAGTTGGTTCACCCAGTCTTTTGACACGTCTGAGTGGGGCAAATTGATCGGTCAACTTGAGAAGGTGTTTCCTAATGATGGCCCACCTCTCTTCCACTGTCTGATAGCAAAACCCCAGTCAAATCTATCGGCTGCTTCCTTGATCACGATGACATCGAAACTTCTGAAGTTTTTTCGTCCCTTATTTGGCACCCCAGGGGAAGCACCTACATGGCCACTCCTCTGAAGCGGAGCTGTGAACTTTAGTCCGTTTGCTGCCTCCCGGTGTCTGGTGAACACTGGGTCAAGTACACTAGGAGTGTTCTCTTCCCCCAACCGAGTCGGCTGGTTGACGTGCAGATAAAGTGGTGTGACCCATCAGCAAGATTAATTGTGTACTACATTGGGTGTCAGTCAAAGAAGAAAGGCTCTCTCATTCTATCTCCGGGAGTTAAAACACCTCACTGTTAAAATCCGGGATGCAAGAGAAGCAATCGTGATTAGATCCCAATCTGTAGTCGCTTTCGGGCTACGGTGCACGCATGCTATATCCATAGGGCTCCCCGGAATTATTAGCCGGCCCAATGAAGCTGGTGTATTTAGGGAATATAGAGCTTCTCCGGATAGCTGTTCACAATTTTCGTTGGATTATAGTGTAGTTCCTCCTCCTACTCTGCGTTTCTCTCTGTTAATCCGGTAGGCGCAGTATCCCCTGGTGGGTAGCAGGTATGAGGTTGCACCCTGGTGAAACCGTGTCTCAGTTATCGTAATACAGTCGGATTTCCTTGTTTCAACCTCTAACTTATTCAGTTTGTTTCTTATACTGCACGCATTGGCGAACACCATCCTTATCTCCCCCGTGGGAGGTACTGTATCACACACCTGTCGAAATTTTCTAATCAGTCTCCTTATCTGGTTCTCGGACACATCGCCCGATAGCCCTCCTTGTTTTTTGCCATTGGGTTGGAGTATTCACAGTATGAAACCAGACTGTTGCTGCTGCTTCTGCTATCTTCATTGTGATAACCGCGTCCAACAGTAGGTGTTCCGGTCACCGGAGATACTGGTTGAGGCTTCTGATTGGCGACTAGTATTCGTCTTGTACTAATCAACAGGGTTGATATGTTTCTCTCGTAGATAAGGTCCTCACCAGAAGTGTTTCTAGAGCCTTTACACGAATTGTCGGTTTCCACTCGCATTACTTCATTCGTATACCTAAAAATGTGGTCCGATGCTGCGAGAAACTTATCTCTGAAAACTGAGTTCGCAAGTTCCACCGGCATAGGCTAAGAGCCCTGATTCTCTCTTGGGTTTGGCGACCAGCTGCCCAGCCGAGAAACTCTCTTCAGAAGACCGTGCTTAGACACACCAATCTTCCTCAGTATGTTAGTGACTTGGCACCTTAGGTCTGTTAATCGCTGTCTAGTTGACAAACAAATCGGCTCAGATATACACTTTATAACGACAATCCTCTTTCGGTGGCAATTTCCGCCATGTTCTCAAACTTCACCAGCGTTTTCGCCAGTGTGACTGTTTGGTCTCTTGAATTTTTACTCGAATATCTCTACTGGTAACTAAATCCTGTAGTCCAGATATATTGTTTACAGGGGACTGCTCTAAGCTGTCAAGCCTGGCTTTGACTTTCTTCATCCTCGTGTTATTATACGTGTCCTATGGTCCATTGTGAATCATATTAGTTTCAAAACTTGTGGCAGCGATCTACATGTACTTACTGAAATACTACGGATCTACTTTAATCTGGAGATGAGCTACACACAATTTGAGGTCACCAAAAGAGATCTCTCTGCATTTCCGATGGTACCATTTATCGCAACAAATTTCATTGTTTTTCGCCTCATTGCTGCACTATAGAATGCCGTACCTGGACACAGGCAGTTCCGATGAATTATGCTTCCCTATTCTTTAGAAGTATTTATTTTAAATTCTCGTGAGAGTAAGACCTAACAACCAGACGGAACTAACTCAGGAATGAATGAGTACGTTACTTCAGTTGAAAGGATAAATGGTACGGATTCTGGATACGCACCAGCGAAGGAGACAGTAATCAAGTTATACCTGAGCTCACATTGTTGGTCTGGTCACTGGTTTCCAGGTCTATTTGCGATAATACTTTTCTCAGCCTTTGGTACTATTTGCATTTGTCAGGGCAGATACGGTGCTGCAACTCACCAGCCATGAGCCAGTTGCATTTCACATTATCAGAGTTTGTTGTAGTTGCTCTCCTGTGTTGTTCACGACCCTGTTGATTGCTTTTCTTCCGATAATCTGACCAAATTTGCAACCGTAACTTTTTACGAGGTTTTCCGTTCAATTTCCCTTGCCCTTCCTCACTATTTTTTTTCTTTTTCAAAATTCAATCTCCAAACAGCGTCACGTCACTGTGTAGTTGGAGAGTTTTGCCAATTCTTTAAGTATGACCTGGAACATGGAAGCGTACTTTCACTTCTTTCTTGAAACTACAGTTTGTTCGTATTTCAGGCACCGACGTGTACGTTGGCCGTGCCACTTGATTTCTAAGGATTTTTACGAATCGTGTTCTTTCGTCAAACGAAAATTGGGGAAACGGTAATAGAATAAAATTCCGAAATGAAATAATGTAGCACAGTTTACTGAAATTCAGATATAATCAATGTAGGCGGCTGCATCCTTGGTTTGTTCAAAATTGTTCAGAGGTTGGACCTGTTTTTGTTTTGTCATGATCTTTTTCGGGTCGTTGTGGAGTCTATTTCAGGCCTGTTATGGAACAATCGTGCTTCTTGGAATTCGGTTCAGCTTGCACAAGACGATAGTAATGGAGATCGGTTATTCATGTAGATCGTTGCGTTGTCAGTAAGCTTCCTTAGCTCCAAAAACTGCATTTTCAAGATAGAGCGGATGCCTGCCTATCGGGTGTCCCTATATTGACGAGCTGCAATTTTAGACCACTGTCTTTGTATTGGAAATCCTACGCTGATTTCATACGTCATAACTCAGCGGTATTCGTTTGAAGCTCGTTGATGCAAGAACCTGGACTTGTAAGTCTCGGCAATGTATCTAGGACATAAGTCAAACGCTGATTGTTTGTTTTGCAGTTCCCAGACAGATCACGTGCATGTATTGGGAATGTGGTATTCATAATAATGAACAGCTGTTCAAACGTTGAAATATCTGTGTGATGCTCGGGATAGTGTCGAGCGCGCAAGTCAGAATCTGTCATCCTCCGGAAAGTTCTGGGTAAGAATACCGATTGCCTTTGTAAACTATGAATCCAGTACTGAGTTCGGTAGGCTAGAGAGCGTGCAATGGGTCACCACTCTTCTGAATGTTGGTCTACAACGTGCGGTTGCATCTCACCGGTTTATCTACAGAGGTTTATCTCCAGGTACGAGATCTAATTTGTATCCGATTTTTCATTCTGGATGTGGTGGTACCTGGGCATCAAGCCGGATTCCCAATCCGGGGATGCAACCAGTTTAAGGTGCACTCCGTGACACTCGAAAAGTTGCAATCATCCGGACTACCGTTGATCTGCCATAACTAGGAGGATGGTCAATCCTTGGGAGGATTTGCCAGCTGAGGTGGTGAAACAGTGCGGCTATCGAAATGTGTGGCGTTTCTCACTCCTAAGGTCATGCTTCGTTGCTGTTAGTGAGGAGGATTGTGTGAGAGATCTCTATCCGCTTTCAACTGAAATACTATAAAGACTGTTGCCGGCCTTACAAGCTGCATCCCAGTGAGTTCTATAACATGATAGTAATTTTAAGATTTGGGGCCAAGAAGTGCAGTCGGCGATGAAAAACGCTGATTGGCAGTGATGATCATTCACATCTACCCAAAAGATTAGTCGCAGCTGAGGCCTCCAAGCCAGTGAAGAAAAATTTGGTAATGTGTCATTTCTTAACACGCTGTCTCATCGACAAATCTACAAAATTTAAAAGTAGTATAGGAGAATGGAGCAACACGAGGCCCATGAACACCTTAGCAGATTTCCGTCTTTCTGTAGTTAGCAGAAAAAAGCCAGCGCATTCATCTTCAGCGTTATCACCGAATTGTAACACGCTTCTCTGACAGATTCAAAATATGAGTCTTCTGTTGACTTAAACCTAGCCGAATTATAGAATACGGAATCAAGATTTTAAACTGCGGCCTCATCAACAATCAATTGGGACACACTCAGATGTGCATACAGGAATGCCCCGTAACTGTGCGATCTCAATTTACTTTGCAGTTGATATCGGAAAAGACATTCGGTTGTTTGGTTGAGATATTGTTTTTATTTGCCTGAAATCAAGCGCATCAATTTCCGCTGAATCCAAGCAAGTTATGATGGTTGTAACGTACATTACTCATGAACAGTTAAACTCCATCTATGAACATCATTTCCCGAGTTTTGAGGTAGCGTCGAGGCGATCAATCTATGACATGGAAAAATGTATGAAAAGGTAAACCCGCTTACTTGGCCGAGTTGGGGTCTAAGAGATCCGTTCATCCGATGGTTAGATATATTAGGTGACATGGATAGGTGTCACAGTCAATGACATGGTTGCATTCGAAATCTTTTGTCGTTCATGTGATTTGTGCTTCTGAATTTATTTTGTTTTTATGCTTCTTGTCTTTGTTTGTTCTGATCTCGACCGGACAATGTTGCACGATAGCAAACAACACGAAAGTAGATCAGCGCCAAAATGATGGTTGGAAGAAATGAACTGACTGAAACCCCCTCATCTCATTTGAGTCTGTAGAAACATTGAGCATGTCATGCGAATACGATAGGTTAAATCAGTCCAATCTTACCGTAACCAGGGCAAATCGACGACTCTGACATGCTATATAGGCAAAACAGACCATTTATACGAACATCGCTTTGCAGTTTATGGATGTATCAATGGTTGGAAGTTAGATGTGAGTTAAATTGCATTCGAAGAAATGCAGATATGCTCACATTTCAACCAGTATCAGTGTCTACGGTTTTCGTTTTTTTGTGCTACAGCATTTTGAAAAGTCACGCCATTTGATAAAAGTTATATCCTTCTCATTTGACATTTGGCACACAGCAAGCCCTTGATTCTAGACAGGTGATGGCGTGTTGTCTGCGAGTCAAACCATTGATCTGCTTCAATGACTCCAGCCTTACCATCTCTATTCTGGACAAACAATGACGTGCTGTCTGTTAACGAGACTAGGCCGCCTCGACGATGTGCTAGCCCCGTACCTTCACAATGGCCATAAAGCAGGAAAGCCGCCAGAAGCCTAGAACAAAAAGTTGGTCAGAATGAGGCGGAGGCTGTGGTCTAATCCGAGCTCGCTTTACTTGTCTTGCGCACTCAAAAGGAACCCATGAATTAACCTCCAAACCAAAAGTTCAATTCACACAAGCTACGGTATTCTATTACTTTCCTCATACTCGCATGTAAACTTCCCCAATGTACATAGATTTATGGTATGGTATCCTCGGGAGGTTGGATTGAAGCAGTATGTCGATAACATGGCGAAATAGCACGAGAACACTAACTAGTAGGTTTGGCTCACTTGATTCTCTCATCGAAAGCCTGAATACTTGTGCTTCAAATCTGTTTTCTTCTGTGACGTTTTCACTCGTGTCTTTCTAAGTTGTTTAATTTCTACTGAACCTTCTACTCCAGCTCGGTGATAGTGTGAGTCAATAATTAAAACCAGGCCACAGAAGTGCGAGGCTAATGATTAAATGAAATGAGCCAATTCACAAAAAGCCTGATTATCAGTCACATCTTCATCAACCAAACTGAAAAGAAATGGACTAAAATCGTGTAACAAACAACTTGAAAATGTCTGTTACTTTTGATAGCTAATCCACAGCAAGTGTTGCGATATAGTATGTAACGTATGTCTGGTCGAATACGGTTTACGATCCGCTTACATCGGGTACGGCTTCAACTGAAATGGACACAAGCAAAGTACCCGGGGCTATCTTCAAACACGAAATTGCTTCAACAGCGCATGTGCAATCGCGCAATAAGATATACGGCGCGTGTGTGAATAACAAGACCGTAAACACAGTTACAAAGATTATTTTTTATCTGTCAAAGCTGGCTCGACTATGTTTCACATATTATTCTCGTTTCTCATTGTCTATGCCGTGTAAACATCCATGACATGAAGACAGTGGATGTTGTTATCATCTTAACGCTTTGAAAGCAGTTGAAATGTTACAGTTCTTTTCAGTTCTTCCAACCCTTAATCTGGCACTTATTTGCCTTGTTTTTGGTTGCTACCGCGCAGCATCGTTTGATCGAGATCAAAACGAATGAAAGTTTGAAGTAAACAAAATTATAAGTGGAAATAATGTGAACGACAAAATATTTCGAATGTAACTGCGCCACTGACCACGGGGCCTTCCCATATCACCTGTATTGACACTGCATTCATTTCCGGCAATCATCTTTATTGTCACCCCAAGTATTAACGTTGTTTTATCGCTCCGAACCAAGCTGTTTCTGGTTCGACCGCCAGGTTGACACACGCTCTTGTGAGTCCTCCCTGATCGTTTCTCGCTTTATACTCTTTGCTATGCAGGTTAGCATAAATATCTCTATGACTCGACTTTGGTTTTCCTGACTACTAACGAAGCATCACTCGATTCGTGACTGCAGTTATCTACCGCGTCCGTACGCCATTCGTCTCGTTAGCTCTGCGCGCAATACACCTAATGTATCCAACCACCCGATGAGCGGATCTTGCAGACTCCAATGCGGAAGCCTAAAACGTTCTCCTCGGCTGGTATAGATTTTTCGTATATTTCTCCCATACCACGTCACGCATTTTTCTGACGTTAATCGCTGTTTCACGTACTTGTCTTATAAACACCTATCCAACACTATTTTCATTGCGTGACAAGTGCATAACTGATCATTGGTAATACAAATGTGTCAGTGTACAGACCTTTAAACGCTCGAATAAAGTTTTTGTCACACACACACACACACTTCGTGTCTTTATTTTCCTGAATTATAACTAGAATTTAATACTTGTATAAAGACGGATATTAGTTAGAGTAAAATAAAGGGAAATATAAGAAATTCTCCGAGGAACTTTGGATACATGATACCTGTTCAAAACACGGGCGTAATTTCAACGCCACAATACTAGGAACTGGAATGAAGTTCTCAGAAGTCATTATTTGGGACTGTTATGCAATTCAGTCGCTCGGCTCAGATCGGGAGAATGATTGACCGGACAACAAGCAGCTTCTTTATTCTGAAGGGTTCATCTCAAGCAACTCGTCTCACTTTACCAACAAAACTGAGTTCATTCGGATCATCTAAAGCTAAAAAGCTTTTCATATCTTACAAACAACACTTAGATGTCTGCTGTTCTTATAGCCCAAAGGAAGTTACGTTAAAATGGGTGAGTTGCCTTCTTAGAATATACATCGTCAATCAATCCTGAATTTGGAGAGAGGTGAGATGTTGTGTCTAGAGTGATAGAAAGGAAGAATGCCTCACTATTCACTAGAAATAAGGGAAGTTGGAGGATCGAAATCGGACACCTATGGATAGAAACTCGATATGGACGAATGGGTGCTTTTATTTGAGATAGTCAGTGAAAGATTAAGGGAAGAGGAACTGCCGAGGCAAACTATAATGAACAAAAAGTCTATGATGGTAGAAGAAGAACACCCAAGCAACTTCCTGACTGTGGACCGTCAACTAAACGGTTTGTTGTACACGGGGATGGCGTTAGATTGAACCCAACTGGGAACAGATAAAGAATAAAGAAATCCCAGTTCACTTTAGTTCAGTTTAAAGAACTCTTCATCATACACTGAGTGTTACAGTTCTGATTTTTGTCTCCCAGTGATAACCTTAATCAAAAATAAGACATGGTATCACACAGGAAGGGATTATTTCACGTTTAATTTCAGTTACTTCCCAAATGTAAATAATCTTCCAAGGCCTCAAATCTCAACACAAAATTTCTTTTAGTCATTATGATTACCGTTTTCTAGTTAACTGTTGTTTTTCTTTTTTGTTTCAGCTATATTCTGGCTTAACCACACTGCTCGGCCGGAAATATTTGCTTCTCAATGGCTGAAGAACTTTCCAAAGCTGGACTTTTCATTGATGAACTAAACAAGCTGCGTATAGTTGACCCAGTTGTAACACAAGATACAAATGAATTGAAAGAGGAATGCGAAAAATATCTACAAAGTACGTATCGTTGTTTGGTGCGCAGTGATAAATTGGACTACATTCTACTGTCGAAAGTAGTTTTGACCATTGGTGGCTATGCGTCTTCAGAACCATTACATGATATGATTCACCATGCAGTGTGAACGTTCAGGCCACTGAAAACTATCCTTGTTAGGAATCACCAATAGTGCACATCCACGGAGCCCTCTAGTCTCCTACCGACCATGCTTGGATAATGACCGTTGCCCTTTCGAATTGCAATTACAGATATGTGTTACTAATGAGTAACCTAGTTCGTTTCATTGAAAATCCTCAAGATGTCAAACAGACACCTGCGACCTATGCACGTACATCCCTACATATTGAATCCAGCCCTTTAGGATAATTTCTCACAACTCATTGGACTTAATTATTTCTCCCTTTGTAAACTCAGAGGTGGCGGATTTCCAGACCATTGTGCAGAATTTGCTAACTATGCTGAACTCAGTAGCGGAGACGGTGGAGAAACAGAAATTACGCGCCATCGTCTCTCGTAATCAAGTTGTGTCAATGGAGAAACAACGTCAAGTCGAACAACACCAACTGGAAGCTGCCATCGAGAAACAGAAAAATGAGAATGAAAGGTGAGGTTTATCAGGTCGTCGTTTGGATTCTGATAATCACGGATAGTTTTTTCCGTGTTCTTTGTGAATTTATTTTTGTTTTCAAAATGTCGAGTCATTTTCGTTTCTGTTAGCTGTTGGTTTTTTTGGCTTGTGTTAAGAAACCCGCTTGGGACCAAAAAATCGGACCGTTGTCGTTGTAGATTTTGATTTATATGACTAAATATTGTGAACATGAGTGTGTTGATCGGCGATGGCTGAGTCGCCAGTATTGTGTGGTAAAGTGCATTTGTTTCTTTGACCGCTGTTGGTTAACTTTAATTTTCTTCTATGACACTTTCCAATAGGCGGCAGTTGTTTTACCACAAATGAAAAGAAGGAGATACACTGCAGCTACCCCAGTTATTAAATCTCCAAGCAGTTTCAGAAAGTTCAACTGCCATTGTGCCGTCCTTTTTCCAAATGGTCAGCTAAAATGACACCATTGTGCGATTAATGTTGATATGTTGCAGTTTCACTCAATCGAAAGGAGGGAAAATCGAAGCAATAAGAGCTATGAAACAGCTAGGAAAGATGTAAGGAAAAATCATGTAGATGGAAATAGATATCACGTGCAAAATACCACCAGTCGTGCCACCTAACCACGCTGTCGAAAGTCTCTAACCCTTCGGTAGTCTCCTTAGATCCCAAACTAGAAGCACAATTCATCTTTCACTGTCAAACACATTGAATAAGGCACCAACCCCTTTTTCCCCATATCATGGACTGTCGATCCAGACTCATACTCCGATCCTCACCTTTATCGGACAACACCCTACGCGTAGGTAACCTAGCTGTGAACGTTCGTAACCTGTTTAAATTATCGTTTGGTTTGGAGATTGATCTGTGGCACCCAAAAATTCGCGGCTAACCTTAGGATTGTGAACCCGTTGTCCCTGCTGCCTTCGAACACTGTTAAAATGATATCATTAGGAATGCTCATTTAACAGGCTATATTTTCCGAAGACTTGAACCAAGGACTGAAAACTCGTATTGATAACGGGGTAATACTAATTGGTTTACCCTCCATCAACACTACTCAATATAGAGAACCACATCCGTCATTGTTGTGATTTCAACCTTTTGTTATTGACGTCCAGCAGACAGAAGGCGCGATTAACTTTCGCCAATTTGAATCATCTGAAGCGTCGGCGGGACATTCGGTAATTTATCAAGGGTCGAGTGTGTGTTGCGAAGACTAGTCCCGTCCTCCTTCAGAGATCGGTAACATGGCCGTTAAGGGTAGGAGATAAGCGAGGATAGGCGGTATTTGAGAACCGATGCAGTATTACTCGAATATGATGAGAACACCGCATCAGAAATACTGAGATTGGGCGCAGGGTGTTGGGAAGCAGTGATCGTTCACTGGAACAGGTACTGAATCTAAACGGATTAGGATGGTTGTGGCATGTGTTACGCACGCCCACAGATATACTTCCTCGATGTACGCTGGTCTCAGCATGGGGCAGATGTGCCATTGACTTGATATTCCATTGATGGTAAAGGGAAAAGTCGTCAAACATCGATTTCTGATCATTTTTTGCACTTCGGTTGTGGAACATAGTATTCCCATGGATAAAAACATCATCTAGCGTGCACATTTTTTTGATTACAGCCATTTACGACGTCCGGCAGAAGTAGGGTTCAGAGATATGGATACGGATAGTAACACCAGTGGTGGTCGAACGGTATACTCCGCAGATTCCTGCTAAAGCAAGAAATCGCAAACATCGCCACTATCCCAGCAGTCCGTCATCGCCCTGGTTGATAAAACACCAAGCCGAATGCGTACCCATACCGTTCTTCCTTCCAAGCCCTAGGGTGAGTATTGACGGTTCCCTATGATAGCATGTGAAATTATTATAAAAGTGTGGGAAGAGTTTATATGAGAGTGGGAAGGGCCAATAAGACCTTAAATCAGATATGAACAATAAAATAAATATAACGCCGCTAATTCGCGGATTTTCATCTATTATGGTGATCTCTGGAACGTAACTACCGTTATAGATGAGGGGTCACCGTACACGGATTACCTGATCACGAAAAATGAGAAAGTGTGCCGCAGAAATATATATCTCTCGTCTATCAACTTGGCATCTAAAAGATTCCATGGCTAAGTGGTTGGAAACAATAAAAAAAGGCAGAAAACTGTATCATGTCAATGTTTTTTCATTAAATATTGCGTTAGTCTGCTCCCAGTTACATTGGCGACTCTATGCTGCACTTTTCCTTTTCATACTCTAACCCTCGTCTGTCGTAAAAGTACAGCTTTCATTTATATAAGTACTGGTTAAGGTAACGTTTATCGAAGCATATTTCAGTTCAGGGGTTGCGGTCTCAGTCTTTTGGCTACTTCGAAACTAACCAGTAAATATTTGCGGATATCTCAGCAGTTTTTCGTCTCTTTCGTGGTAACATGGTTTTTCATACGTTTTAACGCTGAATTGTCGAGAATAACATAATTTGCTTACTTTATAGCGAATATTAACTTATGTTCATCGTAATGCGCAGCTGATCAATCGTCATTGTATTTCTAATAGGCGCACTGATTATGGGTGGGTCCCAGTATACTTTACTGTATTTTTAACGAATTATCACGGTATATTTGATTGGACAAAATTATTATTATATTTGCTCTGCTCATACCAGTGAAAACGAACTCATATGGTATATGGGAGTAACATCGATATTTTACATCCTAGCGCTGTGGATGACACAACAGTTTACTGTTGTATACGGGTTTACCCCTTTACCCCTTGTTAAGGGTAATATATCAGGCTGAGTTGGCTTGAACTTTAAAATTAGGCATTATTTAAATCACATCTTAGATTGTAACCCAGTGAATTTGGAAGCGGATAGTGGGGGTAGGGGGTCGACTAGTTCTGGATAAGAAAATTCAACTGCAGAACCACGGATTTCTTCAGCTTTATTCCAGACCTGCCTTAGAATCATTAGTTGTGCTTGATTTGATTCAACAATTATGGGGTATGCAAGCAACCATCACTTCACCTGCAATCAGGTTGACTGTGCGCGCTATCCCTAGCCGGTTGCATTCCTCTTTTATTGAACCCAACGACCCTCATCAATTCGCACAAAAGCCCAACAGGTGCACTCTGGAAGCAGTTGATTCCACTTGCCATTTCGTTTCTGAAGGCCTAAATAATTCTATGAAATTCAATTCATTGTGTCTCTCTCGAACATTACTCTGCTTTAGATTTGGTTCCCTGCATCCTCCATCTCCAAAAGCCGAAGTCTTTTGATTGTCCGTCTTCTTACTCTCCCAACAGAACCCAGCGTACCAAAACTTGTAACATTTCGTTGAGTCCCTTACTGAACAACTCTCTTGTTCTTCAGGGAGATATTATTTCCCCTATCTTTACACGGCATATATTAGCGACTTATCCACGGTTCACCCTGCACGGCTTTGCAAGTATGTTGACGATGTGATGCTTTGTGAGTCCATCTTCAATCAACCCAACCTCACCTCTTTTCCTGGGAAATTATGTAATATTCAGAACTTTTCCTTTCTTTTTGGTCTACCTGTCAACACTTGTAAATGTTACACGCTTTCTCGATCTCCTTATTCCAATGAACAATCGGTAAAGTACCTAGTTGTTACTATAAGCATCAACTTACAGTGATCTTATAATATAGACAGTTTAAAGAAATTGCGCCTACTCTCTTTTCACATCCACAAACTAAGGCTTTTGGTCTCAAACAAGCTTCATCGTTTCCTTTGTCCACCAGTATGTTCTATCAATCTTACTTTAATGTTCTGTAATCTTTCCTGATCTACTTAAAAAGAAGTTTCATTCAATACTTCGCTGTTTAGCTATCATCAGTCGTGTTTGTTTGATCCTCATGGCTTCTGGTTAGAAAATATGGGAACTTCACATTTTTACCCGTAAAAAATTCGGTACGAAGATTCTTACGAATCCCACTCATCCTCTTTGCCATGACCTGTCTGTTTGCCGTTCAGATCCTTCTACACGTTCCGAGTTCAGTCTCACCTCGTCCCATATAAGTATTTATCGAAACCTTACAGTGCCTTGTTTAAAGCGTGTTGTTAGCAAAGTGAATGTCACAGAGGAACATCGCATCAATCTCGGTGGTTGAATCAGATTTTAGTTTGTCTGTTTTTCTGTCCATTTTTTAAGACCTTTCCAAGGTGACGGCTATCGTTTCCGTTAATTTTTGTGGCTTAAATATAAGTTGTTCACTTACATATGTTCTCAGTACATTAGAATACGTGGCTTGAGAGTCGAAACCGATGAGGTTCGGAAGCACTTCCGTGGGCCAACAAGTAGCACAACGGCAGCTCCCAGTGCCGGTCATTTGAACTGAAGCACGGTTTGACTACTCATCAGTAAAACAGTTTGCGATATGAAAAGGTAAATATGAAGTGTATCATACCAATGGTTTTTCATTCCGCTCAGAAATTCACATGCAAATACTCCGTGTATGGGGTCGCACGAGAGTGAGACACACATTGAGCCCACCGAATCAGGTTTCACAACAGGATATCATTTCCGAAGAAATAAGGTGTATGTTATTCGGGCCCAAAGGTCGCCAGTCACTTTTTAATGTCACTATCCTCCAAATTACGTCTAAGAATGATCTGATTATTTCACCACTCCCAGTCTCGGTGTCAAGGTTGCTGACAGCAAAAGAGATTTTATTATTATCATCAATGGCAATGCAAACTGAACCTTGCTGCAGACCGACCTTTGACAATGAGGCTTCTCAACCGATAATTCAGTTCAGTTCAACCATGAGCCTCGCACTTTTGTGATCCAGTTGTGGTTGCTAACTGCAGGTATCGTCCAGTTCAGGGCAGAATGAATAGAAGCATATGGTGATAAAGAGCCGACAGTGATGGGGCACTTACTTACTGTTGTTGAAGTTGCATCAATGGAGATTCATTCGGTTAGTCTGCACACATTCTACAGTTTACTGCAACTGCTTGTATTGCAAATTTCTTTGTATATATATATATATATATATATATATATATATATATATATATATATATATATATCATATACAGTCTAAATACTGGTCACACAACTCTACGCCATGTGGAAATCATCGGTAATGCACCAAAATCGGGTCTCTGTAGTACTGGAAATAGGTTGAAAGTCACCCTCCGGTTGTCAATAAACTGTTTAGAAGTTGTAGTCGAGAGTTGCCACTTTCAGTCCAATAGGTTAAGCTCAATTTTAAACGATCATCTTGCGTAGAAATTCTCTGACACGCTTTCTCTCAGAGCGTGTTCAGGTAGGAAATGAAAAAATTGAAGCGCAAACTTGACTTATTCTAACACACGTCCTTGCTCCCGGTCCACTCAGTTCTGGAGTTCGTCACAAGCAGAAATGAATCGTCCCTTGTGCTTTGTATTATTATATCGGTACCTTGAAAAATAATCTCTCGCTGTGGTGACTCAGTGCATACGTCCGGTTACATCACAGGCGTTAGAATCTGTGGTGGTCACCGTCTGGGTAATGGAAAAAAACTTTTTTAGTTTTTGTTGATTGGCTATGAAAGACAACTCAGTATCATGAGATTATTGCCACAGTTTTTCCCTCTATCTGAGTGATATAGTTATGCTTTATAGGCTGCTATCTGTCCTAGTTTACATTTAGTTTGGTTCAGTTATTCCACTATGCTCGGGGTTATTGACCCATCTTCGTGAATTGGCGAATGCACAAACCCAGTGCAGTGATTTCCCTAGTCTGGTTGTTTCCATGTCGCTCGCATTTAGAACTGAACAACGGGACCCAACTGAGGAAAATTTGGCTTGCTCTTCTGTCCCGAAAATCTTTTTTTTGATATTTGACAACCTGTTTGTCACCTGTATATTCTGCTGCGCTCGGGACCATGTTAGGTTTTCCAGAGGCCCCCTATCTCTCCTTCGTTGTATCCACGCGCTACACACATTGGCAACAACTCATGTTCAACACCACCCTCTTTTTCAGCGATTGTCACCACCTTACTGTGGCAATCGGGTTGTAAGCAGACATCAACCTTATCTGGGCGTTTCAATCATCAGTTCACCGGAGAACTGCATTTGACTAGTTTTGAGAATTGGGCTAACAGTTAAGCAGGTGGGTGGTTGGTATACGGCAATGAATGAGTGGACAAGGAACCCGATTTGCCGTTAGTCAGAACTAGCCGAACACAGACCACTGATCATCGAAGGCAATTAGTCAACACATTCATCACAACGGTCAACCACGTGTGCATCTATGGGAAGGAGAAGGGAGAGAGAAGGAAGACGCTTGTGGACACTGTCTTTTTTTGCAGGTTTCATGCAATCGCCGAGATGCCCCGGATCTTGAAGAAACTGAGACATCCTGCCGTTTAGTTACTCTGGTCTTTCCCTCACACACGGACAAACGTGTCCACCTCACCTCACCCTTGTAAGCACTTCATTTTTCCTTTTTTGTTCACTGCGTGTCCCAATGGTAAGGTGCAATACTTGTACATATTGACATACCATTGCCGCGGGAATGATGCATAGGAGAGGGCCGACATAGACAAATGGGTGCAAATTGCTTGGTGGTGATAACCGGTGACTCCGGAAAATGTCAACCGATTTTTCTCTCTGTCTCTCTGACTTCACTAACTCTTTCTGTCTTTTACTGTCCCCGGAGAGACATGGTACTAAGGAGGGTTATGCACAACACTAATCCATATGTGCACCCATTCAACTCCCATCATATCTATCAGCTGTGCATCCCGCTAACTTTAGAGTCGGGCAAAAACGTACCGAGGACAGATGGCAATCAAGATGGGTCACTTTGGCTAGACTCTCCCAAAGCGGGCCTGTTGGAGTGGGGTGGGAAGATTGAACTATCCACTTCTACCCTGATTGTCTTTTGACTGGGACCTAAGTAAATAACTAGTCTCAAGTACAAACGGATACGGTTGCCACATACATACACATATGTGGTTTGGAGCCCAATACAACCGGATTGGAAACTGTTGTCGGGTCCTTCAGCCGGAGCCCAATATAGTGGAGACAGTGTACATTCGTCATGCGAAATTCGAACAATGTTTTCATTGATTAAAAACTCCCATTAGTCGGTCGCTGCGATCTCACGACACTCTTAGGTTGTTGGTATTTGAACGTTGGTGTAATCCTCAGTCACAATGGCAACACCAGACGAGCATCACTGAGGTTAGACCTAAAGTATATGATAGATAGATTACGTTTTTGGGGGATGAAAATACAAAATATAAAGTTCGCCAATTCGTTCCACGTTCAGGCAAGTGAGCAGTTGAAGGGGCATAACGGTAACCAAGTGGGCTCACTGCAACATCGAGGATATGGCCATATGACTTGGAGTGTACATCACGGAAGAACATAGTGCTGTTCACTACGCTGCTCATATCCCGGGATAGATTTTCCTGATCCTGTTTAAGTTAAAACACGGATCGTACTAGTCAGTCGACGACGTGTCACAAATGCGTGGAAAGTCTACCTGTAAATTTGGTTCCTTAGAAAGTGATAAAATTATCATGTGCAATCTGCGAGGCTTACCCAAACAATAGGGTGGAGTTGAGCATGGCTGTGCGTTGTTATAGGTGGTCCCCGTTCATTTTAACTGTCTTCATCTGTCCATATTTATAGTTTTCCCTAACAATAGTTGTATGCTTCAGTTCTTCTATTTTCCGAGTGAGCTTGACTTCTAGAAACAAGCTAATATTGTTGTGCCAAGTTTTCAAGAACTTCATATTTGCAACTTTTGTCCAAATTCCCTAGACATCAGGTTTTTTCGAAACAGTCAGTGTTCAACACACAAGGTTGCATCTTCGTAAAATTGTCCAGGTTACAAGGGAGACTATCGATCACTTCTTCCTCATAAAGTAAATAAACTCGTAATCTCATTCGAATCGTGACATATAGCAGGGAATTGTAAGTATTAAATAGTCGAACTTTTCAATGGTTTTGCTGCTGAAATTTGTTTATTACGAATGGATGAATGTGTCCACGTCTATATGATATCCAGCCTTATGTGGAACATGACTGGGCACGTCGTTCCACAGTAAGACAGTCTTCCTAGATTGATTTCTGGTCTGATGGACAGGGAACTCTTATTTTATGAGCGGGACGAATGTTATAGGGGAGCTTACAAAGCCATCACTTGTGCAGAAAATTTTCGGATAAACTCTTTTCAAGGATTTTGAGGTCGCAAAACACGTCACGACAGTTGATGTGAGCTGCAATGGATCGCGATCCACCCGTGTTGGTAAAGCGTTGTTAAAAATACCACGAACAACACAGAATTCATCGAACTCAAAAACGAAAGTTCCCAGTCGATCACACTAGTGATTATTCTAGAAAATCTTTTTACTGTAGAACGATTAGCCAGGTCATGTTTCTCACGAGGCTGTACATCTTATGAATGTGGGAAACTACCCATTTGTAATAAGATTCTGCGGTCGTGAAAACGCTGGGAGATTCGGTGATTTAATTTTCACAATTACCTGCTAAAGGTCTGGAGTTGAATAAGATTAGGAACTTATTCGTTGTGTATAAGGAAGAATTTGTCTCAAGTTTCCCGTGTAACTTGGAAAATTTTTATAAAGATACAACCTTGTTTGTTGGAGATCGGTTGTTTCGAAATACCTGATGTCTAAGGAATTTCGAAAAAACCTGTAGAAATGAGTGCAGTGAGAAATAAATATGTTGCATACCCTCAGAGACCTACTGTTCTATCAGAAATAACCGACAGGCATGACCTTGAGATTTGGACTGGAGGACCGCTTAATATCACAGTGGATCGGGCGGGGAAACGGCGGAGTCTTCGTGTCTTCGCGCGAAACGCCGTTATCAAAGAATTCTGAGACAAAGTACGAAATAAGTCCAATCCGATCACAAAAATGCGAAATGGGAAAATAAAAAAAACACCTTGCGAGAAGGAAGTTAGATCTAAAACGATGTTCTGCTGGGGAATCTCAGATTCCTGTGATACTGTTCGTACTTGGGGAAGATAGATGATCTCGCAGAAATTGCAACAAATAAAGAGTAAAAAGCACCGAAGTTATCATGACGCAAGAATCTTGGCTGCACAAAGATATTGCGGATGAAATTATACACACAGATGGCTTTTACGCGTTACGAGCCGATCGTTTCACGAGGCTTCAAAATCGCGCCGGTGAAAACAAGATGGAGCAAGACAGTCAAGTTGGTTTACGAATACTTGACCGAAAAGCTAAGTTGTGACTTTATCCGATGCAAACCATATTTTCATAGCGGGTTTCGATTAATACTCATTGGTAATATTTACCTAACCCCAGATACAACGGCTAATAAGCTCAGAGGATTTCCTGGTCCATCGACTTCATTTATTTCGGACTTAGATAACTTTCTATGTATATTCGGTGGAAATTTCAATAGATTTGAAACAACTTTCCCTATGACACTGTTTGACAAATTTAGTACATTTTCTCACCAGAAATGATGATTGATTTTGTTTTCATGAGCAAGGTAGGGTTATTTGTGGCCCAACAACGTGTGCCACTGAGCATTTCTGATAACTATTCTGAAAGTTTGTCCAACAAGAAGCGGTAGCGTTATTAAGACGGATATGCAGAACAGTTATCTAGAGAAACTGCCATCTCAAAAACCTAACATCTACGAACAGTTGTGAATTCTACCGATTTTACCGTGTTTTGCAGTCGAAATTCTTCAACGGTTTTGAGTATTGGTGTTGTTTGTAGCTCAGATTGATAGTTTGTATCCGTTGGTGATCGCCGAGCTTGGCGTCTAGGTGGCAAACGCTTCATCACCAATCGAGGTGGCATCATCAGTGCGCAGGAGGAAAAACCTACTCACTGGTGATGCTACCTCGATTGGTGATGAAGCGTTTGCCACCTAGACGTCAAGCTTAGCGATTACCAGCGGATACAAAATCCCTCAATGTTTTTGAGAATCTTAGTGATTATTTTAATTGATCTTTTCAAAATTACTGTCCGTTTGAAATAACCTATGTGTAGACCGGATAGATTTTTCTCTCCTTTTACTTAGAATACAACGTAGGAAGGAAGAACAGGCCCATAAAAGCAAGCGGAAGTCCGAATTAAAGCGATCTACTAAGGTGATAAAATCGAAAATCCGACCACTGAGTAGGCTATATGTAGATACCATCCAGGGAAACTCCACTTGTCGAGACACGTGGCGTGCTACAAAAAGCGTTTGTAATAATAATTCCAAGATCACGAACCGTTAAGTTGACGTCCGAAAACTCAACGAGGATTTTGGTTTGTTGCTTCGGGACACCAGTTTGTCTGTTGGTAGCAGCTTTATTGGCCTCCTCCAATGGTTTATCTTCCGTTGTCCTAAAAGTGTGAGCCGATTCCCTGTCGGGTCCCCTGGCAAGTATTCTCAATTTTTGTCTGAAAAGCGGTAAGATTCCCAACATACAAAGATAACGCCGGTCCCCCAAAAGGAGCCTGGTACATAACGCACCATTACATATACATATGTGATGCTCAAGACGCTGGAGAAAATTTGGCTGCCATATGTCGTCACTGAGAGTGTTGCGAAAGATATTTGTCAGTTCGTATATGGATCGTCTCGCTCCACCCTTGATGCCATAGCCTACTTAGTAAACTCTGTTGCGGCCGCTTTAGATAAGAAATTTAAAATAGTTAGGATGTTATTCCTGGGCTCTTAAAGTGCTTTCGGCGGTCTCGATAGGTCAGTGTTTCTCAATCTATTATCCGAATCGGAAGTCGATCAGAGCTTATGCAGACTGATTCGTGACTTTTTCACTGTCCGGATTCAGTTTACGTCATTTGGTGAACTGACATCCCCTCCACTTTTTGTTGCTGACGGTTTCTCACAGGGTGCTATATTTTCAACCTACTTCTTTTCCTTGTGCATAAAACAATTACCTATTGCATCTTCATTTATTTCATGTAAATATGCAGATGACGTCGTTTTCGGATGCGAGCATTCTAGACCATAGACCACTTCTTTAGTCCAAAGCAGACTGGACGATATTGTAAATTGATCCTCTTCCGGTTCTCTGAATTTGAATGCATCCAAATGTCGCGATGTACCATTTCATTTATCATCCAGGGGATCAAATCAAAATAGTTTTGACAGACCCTCTCTGTTTTTTGTACACAACGGACATATTCCCGCATCAACTATAGTCAAATATCTCGGTGTTTTACTTACCACAATCTGTCGTGGTCTGCGCACATCAGTGAGGTGTTTTGGTAAATGATAAAGCTGTTCTTTTTCTCTCGCACACTACGTATGCTCTCCGTAAATCATAAATGCATTTCGGTATTTGTAACCGCTCGCATTATTCTGCATTGGCTTTACTGCTTCGTGGTAATCTTTCCTGGTTTGCTGAAAAAGGACTTTCACTTGATCGCAAGACCCATAAAATATATCTTTATATGTAGTGGTACATCTATAGTGGCACTCTTTGACACCATCATGAACAACAACACTTTTATGCTTGGGATAGTTTTACTTACAAAATTCTCTCTGATTCCCATCCGTCCCCTACACACAGCGACCATACAAAGACTGTACCTACATCCACCACACGCTCAGAGTTCAAACTGCTGTTTACCCGCGCTTCCGCATATCGTAATTCTTCTTTGCCAAATCTCGCTCGTCTACTTGTTGATCTCAAGAAAGTTTTCTCAGAACTACGAAACAGCTTGAGTGTCGAACATTAGTCCGTCCTTACTTTTTTCTTCGCTGTAATGTGCACAAATTGGAGCATTCTACTTACGGAACTGGGGTAAAAGGCTGAAAACCCACCGTTTCGTATTCGCAAGACAACTACTAACTTGACTTGGGATGGTGTCTACCACCAAAGTAATCGATACTGTCGGGATTTGAACCTCGATGGGGGCTTTTACTACTCTAACACTACCGTTAGTCTAAATATTTGTTCACATTGTGAGAACAGTTAATTTTAGTTATTTACCATTGGTTTAATGAAACCTCTCATAACTTCTTTGAATAGTGATACTTTCGAATCTATTGAAGACTTCGGCGCACTTGATTTATTTGACTAGTGGGTGATTTCCATCAAAACGAATCGTTTGTGGTGTTTGAAGCGATGCTAACGAAGTCTTGCATCTTTATTAAAAAAAAGCGGAGCACTGAAAAACAGTGGAGCAAATTTTTCTATCACATGGATGGGCACGTAACCCACAGTGGGATGTCAAATATTCGATCTATTTTTATTTTGTGCGCTTGAATTTTGCGAAACAAAGTCACGCCTTATTTATCAGTTTGTAATCAAATGGCTAAATATCGGACGAGATTTTTATACCTATTCAAAAGTTCGTTCGAAATCCACTAACTTGAGTCACCGGTGCATTCGATTAGATGTACACCTGTCCATTAAATGCCGGATGCTTACTGTGCGACGGTGTAAAGACCTGTCGGTTAAACGTGGATGATATGCACAGCGGTTATCGTGAGATCAGCCCTACTTTTATAGGGATACCGATTTTTTGGGTGGGTGGGGGAACCGATGAGATAGGAGACGATTTTCCTACTAATGTTGAATTTAGGTGTAACCTATTGATTTGGCATGCAACAGCAACGCCAAACTCGTCAATAAAAGCCTTGGTAGCAATACGGCACGGCTGTCTCATTTGGCTTGTCATGAACCGTCAGTTTCAGTTCATATGCGCTGAGTCCAAAGTCGGACTCGAACCCTGTATACACACCTAGGTAACTGCGTGAGTTGTCACCGACTTGCTTCACATCGATGGTACGTTGGTCAATCACGAACGGCTGTCACATAGCGCCGGTTAGAATAAGCATTTGGGCTTGATGGAAGATGGCCAGCTCGGGTACCAGTTAATTGGTGAGGCCTACCAGACATCCAATGACGTGATAAAAAGTGGTCATCGTTTGCGGTTACATTTGAATTGGTCTTTGGGGGACCATCTAGATGTCTCAGGCAAAACAGCTGACGCATTGATAGGGTATAACATGAAAAATGATGAGGTATTTTATTGATACAGGGACGTCTTCACATTTTGTTAAAATGTGCTTTTGTGTACTTCTTGTTCCCGCCTCGGTTTGTATTTAAGTTGAAAACCGAGTAACTCACGAGCTTTTTGAAACCAGTATGAGCAATTGTGACACAAAATATTCGATAGTTTTTTGCACGTTCCAAGTGCATGCTAATCTAAGCTGCTTTATTTCACCGGGAGGTCTTGTGTCCAATCTCAATAATCAGTGGTGCCCATCAGAGGTCGAGTGCATGATGCAGCAGCTACACCAGTTCTTCCGTGGGATTCTGAATTCTGGCCATGGAGGATGGAACGTGCAAGAAAATTATCGGCATTTGAATACTGATGTCTTTAAATAGTTCCACGAATCTGCCGAGGATAGCATATCAGCAATCATGAGATTAGGTGCATTGTAAGCTGTGCGAAAAATTACAGGACCTCCCCTAATTTTCCCGCATATTTCCACTTCTGTATTATCTAACGAAACCATATCTGTTCATATCGACTGAATTGAATCGCCCACGTTCCGGTTGGCGTACTCAGTGGAATCGCAATGCTTACTCATCGCCTATACTTTTTCTGCTCACAGTAGTCAGATGCAGTCTCGGGGCGTGTATGTGACTGGTAACTGTGAGGGAATGGGCCCAGCATATTGCTAATAAACGGCCTGGTTCAGTGAAGCAAACAGCACGTGATCGGCTGAATCGCCGACAAGGACAGAGCCAGTCAGGTGATCGATGGACCAATCTGTGGTTAACGTTCGTCTGAACCGACCAGAGCCGAATCAACCGATCCAGACGCAACCAGATAAACCAGCCAGACGGGCCGTTTAGGTCTATCAGTAGACCAATAAGCTTTTATGCGCGGTTTTAGTCATGACCAGCGCATATCTTTATTATACGATATATTCTGTACCAATTAACTGAGATGATTCGAAGGCAAAAGAGTTTTCTCACTAGAGCTATTGGGACGGAACAGAACAGTAACCAGGTGATTTATCCGACTAACTTACTTTGCGAATCATCCACTCAAATGGCTACACGTTGTTTTCTAATTTCAGACTGATGGTCACACTGAAAGCTCTACAAAAAGATGAAGCCGAACAAACGGAGTTTATTGAACGATTTCTCAACGGACGCTAAGTGGATGCGTATTGTATTGACAATCCGAAATGCAAACTTCGTTTTGTGGATGATTGTAAATAGAAATTGTCGTGTTCCTCTCTCCGCCGGTTCAGCTGGTTTCTTCACCACAGTGGACTTTTTGACTCGTGATGGCCATTGAATCATAAATAGGTTATTGTGCAATGCCCCCATGGATGCATAGAAATTTGGTAACGCGAAGGGATTTTTCTTCAACCTTCCGACTCGGGCATACGTATGTGTAATCTGTTCGAAATCCAGGCACATGGACAACTTGAAGAATATTGTGTACCCTACGTACGTTTAGGTCTGACACGAGATATCAACAAGGGAGGAAAGTTTCTATTAGTAATCCCGTGATTACATTGGAAAAAGGACACTGGGTAATGAACCGTTGTTTTCAACGATTTTCAGTCTTGTTCTTACGAAGCATATGGGTGATGATAGAGTATTTGATTGACCGCTGACTGGATTGAAGTTCAACAATAATTCAAGTGAATTTTCGGTATGTACACTGTGTACCAAGGAATCCATGGACAATGTGTGTAAGGGGGGAATTTAGGATGTGGTCAATACATGACAAAAATAAATAAGTTGACAAAAAAATTTGGGCTAAAGTCGGAGATGAGCAGTGAATTCATTTATCCCGTGGTGGTGGTCCAGAAGTAGGCAAAACAAGATAAGGTTGTTTCCGTGCATGGTACTACAGCTGGTGGATGGGTTTATACGTTTTGAATAGAGTAAGAGTGAGAAATGCCTGTGAAGAATTCGAGGTACGGGCAGTGAATGATAAAACTCGGTCAAGGTTTTTCTGATGGTGCGGCTAAAAAGAGTGAGTTACTTCAGGCATTTGGTAATGGGATTGAAATCGTTTTCATTCAATTCAGGATCAATTACGAAGGGCAGTAACGCCATTGTATGTGAACTCAAGAAGTGGTCAACTGAGGCACAAAAATATGGTGGCATAGTAACGTAGGTCTGAAAGGGGAGAAGGGAAAATAAAACACGTAAAAGCTCGGTTCTTTTCACTATTACCTATAATTTCAAAAGAACGAAACAGATTAAGTACTGGAAAGCTCTCTGACAACGAATTCAGACAGTTCTAAGATGAGTTGTTATTCATGATGAGACAATGAAGTAACTTTTGCTGTTGTGCTCGGAGTCAACCTATGAAGACTTTGCTGCTGATTTTTTTAAAATCATGTAGAAGCTTTGCCGAATGTAAGTTTTTCCTTGAGTAAAACGAAGTTTTACTGAGCCTTGAGTTTTTCGGATCGCGTTTTGTTTGTGCAGGTTTATTTTGTTATTGTTAGCACTGGTTTTTCCTTTCGACTCGCATCTGAATACCTCAAGTTTCATCAGTCACCGTAGGACTGAGTGATGAAAAGACAAAGAACAGGTCAGAGGTGAGAAGCTTCCAAGTTGCAAAACAGGTCGTGTAACACCAGTCGATTTTCCGTAAGGGCTCATATGATCAAAACAAGGTCGTGTTGTATGGATTATTCCCCTTCCAATTAGGCTGTATTAAAAATCCTCAAGTTTCATGTATGCGAATAACAATGATACCAAGTCAAATCTTTATATTCATCCGAATATTACACCAGCACTACTATTAGTGATGATGAAGATAATAATAAACACTACCACGGCGAATATTATCATTATGTGGTGGTGTGTGCGTACCACTTGCTGGATGGATAAGTAGTTAATTGCTTGAAACAATTGTGGACAGCCATGGAGCGACAATGAACGTGAATACGCCACATGAAATGAACTCAATAAGATAAAACAAGACGTAAAATCCACACGATTGCATCCTCCGATTGAATGAAGTTTGCTTTTGAGTAGGACGAACAGCTGTGACGCAGATACGCAGTGTAGTTAGAGTTGATTGATTTCGCTTATGTGCGAACGGTTACCACCCGGTGTCATATGCTTAATTTCAATTTAAGTGAATCAGCGGCCTCAGAAAGAACCCAAAACGGCAAGGAGGCCGAAGAACAGATCTAGGATATCTTCGGGGGTTCTATGCGGTCAGAATTGACCCCGTTGCAGCAACGCATATTTTGACATAGGATTCATGATTAAATCGACTTGTTTCGTGGATCAGTCACTAGAAAAATTCCAGTTCTTTTAATCTTTATAACGACTAGGTTACTAGAGCAACTGATAACTACCATCGAAAGATCGCGAATAATGATGAGGCAAGTGGGCAGAAAAAACGACGGTTTTTCTAGATTCCCATTCTGATCCTTCTATGTTTGTGTGCACTAGATAAATGTCGATTGTCCTTTGCTGCTAGGCCATAAACGTGCGGCAATTGCGGAATCCTGATTAGCGCTTACATTGTTCTGATTGTTATCAGGCACAAATCATGCTGATTTTTGCGACTGGAAAGTGCGCATTTCACTCAGAATCTGTGGGAAGTGAATGCACATGATAGGAGTCATGATTACAATTAAGCACTTTATAAAGCGTGACTTCCCGCTTGCCCTCAAAGAAAATAACGATAGTCTGTTGTACCGGAATCCGGGCGTTGTTCAAATCCAACTAAACCGTCTGGCTTAACGGTGTTTACAGATTCAGTTTAGTAACTGTGATCTGTCAAGCAAGCAATACAGTTACTCGAAAGAAATGGATTTCCTCCTCATGTCAAAGAGAATCTCAAAAAATCGGGAAAAGTCTCAAAATTTCTAGCTGGGAACAACGACACCTGTTGCATGCTGAGATGATAAGAAGCATCACCAACATCATAATCGTGATCACCATCATCAGACTGATAAATGTATTGATAATAATCATCCGAATACTCAGTATCATTATCACTGTTGTGTCAGTGTGCAAGCTTCTGGATTATCCCCGGTCAGTGAGTCCTCCATCGTCCAATCCCAACGGAAAAGTCACCAAGAACAAGTGCAGAAACTGTACTCTATTGTAACCAAAATGAACACTAAGTATAGCATAAGGCAGAGAAGGCATGCACATATGTGACGTTATTGATCGCCCAGAGTGGTGAGCAGATGTGGTTGGTTAAGTCGGATCACAGTAAGTCAGAAGCCTGATTGATTGACGGGTTGATATGAAGGGTAGGCAGTAAATTGTCTGTCAGTGGTCGATGTTAACTGACGTGTGATGGACTGAATGGATCATGGGTACACGCGTCATGACTGCACTGCTATGTCGGATATGCGGGCCTTGTCGTTGATTTGTGTTCACCAAGCACCCTGTCCGTGATTGGAAGAAAGCTGACTGCAGCCTCGCTGATGACGTGTTTTCAGGGAAATTTCCGACTTCCTTGCAATCACCGCCATGTTCACGATCATCATCATCATCATCCGAATCAGGATCATGATCATCATCTCCCTCCTTATCATGACCGAAATTTTCACCATGGTCATTTTAATTTTCTTGTGTGACGTCATCGTCACATCGGCATCCTGTTCTACAGCATCATCGTTTGTCTCATTAGCATGCTGGTCATCGTCATAATAATCGTAATGCTCTCTATCTTCATGTTCTTCGTAATCCGCATCATCATAGTGACGGTCATCTTCAACTCCTATGATAATATTTATCCCAACCAACAACTTGTGAATCAGCAACTTGATCATCCGAAAGGCTAAAATTAAGAGCTTCCTCTTGAGGAACTATTCGGGGTTTCTTTTTGGTACTAATTTGAATACCAAGATTAATAAAGTTGTGCTGAACCGCCAAATCTAAGACAAGCCTGTTTTGTCCTGTCTCACTAGCTCTAGTGAGAACTCAGTTCTGCCTCAGAATTATGCCAGTTTATTAACGAAAAACACAGAATATATAAATTGCTTTCACATTCGTCCACTCGTTGCACACAATGCACTGGCCCGACTGGTGCGAGCGACCATGCCTTGAGGCTTAAACAACGCTGACAAGACCCATCTCTAATTTATCGACTCACTCCAGCGGTCGGCTGTCTTGTCACCCGAGGTTCCGTTGTCTCAAGTCTTGGACTTGGTACCGCATCAGTGTTGACTGCCGACGCAACTTGGTTGTCCGCCAACGATAGGTTAACACATTCCCTCACAAAACCATTATGAGGTTGGGCACAAGTTCATTTGTTTTCAAGTTCCAGGCTTAGTTGAAAGCCTGTTTGATCCTGGTCATAACTATTCCATCGTTTTATTAAGCATGTGTTTGAGTACAAACTTTACCTATTTCTGATGGATGGTGGCTAGACTTTCATCCTTAGCACCAACTTTAGCTGAGTTCTTTATTGCTGTGATTGTGCAAAGAAAAAACTACCAAGCAATCTTTCCTTTCGACACATGTTTAACATCTTAGATTCTCTATAAGCAAAGCACTTTCAGGGTTCATCACTAGCTAACTGAGTTAGTTATTCATGAATGGCCGGGGACTATTGATTTATTATTGCAGCATATCTGAATTGATTTAGAAATAATTAATCACGCAGTATTACCGTGTAATGGCATGGATCACGAGTTGTCAACGATCAAAACCAGTGAGGATGAACGGAAACCAAGCTGTTGAAGACCAAACCGAATGACCTAGAGGTCAAGTCTGTGACTTACAACTGAGCACCTTGGGGTCGACTCCCTCTTGTGTTGAAATTCACCGCCGATATTAACTAACGAGGATAAAATGTCGATTCTTTGATCACATGGTTCCAACTAGTGGGCCGGGCATAACCAGTTACCTGATTATAATTGAATTGTTGACTAATTGAGGGATTTCCCAAATGATTTTAATTTTTCACTGAAATTTCCTTGAATCAAATGTACAACAAAATCGGTCTTACTGTTTCTTACTCGTTACCAGTGCTTTATGATATGCTTTCTATTTCATGGATCGATGTTTGCCAGAAAACTGGACTGCGGTTGATCTCCAAATCAATGTTTGCTTCATGATTAGTAGTGTTCTTCCCTTTGGACTGGTAGATAATCCGACAGATCCTCTTTGAATTGTCAAGTAAGTTGTTGGTAGGGAATGGACGTGCGTGTCGAAGTCAAAAGCTTGCTAAATGTACATTTCTAACACGTAATTGTTTTGAACCTCACGTCATCTTTACAGAACGATGTCTATCCTTATGGCTCTAAAAGGTTTGCACGCGTTGTGACTTCTTACCGTTCATCATACAATAGTAAAGATAAAAACGGTACTACCTGTAGTTTAGATGCTCCTGTAAACATTATTTTGAACCTTTATAGGTACTTTATAAAGCATCCTTTACTGTCGGAACTCCTTGCGGACAGTTTGCAGAGGAAAGAAGTACATCACTGTCTTTTGAATGGGGCAAATTGGGTAAACATTACCAGGAACTGTGTGTTACCTATCAGTGTTTTAAACATTTTAAGTTGCTTGTAATACCACGGCTTCATTCATGCCAGTCGAACATTGTGTGTGTGTGTGTGTGTCTGTGGATTAAGGTTTGTTGATACCCAGAACCAGTTACTGATGGGTATCGTATCATGATGTGTTGGCGTAAGGCAAGCTACAGAGGGCCAGCAGGACTAACTTAGTGGAAAACTGCTGTGATTTGGATCAAGCCACAGTTCGGACTCAGTAAATACGTGGTACAATTGACAAACAGATCTTAGAGACCCAGATGAATACGCTGTAAACTAGTAGAGCTTCCTTAGCTTTCAGCGGCAACTTTGGCGTGAAAACCGCATGATAAATCATTTTGTAAATGATCCCATCCCCCAAAATCGGAAGGTTGTTGGATTGATGAGAATCGCATCTTCCTGTGTGGACTCAATGAATTATTGTAATTTTCGGTGTCAGCATAAAACTTTGTGTGATCAGTCTGTTTTACCTTTTAGTATCTCACGTATTTTGTACACGTTGCTCATGGAACGCGGTAAAATGTACGTAAACGCTTTTGAGAAGTTTACTCAAAGATTTCTTCCAAACCCCTCCGCAGTTCACCGGTTCGTTGTTGTCCTCCTTTGGTTCCATACAATCATACTCTCAAATAGTCCGTTTCTCAGTACGTATATATGAGAACTCTACAGCCTCTCGCATTGTCAGTAAATTAAATAATTAATTAGGAGTGAATCGTGACTGAGGTTTTCACACTTATTTTGTCTTTCCCTGGGTCGGTCAGTATTAAGTTTTCACCCAAAAGGTTGAGCATTATAATACAAAATAACAGTGTTATACACTTAAATGTTTTCCATGAAACGATTGGAATCATTTGTTCACTAGTCCTCTGACTGATCTTAGACAATAATTTGTTGTGGTCATCGGATTTTGCACGACACGTGAACCGTATGCAATGGGATATGCGGAAAATTCACGGAAGTATGAAACGTGATAGAATAAACGTCACGAATTCCACTGTACTGCTGAATGCGAATGTGAGCAGTGAATCTATAAGTGTATCAGGGAAACTGGACTTCTGGTGGGGGGAGGACAAGCAGACCAATTGGCAGATGGACAGACAGATGGGCAGGCGGACACATACGTACGTACGAACACGCATACATACAGATAGAAAGGCAGACTTATCACTACACTTATTTTAACAATGAGCATCACTCTGAAGTCCCGATGAACCGAGTAGAAATTGGAATAGTTTATTTCAACCACCGATCATGACAAAATACCGTTCATAAGTTGTCTATTCTCGGAATTCCTAAAAAAAGAGGGACCTCCTCGTTTGAGCTCACGATTCAGCCATTTATTGTTAATTTGGTTGCGAAGACGATTCAGATGATGGAGATAAAGTTGGAAAAGTTAAGCTCTACATTCAAGGTGCGTTACCATCTGTCTTTGAAGGGAAGTTTGCAAAACTTATTCACATACCTTTTTGGGAGGTAAGCACCTACCCACCTGACAACAGATCTATTACTGATTTTGCCTTACAGAAACAAGGTAAGTAGCAAATAGTCTCATTTCGGTAAAATCATCCTTGCGGCTAAGGCAGTCACACTCATAGGTTAAAAAAGTACAATTTACGAACGATGTTTGTGTGTCATAATGTGATTAGACAGCCATAAAAATTGGTGCTGAGTGGTTAAGAAAAGAATGAGGGGGGGGGGGCCGTTTTGTGTTTGTATTTTCAAAAGAAAACCAGGTCATCTTCCTCCTGTTTTGCATCCACGGAGTATCCTCATTTTATGGATTTATTAACTTACCAGAGCTTAAAATGATGACAAGAATAGAGTCTTGTCTTTTTAATTACACATTACTAGCATAATATTCCAGGAAAGAGCCTGGCCAACTGGAAGCCGTCAAATAGGGTAATGACCGGCTGCGACCGCGGCTGTAGTCTTCAAACCCGAGAGGGAAAGGCACGGAGACAGTCATGATGACCGTTTGATCACCACCGGTCTAAAGTTACGTAGAGATTCCAACAAGTATAAGGTCCTGTGCCATTAAGTTTCTTTATTCGTTCATTTGAATCATCTCACACTCTCAATGGGACCGGTTCCATTCACAACGCAGTCACATCTGGTATGTGGAGTAGATTATCATTGAGCCATCGAAAAAGTCGCCCATTCAGGACTGGTTGCTGCCTGACACAGAACCGACAGTGGAAGATAGGCCCTTTTGCTGCCATGTTATGTTCATTTGAAGTGAGTAGCTGACAACTAGCCTGGATAGCTTAATTATCACTAAGGGAACTCATAATTCTGTGAGCAAGTATTTTGTTTTCTCTCCTTATGACTCCGTGGGGACGTACACTGTTAATGACTTATCTTCTCATTTACTTCCTTCTATTGTATAAATAATGATGCAACACTTCAGGAAGGGGGTCTCGGCTGATCAGAAGCTGCTAATTGGGGGAAATGACCCGAGGTGGTAGAAGCAGAATTCGAACCCCGAAAGGAAGAGTTGAAAACCCACCATGGTAGGTAAACATTCCCGTGCGCTGTTTTTTAATTTTACGGCGATGAATTACGCGTAGAAGGCACGTGATAAACTGGTCCTTGTTCATAAAATAGAAGTGGTTTCTGTTACACTGTATCCGTAAATATTTTTGTAATTTGTGTTCTGATAACATTTCCATCAAGCCTACTCATGAGTAGTGTGCACATCTGTCATGGACCTCTGGCAGTCGTAACTTATTTTCTCTGTTCCTAAAGCAGTTACAAACCTTATATTTACATTGTACTATATATATATATATATATATATATATATATATATATATATATATTGCATGATTTTATCGTGCGTATAGGCCAGCGAGACTAAGTTTCTGCTGGATCGACAGTTCAGGAAATCGGGATAGTTTCTACAATATCATTTACCAAAACCTTGTCGTCTAAATGACAAAGATGTGCCCGATACAGCTCTTAACAAAGTGAGTATATTTGTACTATTTATTACTGGCGCAAAGAGCCTGAATCCAATGGATAGCAAAAAATCCGCTTACATTTTTTGCATCCAAAAGTCCATTGGGATGTGATCTATGAATCTAGTCCGATGAATAAAACCATAACTCTAGCAGTTTCGAACTGGAATAGTCCGTATAAACCATTAGATATTCACTTGCGTCATTTGAGTCTGACGGGACGTACCGCGATACCTCGGCTGGTAGAGCGAGTCCCCGGTAAGTGGAAGGTCACCGGTTAGATTTTGGCCCTCGATGTGGACGTTTGAATGCAAAAATTACAAGAGTTTCTTATTATCTATTAAAATGAGCACTCGTGTTTAATTTTTGATTAAGATCTTTACATATGTTGTCGAATTTCGCTAATTCCTCTTTTCTGAAATTGCCACAGTGTATCATAACACAAGACTGGAATACAAAATTCTGTAAAACTTGATACCAGTAACGTTCGTTTTGCTACGATCCACTGCTGGGGGTTAAAACTGTGTGGTCTTGGCCATCGCAACAAATTAGCCTGCAGTTCAAAAGTCCCAAATTAGTTAAATGTTGAATACGGCTTCTTGTTAAACAGATGAAGGTAAATTCGCCATGGGCTTTTTCTGTCACAGATGAATAAGTACTGACCTACTAGAAATTTTTTTTCGGAACTGTCTACACAATAGAAGGAAACGAAATTGAAGGGAACACATTTGGAGAATACTACAACTTCTAGCAGTCTGACAGCCAAATCATGGTGATTGGTAGCCTTTCCGGACGAAAAAATTTCGTTCCGTTCGAATGTGTGGCATGGATTTCAGAGTTATGTGAAAGCATTTCATTAAATATCAGTTTTGTTTTCGCGACCTTGAAGGAAGATTTGCCGAAAACCGGAAAGTTCCGCCACTAGTGCAGAGAGGGATGACATTGTGAGAGCCCGTGGAGCATTTTTTGTCGTGATAAATATATTTATTTTTGCTTCGTGTGAGTGACAACCTTTTTTGCAACTTTTATGTAAAAATCTTGTGCGAAATGAACAAACCGACGTGGATATTGAGGTTAACTGCTCTGAGATAGAAACATCATTAAGAGATTAGGAAATATTCAGTCTAGGAGGTCTAATAACACACTCTCATGCGCCATTAAAACGAGGGTGGAGGACAACAAATTAATTTAACAGTTGATCAATCCAAAGCCAGTTTTATGCGAACAACACTGATGGCTGTGTTGCAACCACTAACGTATTCGAATCGCATCGTAAATCGTTTAGGAAGTCGATTCACTTCCCACGACCTGTGGTGGGACCTACGGAGCTGATAAATCCGCCAATCGTACAGCGAAACTGCTAACGAAAATCATTCGGTAAACTTGAGGTTGGAAACTCACCACAGCGGTTGATATGGGTTGCGAAAATCACGACCAACCTTGTTGGTGGAGCGTTATCAAAAATACCCTGAAAAACGTCGAATTCTTCGCGTTCGAAAACTGAAAGTTCATTGTCTGTCAGATCACAAGTAATTTTATGAGAACAGTCTTGTAGAATAATGCGCCTGGTCATAGCCCACACGATTCTGTACATCTTCTAGCTGTGAGCACACCTGTCTAATTTCCATCAGTTTTTGCAGTGATGAAACTACTGGGAATCATCATGACTCCGTTTTTCGAATTTACTGCTAACAACCATGATTAAAATTAAAAACGTGAATTTACTCCTGGTTTTTAGAGAAGACGTCACAATTTCCTTAGGCCACTTATAAAAATTTGCCAGGGTGCACCTTTGCATATAGAAGATTAATTCGAAAACCACGATGATTGGGTAATTTTGACTTCCGTACAAACAGGACGGTTACCAGTCGTAGCTGATGTACTTAGCAAACCCGCACTAGAGTCTGAATCTGCACGAGTGCGATTTCACTCGACCGAGAGTCTCTCGTGACCCGCTTGATCTGCTTGTCTAGCTTGCATGTAAAGCGTGGGTGGAGATATAAAAGTGTTTGAAGTGAACCAGAAAATGTAAGATAACATGGAACGTACAGCCTTCTAGTTAGTTCAGTTCTACCCCCGCACTCCACCAAGATAGATTGTCATACCATGTGCGTATTTTTGAGCTACTCTGGCAACGTGCCTACGAGCTTTGTGGCTGTTCTCCTGCGCACCATACTCACTGCTATTACCATACTTTAAGGCGACTGATTTGTAGGTACTTGAATTCGGACATCGAATGCACTTGCTACACAGTCGATCCGACCATCGCCTTCACAACTACACGAATACTAACAACACTGATCAGACAGACACTGCCTCATTGTGCCCGATCAAAATGTACCCATCAATTCACGTGTGAATGCTCAACCGTCTACTGAGACAGAAAGGAGGAACAGTTGTGCTGCTTAATTGTGAAGTATTCCAATGTGACTTCAAAGAGCGAGGAATACTTAGTTCACAAAGCTGGCCTCGTCAGTTGAACTTAGAACAACTGGATCAGCAATCGCGCTACATTTGCTTGATAAGAAACTCCGAGTAACTCATTTAAAGACGCTCAGCACTACAAGCATGAGACTGCTCTAATACGCCACAGCTCCGGCCATTCTCAAGTTTAAACCGGAAAACTTGTTCCTCCCAGTTTTGTTCTCTCCCATCGCACGATTTTTCATTGACTGCAAACTTGTCTCAATTTTCAGTTGGTAAATTGATGACCGCATGAACTATCCCATTGACTGCAAAGCTCCCGGGTACAGATCGTTCAGGATCCATTATGAAAACCAAAGCCTCGGACTTCTCCATTCTCGATGTGTTGTTACTGTTTGTCCAGTTGACATATTGACCCAAAACTCCTAACCTGGACCAGTTTTCTGCTTGCCAGGATTTGACTCTGATTCGCTTATTCCTTGGTGGGATCCATTTCATTCGCTGCAGGCAGCTCCGGGAAAGTGGCTTCTTCTGCTGGTGGTTCCTGAATGTCTGAGGCAGTCGACTTCAGAACCGCCTGTGAGTTCGACAGTCGGCCGAGTCCCGCTGGCAGTCAGTATGTCAGCCCCTGTCCAGAATCCGGGTTGATGTTTGAGCCAGCAGATGCTCAAGCGACAAGTTGGCGGGTCGATAAGACGAGAACGAATTCCCGTCACGTGGTAATTGGTCACATCGGCAATCGACCAATCGGAAGACAGCCTACCTGATGAGAGCATCAACTAGTTGGTGTTGCAATAAATGATGACAGTGACTGCTTCTTCTTATATAGATAATGTGTTCTGTGTTAATAAACGGAGATGATTCGAAGGCAGGAAAGTCTTCTCACTAGATTTAGTGGGATGGTTCAAAACACCGCGTTTTTTCGTTTCCACAGCAGTCTTCTCTTCAGTTATGTTCCGTAGAAATATCCTATTTCACCAGTTTTCTACACAACTCAGGCGTGAATCCAACTGGGCCATTTGATTTCGGTATCTAGTTGGACAATAATTCTTTTTGTGGAAATATATTCGCGAAAGATCACACAGATTAGGCTTTACAGAAGAAATTTCCGCAGTAATAATAAAAAAGATTTCTACTAATTGCGAATTAGTCCAATAGAAATAACTCTTGTAAATGCACATATTCGTGGACTGTACCCTTATTCTCATCAAGTCAGTGAACTTTTCTGAGCTCCCGATTAGGGCCACATTTTCAGCATTTACGTGGTTGACGGAGGGATCCGAGGATAGTGAATAGAAAGAGTCGAAGGGGAGAAATAAAAATTAGATGGAAAGTCACGTGTAGACTAAAGACTGATCTGAGCCTGAAAACCATTTGCCAAGCGGTTATGATCCAAAAGTAGGCAATGAAGTCGAGGGACAACGCTGTTCCCGTATGCAGAGTTGCGTGTGTGGAGTATTTTGGATCTTGAAATGGTAGAATAGTACAAGTATGAGGTACTGGTTGGCACCAGATAATAGCCTATTAAGATTTAACGGCTTACGCGTGATTACGTCAGTGAAAGTATCTCCGGTGATACTTCTACTAAGGATGTCGTAGGGGTCATCCCTAACCTGGTTACCCCAGTGGAAAAGAGAACACGCGTCTCTGGACAAGAACAGTGTACCGACATTTCTTTGCGGAACGACTTTACGGGGCTAAGCTGCGCGCGAACAAATCGATGAAAACTCTTGATTGGATGACGCTTGCGAAGGTGACACAAAGGCTGCCCAGTCACATGCAGCCAGATGAGCGTGGAAGGACATCAGCTGTGGTGTGAATCGGATTGGTTTGCGGTTTCGCTACAATGGGCAAAAGGTTTCAGAGTTTCTGCGGTGAAATCAAAATCTTTTTATTGAAATTAATAAGATAACACGGGAGTGGCGAAGTCTGCAGATGAGAATGTAGAATGCCAAAATGAAGTACAAGATTATAAAGCAGTCTGAATTTTCCAAGTGGTAAAAAGAAAAGGAAAAACCTTGAACACTGCTCTAACATGATAAATCCAAGACAGACTGTGTCAACAGAACTCCAAGGTAAAGAGCGGAACTTTCTTCGGAGAGACGTTGATCATATGTGATCAAATTTAGGAGTTATTACAGACAGTCGACGAATTTCGACCACGGTAACTTTGCTGTTGTTTTGGCTACATTCGCATAGGTACATAACAAGGAAACTGTCGAGGAAGCCGTCCAAATTTCAAAAACGATAGTTTTTGTTATTTCCTCCTTTTTTGTTGTTTTAGTTTGGACAGCGAATTTTCACACTTATCAATTGCATATTATTTTTCCGTGTTTGCACGTGCAGACATTCGTTATGCAATTCTCAAGTCATAAATCCCACAGTTGCATGCTTCCAAAGTGAACTTGAGCGCACGGGAGAATCTCGCTGACTCCGTAGACAATATCCGGATGGAAACCAATTCTGGAGTTTAGGACAAACGGGGACGATTGGAGAGCCTAACCGGTAAGGGCATAAAATCATGCTATTCAAGAGCGGACGTAAACAAAAACATACAACACATGTATTATCCATGTTTATACCTATTGTCCCCACATTCAACGCGTGTGTGGGTTACGCCCATATTCACGGGCGTGAACGAACCTGCACACACACACACACACACACACACACACACGCATCCATACTACAGAACGGACCCCGAGTAGAGAGATTTGTTTCGAATAGGAGCTCATTAGGGATTTTGTCTGTATTGTCTACTCGACTCCTCCCTTGTTATTGTTGATAAATAATTTTTCGGTCATGATGTTCTCGCACTCCTAATCGGTGTTCTTTTTTTTTCTCTCTCTCTCTCTCATCCCCACGGATCTCGGCGGAGAGGTTTAAGCTCACGGCGCGTACTTCCCCCTCCCCCAACGTCATACTCAGTTGTTTTCTTTCCCTCCTTGTGCCACTGCTCAACTGTTGTCGCTTGGTTCGCTTCAAGGCACGGACTGGGAATGTGATATGTTAACCATGAACACATAAGAAAAAGCATCCGCTTCCACACCCACACTTACAAAAGAGGGTGCATGTGTTCGTACAGCCATTCACACTGTCCAGGTGGGTACATTGTTCCCGGAAATAGATTGAGGAGTGGCCGTGTGCCGGACAAAACATTCTTTGCTCTACTTAACTGGGTAACGTCACTGGGGCAATGATTTCGAAGAAGAAACGAATGAGTTCTCTTGCCCTGGAAAACCTGAAGCGCTGTATGCACAAATCAGTGATGACAACTTTTCTTCCAGGTCAACTGCTCCAAAAGGACATAGTTTTCCGTTACCGGTCTTGTTATATTCATCTCAGTTTCACTTTTGTGAATGTGGTTGTTGTCTTAGTCAGATGGATGAACACTGGGAAATAATCCAACTTTTTCCTCAGCACACACACACACTTACATACACGCCCAATTTACCTTATGTAATTTGGTAGGTTTGTAAGGATACATGTACGAGCATGGGGAAGTGAATAAAATAACAACGAACAGATGATCAACTTTGGTAACCTTCCCACGACGCAAACAAGTTAAGCGCATTAAGTGTTTGCGAAATTCGAAGATCCGCTTTGGCTTGTGTGTATGTGTGCGTGTGTGTGTGTGTGTGTGTGTGTGTGTGTGTGTGTGTGTGTGTGTGTGTGTGAAAGGGAGAGGGATCAAAAGATCAAAGAACTAGGAGTTGACGAGTAAGCCCAATGAGAACAATACTGACAGCTCCATTCCGTATAACTTAGCCGCCTCATTATGTTATCAGTCTCGAACTCAGCAAGTCTGCAATATTTCGTGCGCGTTTTAGCATTTAAACAAATCCCAAAAATGGATTATCTTCAAAAGTGGTTGCGAAAACAATGTAGGTTTTCTTAATCAAAACTTATTCGCTGAAACTTAAACAGATGCGTGTAGAACAACTATTTATTCGGCGGGCGTATTTCATCAAATTGAGTCAGATTGCAATTTGAAACATTTAGTCGTATAAGATGAGAATACATATTAGAACTTGGGCAAACAAAGGTTCTAATCAGCGATAAAGCATTTTCAGGGCTTTTCACTAAAGACGCAAAAAGTGTCCACCCTCTTGCGAATCATTGCGTCTCAGTATTTCATGTGTCCTTTAGTTATCAGTGCAACTATCTTTAATATTTGGTAGAGACACCAGTTGCTTCCGGAAACAGTGCTTTTTCAGGCCCCGAAGTTTAGGGCGCTAATTCTCAGAATCCGGTGCCTGGTTCATCATGCAGACCGTCAGTTTGACGTCAGCTTGTTCTGATGAAGTGGCAAGAGGAGTTGATCAGTGCCTTTAAATTCTAGCTACATTGCGTCAACGGTGACAAGATTTTTATAGCTCAGGAACCGGGATGCAAACAAGACCAGTCGAAATGACATCAGTGAAGCTAATAGAATTTAAGAAACCTCCAAGTCGGACAATCCAAGTTCACGGAACAGGTGAACAATCACACTTATAAATCATGGCTAGCTAGGAAATGTAAATGTGTAGAGCGTCACATCTGGATCGATGAGCACGGGATTTAGACCCAGAAAAAGATAAACCCAAAACCAGAGGACGGTAGAGGACATAAGTAAAAACCGGATCATCAGAAAAATTGCTTGAAATTCGTACCATAGGCAGAGAAGGCGGTAAACAATAAAAATACAATAAAACCATTCCATCTACCTCACAACCACTGAAATCATCATCACCACCACCATCATCATCATCATCATCATCATCATCATCATCACCATTATTATTATTATTATTATTATTATTATTATTATTATTATCATCACCATGCTAACTATTTCATCTTGACTATCGTCGTCATCTTTATCAGATTTATTAAACTGAACGAAGGTATCTTCTTTTCCAATGGATAGCACAGCACTATTTGCAACATGGTGGATCAATTCCAGAACAGTAACATCAATAAAAATATTGCCTCAAAAACCACTGATATTTTGATTCTTTAGTTCATAGATACTTTGAATAACTTAGTCATAATTATTAGCCCAACCCCTTGCATTGTTTTCGCCAAATGAGTTCACTAACAATTGCACTACCTCTTCCCTTTTTGCAAAAGGATAATTTCCTGTATACTCTATCTGAGTGAGATGAAAAATGTGACAAAAATGTGGAAAAATATCATACTTTACATGAAATAATTCAACTACAAAAAATACCATTATCTTTTTCCACTTACAAATGTTCATGTCGAATCAAATACCCCCAATGTGTAACTTGTCAGTACCACTAAGGTTGTATGATCAAATGGTCCGTTTTTTCATGGGTAGAATCCTTAGACGGAGTTCTTCGGAAGCACAACCAGTGGAATTTAAGTAAACCTTACAAACATTGAAATTAAAAGAAGGAAACGACCGTTGAAGATCATCATAGTTTTTCACCGTATGGACGAATTTCTGGGACTTACTCCGTGGTAATATTTCCCAATTTTTCTCTTATAGACGATACGTGGATGATATTTTAATTTCTACTACTGAAGAAAATTCTATCCCTTTCGTTAACGTTCTTAACTCTGTTCATCCAAACCTTACTGAGTCTCACAAAAAAGATGCGATAACAGTTTGCCTTATCTAGATATTTTATTAACTAGGCGTCAGGATGGGACTCTACAGCGCGGAACCCACCGAAAGGCAATATGGGGTGGACGTTATTTGTATTTCATAGCTTCGCCTTGGTGGCTTATGGGCGTGGATTGGTCAGAACTCCTTCAACAGAGCCCAGAAAATCTGTCCAGAAGATCAGGTACAAAATGAAGGTAGGTTCATAAAATGAAAGCTGCTGGCCAGCGGTTATCCCGAAAACTTTGTCAAACAATATCAGAAGCCGAGAGTGATGCACGAGGAAACAGTGAGCTTCGAGGAGAAGCAAGTCTTTATCACTTTACACAGCGGCGCAGTTGCGTTTGTCGCAGACGAGCAAAAGGTTATGTTTTCAAAATCACTCGAACAGTCTTGCTGATCCCAGTGTCTCACACATTGTCCGCCAGTTCACTTGCTGCCGCGGTGACGCGTACGTTGACAAAATGGTTCGCTGCTTGACTCAACGAGTGTCAGAACACATACCTAAATGACTGCCGAGCTTAATAACGGAATCTGCTGGGGCAAAACACAGCGAATTGAAACCGCCAGGTACTTCGATTGCAAGACACTTGATTGCATCGGGTCACAAAGTTGACCTGACCCAGTGTTTCAGAGCTTCGTTGTGCAATCTAACAAAGAAACTGTCAGCTTTCAGCGAATTGATTCTAATTTCATATCTTTCATCTTGAGGTTTGCTTGTTGGGTGTTGGGCGTAAGAATGTAATCGGGACATCTACCTCAGATACATGATCAAATAACAATTTTCCAGATTGAACTGAGTTGAGTGTGAAGTAAACATTTGATTTCAAAGCCAAATCTCCACCTCATTGGCCTACTGCTTATGCTCTACGAACAGTGAATATTTTGTAAACCTTACGTTAGTAAAGGAAATGTTCTTGTCACAAGTAAGATCATTTGATGGCCTCTCTGAAATGAGTCGGATAAATAAAAAGCAACTCTTCCACGCCAGTGGTAAACAGTCTTTGACGATTGTGTGTATACCACACAGTCAGGTTAGAAAATTGAATTCGGTGTGCAGAAATGTCAAGTTCAAAAAGTCCTTTTGGTTTGATGCGTCGGAACTGAGATCAGTTCGAAGTTTGTCGAAAAAACAATGCGCCAACACTGAAGGAACAGAGACCCATCCCTTAAGTACACAGTAGACCTACACCTACATATACACACACTCACATGCTTACCCCTACACACAAAACCTTAGGAACCCAAAGGCTAAGATTATTATTCCAACATCATTCAATCACAAACTAGTCTAGTAAAAGGTTACCCGCAATGACCGAAGCGTCGACTGACTACAATCTCTTCCGACATCTCGGTGTTGTCGGAAAATAAACACTTGCATATCTCCTGGTTACCTAGGTTAACCAGAAACTTGTGAATTCGTGTAGGTACTGGGTGGCTTATACGACATCAGATATTACCATCTTTTTCCTGTGAATACTTACCTCAGGCACTATTCAATTCGTCAAAGGCATCCATTGGCACAACTGTGGAGGACTTCGAGCATCGTTTTGCATCATCATCGACCCAGCTCACTCTTCACTACTTGTTATGTAAACCATGTAGATCCGGAAAAATGTACCTGCATATTTCGCAACAACACAACAACGACAATCTACCATACGAGCAGGAAACCAACGGGGGAATTTCCACTTACCGCGAAGTTTATCTACCAGCTTAGGTATTACGGTATGACCAGTCGGATCTGAATGACGCAAATGAATATCCAGTAATGACCAACCTCTATTCCAATGGAAGATTTCAACCGCTTTGGTTTGCTTCACTGAACTAATATCGCCAGTCTCTTCAGAGTGGGAATACCTTTGCACGAATTATAGACTCTCAGCCCACTGCTGAAAATCGTGGGGGCTCTGTACGGTAATGTCATCTAGGCGTCATCAACAGTGCACTTTCACTCTGAGCTTCTGCTAGAACTTTAATCTGGGATGAATGATTATGAGTCGAACATGTCTCACTATCAGGCCGACCGGGGATTGGCTGTCAACAGTGTGCTTAACATTAACATCACATAATATTGCAAATTGCTGTCGCTGGCTTTAGTGGATCACTGTCATGCACTCTGAGTCCAAGTTCGAATCCTAGCCATGGTTCCTTGGATATGCAATTCAGGTGAAGAAATTTAGCAAAAATAAAATAGCTGCTCAGTGTTTCCATGGTTTTCAAAATATAAAGTTTATGTGTCTATTTTGGTGATCATCAGTTATCAATGCATAACATCCCTACGGAAACCACTGATATCCGAAATATGTGGACGCAGACGTTAAAGACGAAAACTCGCAAATCAGAACAACAACGATGCTAGGCAACTGTTTATCAAAATCTGAACCATAAGAACGTGTCGTCTAATACATGACCGCAGTAAGATGTGTGAAAGAACGTGATTTGCCAGTTAAGGACCTATCAGAACACTACACGCTAGGTCATGTTGATCTATCGGTTACATGTCAGCAGAAACAAAAAGCTATGGAAAACATGGTGATACGAAAGCAATGTTTGATAACCGATTGTGCGAATGCTTCCATAATAGCAGGGTTTCTAACTGCTATCGAAACAGCATTTGTTTTTTCCCCTAGCCATCATTCTAATTACAATAAATGTAATGAGTTTGCATTTGGTCATTTGTAAGGTAAGGGAACAAAACTGGTTGGCTACCGCTTTCTTTACGACTAAATATGGGTATATTCTAGTTGTTCTTCAACAAGACTGACCTACGTCGATCTCTATGACAGTACTTTTCATCTATAGTATTACCAATTCCAAACGAATATAAACTTAGATTGATGAAGAACAGTCGAAAGGTGTTTTCGGCATTTTCTTGCGGTGAACTGATCGTTTGTAAGGTAGGATGAAATATTTCCTGAATATATGAGTTAATGGATTTCCCCTCCAGGTAGATATGTCTTCTTGAAGGATAAGTGACAGAGGTGCACTTCAATATGATAGGGACCTCCAAAACTCTCCATGGCACAAATGCTTATTTTTTCAGATAAGGAGAAGAATCACAGTCTTTCATTTCGGGACCAAGAAACTACGAGATCTTATTTATAGAGAGGGCTAAAGATATAGTCACCAGTAAAGTAACATAAAGTTTGTTCAGGAACTATTTTATCCCTACAAATTGCACGTGACGACTACGACAATTGTTCCGTGCACTGCGTGTTCATGTTATCAGCAGTTTCAGCTCAGCTAACTGGGCCAGAATTACTTGCAGCCAAAGAACGAAAAGGCACCAGAGTTAGAGTATTTGTTGTTTCAGGACCAGTTGAAACTGAGAATATGGCGGAAAAAATAATGTGCCATTTTTGTGTTATTTAGTGATTAAAACTTCGGTTCACAATAAACTAGCCAGCTATACCATTCTGTTAGTATAGCAGTTTTCACATACTGGAAGGTTTGCGCTGATACAGAATGATAGAGAAAGGTCGCGATAGAACGTCAGCCTCTCGGTCTCGGCCCGATCATTTCGCTGACTCTATATCCACTGCTACCAGTCACCTGTGCCCCGCAGTTGGGAAGAGTGAACGCAGAATAATTACCGAAGAAGCCACTGGAAAGAAGAAGAATGCATAGCACCAATCCCATTTATCCAACATTTAAATTTCATCATCAGCTTGACAGAAATAGGCTCCTGCACTTTTTACTGTTGTCCTTATTTGCTCTGTCGTTGGTTACAGATTATATCTTTCCCAAAAATCCGAATATTTTTCCCGTTGCCTTCTATTTCTGTTCATTTATTTTCTGGTAAGAGACACTAGAAAAAGTCTGCTAATAGTTGCACTTGAAGTCTCACCTACTAACCAACGTGAACAGCGTTGACTTTCACTGAATGATCAATGCATTTTTCAGGGCATCTCAAATACAACGGCAGGATTTGGACATAGAATCTTCAACTAGTTCCAAATAAACTTGTTAATTTGGACTTAAGACTCATAGACTAATAATGAAAAGATTCAGTGAGCAAGATGAATTCCGTGGAACCGGCCGTGATTACGATTATGCTGACCTCTGGGAAAACAAACCACCTGATCAGGAACAGAGTAAGCTTGAATGGCATCTGCATTCCTGAACAGCCTCATCGATTGGCACGTGGTCGTCTTTCTCCCTTTAGTGCATTTACCCTATACAGTTCATTCAGGCTATCTGACTATCTAAACACATACCGTTCCAAGTTCCACACACTCAGAATCCTATTCACTAATGCTTACGGAATGTGTGCATGTGTTCAGAACTCCTAGCTACTTAACTACCCAAAGGCCAGAACCCACCCCCGGCTTCACATGAGCTGTGATGGGTTTGATAACTTTTCATGAACTATTTATTCATCCTCCCTCCTATATAGTGCTACTTACATTCAGCTCTGTATTATGAGAACAAGTAATTCCAGACGTACAAATCGATCCGGGATTCAGAAGGAGTTCTAATTCATTTTGAACCCATTTGGCTTAGGATCCACAAATAGGCAAGCTAGAATCATGATTCATCATCGTACTGGGTGCCATAGCAGTTGGCTTGCGCCATACAATCCTGCAACTTTAACTTTTTGGATTTTACTGCTTCTATGTGGTGGACGGAAGATTATTTCAAGTGTTTTGAACGATGTTGCATCTACTGTGAAAAAATTTCTAGGGAGTTGGAAAAAGCTGTCTTCTTGTGTGTGGTGGGTAAGTCAGAATGTTCTGTTATTATGGACATGGTATTTCCGAAGAGACCAGTTTCTATGATTTATGAAAAATCAAGAAATTATTATCTGATCGTATTCAGGCAGGGAATTTTAAAACTTTGTAATGAATCCCATTTTATCGGCCACAACAGTGGACAATCGAACCTTTGTTCTTCGGCGGCAGACTCAAGCTTCTCGTTGTAATTTCGGAGATCAGCTTCAAGAACAACTTTGTGATCGGCTTCGCGCAGTTGCAACAAAAGCCTCAACTTTTGCTCAGAATTACACTGCAAAAGGTGCGTGACCCATGTGAAGATTTCTCGAACGCGAATAGTTCCGTGGATGCTACTGCTTTAGTCATATTTTGTGATTCCTTACTGCGTTCACTAGATCTCTGTGAATGTATTCTCGAAAGTTCAACACGACGTCAAATACTCCACTGTTTGCGCAGAGATTCTCCGGCTCTTCACAACTGGCAGCCGATTCATTCGGAAAAAGCAATTCTTGCGGAGAATGCTACCCCGCTTTCAGCTGTCAATTTCGAAATGCTGAATGACTGAAATATGGTGAACTGGGACTCCTTTAGACCGTGTACAGACAGTCAAACACATCTTTATTAATCTGTACCTGAAAATTTTCCCAACCCTATTCTCTCAGTGACGGCTTCAGTTCATCGACAAGACTCGTTCACTTTGCATTGATCATTCGATTGTGGAAACTGTCTAACTGTAACTCATTGGCGTTCTTATCAGGGGACTCACTGGGCGTAACTTACCTGTATTAGGCTCGTCCAATGCTCTCCTAATTTTTTCGGAAATGATCCCAATGTAGAAGTGGTTCAACCCTGCGTGGTTCGGACCCACGCTTAGCTGCCACCCTCGCATTAGCACCGCGAGGGCTGTATTAACTGAGCTGCAAGGCCATGCCGAAGGGCTTCTGACTTTTTGCATATGGATCACTCCAACTGATCATACCGGACATTTGTGTTGACAGTGACTTCCTCGCTACTGAAAGTGGACCTCCCGTGCTCAGTTTAAAGGTCGATAAATACTTTTAAGTTTGTATTTCACCTCCAGCAAAACAGCGCAAAGCTTTGTCTGATTTAACTGTGCAGTGTTCTAAGACTATCAGAGGGGCGAAAACAATCACTTTAAAGTTGGATATGGATGGATATCCTGTATTTTTAAAACAACCATTGTTGTCTTATGGACTCTGTGAATCGATGAAGAAGAGTGTGGTTAATATCGGGATTATTGAAAGAATTTCTTCCGAATGGGCAACGCCATTTGTTACTCCACGGAATTTTGACAATCAAACTCCGGTAATTGATCTTGGTTATCCAGTCAACGTATGTGCGCTGCTGGTGTCTCGCTTTCACGGCTCCGGCTACCTTCCACGAATCGATCGGAAGAATGCCCACCAACCAACTGCAGCGCATAAAGATTTTTGTGAGTTCGTAATTATTATTACTCCTCTTGGTTTTAAAATACGCAAGTATCTTCTTTTCAAACTAAATGTTCCTCCCTGAGCTTTTCAGTCGGTAATGAATTCTATCTCTGAAGGACTTGAAGGTATAGAATTCTGTCATGATGATGCCGTTATTCATATACCCACATAGACAGCTCTTGGTTACAGACTTGCAGAGTTATTGCGAAGTTTTGCGAGCTTACCGGTGAATGGGTATTCCCTGCTACTTCATTCACTTCTTTTCTGGACAAAGTGACCCAGATACTGAGAGAAAAGGGGGTCTTTCACTTTGGGACAAGGTAACCCCCAGATCTCATTCGTATACAGGGCTGAAGGCATCGTCACCAGCCAAGCAACAGAGAATTTGCTAAAATCCACTTTGTGTCCACATCAGTTTCGTCTAAAACCACCGGAACTGTTTGATGCCTAGCACGAGCACTTTTTTACAAGCGATTTTCTGGCAGGCTACTCGGGTGTTGTCAATACTCACGGGGCAAATTATTTTCTTTACACTGAATTTCTCTTTTCTAGTTTTTGTGGTACACCGTGAAAATGCTTTGAAATATAAAATAATATATGAGTAAAATTGTTAACACTATTTCTAAGGGATTATGTGGGCAGTCAAACGTGTGAACCGTGATATATTTATCTGATGTTCAGATGTCCGAAATAAGCAAAATGCTGAATGTAATTATTTATGAAAATTTTGCAGCACAAATGTCCCGTGTGTGGTCTTAAATAATACTGAATATTAGTACTGCTCCTCTCGGATTCAGTTATTCTTGATGAAGTGTCGATCGCGCTTGTGTTTTACAGAAGGAAGCTTTTCTTCGCAGGCTCATTTGGAAAGTATTATCTATGAGCCCAACAACAAATTCGGGAATAATGTTAGGTTAGCCGGGGAAAAATCGGTTTATTTTGAATGCATGACACTGACGTCAAGGGCAAACGAGCGAGTTGCGTCAGATATCCATCTTGTTTTGGTTATGGCAGAGAAATATGCTCAACATCGAAAGGTTTCACTACTACCGTAAACAGAAGATGAAATTCTGAGACCGAGTCAGATCGACGTTTCTGTGACACACATTGCTGGAAGTCGTTCCGTAAATAATAACACGTTTTCTTGAACTACTCTCATGCAGTATAGTGTCAAAACAAGACATCGTGGACAGAATGCCAACACATTTGACTTGGGTAACATTTTCAAAGTGAGAACAGTCTTGAGTTAGTTTCTATTCATCATTTAAACGAAGGAGAACGAAAAGTGTCAGCTTTCGGCCTAACTAGAGCCGGTACTGGGTGTTCAACAAAGTTGTCCACGTTTTCCAATCACAGAGAAACTCAGATTGTGTCACAACTCGTTTTTGACGTCGATTTTTCACGCACGACCAATGTTGAATCTTAGAGGGCCCACACAAATGTGATCCATGATAAGAAATTCCGATGTAAAATCACTTAAATGACTTTTGACTCTTTCCATTGGTTGACATCGGCTGAATTAATTCATTTCCAATCTTGCTCGGTGGGAAGAAATCTGTTCTCCCGCAGAGTAATGCGCCTTATCGTAGTTCGTGGACACATTCACTTATTTGTCAGATTTTATACACAAGTGGAATCAAGGACACTTGAATTGTTAAATTTTTGAATGTAACTAGAGATTTTTCTCAGTGTTCGAGAGCGAAGTTAATTTTTCCATGTTGAACTTTGGAGGTGAAAATCATGTACCTAGTGGTGTCATGACTACGTTGGTAGACTGTACACAAATGAGGCTGAACTGAATGTCTAAGACATGAGGCAAGCGAACATAGCATTGATCGAAGACGAATACATACCTCGAACATGGTATAAGTTTACATTGTTCCCTTTCTCTCATGTTTGTGGGTCGGTGGAGTATACAAAATGACGAATTTATTGAATTCATCTTGATATATCCGTCAAGGAATGAAAAGACAACCGAAATATCCTACCATCGGTTAACCACAACGTGGTAAGTGTGTGTAACATAACGTGTTCTTGCCAGGAGGAAACATTGCTGGCAGGAGATTGAATGTTCCCAGAATCCACCACGTTTGGCAAATTTTGGACAATGCTCTCTTTATCAAGAAATGGAAACACGTCATATGTAGGAGATTCGTGTTGATCATTCCTAAACGTCGTCATTTCTGATCATCAGGAAAAATCCCGAACTCGATTAGTTTACAAATGGAAAAATATAATGGCTGTATCTGACAAAAAGTACTCGCGCCAGCCGTTCTACTCCCGGTCCTTCCTCCCCAGCCAGTACAATGTGAGTTCTTCCAAATCTCGGTTAGCTCAGTGTTGTCCCTTTTTGTTTCCATCTTTTTACCTTTTTCGGAAAAATTCCTCCCAGTTTGTCAAATACTATTTCAGATTTCATTTTCTACGGACTCTATCAGTAGTACAACAATAAAGGCTGATCGTGAAACATGACCCCTATTCGTAATCCAGTGTTGCTATACTATTATTACTACCACCGTGCTTTGATTACTTGCGACAAGATCCTTTTGTTTACTGATTTTTCTAAACCTAACTGAAATTCATTGTCCCATGCCAAGCCTAATGACTGTTCGATCCACGGTATTCAGCAAGTATTTCATATTGCCAATACTCTGCCGATTCATTTCGACATTGATGAAAAATAGTACTCTGGATTATTATGTACATCATATATATATATATATATATATATATATATATATATATATATATGATCAAGAGAAAGAAAAAATGTACAGTAAAATAATCCAGGGCTAACCAATATAGCATCAAACTGTTCGCTTTATTCCATCGTTAAGTTCTTCGAATCTAACGGTTTTGTGACTTTATGAAGGGTAGAGCCTTTCCGACTTGATTAGCTGGAAGATATAAAACTCTAAGCCCAGAACTTTAGTCTGCATGTCCCATCCAGATCTTATGACTTAAACAGGCCCCCCTGGCATAGTAGTTCTTCTAATGCCATTCACCTCGGTTATTGAAAGTCAAGGCATAACAGTTAGCTAAGGCACTAGTTGCAAAGAACAAAAAAGGACGCTTTCTTCCAAACTCCATCCAGCTAACTTCTGAATTCCGTAGATAACTTAGCATCAGTGGTCTCTTCGCTTTCAGAGAACTAGTCATTTATCATACTTGCCCTCGAGGCTTTAGATTCCTATTTCTGCTGTACAGAATCGATCGTCGCTTTGATTTAATTGACCCCAGGGAAAACAAATTCTCTGACCAGGCCCAAAGTGATCTTGAATGGCGCCAGCATTCCGGAATGTCCGCATCGATTGGCACATGGCACGTGCAGTTTTATTAAATTGTTTAATCAGATTACCTGTAGGTCTAAGCCATTTAAAATTAAGGCCTAAAGTGGAACGACAGTGCTTACGGGTATTAATGCAATTATATCGACGGCAGTTTTGAAAATATTCTCAGGAGGTGGAACAGGCCATGTTCACCTGTAAGTGAGTCATTTTATCAGATCACAGATGGACTCCTTGCGGGCAAGCATTCATTAGTTTTGAATATTTGCCCTAATAACTCATTGCGTAAAAAGTGCTTATCCAAAACTGGAGCATGCATGGTTCCTGAGGGTACGGTCACCACCGTTTAACGTTTGTGCTGGACAGATACTCTGTCACCAAAGCCGCGACTTAGCGATATCTGTTACTGTTATTGTTATTCATGTGTTAGAATTTGTTATATTCTATTTTTCATTGCGTTTCTGAATCTGTCCAACGGTGCTTCGAGTGTTGTTATCTATGGGGTTTATCTGCTGGGCTCAGAGGATGAGATTAGAAAGCGACAAATTTGCCCATTTTTTAGAATCACATAATAGGTCGACTTTTCGGATGTTCGGTTGTTCTTCCTTGGTTCTAGTCAAATCCGTTCTCATTTCATCGTTGATGCTGCACACTGAAATGCTCCAACAGAAGAAAAGCGATACTACTGAAGTTGGTCAAGTAATCAAAATATGTAGGTCATTTGCACTGCTTTCGTTTCAGCTAGGTCCTTGGTTAAAAGTCCACCGTGTGAGTCTATCAGGTTGTGACTGAAGATGGCTTACAGTTCAAAGCCAGTGCTATATCAGTTGCGGTTGATGCGAGGGAATCTGTTGCTAACCCGTATGAGTGACATGCCGCAGTCCTCAATCATAGACCCAAGGTTCAAGTCCCAGTTAGAACTTGGTGTATGTGCAATGCAAATAGAGATTGGTCTCAAGGGTGAAGAATTTGCACAACTCAATTTCGTGCGTGTGGGCAGTGTCCTGTTCCGAACTTTCCCGGCGACCTCCGGAGTTTCTCAAGGTCCCGGCTATTTTTCTGTCCTGTTCTTCACTTATACTGACGACCTTTTATTCAGCGCAAAATATGTCATCCATGCATTGTTTCTCCATGAACTAAGACTTGAACGCCGTGGCTGTCTGAAGAGCAGAAAAACAAGTTGATTCCAATATCTCTGTAATACCTGCTTCCCATGGGCATGTACCTATTCCCTCCAATTTCACTTACGATGAAAAACCGCTTCGGTCACTCTTCTCTGCGGTACTTCTTGGCCTCCGTCTTTATTTGCCTCTCTTTTAGTCTCCACACGTTTGGAGTCGCCTTACTTGTCTCAAAAAACTCTCGTGATTGTTTTGCTGGAGACGCTTCTTCATCTTATCCCAAAGCCCTTTATGAGAAGTAGAATGTTCTAATCCTGGAATGGTTCTGCTTTGAGATAGTCTAAAATCAAGGATTAAAAGCTTCAAGACCGAGAAACAGAAATATTTAATCGCATTTTTCAGTCTGGCCCTCTTCTTTAGCGCAACAGCAATCCGTAGTATCTCACAATCTCTTTTAACTGTTGTGATCAGCGATTAGCAAATAGACGCAAAGAAGAGCGATTAGAAAACCGACTGGGTAGTGAGATGGTGGGATCCAAATAACCACAAATGAACAGTTACCACCCACCTTCCCACCTTCCACAATACACCGCTCGCCTCACCAATTTAGAATACGCAAGCAAATTGCGAGAAACGCTCTGAAAGTTGATTGGTTCGTTGGTTGTCTATAAACCAAAAGGAAAGGTGAAATCACCACTGTTTTTTCCCCTCATTCGGTCCCATTAAAATTGGCACGCGTGTGCGTCGTTAGCGCGTGGGTCATCGAGGTAAGTTTGATGCAGGGGTCCATGCGATTCGTTTCGATATGGGCGTGTGTTTATGGTGTGTGTGTGCTACCATCTTCGTGTTATCGCTTACAGTGATCTACACACGATCACACTAACAAACAGGCGTCCCACTTGGACGCGTATTTGCTACACTGCCACATCGCGATTCCAACGAACACAGCCAGTTCGCTTGTTCGTTTGCGTTTCAGTGTTTGTGCATGTATCTGCATACGCCGGCGTGGATGCTAGCGTTCACGGGCAAGACAAATTCGACGGAAAAGGCGCATATGAGACAAACCAGAGGGAAGGAAGTCTTGGGTGGAGTAAATTGAGACTTTTCTGGTCGGAATTGTTCCCCTGCACATATATGCCTGCGTTCGCGCTCCCGTATCTATGTGTGCATGTAGTCATATGTGCGCGCGTGTGAATCCGTATGTGTTTTTGTGTGTAAGTGCAAGTGTAATTCAGCTCGATTGTTTTAGCTACACTTTCTATTTTGCTGGCGTACACAAACACATGATTGAAGATGATCTCACTTCAGACAGCTCTAGAGAGTTCTGCTCTTCCAAACTGGACTGCTACACGCGTCGGTTTGAACATACCTACGGTAACTATCTGTGTGACCTCATCTTCATTATCATCATACTCACAGTTGTCCTGCACATCCTCATCGTCGCGACCGTCATCCTTCTCCTCCTCCTCATCATCCTCACTCACCAGTGCTCTAACGTCATGGAACGCACGATTTGTGCCAGCTGGGTCCTTTTCCCATCTCACTTCGGATACTCGATGGTCAGGTGAAACACAGTCGGCGAACATGAAAGAGGCAAGCTGCTTCGTAACCACTACACCCGAAAGCAGTACCATTACGGACAAAGCCAGTTCGACGGGAATGCACTCTGACAATTTGAGATGCAAATCGAATCGACTTGTACATTCCACCCCAAATGTGCTAAAACACTCAGCCAGTGGCCGATCGGATCGAACAGTGGTGAGTTTGTATGCACCAGATGAGACGCAGTGAAATCTGTCCCATTATAGGCCTTGCAAAGTTGTTCTGAGTTGCTCTCTATTCAGGTATACTAACATTTCTTTCAGTGGAGTAACAATTACCGTTGCTTTAGGCAACACGGTTAAAGTGTTCAATCATCGTGTTATGCTTATGCCAGTAAGTTTACGAGAACTAGCTGGAAAACTAGTCGAGGGGAGGACAACTCACATCGCTTCAGGAACTTGAAACGCTAAGCGCTTCCTATCAGTGTGATCATAACATTGGGAAGATATGCAATGAGATTTTGACGTACTGTTTACTCGTCTCAGCGGTATCCGTAAAATAGTGTAACGAGATTATAATAAACAAGTTTCCCACAGGTCCTCAGCTAAGAAGTCCACCATAGGATTCAAGTGATGAATGGTTGATCTGCGGTAGCAGTACAAGCCCAGTGATGTGCGATGAGGTTTTACGTTTCCCTGTTGTTTTTAGTGGGGATTCGACGAAATACGTTGTGCAGTGGTGGGTGCGTAACTGGGGTGTATAACGTCGAAAGAATTTTGGACGCTTGATTAGCTGTGGCCATTACCTGTCCTGTGCAAACTGAACTGAACCGAACTGAACCCCGTGGGGGCAGGATGGATGTGTTTTTTGAAGTAAAATGTTGTACCATAATCATATTCTTTTATGAGCACGAATAACAAGAGTGGAGGAGCTGATGAAATCTCAGAGCATTCGACATTTGTCTGTACTACGTCGTAATCCATAGTGAATATTTTGGCATTCTTGTACAACCCAGTGATAACCTGACTTGACGTGATTTGCAAGCCTGTTTATTTTATACTTTGGTAAGAGTACAGGGAAAGATGCACTTCGTCGAATCGAACGAGAGAAGGGAGAGGGACAATGCCTACAGGAACGACTGCGATATAGCGAGTAAAACTTGTCTGTATCTACTCAGGATGCGCATCCGTTTCAGTAATTTGTTTTCAAACCCGCGTTCCAGAAAGATGGATCCTCCGGTTAACTGTGGAACTTTGCCCATTTTTGACAGTTTGCATGCGGTCGTGGGGCCCTCTGTTATACTCGTCGTTCTAAACCTGTTCCGGTTAGACGGTCTCGATTGAAGTCTGGACCTGGAGCTTTCCATTCGGACAACCTCACTGCTTTACTGAGTTCCTCTCTCTCGGGTTCAACTGCTTGTCCGTGGGGTCATTCGCGAATATTTTAAACTTTCTGAGATTAACATGTCGCAGAACAACCGTGTTAGTTTTGTTTACATTAGACAGGTGTACGAATTTGGACGAACTGACAACTTCTCAAGAAGGGGAGTCGATTGTGGGTTAGATAGTATTTGAATATTCGTGTACTAGTGGATGTTATAAGAAGCTTTCCCGAAGTGCGAGAAGAAGAAAAGTGTGTCAGAACCTTAAGAAGTCTATTGTCATCGTCAGCAGTGCAACAACTCTTTAAATAACTTCTATACCACTTACTTCCCTTATCAACACTAAAAGTGGTACATCAACTAAAGCAGGTGATTTGGGGGAGGGTTGCTGGTCGATTATAATTTTAATTTACTTTTGTATTGAATCCGTGTATATCTGTGCAATGAATGGGTTTGTCCTATCACCAAGAAGGTCTATAATACTATTAAGGACATCCAGCAAACAAACTCTGAACCTAGGTGTAGAGAACTACAAATGGTCCCAATAGATCAGGTGTGGCAACGAGGCGGACGACAGCGGATTACAGTCTACCAGCAAGATGATCGACGTCGGTGGTGGGATTCGAACCTCTGACCTCGAAGTTGGTAGGAAAACACTCCTAATCTAAATGACCGTCACCGTACAATTAGTTGAGTAGGTTGACTTGTGTGGAAGACTACAAGTTGACCTAATGGCCATGCCCTGCCACATTGGGTCCACCTAAATAGTTTACTCCTTTCGCTTTGTAGGCGGCCAGTTTTCTTCTGAGAAGACAATATTTCCGTTTCCCTGACATTCACTGAGTCGCGTTTTGCGTGGTAAGTACTTAGTTCGTTATTTTATTAACGTTTGACCGTACGAAGTTATGTGCCTTAAATCGGACACGGGCTCAGGCTACTCTGAATAGGCTAGTCACATCTATTTCGGTGATAATTTGCGTCCGACGTGATTAGATTAACTTGGTAGATGATTCTGAGTGTATTGCTCATCTGCAGTTCGCTCCGAGTTCATCTAAATGAAAAACTTGGAGAAGAATTTTAATCAACGATCAGTTCGTGGGAAAACCTGTCAAAAGCCATACTTTTCATATGAATATAAGTCGAGTGACTTTTCGTTATAGGTTATAAAAATAAGATAAAAGAACAAAATGCTCGGAATCAAAACTAAACGCAATCTCGACGTCAATGGGAATTGGCATACAAGTATGAAATCACGAAATAAGGCTGTGCTATGCGCCCCAAGCGGAACAAGGCGAGAGATTACTTGGTTAAGTAATCTCACAGGCTGGAGACACCTACTGATATTTTCAATCAAGCCGTAAATCGACAGTTCATTACGTCCATCCATCCATCCATCTATCCATCCATTCATCCTCACGACATTTTCCATACATTTGCTTCATTAATGTATCGTATTTGAAAGGCGAATACCCTACCGAATTCTTTTCAACTGCATATCCTCCAGGATAGGAATTTTTAATCCAAGCCAATCAAACCACATTAGTGTTCCATTTATGACCTATACGAAGACCTTGAACACCACTTTCCCTCCTTGTGGACACTTAGGGTGATCTGAATGCAATTGAAAAAAGAAACTTTCGGTGTGTTACCAACTACTGGATACCCTTCTACATTAACGTATCTTATTTGTGCTGAACTACGAAAGAAACACTTTTGACGGGTTAGCATGCACAGATAATTTTACTGTGCCGTAGTGAACAGCCTAGCTGTTTCGAATTGGCGCCAGCACAGTTCTCTGCCAGACCCTCACATGCGCACAGTTCTACTGAAGGTACATACACACAAGCACACGCTCTGCGTTGACACCAATTGCTTGTCATCACCAAGATCGTCAAACACAATCGGTTATCAGCTCTGAGACTCACCGGAGTCTGAAAATACAGTGTCAGGTTTTGTGTTCACCTAGATCTATCTGATCAACTGTTTTACTCACTCACTCACCTGTTGGACAATTCGGAGGCGTGAGGCACCAATAAAAGATGTGGTATACTCTTCTTAATGCTGGATATATGCTACTAACACTGATTTTTCTCACTGAACTGCTGTGGCATTCGAATGGGTCATACAGACAGAGATTTATAGAACGCAACACAAAGCAATTCATCATTCCTGTTTAGTCCGGTCCGCTCTGGTCTTTGTAACACAGACATGGTTAAATGATCATTTTTGATCAGCTTTATGAAAGATGTGGTCAAGAGAACCGAAGAAAGATGAGTTTGCAAAGGCTTTTTCGAATAAGACCCACGTGGTCTGGTCTAGCGATCGTTTTCGATTCGTTCCATAAATGAATTTAAAATTACTCCGGTGTTTTTGTCCTGATAACGACTATGGCTGAGGTCCATAATAGTAATGCACTTCCCATTCAGTAAATGGAAGCTCCCAAGAGTCTCGTTATTACGTCATCTTATAGAGGGAATCGAAGCGGATCTAGACAGTTTACCGTCATGCATTAGGGGATTCCTAATTTTTTGGCCAAGTTCATAAATGGTGGATCATTACTTTTTTCAATCCTCGAGATGTGGATTTCATCAAAATATTCATAAAAGAGGTAAAACAGATAGCTAATATAAAACTGAATCTTTCAGTAGTGATTATTCATTTAGCAATAGCTCGTCGCTTACCGCTGAAACCATTTGATGCGCTGTAATCGTAGAAAAACCGATTGAGATGCGCTTATCACAACTCAGACATGCTAAAGATCCAGCTTCGCTGTTAGGTGTGGTTCTTCTAGGAAACCCCGGGATGTTTCAACTTTAACAGCACGAAATATTCGAGGTGACCCATGAAGGAAACAACTCAAGCGTGATTACAGTTCGAGTGACCAGAAAGTAACGGGAATATTTAGAGCAGGCTTGGAGGTTGAAGATTACATGAGGTGAAGCCGGCTGGGTCCGATGTTTGTTTCAAACTAATAGGGTGTTGGATTGGTGCAAACAATGCTAAGAAAAAATACAGAGGGATGGATAAAGAGAATGATGTCAATTTGATCCACGCAATGCAGTTCTGTCCTTTACAAGTATTTTACAAATTTATCTGACCAAGCTGGTTTAGTCGCTATAATCTGTCCATTTGGAACTTGGCTGACTTTTGAAGACTTATCAGGGTTATTCGTCGTGAGAGAAAAAAATAAACTTACTCGGAAAATAGTTCATTTTAGAAAGGAAGATTGGCGTATTGGGTATATCAGGACCGAACAAGTTTCGGGATATCTTTTACGAGAACATCTCATGAGCTCCGTGAACCCTTTTTAGATTAAAAGTTACTCTTTGGGTTCATTCAAACTGAAATATTTTGCTCTACTGCTAGTGAGTTGAGCTGCTTAGAAGAATCGAAGGACCAATTGGATAGTGTCGTTTCGAATTCAGTTTGACCAATTTCTTTTCAAAATTCTCTAAGTTCATCGAAGTATAGAGGAACTTCATAAGTTCCAAACTTGAGTGTGCCACTTCCTCCTTGGTGCAGTTCATGAGAATCTGGCATGATAATAGAAGAGATCTATCTGTAAAGTAGTTTGATCTATGTAACACGACTCTGCTCCATTTTTCTTCGCAGTAGACTGCTCGTTCTTCCGTGCTCCACCACAAAGATACTTTTAGATGTCCACTGATATGTTGTGTTTTGAACTGGAAAGTTGATATCCTTTTTCACATTTTTCGATATTATGCGGGCTAACAGATGTTGTGTGTTGTGGAGGATATTGAACTAACCTCCTACTTCCTTTGTTTTTCACACAACGAACTCCCGATATTCAGGGAGAATGGTATCATCAGTGAGCGGTGGTCGAAGAGAAAGCGGGTGAATTGGACCGGTGGTGACGTGATGCGAACTCGATGCTGATCGTCTGATAAATGCCGGTCGATAACAACAGTGATCTTTTTCGCAATGTTACTTGTAGTCATAACTGTGAAGGCAGTTATTAACAGCGATGACAACCTATGAAAATAGGCTAACATATGATTTAATTTTATCACCTATATCTGCAACACGAGGCGAAATATAAGGAAAATATTTTGTTACAATGCTGAACAGATACATCCAGCGACAGGTTTAAGCAGTACGTTTGTTGCGATCGATTCAACAGTCAGTGAACTGATTGGGGCAGTAATTTCTGAGCATAGAGAATTGGGTTATGTAGTCTGGTTAGTACGGCTGAGTTCAATTCTAAAATTCCTAATTACAGTCGCACGACAGTGAGCCGTGCGACACAACTTTGGATGAACCTTTCGCGGCTACATATTTCCATAGACTTTACTCAGCTTTTAGATCAATCTAAAGTGCCAAACTACCTCTGTAATTTGAGCTTGAATAAATTTGAATTATCGGACAACAGAAAGTGGAGTGGTGCAGAAGGTTGTTACCGACATTTCATTGTCAAATTAAATATCATGCATCTATCCAGGTCAGAAAAACTAATAAAAAACGGAAAATTATGGATCATATCAGAATATATTTTACAAGATGAACGAAGGGGATTCGAGTCGCGTATTGTGTCACAGGGGCGATTTCCATTTGGTTCAGCAACCTCCTCTTTTCAATTCAAAATAGTCAGCCAGAGCCCTAGACACTTCGACTGTTTGCAGTCAGATTTCTGCTTACAAACAGCCCTTGACGAGTTATTTTACTTCGAGAAAAGTGATCACAAACCAATCAACGGAAATGTTGTCCGCATTTTTCACTGTCAGTCTCCCCTTCAAACCTGTTCATTTTCTGTTGGATGTAACCTTTATAAGTGAGTCGTAGGAGATATTTTGGTAAAGGATGGAAAACTGTTTCGTTTGATACCCCGTCTTTCTATTCATTTAACGAGTGCTTTACGGCACTAGACAACATTTTGTCATTTGACGCCCTACAGAGCCGTATCGAACGTACTGTCAGGGTCCAGATGTTATTTGCACTTTCATGATGACGGAAATGTCACACACACACACACACACACACACACACACACGTGCACAACCTTCATTCCATTTATCCACTATTTTATTTGTCGTTGCTACCACCTTATAACTACACACTTATTTGGTACAAGAACAATGAACACTTTTCGTATAACCTTGTAGTCTGTGTGTCGGATGGTGTAAGTCTTTGGTCATATACGTTGGCATTTTTCCTTCTAAATTCCGACTAACTAACGTCAGAGCGAGAGAGTGAAGTTCACGCTAACTTGTCGTGCACAAATAACTTATTGATTCACAGGAATAGACTGTTTCCATTAAAATGATCTTCCGAGTCAAAAGTACTGGAGCACGTACATTTTATTGCGACTTTCCGGTTTAGCTTCTCATCAACATATCTGTCTAAATTCGGTGTCTGTCATACCTTTGAGGACCGATTTCGAAGCTTCATCTGATCACCAGCTGTTAATGAACAGCAGTAGTACCAACACACAGACCAGTAAAGAGTAGGGTACTTATGTTCACCTCAAAATTACTTAAGAAATCTCCAGTTATTTTCGGCAAGTTTAAGTAACAAAAGTTCTTGGCCAGCAACAATCGCCTAACTCATCTAAGTTGTTTACAAATTGTATTCATTGGTATTATTTTCCTTTCCAAGATCAGAAGTACTCGCAGGCGATACTGCTACCACTACTAGATAAATTACCTAATATATTGTAGTGACTGTTGCCTGAGATTTCAGTAGTTATGATTCGTCCGCAAAAATCTAGTCAGGCCATTTTCGTCGTCCACTGAATCCTGTTATTTCACAGTTCAGACAAGAAATTTACCTGCTTTCATGTTTATCAGTGACCTCCTTTGATAGTGTTCAATCAAGAATCCCATATTCATTGGGTTAGACATTTTCGAATATATGTCATCACCTTCTTTGGAGCTGTATGCTATCCATTTGAGTGCAGGCATATTCAGCGAATACTTAATAACTTTTAGGTTACTTCTATCAAGTCTACAACGTGGACTGCCATGCACACTTGTTCGCGCCAATAAGTGTAGCCACTCACTCACTCACTCACTCACTCACTCACTCACTCACTCACTCACTCACTCACTCACTCACTCACTCACTCACTCACTCACTCACTCACTCACTCACTCACTCACTCACTCACTCACTCACTCACTCACTCACTCACTCACTCACTCACTCACTCACTCACTCACTCACTCACTCACTCACTCACTCACTCACTCACTCACTCACTCACTCACTCACTCACTCACTCACTCACTCACTCACTCACTCACTCACTCACTCACTCACTCACTCACTCACTCACTCACTCACTCACTCACTCACTCACTCACTCACTCACTCACTCACTCACTCACTCACTCACTCACTCACTCACTCACTCACTCACTCACTCACTCACTCACTCACCAAGCGAACTCACTCACCAAGCGAACTCAGTCATTCACTCACTCATTCGCTCACTCACTCACCAAGCGAACTCACTCACTCACTCACTCATTCATTCATTCATTCATTCCATAGCTCACTAGCTCTTTTGTACCGTTTTCAGAGCTGAGTTCTAGGTGCCAATAATTCTGTGATTTCCCCAAGTGTTCCTCAGCCATCCTGCCGTAGGCAATGCTTGGAAAGACAATAAGCTTACGTGTGCTAAATGGTCATTCGGAGTTACTGGCATGATTATAATTGTTTACTATTGATCTCTGACTAAGTAGTTGACCAAATTCATATACTACTTTATTCGAGTCCCGAAGTGAATCCACGTAGGTCCTAATTTTATGTTCCCGTGATTCACTTGAGTGGGGATCTGTGGAAATCTTTTACTACAAAATAATAAATTGTCTTAAGCAAACCTACTACTTATTTTGTTGAACTGTGCCAGCTGAACAGAAAATGAGCCACTGAAATTCTTTCTATCCGTGGGGATATATTATATCACTTCATCAGTGAGAAATTAAACTGTGACAGAACAGTGCCAACCAGTGTGAACGCGTTACACTGACCTGTTCCCTCTGTTAAGTGACATGGTGTAATGGGTCACTCTGCGTGACAGTGCATACTATTGCCAGTTACGTGATATCTCACTGAAGTGGAAAATAACTTCATAGTGTTGAGGTAAACTCTCACCAACACGAACTATGAATGAAGACAAAACGGAAAAATTGGGTTCGTCAACATATACGGGTAAAAACCAAGAGGAAATAAGCTCAGAGAAGTTTGCTGGAGGAACACAGAGTGAACAAATCGAATAAATTGAGAATTTTGAGTGTGTTAGATCACTATGAGGAACATAAGCAGGACCGGCGCCTCTCTCCCTCGCTCGGTTTGACGAAAACGACCGGTTATTTGAGGTCGTCAAAAAGATTACTATTATGGGCTGGGGGCAAACAAACTGGTCCTTGCTAACAAAAATTTCTGGTCAAAAACTGCGAATAATTTGGAGAAATACTCTGTAATTGTCACAGTGATTACCTAATCGAGCGTGTTATCTACTGTGGTGCACAATTTTCGGATAACTGCAATGATTGTGGACTGTAGCTCGGAGTAGAAATTTGGTCATCAGTTATACCTTCCTTTTGATAAATAGACGATTCGTTTTTCCCTCTCACTGCGAGTGTCTCGAAAATCCACCGATCAGTCAGGTTGACAGTTTAAGTCAGTCAGTTTTTCGCTAACTGTCACCGGATTTCTTTCTACTAACTGCAGTTGTTGAAATCATTTCAAATTCGGTTTCTTTCCAGCTTCCTGTACAAGTGCCCCTGTTACGGTAAGTTAACTCTTAGACATTAAGTGAAATATCTGGGGTAATTCCAGCTGCAGCGGTTTTCAAACACAGTTTAGTAAGAATTCTCCCCATCTAGTGGGACACGTGATAAACGCACTAATGGGGACTGAGGATGAAATCATCAATAGAGCTCACTTAGACAACAGTTAATCTGAGAGCATTTGTGAGCATCACCAGAACACCCGATTCAAAATGGAGCAAGCGGGAAATTCGAAAAATTTCAAGGAACTTCGGTTTACTCATTTTAAAGATGGTTCTTATTTTAGTCTATAACGGAAGTTCTGCTCCATACTTTACTTGGATGAAAGATAGGTGACTTTTTAGTAATCCGGACTACCAGGTACTAACTAGATCTGGAGAATGGCCTAAGGGACGGGCAAACAAGCCAAAAGTTCCAGCGATAAAAGACAGTGGTATAGGTGAAGGACGGTTTGTACGGAAAGACTGTCGGTCACTTTAACGTATTAGAACGACACCGGACAGGATACTAGCTACGGGGAACTAAGATTCAACCTTCTGCCCACTGAGCAGTCAAAAGTGTGGCTTTTCCATTGTTGAAAATCAATTGTCCTTACAGTAAGCAGGCAAACATCGAACAGCGCTGTGATATGGAACAGAATACGAACTGCTTACATCAAAGTACTAGTTAGTTATGCTTATCCACATGAGTTTTATTTAAGAATTTACACATTCAAACTAGGTCATCTCCAGGCAGCTGCTACTCTAAAGTCACATCTTTTAGCCAGCGCAATTTCGTAATACTTTTGAAAACTTCAAGTCTATGAGTTCAACTGCAACTGCATAGATGCACAGGCATGGGGGAACAGATAAAACCAGGCTGGATATTGACTGAACATATCCGAAAGTGACTTTCGCTTCCAGTAAAACTAATAATATACATAGAATCGATCAAGAATATCCGACCCCAGTAGAAAGCAAAATTTTCCCAATAATAATTTAGAATAGACCAACTTTATGTCCCTTTGAACATGATACATGCCTTGGTGGACGAATAAAAATCGTCGCTATTGCAAAGGCTTAAGGATTCCAATAAAAAGAGCTATTTACTATTCTTTATTATTACATAAGCACTACTACAGCGGTAATCTGATTGCTCAGACCTTGAAATGAGCTTTGACTCAGTGATCGGAATAAACGGCTGGTCTTGGCCTCGATGACTCATACAAGATCACTGATCATACACCGTAGACCTCTGATCAGTGTTTGACTTATTTTCCGGATTCAGCTTGCGTTTCAAATTATATTAATTTTATTACTAGCAAACTTGGGTCCCAAAAATGAGTTTTCACGAAGAGCTAATCTGATTTTCGAGGAAGCCAGTTGCCCGTTTTGGGTTTTTTCTTCGCTGAAAAATTGATCGAGTAAACAGAAATTAAGTATGCGGAAGAAAGAAAGATGTAGGTGAACATATATTTTCCATGATCTCAATCTCATACCATTACAATCACTTCCACATGCAACCGAAATAAAGAACGGAGGAACACTGACTGACCAACGGACTATCCGTCAGTTAGTCAGTTAGTCATTCAGTCCATCGATAGGTTAACCGGCCAGCAAGATGTGAGAAGGGAACAGCGTAAAATTACGTAACACAGTCAGAGACCTGGATCGGCATCACCTTTGGAAGTAACGTCAATGACCTTCGGCCAAGGAAGTTCAAATGCTTGGATCAGTCCCTCAGTGGACACAGTTTTGATCGTAGTAGACGGGTACTGGTGGCTCAGCCTTCGTTAACTTCCTATATCTGACAAATTTTAACTCATTCGGTTGGGCCATTTGTAAGATACCGAATGACTTTGCCGAACCAACCATGTGACCTGAGTCTAATACATGGGCCAGGATAGAACTAGGTAAAACCCCTATTCCTTCATGCTGAAGCCAAAAAGGATGGTCCTTTTTAATACGCTTGGATAGATTCCTTGTCCTTCGACTCATAAGCAGAAATTATCGCCTCTTTTTGAAACCTTGATGCACATAGTTTTTGTAAGCACTTGGCCATTGTTCTCGCGCTTCTTTCAATCGTTGAATTCGCGGCTCCGTCTAGGTTGTTGGTTCTCCACGTCACAGCTGTCCACCCTTTTCACTCAAATTCTGTTGCAAAAAATGTATCCGGGGAAGGACATTTGCTAAACTCCCTTTTCGATGGTCATTGGGTACAGACTATTCAGTTAAAGAAGAATCCCGATTACCCTCAATGTACACCCCTTTTGCAAAATGGGTCCAGTGCAGACAAGGGTTAGTAAATCAATAAAGTATTTCGTTTCCTTAAGAAAAATTATCGAGCTTTGCGCAGATGTCAGAAACAGAAATTCATGGGTGTGTTGTTTTTATTTGCAAAATCCGAACTGGGTTTTTCCCACGAAAGGATTCTGAATGAGGATTACAGGAGCGTGGGAGATGCGGGGCGTACAGTTATTGCGAAAGCATCTTTTGTGTTACATTTCGCGGTGCTAAGATGTACTGCTTTATTGGGAAAAACAGCCCTTTTCCTGTAGTGCACAGAAAACTCATAAGAAGAAACGAACAGATATGTCCAAAGCCGCAATAGGGAAATTGACTTAACAGTCGCTTGATGCATGAGAATTGGGATTTTATGCCAGTTAAAACAGAAAGTCAGTTGTGAGTGCCCTTAACATAAGTGTAGGAAACTGTGGGAGCAGGTATTCAAAGCCTCTATGTGTCTGTGTGTGATGAGCAACAGCTTGCAATCACCGGTTCAGCCCTGCTTCTGTTGGGCCTAGCTACAGTGCATTAATTTTGCAATAAATCAGAATAATGGTGTCGGATTTGTGCTATTTGTCACGAGATTCATAAAAAGAAGGAGACGACACGAAAGCTAAATCGAGTGTGAAGTAACCATTAGGAGGTGGGTCTCCACTATCTGAATCACGATGCATAGATCGTGAGTTGCAAATATTTATGTTTGCTTTGGAACGAAGCAATCAGATTTCCTTCATTATTCAGAGTACGGTATGAGCATTCCATACCGCTTATTTCATTTCATTTCGTAAGTTTATCGAGCCTCATAGCAAGTAATGGTGAGACATATACGGTTATCAACAACAGCAGATCTTTTCTTGCCCTCATGAAAGCAATTCACTGTTGTCAAGTCACCGTAGACGTTCTGGTTCGTCTCACATTAGAGAGACTTCAGTGAGGTCGCGTTTGTCGCCACCCGATTCTACTGCTGGAATGCCTGTACGGACAAGTCGAAAAAAATAAAGAATGTCTTGCGCTTTTAAATACACTTTGGAGTTGCAAAAGGTATTCATGATAGTCTGCTAAAATATGTAAGAATCATCTGGATCATAAAAACAATCCACGGACAATACTATGCAGACTGGGACTACCCAAGGTTAAGAACAATACTAAATGGAAAACGTAAACGTCTACCCTTGGATTTTCCATGATAATCCAAAACTGCACATTGTGGTGGATTCTGTGCTTGAATCATTTTGGAGAAAAAATCCCTTTCCTGTTGGTCATCTAGTAAGAATTTCATCTTTTAACTTCGGCGATTTCAAAATCGGTTACTCATATTACGGTTTTGTGGAAGAACTTGCTCAAATATCAATCAATCGAATAATTAACACTAAGTGTACCAATATCGTGTAATCTTATTCCGTACAAACCATTATTCAGTGTGTCTCGATCCGAGGTCGGTGTCTGTTACATCGGATTATTTCGAAAACTATCAATGGCAGCTCTTTTCTCCTCCTCTTTTTCCTGGTACCCTCGGTCGGTCAGTAATTGGGTTTGTGGAAGTGTTGAGAAACAGAGCTAAATTGCACACAAAAATCTCTAGTAGATAATGAGATAAGGGATAATTGCATACTAGAAATCTCTTGATCGAAATTCACGGATTAAGTCTTTCGCTCCATGTCCACCTCGGTTTAGCTGCACCGTGCATGATTGTTGCTAACGCTTCAAGCGATCATTTACCACGTTTCCTATCGCGGCATAATAAATTGTACTGTGGAGGGCTTTCTACTAATTTCCCTTCTATCACAATGGAAATATGAGTGTAATGAATTACTGTGGGATCTCATTTGTGGTTTCGGGAATGTGAATGGAAGAGGACCCGGAGGAGGACCCGGAGGAGTCAGAAAAGTGATTCGCTGAGAGTTATTTGTGGTCTAATAGCAGATAAACTAAATAACGACAAGGCTGCGGTCGAGCGCAGATATTTTCGATACTGATTTGTATATAAGAACGGACACATTTTCTCGGAAGAGAGCGGCCGGATTCGCGGCCGTTGCTGAGCAACATTTAAGCCTACGTGGATGTTGGCTGCTAAATTTATTGACGAGACTTCTTTCAGCGTGAACAGAAATCCTAAGTGCTGCACTCCTACATCCATCTACTGAAAGCTTTTGGTCGATAAACTCCGTGTTTCGGTGTTTGTTTTGCTGAGAGGTCGTGTGCTGGGGCTACCGAAAACCTGGGTCAGAGAGATTAAACTTCCCCTGACCTCTATCCATTGACGAGTCAAACATGTTTACATCATCGGTTCAAGGAAGCCGTCTTGTATTGCTCTTTTAGTGATGAAGGCACGCCAAGGTGCAACCTAGTCGTGATGTATAATGTAGCAGCCATTCACATCTGCTACACTCACTGAATTACGGTAATCTGATTTGACTACTTAAGTATCGTACAAGTTTTGGATATCCAAACTGTCCAGAGACTACTACGAATTATTACGTAATTAAACACAAATGGACGGATGACTGTTGGGGAGAGCAGAGGGAATGGTTATCTATTTCTCTCAGTTGTGAACTCATCGTGAGTGATCCCCTTACTGGATATCACGTATCAAATATGGTAGGCAAATACAACAATATTGGAAGGAAGTAAAGAGCTATGTTGATATCTGTGTGGTACTTTTAAAATGATCGAATTTTTCCTATCACTCTTTTCTAGGTGTCAAACTCAAAGTTCGTGAAAAATATTACCATAAAAGAACTCAGTTTTGTTCATCAGTTTTCACGGACTCATATGAAGGGTTCCTTGTTTATATACATGCGTAGTATAACTAAAATCATTTGCTTTTGAATCTATTGCTGAAAATTTTCTGAATCATCATTTTTGACGCACGGAACAAATATACATTTTCTCCAAGTATAAAATTTGTGTGTAGAAAACTGATATCTCACGTCAATCACTTATTTTGAAGTTTCTCCGTAATACTACTGGACTGAAAACTAGTCTTCTCTAACCCAAGTACCATCCCCACTGCACAGACTGACTGAAGAGTGGTCGTGTCATCACGGCTCGTGATGATTTGTTTGCCATTCAACTTTTCAGCCAAGCCAAGCAAATTCACACTAACCCATACTGAGCCAGAACTATCGGAAAACACATCGTTCTCGATCAATCTATTCACTTCATATTTATATGTTTTTCTTGGTATCTCTCAGTTAAAATGCAGAAAATTTGAATAAAAAAGCGTGCCCATTAAATCACTCTCACGAAGTATCATGTTTTCTTCCCAAAAAAATGTTACGAAGTAAACGACCATAAAAAGCTGAGATTAAAGTGATGAAGAAAGGATTTTGTAAACGAAACATTCGGTTCTTTATGTCTACTGAAACTCGAAACCCGGCTTATTAAGGTATGTGGAATCAATCATGAATTTGAAAAAGTTCGGTAAAAGATTTCACCACTTAGGATATTCGCCACTCCAGAATAATTTCAAAAAAGCTGTTTGAAACACTGTCCATCCGTAACTTGGCGGAGAAGTAGTGAAATCAAGTCCACACAAAGCTCGCAATGAAGTAGAGTGTTCATTTAAATCAAGTGATATACTTCTATGCATTTAAGTAGATTCATGGCTGTGCAGTAAATATATACAGATGCACAGAAATTTCCACTCCCCTTCACTCGAATGTACCATGACGTCGTTTCCAAATTCTTCTTGAGACTGATCGTGGTGCATTCATGTTTTTAGTATCACTGAAAATGAACTTGTTTGCCTATGTGGGTTTTGATGATTGTATAATTTTTTGAACCTGTCACTTCCATCATTTCCAAAAGCTTGAATGTTCCGGCCCGCAGAATTCAGTGGACAATATAGTCCCAATACAGCCTTATCTTTAAACCATGAGCACGAAATACAGATCGGCGTAAACGGTGAAAGTGAAGTCAAGTCATTTAAAGTAATTGCTTTATGCACCCCAAGAGATGAATGTTCAAGAAGGATCAGTTGAGATTTTCACACTACTTGTCAGCTGTCTTTCTATGCTCACACTAAAGAGCATTGGAAGTGGGACTCTCACCTTAGGCTCAAATGCCCAAAGGATTGCAACAGAAAACCTGTTTATGTTTCTAGAATTCAATCCTGATCACAATCCTGGTCATTTTTCAGTATACTGAGCATTAGAAAACAGTAAGAAAACCATCTGCAGTTATTTCACTTAGTTATTTAACGCTAATCAGTACAGAATAATAAAATTGATGGTCAGCAGTCATCGTATGTTTAGTACGTATATGATCACCAAGTTTTAGATAAAGTGTTTTAATCGGCAGCATGATGTTAGCGAGGGAAGTAGTGCGTGACAACGACAAGTAAATGTACCATACATTTTGGAATAAAAATAGCCGTCCCTTGGTTGGATGGCTTAGATAAGGGAAAATCTCCTCGTCCGTCCAGTGGAATGTGTAGCTTTGCAAATTAATTCAGTTACGTAGACCAGATTACATTAAAGTACTTAGTCATGATTCTGGTTCACCATCTATCAATCTATCTATCTATCTATCTATCTATCTATCTATCTATCTATCTATCTATCTATCTATCTATCTATCTATCTATCTATCTATCTATCTATCTATCTATCTATCTATCTATCTATCTATCTATCTATCTATCTATCTATCTATCTATCTATCTATCTATCTATCTATCTATCTATCTATCTATCTATCTATCTATCTATCTATCTATCTATCTATCTATCTATCTATCTATCTATCTATCTATCTATCTATCTATCTATCTATCTATCTATCTATCTATCTATCTATCTATCTATCTATCTATCTATCTATCTATCTATCTATCTATCTATCTATCTATCTATCTATCTATCTATCTATCTATCTATCTATCTATCTATCTATCTATCTATCTATCTATCTATCTATCTATCCGTGATCTATCTATCTATCTATCTATCTATCTATCTATCTATCTATCTATCTATCTATCTATCTATCTATCTATCTATCTATCTATCTATCTATCTATCTATCTATCTATCTATCTATCTATCTATCTATCTATCTATCTATCTATCTATCTATCTATCTATCTATCTATCTATCTATCTATCTATCTATCTATCTATCTATCTATCTATCTATCTATCTATCTATCTATCTATCTATCTATCTATCTATCTATCTATCTATCTATCTATCTATCTATCTATCTATCTATCTATCTATCTATCTATCTATCTATCTATCTATCTATCTATCTATCTATCTATCTATCTATCTATCTATCTATCTATCTATCTATCTATCTATCTATCTATCTATCTATCTATCTATCTATCTATCTATCTATCTATCTATCTATCTATCTATCTATCTATCTATCTATCTATCTATCTATCTATCTATCTATCTATCTATCTATCTATCTATCTATCTATCTATCTATCTATCTATCTATCTATCTATCTATCTATCTATCTATCTATCTATCTATCTATCTATCTATCTATCTATCTATCTATCTATCTATCTATCTATCTATCTATCTATCTATCTATCTATCTATCTATCTATCTATCTATCTATCTATCTATCTATCTATCTATCTATCTATCTATCTATCTATCTATCTATCTATCTATCTATCTATCTATCTATCTATCTATCTATCTATCTATCTATCTATCTATCTATCTATCTATCTATCTATCTATCTATCTATCTATCTATCTATCTATCTATCTATCTATCTATCTATCTATCTATCTATCTATCTATCTATCTATCTATCTATCTATCTATCTATCTATCTATCTATCTATCTATCTATCTATCTATCTATCTATCTATCTATCTATCTATCTATCTATCTATCTATCTATCTATCTATCTATCTATCTATCTATCTATCTATCTATCTATCTATCTATCTATCTATCTATCTATCTATCTATCTATCTATCTATCTATCTATCTATCTATCTATCTATCTATCTATCTATCTATCTATCTATCTATCTATCTATCTATCTATCTATCTATCTATCTATCTATCTATCTATCTATCTATCTATCTATCTATCTATCTATCTATCTATCTATCTATCTATCTATCTATCTATCTATCTATCTATCTATCTATCTATCTATCTATCTATCTATCTATCTATCTATCTATCTATCTATCTATCTATCTATCTATCTATCTATCTATCTATCTATCTATCTATCTATCTATCTATCTATCTATCTATCTATCTATCTATCTATCTATCTATCTATCTATCTATCTATCTATCTATCTATCTATCTATCTATCTATCTATCTATCTATCTATCTATCTATCTATCTATCTATCTATCTATCTATCTATCTATCTATCTATCTATCTATCTATCTATCTATCTATCTATCTATCTATCTATCTATCTATCTATCTATCTATCTATCTATCTATCTATCTATCTATCTATCTATCTATCTATCTATCTATCTATCTATCTATCTATCTATCTATCTATCTATCTATCTATCTATCTATCTATCTATCTATCTATCTATCTATCTATCTATCTATCTATCTATCTATCTATCTATCTATCTATCTATCTATCTATCTATCTATCTATCTATCTATCTATCTATCTATCTATCTATCTATCTATCTATCTATCTATCTATCTATCTATCTATCTATCTATCTATCTATCTATCTATCTATCTATCTATCTATCTATCTATCTATCTATCTATCTATCTATCTATCTATCTATCTATCTATCTATCTATCTATCTATCTATCTATCTATCTATCTATCTATCTATCTATCTATCTATCTATCTATCTATCTATCTATCTATCTATCTATCTATCTATCTATCTATCTATCTATCTATCTATCTATCTATCTATCTATCTATCTATCTATCTATCTATCTATCTATCTATCTATCTATCTATCTATCTATCTATCTATCTATCTATCTATCTATCTATCTATCTATCTATCTATCTATCTATCTATCTATCTATCTATCTATCTATCTATCTATCTATCTATCTATCTATCTATCTATCTATCTATCTATCTATCTATCTATCTATCTATCTATCTATCTATCTATCTATCTATCTATCTATCTATCTATCTATCTATCTATCTATCTATCTATCTATCTATCTATCTATCTATCTATCTATCTATCTATCTATCTATCTATCTATCTATCTATCTATCTATCTATCTATCTATCTATCTATCTATCTATCTATCTATCTATCTATCTATCTATCTATCTATCTATCTATCTATCTATCTATCTATCTATCTATCTATCTATCTATCTATCTATCTATCTATCTATCTATCTATCTATCTATCTATCTATCTATCTATCTATCTATCTATCTATCTATCTATCTATCTATCTATCTATCTATCTATCTATCTATCTATCTATCTATCTATCTATCTATCTATCTATCTATCTATCTATCTATCTATCTATCTATCTATCTATCTATCTATCTATCTATCTATCTATCTATCTATCTATCTATCTATCTATCTATCTATCTATCTATCTATCTATCTATCTATCTATCTATCTATCTATCTATCTATCTATCTATCTATCTATCTATCTATCTATCTATCTATCTATCTATCTATCTATCTATCTATCTATCTATCTATCTATCTATCTATCTATCTATCTATCTATCTATCTATCTATCTATCTATCTATCTATCTATCTATCTATCTATCTATCTATCTATCTATCTATCTATCTATCTATCTATCTATCTATCTATCTATCTATCTATCTATCTATCTATCTATCTATCTATCTATCTATCTATCTATCTATCTATCTATCTATCTATCTATCTATCTATCTATCTATCTATCTATCTATCTATCTATCTATCTATCTATCTATCTATCTATCTATCTATCTATCTATCTATCTATCTATCTATCTATCTATCTATCTATCTATCTATCTATCTATCTATCTATCTATCTATCTATCTATCTATCTATCTATCTATCTATCTATCTATCTATCTATCTATCTATCTATCTATCTATCTATCTATCTATCTATCTATCTATCTATCTATCTATCTATCTATCTATCTATCTATCTATCTATCTATCTATCTATCTATCTATCTATCTATCTATCTATCTATCTATCTATCTATCTATCTATCTATCTATCTATCTATCTATCTATCTATCTATCTATCTATCTATCTATCTATCTATCTATCTATCTATCTATCTATCTATCTATCTATCTATCTATCTATCTATCTATCTATCTATCTATCTATCTATCTATCTATCTATCTATCTATCTATCTATCTATCTATCTATCTATCTATCTATCTATCTATCTATCTATCTATCTATCTATCTATCTATCTATCTATCTATCTATCTATCTATCTATCTATCTATCTATCTATCTATCTATCTATCTATCTATCTATCTATCTATCTATCTATCTATCTATCTATCTATCTATCTATCTATCTATCTATCTATCTATCTATCTATCTATCTATCTATCTATCTATCTATCTATCTATCTATCTATCTATCTATCTATCTATCTATCTATCTATCTATCTATCTATCTATCTATCTATCTATCTATCTATCTATCTATCTATCTATCTATCTATCTATCTATCTATCTATCTATCTATCTATCTATCTATCTATCTATCTATCTATCTATCTATCTATCTATCTATCTATCTATCTATCTATCTATCTATCTATCTATCTATCTATCTATCTATCTATCTATCTATCTATCTATCTATCTATCTATCTATCTATCTATCTATCTATCTATCTATCTATCTATCTATCTATCTATCTATCTATCTATCTATCTATCTATCTATCTATCTATCTATCTATCTATCTATCTATCTATCTATCTATCTATCTATCTATCTATCTATCTATCTATCTATCTATCTATCTATCTATCTATCTATCTATCTATCTATCTATCTATCTATCTATCTATCTATCTATCTATCTATCTATCTATCTATCTATCCGTGATCTATCTATCTATCTATCTATCTATCTATCTATCTATCTATCTATCTATCTATCTATCTATCTATCTATCTATCTATCTATCTATCTATCTATCTATCTATCTATCTATCTATCTATCTATCTATCTATCTATCTATCTATCTATCTATCTATCTATCTATCTATCTATCTATCTATCTATCTATCTATCTATCTATCTATCTATCTATCTATCTATCTATCTATCTATCTATCTATCTATCTATCTATCTATCTATCTATCTATCTATCTATCTATCTATCTATCTATCTATCTATCTATCTATCTATCTATCTATCTATCTATCTATCTATCTATCTATCTATCTATCTATCTATCTATCTATCTATCTATCTATCTATCTATCTATCTATCTATCTATCTATCTATCTATCTATCTATCTATCTATCTATCTATCTATCTATCTATCTATCTATCTATCTATCTATCTATCTATCTATCTATCTATCTATCTATCTATCTATCTATCTATCTATCTATCTATCTATCTATCTATCTATCTATCTATCTATCTATCTATCTATCTATCTATCTATCTATCTATCTATCTATCTATCTATCTATCTATCTGTCTATCTATCTATCTATCTATCTATCTATCTATCTATCTATCTATCTATCTATCTATCTATCTATCTATCTATCTATCTATCTATCTATCTATCTATCTATCTATCTATCTATCTATCTATCTATCTATCTATCTATCTATCTATCTATCTATCTGTGTATATTTTACTATCCTGATTTATTCATGTTTATGGATATAATAATCTTACAAACGGGAGAGGTTGCTGAAGGGTTGTCTCGTATGGTTTACATCCAAATCAAGGTTGTCCCATCTTTCCGACATTCTTCATTTGAACGGCTTGGTGAGTATCGATTTTCAAATTTTATTTCTATTCACATTTACGGAATAATCATAACTCAGAGTCTGTTTTACTTAGATTCGTTCGGATCAAGTTTTATTTGTTTAATAGTAATGATTTCTTTTGCAGAATAAGCTGGCTTCACGAAGTGTCAGAATAAAGTGGATTATGGAAAATGTGATTGCATTTTTTGCATCTAAAATAGTTACCTAATGTATTTCTGTTTTCATGACAGGGATTGTTTTTCAAATCTTAAGCTTATCTGTTAAAAAAGTTCTAAATTGGTAGGTATGCCGGTAATAATAATAATAATAATAATAATAATAATAATAATAATGATTATTCGGATGTTTACTCCACTTCTGTTGACTATGCGTACCACGGTTGACGATAGCGATGGTCGTTCCATTAAACGTGATAATCATTTTCAGGCCCTCAGTGTTATGGACTGTAGGCCAGAAATCTTTCGATGATCTGAAACGATAATTAGGTCTACTTATTCCACTGGATGTACCCTTCAGTCGAGTTACGAATATTATGCAAAAAAAAATCAGTTTTACTTTGAGTCAAATACTTTGATGCACTAACCTGTTTTCCTTGTTTAGGTTTCTGACAGATTTTCTGTTTAACTGTTGCAAAATCTTGGTGCATTTTTCGCGTCAAATGTTCACATAGCGGACGGGAAACGAACCCTGAACCATTCATCTATCAAGAAGTTGTTCTACCAGCTGAGCTACCGTGGTACTGCCCTCTGACATGAATAACAAATATGAATGTCCGATGAGGCGCAATCCACTATTACAATAGTACACGGTTACTGCGCTTGATTTAAACACCGAACTAGAGTCATCCGTCATTACACAATGGGAAGAATGGCAGACAGCTGGAGGAGGTCCAAAGAAAGTGTAGTGGTGTTCACATCCGACTAGCCGCTCCGCAATACATCAGCTGATAGAGCAACTTTTTGGAAAGCGGATGATTCCCGGTTCATTTTCGGCCTATGGTGTGATCTTTTTGGTGCAAAAAAATCATGTGGATTTTTCGTTGTCAATATCATTCTGGCTCCTCGTGCAATGATTACATAAATTTTGTATTCTTTGATACTTTAGCAATAATTCTTTCCCACCGAATTGTTTGGAGCTGGTTTGTTTCCTGAATAGCCTCTGATTCAAGATTGGTCGTAAGTTTGCGGTTAGTTACGAGAAAATTTGTTTTTGATCGTTGATCACGTGTTATCACGTTCGACAGCCAAATTTCTCGCGGAAAACTTGCGTTGGAAGGTCACTATAGACTAAAATGATGACAGTTTTGAAAGTTCAAAGAATATATTCCGGAAACTTCGCTCTGGGTGGTAAGTTGAACTACGGAAGCCAATACATACAAGTATAAGCTCATTGTCTATCGGTGCTCAATCAATGATAGGAAAGATGACCGAACCGACTGATTTTATCTATCGTCGATATGGTAGCCATCTCGGTGTTCCCTTTCTTCAAGAAAGCTGACTTCACACTGATGTTGTTGACGAAATTATTACACTGAATGATTTCACTACCTTCCGCATAGGCCACCCGATTCAGCACCATAAACATGGTGGAGATGTCATCGTTTTTATAAATGAACAATTATGCACTCGATCTCGGAAACGTTTTACATATTCTTCAGCTCATTTATGTTCTTTTGGTACAAACCTAATTACCCAAGCCACCAAAAGTTCGTCATTCTTGCTAAAACTTACATTTTCCCCACTTGTTCCCTGTCTGAGTATAGGAAATTCTCCTATCTTGATTATACAGAAATCCTCTTGGTTATATTGATTCATCGTCATGTGTTGTCTATGGAGACTTTAACAGGCTTGACGTGCTATTCCTTGCGTAGTCTAACTTGATCGACATGGCCACAATCCCCACTAGAATAGACACTCGGCTATACGTTTGTTTCAGTAACTATTATTAATATTATTATTATTATTATTATTATTATTGGTGAAATTTCAACATAGAATGATCAATGCAAGTTATCCTGTGAAATCGCACCGAGATACTGCACGTGATTTACGTGTACAAGAGAAGTGGGTTAATGGTGTCAGTTTCTTCAATAAATTGAGTTCGAAAAGTGAAAAATGGACTCTTGACATTTGGCACTGTTTAACAGAAGATCAGATTGCTCAGTAAAAGTTTAAGACAAAAGCAAGATTTTCACTAAACTCATCTAAACTATATTTATGGGAAAAGACCAGGCCAAAACAATTTGTCCTATATTTCCTCTCTTCATCCACTTGTCAGTTCTTACGATTTGGTGTCGAAGGCCGTTCTGAAGATTTAGTCACAGATTAAAGGCAAAAGTATCAGTCACATGCTTGCTCGACATCTTCACCGGAACATCCTCGAGCTACTGAGATATATGACTGATAACTCTAGTCTAATCAATCTGAGACCTGCTTTCTCGGGACAGTTTGACTGATTATCTGGAATTCTGCTTTGATATCTACTGCCCAATGGAAAATTCATACATCCGACGCTATCACTACTCTTCCCCAGATCCGAACTCACTACACTGCACCAAAGAGTGTGCTTTCAAGACAAGAAATCACTCTGTGGTGAGAATCTTTTCCAAATTGATCAAAACCGAGTTTCTTAGACAGAAAGCTCATGTACTTTCGATCACTAACTAGGGGAAGTAAATTCAGGAGACACGGAACACGACTGCTTAAGCACTGACTTGTGACTGAAGTTGAAGAATATAATCGCCGCTACCCTGCGGAAGGACACATAATAAATACCCTTCATTTTGGCGTTAATCCCCACCCTTGCCGCATGGGAAGTGCACAAAAACCGAATTCAAAGAAGGCAAACCTTTCGGAAGGCTTACCTCTGACCTTGTTAAAGGATTTCGCGAAAGCATTATTCCTCACAATATATGATTTTTTTAAACCAGTGCTAGGATGGCAAGAACATTCCCGATTACTAGAAAATGTCCTGTTAGTACCGCGCCTAAAAAATGTACGTCTGAACGACTAGTGTTTGAAATTTTGTTTTCCATAGAATAATGTTTTGAACTTCAGTCAGCTTGCACAGTTTCCATCACGCTCGAGCCTTGAGGCCCCTTTGAAATAACCGATTCGTGGAATACAGACTGACAAAGAAATTCGTTTTTAGTGGTTGATAATCATGTGATTCCATCACAATATACATTATGAAAAGTAAGGGGATGGAACCAACTGACAAATAAGTGAAGATTATAAAGAATAATGGTGACAAAAATGTAGCCCAGATTTACTCCATGTGGTTGCTGATTTGGGCACCCGATCATTCGAATTTACCGGAGACCAAGATAAGTGAGCAACTTGCTTCAATTATCCCGGTGTAACCAAAGGCCGTGATCTTACCAGAACGGATCATCCCAGGCAAAGTTCTTGAAAACTCGCTGACTCATCTTTTGCGTGTCACAAATAAAACTACACTATACTCCCTCTCGTTCAGTCAAACGCTTTGTATTTTCATACATCCTTCGGTACCAGATAAATGCTTTCCTCGTCATATTCTCTGGATTCCCTATCGAAGACGGCACAGTTATCTGCAGGTCTCCCTATTATTGGTCCCGACTTGGAGTTATGGTCAATGGCCTACAAACCGCAACCCCAGTTCACAAGGCATGGTTGATATTACCTCGCAGAATTTCCACTTACAACATACCCCGTTCATCCCAAACTTAGCGAATGCATATCACCATCTGTTAATGGATCCCAACAGTTGCCTGCTGGTGCTGACTTTTACGAGTCCTCTCCAGCCCCTATCTCAAACGATTCCTCCCCAACCTACCTTCGATCACCACCGACTTGCTTAACCAGCTCCGCTGAATGAACCTTTTTATGGACTATGTTTGCACCAGGTTGATTACGTAGCTTCCGAATTTTAACGCGGGGTGTATAAAGGATATAATTTGCCTGAAACCTTTGACGAGTAATGGAACGAGTTTTTACGTGGACTTTCGTCTGCTCTCACGTACTCGAGGGATCTAGACTAGGGTAGCTTGAGATGACCATTACAAATCCGCCAAACCGGTTAGATGCTGTTTCTACGCCGGCCTGCATTAGTGAAAACTGGGAAATGTTTGGTATCCGTGAATTGGTCCCACCTGTTTTATTTCGACCTGCAAACCAGGACTCCAGCTCTGAATGTAAGATGTTGGTTCTTGTTTCCTTTCGGGGTTGTTCATCCTGTATTGGTTTGCTCCTTATTCTCAATGATTTGCAAGGGAAAGTGGTCTACCACTTCAGTCGGGTTTGTTTAGTGCTTTCGCAATGCTTGTCAGGCGAAGAACATACTGCAATTCTTGAGTGCCCCAAAGAAGTTCTCTACGCTCACAACTTCCTCCTTACCTTCGATTCAACCCAGAATGCACAAATTGATCCGAATCCTCTTCGTGGCTGCACCACATCCCTGGACAGGTTGGATCTCGGGTCGTCCATCCGTTCGAGCCAGTCTGCGCTCGGTTCTATGCGCGTGGATTTGCCACTATCAAAACCAGGAGCTCCATCTCCCAAGTACATACAAAACGTTTCTTTTCGAAGTGGTCCAGCTGATAGTGCAAAATTCCGAGTCTCCACTGAACCAGTGTTATCTGATCCCCTTGTTTGTGATGGTTGTAAGCGTCAAATTCACGATCAGGTCTATTTGTGTGTCGGGACCAAACCGTGGCATATGACCTGCCTGCAATGTCACGTGTGCGGAAAAAATCTGCAGTGGGAAAGAACGTGCTTCTTACGAAGCGGATCAGTTTTCTGTCGTGCGCATTATGAACGGTACGTTCTTTGGTGTCAGTAATGATGTCATTTATTGATCGATTTACAACAATGAATCAGGATTTCAGAAATTTACGAATGGTTGCAAAAATTCAACAGAACTTTTGGAGTAAATCCTAGACGGTGGAAGACGGTTCTGTGTTCGTACTCGATAACCAATTATAATGGAGGGCTGTCAACCATGATAATAGTTGCAATTGTAGTAGTGGTATTGGCATTAGTAGTATTGGTAGTAGTAGTGATAGTAGCAGTAGCATTAGTGGTAGTTTTAGTAGCGATGATTCAGTATATTGTTCAGTCCCAGTGTCTTTTAGAAATTGACATGGGCGAGTGAGAATCTACCGCACATGACATTTTTTCTTAAATGCTTACTTGGAGATTCGATTTGACTTCAGAAAATGTCGTCAAATTATTCTAATCTAGTACTGTACGATAGTGATTGCACAAGGTGGAACGGCGAACAGGGTGGGGAGGCAGTTGGGAACAAGGAAGAAAAAAATGGGGCAGGAAAATGGTCCGCTTTTACTTGCTCTGACTGAATCTATCCAGCCAGTCAACCACCTAGTCGGGCAGTCAGATAGACATTCAGTCAGCACGATGCTCAGTAAGCCATTCACAACCCGATTGGAACTCACAACCGGGCGCAAACTGAAGGGGGGGGGGGCGAGAGGTAGGAATGGGAAAAGGGTTGGTCGGCTGGCGTTATCTGGATTGTTGTCAGCTTGGGCGAAAGGTGAACCAAAACGACAAACAAACCGATGCATGTGGTTGAAGATGAGATTTGGTCTCCAGGCCGCTGTCATCAACAAGTTATATTTTTCCCCGATGCACTGCATTCTAACCGGTGGTTGTCTGTCTGTTGCCTACTGCACACGCTCGTAGAAGTGAGCGCATGTGTACGCAAAGACATCCTTTGAACCCGAGAGTTCGTTGGACACGTGAAAGTGCATTCACACTCACCCACATACATGCAATTTCTCACGACATGATGTGCCGAAAGAAAACAGGGGGTAAGAGTATAATCAGGTGAATATCACCGGACTGTATGTACTTCCAACAGTAAGACAGACGGATGAAACAAAACTTCTATGTTCGATGATTTCAAATGTCAACTGCTTGAGGAATCGCTGTCCCGCCTAAATCGGTTGCTGTAAGACAAATGACAAGAAGTGCAGTTACGCACTTTCATCCATGGGAATTCATGTGACCGTTTGTCTATTCGTGTTCGGATGTGCTAGGGCATGTGGCACACGTTCTTTCATGTGCATGTGTGTATATATTAATATACATGTGGGTGCATGTATGGGGAAGTCCAAGAATTGATGGCCTTTTTGAGGTATAGTCTTCGTACAGCTTGCTGTTAAATGTTCCGCTTGTTCGTCCTTGTGGGACGTATAAGATGTGCGAACAAGTCACCCCGACGCATTAGGAGGACATCACATAAAAATATTCCTCGACAGAATATGTTCAAATGATAACGGTCAGTCTTGAGATCCCTAATCCCTTCTTCCTTTATTTCATTGCCTTGGCACAAATCAGACCACTTCAACCAAATCTCTACTCTACCCATGCAGCGCGTTAACATCTTGTCCATCAACACGCCATAATCATCATCATTCTCTCCCTCGTCCCACTGATTTGTAAAACTTGAAATGACAAAATAAAATCTGGTCCCAGGACCAGTTTTTTCTCTCTCCGCCAACGAAAGGGTTTGACGGGGATAGAACTAATTCTACATTGTTGTTGTGGCTGTCGTTTTTGCTGTTGTCCTCGTCGTTGTTGCGGTTGTGGTTGATAACGTCTTCCAGGCTGTTGTGATGGACCTGTTAGATATTTTGGCTGCCTAACTGAAGGTCCCTGATTCCTTGTTCGATATGACAGTAAAAATTATCCTCGAGCGATTCGATGTACTACCCATTCACCCGTAATTGTCACGGGTGCATGTATGTGTGTGTCCGTGAGTGTGTGGAGTCACCAGACTAACGTGAATAACATAGATGAAAAGGTAGAACAGTCAATAACTGGATAATGTCCACTGACCGGAGCGGGGTTACCATGGTTTCACCCAAAAAATTACTCACGTTTCACTGGAAAACATGTCTACCGTGTACTTATTCGTCCCGGCTTTTATTGGCTATTTTACTGGTCAGTTCTGGATTCTTGTCGCCGAGGTTGGTGAATAAAATTTAGCCTGCCTGAACTTAACGGACGAGAAAAAGTTACAAACACAGTTTCATCAATACAGTTTCAACTTAGAAAACAATAAAATCGACCAGTTCGTACGATCATCAGAAAAGTAACTCATATGAAAGTGGGACAGAAAAAAGCGGGGAGTTTTTGAAATATTCATGCGATACTATTTGAATTGTAAACTATAGTTCTGCGAAAGAAAAACCAGTTGCTGGCTTTATTCAAGCACAGCAAAAGTCTATAATTCTCCTCTAATTCATTCGAAAAGTAAACATTTTTGGCACGTACCTGATCTGCGCACACAATAAATGGTGAATAATCTTGTCGCTACTTCGTTGAGGGGCAAGTTAGTTAAATCGTTCTTTACGGATGCTTTTTAAAGGGAATCTCTAAAAGTTGATCGACCAACTATCAGTTGTTGGGATTGAATCTGGATGAATCAAGATATTTGATTAGACGACAGCTTGCTTCGTGTGTAGCTAAACAAATGAATTCTTTAAAATTCGTAGTTATGACTGCTTGAAAGATATGGCTGATCCACGGAGTTAATCAGAATGAAATCTGCAGACTTCCATCCTGATTACTAACCGTACTAAACAGTAATAGTCTTAGCAACATCCATCCCACTTCTACAGGCTAGCTTATCGACCGAACACTAAGATCCTTTTTGGACAAGGTGAAATGACTGGTCGGTTCGGTTCAAAAAGTCACATATCATAAAACAGGAGTCGAAACCACATATTTATTGAAAGACTATTGACGCTTACCAAATTATCAACTTAGTTCGTGTCGCCTCGCGGGGAGCGAACAAACATGGTTTCAGATACAGACAAGCAAAGTTGGTTTTGTTCACAGATGTCTCAGTTTACCATTCCTGTTCAGTGTTTCATAACAACACTGGCAAAGCTTTGGGTGGTTTATAACACTTCACTGAAAACTTTGTACGTGGTGACTCCTTTTATTTTGTGTTGAAAAATACGAAGGCCGTTTAATTAGTATTTCATAGAATTATTTCATTGAAATATAATCTAGTTTTTCGGGATAGGACTTCACTGACTTCGAACTTGGTACTTGTTGATCGAGGATTATGCGTCGTTCAGTTTTTTTATACCGTGGTTACTTTGCCACCTTAGAATTAGTGAGATAATTGCGAGTATCTTCTTGATCAGTGTCACTTTCAAACGTAATCAGAATAGCATCGAAGAACACGTGTACTTTGCCCAGTATACCCTGACCGCAGGGATGCTTGCCGACGCAAAATCCGCTCCTCATATCCGATAAGAAAGTGTACAATCAGTACGATCAGTAAGAGTATGAACAATGACGTGATTATTCAGTACGTGTGATGACTTTTGGTCGTTCACGATGATGGTGAGTGCCTACTCGTGACACAAGCGATGAGGCGAAAGCGTGTGTGTGGGCTGTGTGCGGACGAATGACAGTAGTCAGTAAAATGCAAACTGGACTGAGCACTGACGTATACCCACCAGCCAAAACAACAGACCTGTACTAAGTACTTCTATAAGTTGGTGTTGGTAGAAGCTCGGTTCTTGTTATACAAAGGCTTCTGATCACTGAGCTAGGTGTTCCGATTGCAAACGTTGCATTACCTGTGGAGATGATATCGTCAGTGCGCAGGTGGCGATCCCCGTACGGGGATCGCTCACTAATGAAATCATCTAGACTGGTAATGAAAATTTGCGACTTGAACAACAAGCCCAGTCATCAGAAGCCGCTACACAACAGACCTTTCCGTTAAAACCAATTTTTCCAAGGAAATCATATCAGACGATTGATACTTTACTATCGTGTTCTTGAACAGGAAAAAAGGATTATTACTTAAAACGGAAAATTCGTGGAAACGCTCTGTACGTGCATACTCGTAGCTTCGTTTATTTACAGGGCACTGGAAGGTAGTTCAGCAGAACATTCGTTTCAGTTTGTGTCCCAATATATGCTTGTTTGTGATGGGCAGTGTTCACTGAACTCTTTGTTTTACCTCGGCCTCTGCTGATTTGAAGATCCTGATAGTGTTGGTGAGGACACAATCGGAGAACTTACCGGGTGCATCACTATGGCATTTTATTTGTTTAAATATCAATCCGTTTATGGTACGCATACTTGAAATTCACAGTCATCATCAACTCATCGTAGATGACCATAAAAGCACTATAACAGATCTATTTCATACTTGTTGGGGTGATTGGATTGAGCCTTGATTTTGCGTGATGAAACATTTAATGAGCAAAATAAGTCTCTCATTGTTTTTACTGCTCAAACCGATACTTATGAACACCGACCCGTTGAACACAGTTTGCATGTGTAACACACTACCAATTACTGGTAGCTGAAAAGAATTATAAAGGCGAAGGAAAGTTTCTGTAGAGGTTGTCCAATACGCCATAGCGTGGAACAAAATCTTTCAATTCGACGTTCGAATCTGCCACCATCATGAAAAACGTTCCTTATTAACAGCGTTTATTCAACCGCGCCGCCACTCCAATGAACGCCCCTAAGGGACAATTAAGAACAAATGATTATATTAAGTTTTAATCTTTATAGAAGTAAAAAGCAGATGCAACGAAATTCAGTTCGACAGATATGGAGGGCAGAGTTACGCCTGATGCGGTTCGAGCCCACCCATGAGCGCCAACCTTTGATCGAGTAGCATTTGCTTCACCAAAACAGGGAGTGTATCAGAGAATTTTACTGAATGGACACCTAAAGTAAGCCAAAGAGACGGGGTGCAACGATTTTCGGCGATTCATCGTTCATATTGTTGGGTCGTACACTGGCGGAACATGGACTTTCTACCGGCTTTTTGTTGCTGACGATAATAGGTAGCCAGAAAATGAGGCCAAGATAAAATGGCCTCACTGGTTTTATTCGTCTAGGTGTACCACTTTTGAAAGTTGTCGTGTACACCAGTGCATATTCCTAGGCAAGTTCATGGGTACTTATGTCGTAGTGGACTGGGCTTTTTCGGAGAGGCACATAGATTTAATGACTCCCAAAAGTAAGTGAATTTTTAAGTCTCTTGTGCTGACATATGTCAAATTGATCTCAACACTTACTCTTTCATATCATTTCTTTTAGTATGCTGTACTGCCTGTATTGCGATGAACGGCTCCAGGAAAATGACAGTATCCATAAAATCGATGCTTTCTTTGCCTATCATCGTGACTGCTTACAATGCGCACATTGTTCCCGTCTGCTTCAAAGTGGGGACGCTTTTATTTTGGATGGTGCTGCCGCCTACTGTGTGACCAAACGAACTCAAACTGGACACAGTCGGAATGCATCGTGTTGGCTTCAGATAACCAGGTCTGAGTCAAACTTAGTTTATTTGGCAGAGCGTGGACAAACTTGTGCCCCTAATTCGGATGCGGTTGGCGAGAATTTATCAAAACAAATCCTCGATCCCATTCCGGATCCCGTTCAACGACGGATTAGGACCGACTCGTCTGGTGTGATGCTTCGAGGATCAAGTGCTTCCGAACAGTGTACGAATGCAGTTGAACGAGAAATTCAGGAACTTCGCATATCACACCCGTCTACGGATCTGACAGACGGTAAAGATTGCAGTAATACATCTATTGCGAGTAAGTGCAGTTGAGCGAAGGAGATTCAAGGAGTTCACTCTGAATGGTTTTTAAGATAATAGATAATGGGGAGATTTTGCCTGATTTCTTCACTAGTATTATTCATCTGTTTAATAGAGGATATTTATTGTAGTGGCTCTACCTTATCGTTGTGAATCTAGTGCTAGGAGAAAGGTGTCATGCACTGAACGACAAATTAATCTTATTAAGTGAATGAACTTTTTATGCCTTCGGAAAGATTAATTTTTCAGTATGAACATGGCGTAAAAGGGATTAGAGCAGGAGTGTACGAGGCCACCTAAAATATTGAAAAGTTGTGACGAAAAGAAACGATCAAGACAATGCATTCGGATCACCCATGCCGAAGGGCTGCTAATTAGGACCAGTCACCTCATGAGTGTGGTTCTAAAGTGGGTGAAATAGGAATTGTGCAGTTCCCATTAGAACAGACTAAGGTAAATGAGATGTGTGCATGTGCTCGCGTGAACTTCAGTGAATGATTGCTAAGTGCGTGGAAGAGCAAGATACAACCACGAAAAAGGAAGATAAAAGGAAAGTGGTTTGGCTGGAAATCAAGTGGTTTTCACCTGCAAACTGGCGAACGGAATAACAGAGAAAGCACTCTCTATACTTGGAGGTGAGTGGGAGAATTATGAGTTTGGAACAGGTGTAAGAAAAGAAGAAACTGCTTTGAAGAAAACCCGAGTGAATATAATGATAAGTATCAAGTAATTAATTGACTCCGTTAATATATTTGTCATTCGATCAGACCAGCTCCCATATTTGGGGTCATATTTCCTCTTATTGAATGGTTAAAAAGTGATGTGCCCAAGAAGATTGATCGGAACGTATTGTCTATGAAGGCATAGCCACAACGGATTTAACTTACCCGTGAATAAACACAGCTCTGTTCTTCCTTGTACTGATCAGTCCGAATTGTTCCTTCAGATAATGTGATCAGTGGCTGTTGAACCATGCAGATAATTTGAAGCTGTCAAGTCATTTGGGCCAGTAGATTGCTAGAAATGGTGTTCACCTAAATCATTGATGCAGTTCTGTCCATGTTTCATACGGTGTACAAAAGGGAAAATGAACCACACTATCTAGGGAAGAATACGAAACCGGGCCTTATCAGGAGGCACATGACTTTTCAGAGATTCATCTCTTTTCGTAACAACTGATACCACGGGACAGATCTTGCCATTATTTCTCATAATTTTAAATATTTCCCTAACAGCTATCCTTTTTTAAACATGCACAGCCTCCCCGAACCTCTCGCATTGTAAAGTGGTCGAAAACCCTATTCCCTTTCCGAAAAAGGAGTTTCCAGAATGTCTGAAAATTAAAAATTTGGGACAGAAAGTTACTTATTTCATCTAGCATTCATGATCATACAAGTGACATTATCGTTTATAAAACTGGATGATTTCTTGCTGGTAAGATGGGAGAAATGTGTATGCTATGCCGATTGGTCCAGTGAATACCGACGGTGGTATCCACTGACAAATGGCCTTTAAAACTCTGCCGTGTAAACATTTTTTTCTTCTGTTTTTGGCACACGGCGGCAAAAAGAACTTGCTGTTTCAGAGTATATTCTGAATTCTGACTTTTTCTCACTCATTGTAAAGAAAAAACCGGGCCAGTTTGACCACTAGAACTTTCCCGAATCACGTTGGATGTACTGAACATGGAACCACGTGTGCAGGGATTCAACAAAACAATAAAGATGAAATAGAAATGTTCCTTTGAACCATTTTATTGTCAAAAAGACCACAAAATGTATTCATTGGTGGAAAACCTTGTTTACCATCGTTGTTGTTTTGAGCTCATCCAGAGGAGTATAGTCGTATCTCTACTTATGGTCCTCCCTTCACTGGCACGGTGTGCTTTCATGGTTATGAACATCTAACTGTTTTACTATTGCTTGTGTAGTCAGGCTTTGGACAAACATCTCATCGGTATATATCCCGAAATTCTAAGTAGAGTACAAAACGAAGGGTAAGTGTTCAATGGAAAAATACCAAGTGGCTGAATTAGGGCTCAAGTCCCGATGAAATAGACATGAGACCTTGGGATTTGAAATAACCCAGTCTAGATAAAATGCGAGGTTTATTCATCATACATCTTCTGACCGAGAATGAAGAAGGTTTCCATCACATGCAAGTAAATGGAGGAAATTAAAATATCCACTGAATGATGAGTGCGACAGGCCTCCTTTGCGACCGAATGAGGCTCGCACGGACACGTTCTCTGGATCTGGGGTCACCGAAACAGTCAATCTGAAATCGCTCGTCTCTTTGAGATGCTCGACCTCCGCGGAGTTTGGTAACTAATCCATTATAAAGGCGGATCCGATTTAAATGATGTCAAAATCCGCCCGAAGATCAACACAAGCCAATGATAAGGATTATCATCATTCTGAACTTCCAAATCATCATCGTAATTACCAACATCATCAGCATAAGCATCTGAACCAACTTCATCATTTTCATCCGGCTGCTTTCAAAACACCCCAGTACAAACCATCAGAACGATCTAAATAATAGTTCTGATCTATCCTGATGGCATCTTCTGATTGATAATTTTTTCCTAAGTCGTTAACTTTGCCATCTTACCGATCGACAATAACAAAGCTTTTTTGAATACAGTCACCTTTATCATTCTTTTGTTTATAAATGACGTCATCATCATCCTGATTCATTTTTTTGAAATCAAATAATAAGCATGGCCTCGACACCGAGCCTTTCAGCGTCTTCACTGATTGTTTCTGTTGAATTAGATTCAACGTCATCTGACCGTCGGCGGCCAGTGTACGGGATGGGGACTTGAGCCCTTATCTTCCGGGCCTACCGTGAAGTAACACTCATCAGTCTGGAATCTCCAAGTTAACTTGTAGGAAGCATCTGACGATGATTTCACCGATAGTTGATGTTTCTGTAAAGTAGGTAAATTTATTTGAGTAACTCTATTAAGGAACTACGATTTAGGAAATACACTTATACCTATCGACCTTCTCAACTGCCGTGGTTGGTCCAGGTTACTAGAAACAGCAAGCCTGTGCTGTCTAATTAAAGAATCATATATTCAACAACGATTATCAATGACCGTTATTAATTTTCAAAATCTCTAATTACGTCAGCTTGCGTCCCAGACACTATATTCCATAACACAATCTTCATGTCAACTTAGAGTTGTCACTGAATAACAAGACCTTTTGTAATTCTGTTTCTGCACCATTATGCACACAACAGGTGTTGTTCGTAAACAGAATATATTACACAGAGAGTTTGTCTTTGTAGGCGGCATCAGAAAACGAGTCGGAAGCAACACTTATTCACCCCTTTGTCTTTGGTCATAGAAGAGGGGACAGAACTATTTTGATATTTCTTTTCTAAGGAATTAGGAGAAAAACAACGATTCTCCAGGGTTTCATGCACTAGATTCCTGAAATTCCCCTAGGAGTTCGTTCTTGCACGTGCATAAAAGTAGAAAAACCTCAGATTGCTCGCGAGCACCCACGCAGAGGTTTGCATTCGGCCGGATTTTACGTGCTCTCAAACTCGGTCGGACTGAATGTGCGCGTTTCCACCGAGCTTAATATTTTGCTTTTTGACGTTGTTGTTTTGAGGGCATAGACACGCAAACCGTATAGGCACACCGCTCATTTATGCTCATCTGAATAACGGAGATCAGGTGCACCCATCAGTTGTGTGTATGTGTAGGAATATGTACATGTATAAACGTGTGTGTGTGTGTGCGTGTAGTTGTGCTGCATTAGCACTGCACTTACAAGCTGCATGATGAATCATATTATATACTTACAAAACTGTTGTTTAGCCTACTGATAAACGTTTGGATAAACGAAATAGGATCTTTGTCCTTGGTAAGACTAAAACTCTCAGAAGAGTCACATCTTGGAGCAAATTTCCCATCACACTATTCACTATTCCGGCAAGAATGCTACTCTTCTGTCAACCAGTTGCCGGCTTATGCACTCTTCGAACGCCTAACACTGGAGTTTACCAAGAGGTGGGCAGGATCAGAGGGTAATTATGACATTTTTAAAAATCTGCCGGTAATGGGGAGCAAAAAGTAAGAAATCGGAGGATTGAACTGTAGTTCATATACAATGAATATTCTGCTTCTTGGATTAACTAACTTCACAGTGAAAATCGGGAACCGATCTGTCCCATCTTTGTATTGATCACTCCGAATTGTTCCTTCTGATAATATGATCACTTGGGGTGAACCACCCAGATAAGTTCAAACCGTCATGTCAGTTGGGCTAATAGATTACCAGAAACAGTACTCCTTTAAATCACTGATATTTATGCACTTCGCCCGATGCCCATGTGTGTTTTCGAATTCGTTTCTACACTTTTGAAAAAGTATCAGCATCACTATGAGAAGAAGTAATTACAGCTAACGAGTTGAACTTTGTCTAAATGAGCTGTTCAGTCATTTGGGATAACAGTTAAACTTCAGCTTGAAAAGGAACACCTAGAACACTTCACTCCTTGGTTTTCCGCCCTCGATGGTACCTTGTATATCCTAGAGCCAATCATTTGCTTAAAAAGTTGTTTCACGTGGTTTGTCACTTTTTTTTTACCGATGTGCGGTTGAACACAGACTAAGCATGGGCCGTGCATTGGTCAACAATGTTATCCAATTCCGTAGTTTTGTTTGATAATAACATGAGATTTCTGTACTCATCCGGCATTAGTTCAATTTAATGGATGCAGGATACACGAATACGAACTGTTTTCCGTAACTAAAATCTCATTTGAATCAAATAGAATGTGCGTAGACGAAGAGTTCATTTTCCGAATCACACGGTTTTTCTTCCAAATTTGTTCTATCTGTTTACTCGGTCAAACTTTAGATCGAGGACATATGGTCCCAAGTACGAACTTTCGATATGAGTAGCATGGTAATGTATCTGGAACCATGTATCCTCGATCTGAAGGTTAACCGTGTTAACCAACGAAATAACTTTGGGAAAATAACCGTGTGATTCTTAAAATGCACATCCAGTCCACCCATGCTCCATTCAATTCAAAGGAGATTGCGGCCGCAAACCAAGGGTGTAGTGCTCAAGTATGAGGGTAACTGGACAGAAGAGTGACTGATGCACATATATGATAAGAGGCAAAAACCGTTAAACCGGTAGTGTGCTTTCGGGGACAGATTTATCCTGTCATTCGTAAACAATACCATACTACTCAAGTTGAATGTTTTTTGAACTAGATTTATGTGCATGTTTTTCGTTGAATTCTGATCTCTCATCTTCGTTGCAGGGACACACCCACGCACGCAAGCACATATATATATATATATATATATACCGGCATAAGCTATCTCACTATTGATCAGTATGTTCCTTATCATGACGAGACCAATTGAGATTCGTCGTGAGTGGCGACATGATGACAACAATGATGATAATGATTCAGAAGATGATGACCATGATTCGGATGATGATGATTCGGATAATGATGATGATGATGATGATGATGATGATGATGATGATGATGATGATGATGATGATGATGATGATGATGATGATGATGATGATGATGATGATGATGATAGTGACTCGGTCTTTGAATCTGATTGAGAAAATGATGGCAAAATTTGCAAGGATTACTATTTGGTTTTAGGTGTTATTTCCGAAAGGTTTTTTCATGTCTTGATATTGAGCTGAGTTTCTCTATAGATGAACGTCTCTGCAAATATATGGGATTACAGTGTGAGTAGAGTTGTGATGACAGATTTCGTTTGACTCGGTTTACAAATGCAGATGTAAAAAAAATTAGCTGCATTCATTTCACAACTCATTTTTAGAGCGCCAACGATCCCAAAATGCAATAGTTTCCAAAAAATAATCTTTCCGTTGCTTGTATCGAGTTACTTGAATAATTAGTAAGCTGACACACTACACACCAAATGTTAGATGGAAAATTGTCTACATTTGTTAAAGGCGACACAATCTGTCTCCGTTCTCTGTCCATCCGTCTATCTGCTTGTGACCGTATGTGGTACACGTATCTGCAGAGTTCCTCCTCTTATATATATATATATATATATATATATATATATATATATATATATATATCACCGGATTGAGATCAAGCTTTGTGCTAGAGCAACAAAATAAAGGATAGAGTAGCGTAAAACAGGATGAGAGGGAGAGGTTGATAAATAAAGGAAAGACGAATATGTTGATTTCGCCGCACACTTTTCGGTGTTTTGTTTCGTACGTTAACGAGCAACATATATGTGATCGATGGACCGTACAGCATTTGCGTCACTGATTTCTGCTTTAATAAATGTCCCTCAACATCTCTAACAAACGACAAGTCTGGTTCCTTTGGCTCTTACCAGGGAAATGGGAAGCGTGAATTTAGGCCAAAGCTTACTGGAGCTCCATACTCCTACATCACTTCATGGCCTAATCACCATGTCACTTCTTCCAGCCTTGCCCAACACGTACAAACTGAGCACAGTAGGGTAATCGATGAACCGGCATTTGCGAAACATGACGGAGCCACCAGAGGTGGTTTGGAACGACTACTTTACTCAGAGTGTGACTATCCCTACCTAACACACGATGAAAAATCTCGTCATTACTCGGTCGATGTAACCCCCAGACGCGATTATTGCTTTAGAAGCATCGGTTTTCGAACACACAGAAACCCGCCGAGTATCCTGAACACCGAGGGGCTAGGTATCGCAGCCTTAGAGAAAGTCACCACGGACCGTGGCATTACACACTCGTCCCTTAAGGGAGAGCCAGATGTCACGGCGGTCTCAGGTGTCACAGTTTGGAGAAAGCTATTTTGGACTTTTCTGTTCGTAAACGGATCTTCCCAAAACCTTTGGCTGTATTTAGGCTCCCAAGTTACAAGAAGTCATCAACTCACTCTAGATAATCATTGCAAAGGGTCAGCGCAGGCACAAACTCCTGTCAGCCTTTTGAAAGCACTACGCACTTGAAAGGCCCAAAATGCATACCACACTGGGACACCACCAGAGGTCGATCACGGTTGCTGGTTACTCCTGATAAAAAAGAACGAGATTCACTCTCTCCACGAAGCACCTGAATAATTGCAAAATGAGGGAAAAACGTGAAGACTGGTGGAAATGTCGACCAAGTTTAACTTACAAACTGTATATAGTTACACTATTGTATCGTTATTCGCAACAGAACCATATGACGCATATTCCCGATTCAAACTTATGCACTAGCTAGTGTATGCCTTGTTATTCAAAAGAATTGCAACAATATGATTGGGGATTTGATAAAATTGACATCTGTATTACATACGGGTTAAATATTAGGTCCTCCGCTTCAGTGTATGAAGCACAAGACCATTAGCGGAGCACCAAATCAAGTAAAGTTTGACTTGTATTTAGCCTGCAAAACCAATCCAGCCCGCCTACTGCTACAGTTTTCTTTTTCACCTGACTCGCTTCATTGTGCTGATGACTAAGCGTCGACTATAATACCCGTTTTTTCTTGCTCTCAGGTTCTACTTGTGAATACTCATGCCCATTGGATTTCTTGAAGTCGTGTGTTGACTCCGACTTGATGCCTACGTCTGATACCGCGGGGTTCCAGCCTGCCGTGCGACATCTTTTGTCTCCATCAGGAGCAATAGCGGATTCGATGCTGTTCAGCAGCTCTGTTGAGGAAAACCACATAGATCAGTTGACACCAAAGCAGAGCGATCTATTGCAGGAATCAGAATCACCAGTGGATAATCCAGATTTCAGTACCACCACAGGTTGGTTACTTACTTTTCACTAATATAGTAATATAGCCATAATACATTGAATAGAGGAAGAGTGAACATAAGATCCCTTTTTCTTTTCCTTTATTTGTCATGCGAAGGTGATACAATATCTCCAGAAGGGAAACCCTGTCATTTCAAGGCTGTAAATGGGGGACTAGATTCGACCCTGGAACTTCATTATCACCTTGAAATCGTCACTAATTCTGATTCATTGTATACTATGGGCCATAAATTATTGGTTCGCGTACCTACCAGTACACACCCACTCACAGATACACCCTTATGCAACTATAATATCCAGGGAAAAAATGCTTGCTAACTACGAACTTGTTTTCAGTTCTGAATTCAATTCTTCCCTGAATACGTTTTCACTGTACAGGCCAAACTCACCGTAGCTGTCCGTATCGTCCAAGAAAGTACCGGCTGCCTCTATTTTGCCCTCAAACTAGCCGCCGTTACTCTAACAGCATCAGGATATAAGAACCGAATTTCTGTGAATACGGTTCTGGTTTGTGATCCCAAATGAATACTATCTTCCTGTGTTTGTTCTGAAGGTGAATCAAACTGCATGCTTCAAAGAGGCTTTAACGTTTTAGACTGGTTGTTAAGAGTACCAAGGTGCATGAGAATCGTTACGAGTAGGCAAAAACTGGGGCTGTAAGGTTCTTACATTCACCCGTTTTCAAAATTCGGTTGACATAAATTTGGGACATTCTGGGAAGGGGTTCAAATTACGCCCCGAGATAGTCAACAGCATAGACGGATACATAGTTTGTATTTGAAGTATATGGCAACAAACATTACAACTTGAATCATGTCTGTATTACACTCATGAACGATTTAACTTCGATTGGTGATCGAGGCTTTTGTTTCCAAAATGCCCCTCATACAGAGCGGAGGACATATCCAGCAGTCAAAACTAAGAGTTAGCGACCCCAAGTGAACCCTTTCGTCTACCTTATCGGAACGGAAGCTCAAATGTATTATTCGGTTGTCCAAATGTAGGTAGAAGGTTAATTATCCAGATCTCACCATAAGAGGCTGATCAAATTTTGAAACTGCAGGTAAGTGAAATGGATCAGAAGGTGCGCAATCTACTGGGTACCCGTATTCATCGATTCAGATCATACTATGTACGCAGTGAGTTGGTATGTGCAAGGTGTTCTGTGAGCCCCATCACTTTCATTGGAACTATGGTGTTCACGATAGTAGTTTGTTCACTTTCTTTTGGTGATTCACAATCAGGGGGTAAATTGACAATGCTCTATTGTATTCCCCGAACTTTAGTGTAAGGGACTTTCAGCAGTGGGTTATGCCAGAAACGTATCACACTGACAGCATTACTTGAGGTGAAATCAAAGCGCCGTACATCTCTCGGGGATGCTTGAGCCCTGCGGTGACTGGATGTAGCAAAGTACCATTTCGAATCATGTTAGTCTGCCTCTTGGTGATACCTCTCACTGTGTTGCACGGTAAGCTGTGCGCCTGTTACCTGTTTGGGTAACTGGATCAAAGGGGCTTAGAATTTCTGTTCTTGAACTCGCATTATTTCTTTTGTCGTCGAGATGGGCTGTTGCTGGATAACATGCGTATTTCGTGGTTTATCTCATGAAAGAGTAAAACCGTATCAGGTGTCACTGATCGCATGAACTATTTCACCATTTCCTTCCCAGATAACGATTTCGCTGGGCAACATCATGAACCTTGTGATGGATGCGCTTCGAGCACTGGTTCCGTGAACCGTGTCAGTAACTCATGTGGTCGGGAAAAATTGACGAGAGACAGTAAAGGCAAACGGATCCGCACGTCGTTTAAGCATCAACAATTGCAAATGATGAAAGCATTCTTTGAGATCACGAGAAATCCAGACTCAAAAGATTTAAAACAGTTGTCCAACAAGACGGGTCTGTCCAAACGAGTCTTGCAGGTATGTCATTTTGGTGCCAGTTAAATGAAGCGAACATAAAAAAACCATTTAATAATAGCGGGTAAATGGAATTGATATTCAGAAATTTGAGAATCTTGGCATCAGATCCAGCCCTCACCACAAAATCATCGACAAGGTTGATTACAGAGTATCTTTAGTGGCGGGCATACTAGGACTGTAAAGCCTAAAGAAGAGGAGAAAGAAAAACAATCCAAATCATTTCACTAATAATAGGGAGTGAATCAGAGGTAGCAATACCCCCGAACTTGGTAAGCTTGTTCTGCTAAGTATTAGTCCTGCATTGTTGATAAGCTGGCATCTCAGAGCCCACAAGTGACAGGGCCTTTATTAAACTGATTTTTCAGTCATGAAGATTATTTGCGACAAACATTGTTGTAAAGATTAAGGGCAGATAAAGTACGGTTGGTAAAGTAAGCTGTTGTGGTTGGATGGTATAAGCTCCTGAATATTACTGAAGAGGTAAAAGGTTCTAATCCCGCTACCACCGGCCACTTTAATTGCAGATAGTAATCCACTGTCGTCCGGCTTGTTCCCATACATAACCTTTGGAGCTTTGTGCGTTTCTCCAATCTAAGTCTCTTGGTTACAGTTAGGCGGTTTCAGTTAGTCTTGCAGTGTCCTCTCTTGGCTGTGGGCATACCCCTTGAACCGGGTAAGAAAGATCAATTTAAATTGCTGATTCTAGAATGATGTATTATCTGATAAATAGGATTCCTCATATGATTCTTTTGAAACGAACTGCCCGGAATAAAATGAGGTTTTCCGGTTTCTCTCCTCAACACTGGAGTGGAATATACTAATCTCTAGCAGTCAGTAGTAATCAGTAATCGTCATCAAAATGATTCGAGGCTAAATACTTCTGGCTGTTACCTATCTGGTAAAAATTCCTATTGCTTTTTTGTTTATACCGGTCAACCGACTGTCAACTAACTGCTTTTCTTCCATCCGTAAGTCCGTTCATATAAGGCGCACAATGCGACCTTTTGACACTAGACTAGGGAGTTTGGATACTGTTGTAGGAATTTACCCCATTTAAAAGAGCAAAATCCAAGCAGACGAAATGTTCAGCAAAATTCTCTTGAACATACAGACGGATGAAACAGTCTTACATTGTGTCTGATCGGTTCCAAGAAAGACGAGAGGGTAAAAAGATAGACCGTAAGCATAAGTTTTCTGCTTTGTGTTTCATAAAATTCCTCCGGGAATATTCTCACAGGAACAACACAATTTTGTCTTACTGACGGTGGAGACGAGAGGCCAAGTGGAATGTCACTTCAGTCATACCGATTTGCATGATTTGTAGGAGAATATGAAAATATGTCTCGCGACATAAGTTTGTGATTTACCCCCCTCCCCCACTCAATAATATTCATCTTTTGGGTACTTAGGATCGTTTCGAGAATTCCATCTCTTAACACATAATTTTCTTAAATAGAGTGCGAATTCCAGTCAAAATCTTTTCTTTTAAAAGAGAATATCTAACAGATAAAAGCAAAATTATTAGCTACGAAAGTGTTTCTTCTCCTGATACATAGTCTAGTTAAAGCACCTTGAAATGGGTTGGTACAGCTACACTGTATGATGACTGCGGTATACCTATCGATGAATTTTTCATGAGAGATTAGGAAAATAACGCCTTGGACAAAGTGAAGTAGAATCCACAGTGAGACTGTTTTCGTCGTTGATAAAAGAATCCCGTACGCAAACCAGAAAAACGCTTCGGTGTTGATCGGGTACCGATTTCAATCAACTTGCAAGTCACGTGATTCATAATCCCAGTCACATTGACTTCGAGGAATTCTGAACTCACTGCCATTTCGGATACCAAATCCCACTGGAAAAGTCCAAGTGAGTTCGAGAAACAGAGTATATCAACATTCCATCAGGAACAATGCAGTTTACAGTAACTCACAAAGGATCACAACAGATCAGAAGATTTCCTGAGATGGTATTTGTAAAGTGGTCACGAAACTTGACTGTAAGTGTAAAGGGTATCTTAAAAAACTCCTACTTTTCTATCCTTCAAGACAATATGTTCTATATCGGAGCTGAAATCTACACTCAGGGTAAACAGTTCAACTCCTACCATACGAAGGACCCTTACCTCAGCAGGGTTCACATTCATTCATATTCACATGCAACTAGAAGCTGGTTACTGTTCCTAAGGGTTAACGCCATGGTGTCGTCAGCATTCAGCCCCGATTTCAATCCATCGGATAACTTTGTATAACTCTGGTTCGCCGGGTACACAAGGATGCTAAAGTGTATGCTTCGACAACTGAACTCGCCAGCACATGGACGCGAGGACAGAACAACTTCAGTCAAAATGTGACTTAGTGTGTCTTGGGAGGCGCTGTATCAAAGCTAACTGAAGTCATCAAGAATTATGACGGTAGCAAGTGATTTTAAGGTGATATAACTAGGCCATATGTTAGGAGAGAGGAAACGTTTTTCTCATTTAGTGCTCTTTGTTCTCTGCAATATTTTAGCAGTGGGAGATTACTAGCTAAAATTTGGTATTCTAGTTTATAACGGGGTTCCTTAGTATAAGGCATGAATAGTTTAAATAGTTTCATGATCACATAAGAAAAACAATATTGGAGAGTGAACAGTTGTTCAAAAACATTCCTAATCTTGCTCGTACTCATCATATTTCGGGTAATGAAGACCTTCAACCCAGCTATTAGCCAGTCAGACACACTTCTTTTAGCCCATATATCTGTACATTTATTTTACCTATGTTTGAAAGCAAGCTTGATGCCAACCCAACAACAACAGAAAAAATTGCAAAGTTGGGGGGGGGGGGGGGGGGAAGGGAGGGGCATTAAGAACCAGCATAAAGATTCCAATGGGTGAAAGCAAATTTTTTTCAACTATTTTCACCGTACTCGTTTTGTAAATTTTTTCGTCTGTTTTCAATTGTTTATGGGGAAAAGGCACGTCAAAAACAGGCCGTACAGCATTCACGCCACTGGATCCTGTTCCAAGCCATATCTCTCAGTGTCTATAATCAGCCGCATTTCTCATCTCTTGGACCCGAATCAGGAAGGGGGGGGGGGGGGAGGGGGGAAGCACCAACCAAAGTCAAAGCCGAAGCTAACTTCTTCATGCCCCTGTGTCAAGTCATAGCCTGACCACAGCGCAGCCTCTTCCAGCCTTGCCCAGCGTGCGCAAAAAGAGCACGAAAGGGTAAACGATGGGCAGGCATACGCAAAATACGAACGAACCATCGGAGGCAGTTTAGAGAGTCTCTCTCGATCAGACGACGAACACACGACGACGAATCTCGTCATTGCTCACCTGATGTTCCCATCAAACATGAGCAATGCTTTGGAGATATCTGTGGTTGAGTACCTTAAGCCTTCGAGTATCCTCAACGTGAAGGGACCAGGTCTCACAACCGTGAAAAGAAGGCTACGAACTGTGGCACTGTGCACCCTTCCCTTGAGGGAAAGCCGGATGTCATGGTGGCGCCACAGATTACGCAAGTTAGTGAGAGCTGCTCTGAGTCACTCCGTTGGTGAAGCGACCTCCTTCCCAACACCGCCACCAACCGTGATCAAGCTCCCGAGGTACTTAAAACTATTGACTACCTCTAATCGATTACCACTATGGGTGAGTGTAAGCACAGGATCCTGCCAGTCTTCAATGGCCTTGCGTTTTGAAGGCGCAGAGCACGTACCATATCTGGATGCAACACGGTATCGAACGCGCCCACGAAACGATGGAAAAGATGACAACCTCAACGACGGCGGTTCGATAAGGACACAGACAAGCAGGGCCCCCGGATGTGCTGGGTGCAGCGCGCTTCTGTAGGAGTTGAACGAGCACGATCTGCAAAGGAGTAGAAAGAACGAATACCCGATGAGCCGGAGCCCAGTAAGTGTATAAGCAGGTACCAACATTTACATCAGAGTATGAGAATGGCGGTCTATACAGAAGCGTTACAGGGATATCTCAATCGCGAAGCAGTCCAATGCGTGTTGGATTGCCAGTGTGCTGTCGCTCAGTAAAACAAAAGCTCTGCTACCTGGGAGGGGTTCAGCTCCACCATTAAGAAGACCAGATAAAGCTCTCTGTAGGACGTCCTCTACAGAAAAGTTGAGAAGAAACGGCGATATAGGACAGCCTTGTCTTGCTCCACTGGAGACGGAAAAGGGTAGCTGAAGATGCTCATAAGCCATAAACGGAACTAAGGTTTGACGAATCAACTCTTTAGAGATCGACACATACTTATCAGGTACACCATTCCTTAACTACAGTGCTATAGTGCAGACCTATCAACAGAGTTGAAGGCCGCAAAAATGTCTAAAACCTCAACAGTCGTTGGCCTCTGGAAAGCTAAACTGTGCTCTAACAGCTGTCGGAGAGTGAAGAGTTGGTCGATGCATCCATGACCCGTAAGAAACCCAGCCGGTTCCTCGCGAGTTTGCTGATCACGCGTGATGCACAACCTGCGAAGAATGACAGACGCTAGCTGCTTGGACGCTGTTGGGATAAAGTCTGCACCCCTGTGGTTGGCTCAGCCACTGCACGAACCCTTCTTGAAGGAGGGACAGCCATCGGTTCCTCTCAAAACAACGAAAATTTCCCGGATCGCCTGACCTTGGAGAACACTGCTTGAATTTCTGTGACAAGCCACATTTCACCATCTTTGAGTAGAGCTAGGGAGAGGCCATCGGAGGTGGGCACTTTGTGAACCCCAAGGGATTGGAAACCCTTGCGGATTTGCGTTTCAGAAGGTGAATCTGTCGAAACAGACCACGGGGCATATACCGGGACAGCCATGAGAGGAGCTGACACTGGAGGCCAGCTGTACTAAGCTTTAAAATGCCCCGACCAGTGTACAAGCCGTTATTACTGACCGCGGATAAGTGAACCGTCACTTTCACAAATCGTTTCGCTCGAACCCGAAGGCTTCCAACCGATGACTTGGATGAGATGAGACAACATGCGGGAATATCCCATAGCAGCAGCATGTTCCATCTTTGATGCTTTTTGAGACTACTAGATTTAGCGATCCCTATGAAAACTTGCTTTGAGCTGGCGTCTTATTATGTTCACCACCGGCTGGGATGGACTGGAGCCCACTGAGAAAGCTTAGGGATTCAGCGGAAATCTAGGGTGTGACGACACGACTAGTCAGGCCACAACTTACTTTGCCAGCGGAATAAAAAGCATTCTTAGAAAGCGACTAGTGCTGCTTGGTGTTATTTAGTGGCCTTGATCCTAGCTTTTTACCTAGAAAGTTTCAGAAAGTTGAGAGGTAGGATGGATAAGAGAGCATGTCGCAGTCTAACGGCTGCTGCATTGTACGTTCGGCTTTCGCACTAAAGCACATGGCCAGCCTAGTGCAGACTAACACGCGGTCAGAGTCAAGGGGAGTGTTCCAGTACCGGCGGCGTTGTATAATAGATAATTGTGGCGTGGTCTATGTTAGTCCACTACTGACTCGAAGGGGGCGGACGTCACAGAGCATACCTTAGATTAGAACGTCTGAAGTTCGTACTGGCGGGAATCAGGCTCTGATCCGAACACAGGCCAAGGGAGACTCCCGAATACACCTCGTTCGAATATAACAGGCCGACTTTGGCATTCATGTCTCCAGCTAAAACAACAATATCACCCCGTTTTGCTTTACTTGGGAGATCGTGTACCTTTTGGCAGAAGACTTCTTTTATTGCATCTGGGCTGAAATCTATGGGGCATAAGCCGAGACGACAAACAGATAACGTCTACTGGGACGGCTTTTGTTTACTTCGCACGATGCTGTAAGTCTTACTGCGCACAACCGACTATCAACTGGGATTCAGTCAAGTAAAAAGCCTCAGCCCTCTCACTGAGATATACGCATAAGCCAGCAAGACCAGCAGCCGCAGCCTCAGGGTCCCCAGAAAAGCGTAAGCGAAACTTTTCAGGAAGGTTGGAAGGGGGCATCAACCGAACGACCGAGCTGGAGTCTCTTGAGTACGACACACGTCGATGGCAAGAGTCTCCAGCACCTGTTGCTCTGTACGCATCAGAGTTCGCACAATAAATGTGGTCAGTTTAAAAGGATGCCTGGGGTGAAGAAGAGCATCAGCTGATGGAAGCGAATTCTGTAAGACTTGGATATCAGACGGAGAACGCGAGAGAACAGTAACAGAACTACACTCAGAGACACTACCGCAAGTGCGACCGACAGCAGTTCCCGAAGAAATGTGTGCATACAGGGATGAGGTACGGAAGTACAAAAATTACCGTGTGTACGGTGTGAGAACGTCAGCGGAAGCACTTTTTTGACGAGCGTAACCATCATGTTGTAAGACATCCATCAGTTGCATTGTTGTTGACGTTGTGGGCTATGGTACTACTCGGTCATGCTGTCCAGAGCAGTATTTTTATTTGAGGATGCATCTCTAGCCTTTGAGCAACCAAGCGCGACCTGCAAGGCAGCAGCTTTGGTTCAGATGAGCCGGTGACCAATTATGTGGTTCATTCACCCTTTCTGGGAACCTCTGAGAGCCGGTGAGTGATTGCTCAGTTCCATTGCCTTTCAGATGAGACTAGACATCCTGGATGGTCAGTGCACCCCTTCCACCACAGATGCCGGTGAACATATCTCAGCGGGGAAAGTAGTGACAAAAGAAATCGACGAATATCACACTGGTCGGGTCAATCAATCGACAACCACAGACCAAAGAAGGGATGGTGAATATATTGGAAACTTCCCGCGGCGGACGAAAAGAAGCTTGCCTAGTCCTCTATGGAACTCAGTCTATCTGAGGCAATCGGAATGATAGCCCAGGTGAGTGGCTACCGACTAAGCAGTCGGCCAGATCAACCAGACCAAACAAACAAGGAAGGCGGTCAAAAGAATCAGTTTAATAGCTGCGGGCGCCCAGCCAAAACTGAACAGAAATACTCAGGCTGTCAGAGGACTGACTTTGTTATATCGCGGTCTGGAAAAGGGACTACATAAACGATTGCGTATGTGTAACCGACTGAACTTGTTTAGCTGCTCAAATACAGGTGTTCCTCACCCGGCTTGTCGTCTTCGTTACAACGTGATATGTAGTGGCAAGATTAGGAATCATCGGAAGTAGCTGTTTGCTTCCCAAAGTTGTTGTGGGATGGAATTCTCGCAGCCACTTCAGGTGCCCAAGTGATGAGGCTTCAGGGGAAGGAGATGTTGGGAACTGTTGTTGCATCGTATATGCGAAGCTCCCTCAGAACTGTACAAAAGTTTACGCAAGCAACTTTTATCACGACATTTAGTTGCATGTAACTTTCCGTATTACCATTTCCTTCGCTTCTTAGAATGTGTTACTTGGACAATCATCGGTTTAAAAAGGTAGAGTAATTAGAGTAGTCGACTGTGGATCGAATTACCAGACAATATTGTGGGCTCGATGAAGTTAATTGGTCAAAATCTGTCAAGGAGTAGTGCCGAAGACCGACCACTATTAACCACGATGAACTGGGAACTGTGATTTCTTCGCTCGTGCTATATTCGCCATGGCCCATAAAAAAGGATTCGTCAAGTAATGTTTTACTGAACGGTTCATTCTTGGAAAAGTCAAATCAGTGAGACTTTGATGATCGATCTACTCCGTGGATAAAGGTCAATATTTGACAAATGGATGTTAAAACTGGACTTCAGTAATTGTGCATCGAAGAATGCTTGATTTTTCATTGAGACCGAGTTTTCTTTCAAGTAATACCATTATTAAAACACCAGTTTCGAAATGGATGAATTTAGTATTTTTTTTGATTCCGCTGGCTTTCAGCGAAATTTTGTCTACTTGTGCCTGAGAAATCCTCTAGCTCTGTCGTCTACACTTTTCCCCATTAAGCTTTAGCCAAAACCCGCAGTTCGTTAGCCACGGCTCATCATTCTTTATCCTTTACGCACAACCTTTAGCCACTGTCCATTGTTGGGATGTTTAGAGATATTCCGTGCCGCGGATGGCGAGTTAACCATGTCCAAAAGCCCTGGCAACTGCCCACAGGCTATTGCGGAGGATGCGTGTGCGATTGTGGGTGCATGCTTGTGCATGGCAGTTGTGTATTCACTGAAACAAACAGTGATGAGATAATCTTAGGGATAGTCGAGTGAAAATATTCGACTATCCCTGCGGCAAGGAATATCTCTAACCATCCCGACAATGGACAATGGTTAAAGGTTATGCGTCAGGGATTACGAATAATGGGTCGTGTCTGAAGGATTGTGGGTCGTGGCTAAAGAATTGCGGGTTTTAATGAATCAGATCCCAGATCCGTTTGGAGTGTAACGAAAAACTACGCGCCATGTGATATGTTATATGTAAGTGTTTGTTGTTCGGGAACACCGCGTCATCACGGTAACACTGTGTTACCGAACAATAAACACTTACCCATTGCGAGTTTTGCCTGAAGCCTGATGGGAAAAGGCGCAGTGCATTAACAACTAGTGTGTATCCAGTAGGTGTTCATGGTTCAAGGGTGGTGATGCAATCGACATATGAGCACAGCATGACAATCCCATGCCAGAAATACTTCAGTGAATTTCTAGCGAGCAGTTCAGATAATCACTGATAGAACTTAAACTTGGAGACTTCCGTTTGCCCACTACCTTCCGAAAGTGCAAAATGGATGATTTTTTGCACGATAATCTTGAGGCTAGAAAAAATTAAGATGTAGTTGGTCATCTACAAGAAAAAGAAGATATCTTTCATTATGACTCACCTTCAGAAATAGATCAAAATTGAGGTATTGGTTCTGTCCTCATCTATCTGCACAATATCCAATGACTTCTTTAAACCCTATCTCCACCTCAGGTATGGTTTCAAAATGCTCGCGCCAAATATCGTCGTACTCAAAGCGTGCATTTTCAGTCACAATTGTCAGAAAACAATTCGGACAACCTCAGAGCGATTCCCAATTATCAAGGCTCACCACTTTCTTCGAATGGTGTTTTTTCCCATGCTTGTTCAGAAATTCATGGGCCAGGACATCCGGTAGACAGTGTCTGGAGTGATTCATCTCAACCCAGTTTGAGCGAGCTGGAAAATCCGTTCAACTTATGCACTTCTAACTACGATCTGCTACCAAGCCAGTCGTTCATGCCCCAGATCAATATCTCCTCATCAACAGTAACCTCTCTATCACTATCATCATCCATATCTTTGTCTACTCTGACCTCGACGTTGTCGACACCCAATATACTACACACACATACGAACTCAGCAAGATCACCGTCTGCATCGTGTTCAAACAAACCGTGGATTCTCAGCCCCACTAGTTCGGAATCCGGCTTTTTGGACGGGATCAGCGAGGCCAGTTTGTTGGGTAACTTCGACCAGTTAAATACCGCACATTTCTATTCATATCCCCCGCATACGGGCACCTTTTTGGATAGGATATCCGGATTCCCAACCCAAGGTTGTTCATCCCTGTCTGCTTCGTTGGACACTACCAGTAGTGCATCTCCACTCGGGACATTCTGCTCCATAGATGAGCTTACCGATCCGACCGCTGCTTGCTTGCTCGACTGGGACACTGTGCGACTGACTCACATAAGTTTGCAAAGATCCAAACAACATTGCAGTTCAACTGATGCTGGATGATACATGGAGCTGTTGATAAGCATAAGGATCTGGAAATCGACAGATACAAACCCCCAAACAGATTGGTCATATGAAAACTGCCGACGGGCTCCTGCACACAAGTGAACACTTCGGAATGGGGAACACTGCCTGATCTAGAAGCAATGGGATTTTCGAAAACCAAAAATTTCTTTCTTTCTGTAGAACTGGTCGAAACTCCATGCGTGTCTTTTATTCGGTTCACTTTTCTGTAAATATGGGTGGCACCAACTTTCTTACTTCTAACGAAATATACTACTTTCTACCGGTTGATTTGTGTTCTTGATAAAATAGAAATCTCTTCAAAGAAGAGAAACAGACGAGACTTACTCGAATAAGCTCCGTCGTATAGATAAATCGTACTGCCCTCAGTATTCACCAGTTTACCGTCTTAACTGATCCTCTTTCTTCTCCGCCACGATCTCCTGTGATAGACCGTCTAGAGGATGACCTGTCCTCGATGAAAGTTGACAAACCAGAGATACTATCGTCGAGCAAACTCTTCGCAGTTTCACATAATTTACCTACTCTCGGTCACTCGTCCGAAGAGAAAACTCCACTCACATTTTATACCTCATATCACTAGTTTTACGTTCCCAGGGAGACAAAGCCCCCACGAATTACCCCATATTGCTCGTTTCTCAGGCGACTGTTGTCCAGAGCAGCTCCGTGAGAATTCTCGTAGCGGATCCTCGAGTCGTGTACAGCCCAGGGGTAGGTGGTAACTCGTCCGTTTTCGAGTTTTCGAAGAAAGTGAGAGGTATTATAGATCATTTTTTTTCATGCACTGCCAGTCGCATCAGATCCCTAAATCTCTCCCCCAGCTTCGTTCTCCTAACAGTGAAAAGAAGCATGGTGTCTATATTCGACTGTACTCAAGCATTTGAACGAGTCAGCCCGGCTAGTCTAAAGTTAACCAATGAGCATCCACGTGTGTTTAGAGGGCCCCACTGACTTACACAGACAAGCCAATTAAACTTGATCTGATTATCACTAAGGCACACTAAAATAGACAGAAGGACCGAAGAGCGAGTACTCCTACGAGAAGTATGTATAAAAACATGTGTATGGGGTGTTTTGGTGTCTGGGAAGAGTAGCACCTCTGAGGTGGTGGACTGTCATGTCCCTTGGAACATCTTCCTTCTCACTGGTATTGGTAATTTACTCAGCTCTCACCTGTGGATTTATGAGGCTGAAGTATATATCATCGGTCACACTCCAGCAAACCGCTCAGCAGGCGGGCGAAACCAAGATGAGGGTAACCAAAGTCTAAAATCCGGCGAGACGGTGTTCGGCTTTCGAAAACACTCCTGAATGGGCTGACAAGGAATACTGATCCAAAGGCTACTAGGGAAAACTGCCCGGAATAACTGACGGGGTATTTCAGAAGCGGCGAATGAATCGCACAACAAGCCACCAATTCATTTGGAACAACCGTGTGGCCTTACGGAATGCAATTGGTTGTGTAAAGGCTAGGCCGTAGGTGGAGGACTCACTAATGCCGTCCTGTAGAATGGGTTGAGCAAACTGATCAGGGTAGGACACGCCAAAGATGATGTCGTCAGCACATTCGATGAGCATACAATCATCGAGTACAGACAGGAGATATTTGTGTAAAAAAACCATAACTTAGATGAACTAGTGCATTGGGAGAGGACGTTCTACCCCGAAATGGTGTGAACTGCTGTCGACCGGAAAATTAAAGGTAAAAAATATCGAAGTATTCATGCAGCCGCAGTGTCAGCGCTCAGCTCACCAGTGACCACCATGAAAGCACTACATGACTGTTTTATCCTTGTTAGGAATCATCAATTGCAATGCACATTCACCAAGCTTCCGCCGTTGGGAATCGAACTCGGGGTGGACGACTGTAATTTGATCACCTGATCACCAGACCATCGGGGCTGGCTCGCAAAGGTTTGTTTCACATGACCACTGCGCGAATAAATGCCATTCAGTCATAGCTCTTTGTTGGGTATTGTTGGGAATCCTCGTCCACAGTGAATACTCATGGAGCCAAGATTGAGGCTCCAATACTCGTGCGAAGGATTGGCTTGCCATCACCGGTTTCTGTAAAATGAAAACTGAATATATGGGTCTTTGAGCATCATGAAAAAATGTGAATGACTATACGGCTCAATAGAATGTCACCACTTTTCAAATGAAAAAGAAAGTACTCATACCAGTATGTCAAAAGCTAGATGAAACCTGTCGGCCACTAACACAGCAACAAGAAGGTACGCGAACTGAGTAATGTAGCTTTGATGGATCAGTAACGTGTAATTATGGTTGAATATGCATAATAATCACTGACTAAGTAAATAATTGATTGCTGGGAAACCAACAATGATCAATCATGGAACGATAATGGGGGTGATTACGTCAAAAGAACTGAAGGTAATAAAATGAAGAAAGGCGTATTAACTACACGATGACGTCCCCAACCGGATTATGACTGCTTCCAAGTAGACTGGATGCCGAGGATGTAAATAACCAGTTCTGTTTTGCATGGCTGACACCGTGGATCGCTAACCGGGCGATTTCAGATAGACGGAGTACTTGTACGGCATGTCTAGTGGACTTCAACATAGTGGGTGATGTTTACATTGCTCGGGTTCAATAAACCAATGAACTGATGGGTTAGGGTGAGTAGGTGTTTCATAAAATAATCTATTTAGGAGAACTTTGAAATTCACCTCAGTCTCTGGAGTTGAAAAAGCGTCCAAAATTCACAACAAAGAAGTCAAGTGTAGCCTTTTCCCGTGGGATCCTAAAATTCCCGTTGCTCAGAGCGCAAACCTTTCATTACAAGGGGGCACCTACTAAGTCATGTCGCCTGACGATGGTATGTTTTTGCGGTCTAAATGCACGTTCATGGAGTATGAGATAATAAAATGATAGACTAATTATTAAATCATTTTCCCTACCCGATTGCGATGCATGATTATTATGGGAAAATTCAAGTTACCCTATAGGAATTCATAGGTCCTTAAATATGGTTGCACTTTTGAGTGGGTACTACTTGTACATTTATAGATCATAATATCGAGTGCATGTTCACTGAAACGCGTACTCTTTCGAACTGAACACCACGAACCATATTATCACCAGAAATCAATGTATGGGAGACAGCTCAAGCCAGGTAGTCAAAATGGACAATGCATGTGTGGTCATTTAAACGACCTGTTTTCACACCCACACTTTCCCAGAAGATCGATTCTCACGTTACTTATTGTTGGGTGGATTGATAACAGAATTAATCTAATCCAGCTGTATGATTGTCCTATTGACCCAGACACACTGGTTGCCACACACATACCTTGCATCTGACCAAACCACTTGACCCAATCAGAATTCGCTATGACCCAGACGACATTGTAATGACAGTGTCCATAACGTGGATACAACTTGAGTCAGAGGAAGCCGAAAGATCATCGTTGGGCTTGCTGGCAATGTTTAAGACGAAAACTGTGCTCCGTGAGAGATGAAAGCCACACACCGTGCACAATCCCGATAAAGAGATAAATCAACTGAATGCACGCAGTCTTGCTTCCTATGGCTGCAGTCACTAGCGCCATAACAACTGACGGTCCGTGAGGCTGATTTTCTGTCTTACCAAAGTGACTGCAAACAATGAGAGCCATGACGATCAGTAGTTAACCCCGGTGTATCGTTTAAAGAGACACACTTAATTAGATTTCAACCAGTGGGAATGAAGCGTGAGTGCTAATTTTTCATTTCCATTAATCACGTGATCTCCTGTTTGTTTCTCCCAAATACGCTCTCGTTATCCGGTTACGGGTACGTTTCATTTCACACGGGGTACAGTTTTTTCCTTCACTACCGGCAATCTTAACGGCGATCGTTCGGTTACTTCCGACTCATGTTCAAATGAAGCGGATTTCCTACTCACTCTATGCTACTATTATTCGCGCTTTCCGGTTTCTGTGACTGCGCTGGTCGAGGTTACTCTTGTGCGCATCCTTCAGATTATACCGTTCCGACTGCCTCAATTTTCACATTGACTTAAAATTCCAAATCTGACCGGCGTTGATCAAACGGTCATCGTGGAGGGGCTTTCAACCCTTTTGTCGCGGGTTGGAATCCCGCTCCTGCCGCGGGTCACTCCCCCACTGGCAGCCTCAGATTAATTTTTGACTCCCTTCCGGAAATATCGTATCAATATTACATGGTGAAAGAGAGGGAATAGAAAAATAAGATGAGAGATCTGAATCATCTTTTTGTCTAAAGGAATTACGTCTTGATCCGAGTGCTCTTCTCTGGTTTTTGCTTTTGACTGACGCTGGCTGCAATGAAAGTAGTCACATCTTCAATCTGGGTAACTTAGTTGGTCAACGCTATCCAGCTCGTAGGCGCCCCCTTTCTGTTATGATAACATTGTTCAATACAAAAACAAATTGAAGTAGTTTTGAATACTATATCACGGTTGTACAATACTAAAAGGAACCCCTTGAACAATGACAATTGTTATAATCTTCACCAACACAAATACAAGTATCCGTAGAAAAATAAATGAGTTACACGTGATTGAATTTTTCCGGACAAAACGATTTGCTGATCATAACGCCAAACTCATTGTCACTCAGGTCCCGTACTCCGCCCGTCTCTTTATCTGTTTCGAAGATTCTTTTTGTTTATAGATACACAATACTGTGTTGTATTTCGGACATTAATTAGTCATCATCGGAAAAGCCATGCATCAGGTTCCTCATTTGCTTTCTCTTGTTCTATGTCACGTGGTCGAGTATTGTTCCAAGCTTGGCAGTTTGGTTCAGACAGAAAGTGTGTCATGCATACGAGAACAAAGTGAGTCATTTTGGTGTGCGGTCCTTTTGGCCAGTTACTTAAGGAATCATGATTTTAGCCCTCTTAAATTTTACCAGTTGGTGTCGCACCCAGTCACAGTAACTGGTTGAATTAGAAAACAGCTGGACGAAGAAATGTCGACTACTTTAAGCAAGAGCACGACTATGGCCTAAGTCACTTACCACTCGTCAAGCAATCCGACTGTCCTGAGTGTGACTTGGCTCAGGTCTTCTGATTCTCATATGAACTGAGTTAGACTTTTAAACATTTTTTATCATTCATCTTATTCTATTGTACCGGCTTGAGAATGAAGCACTCCCCTCAATACAGGGAGTTTTGATTATGGTGATGGCTTGATTCCACTATCAGGAGAGGGAGGGGGCGGGGGGGGGGTGTCATAGAAAGTTTGCTTCATATCTTCAAAAAACGATACGGTATTCACTAACCTCATATCTTTCGTCGACACACATTTATGAGTTTGAACACATACTGATTTTGATTGGAACACGAGTGCAATGAGATGAGCAGAATTCATAACCTGCAAACAGTACACTCGTTCGAAATGGCGGAGGGCTTCAGGCCCCAAAATGTCGGACAATAAGAACAATAATATCTTACGTACCTTTCTATTTACTATATATAGATTTGACAGCACATAAGAAAGGGGTCACTTCCAACTGGATGCCAGTAAGTGGAATTCTTGAACTTCACCGAGGAGATACTCTTCATCCAACAAAACGATCAACAGATCTTCCTCACTTTTATAATGGAATTGGTTGACCACAGTTTTCCAACTTTCATCTAATCTAAGCCTCGGAACCTATTATGCACAAGAGGAAATGCTAGTGTGACGGTTTTTCGCCCCTGAGTACTACGAAAAAAACAGTATAAAACGGGAAGCGCTTGAGTCAAAGAGTGGCTATGTTCGAGTTACTGGTGTTCGCTTCGGTCAGCAGATGATGAAAGTTCCGATCAGGAAAAGTGAAATGGATATGTCGTCGTTGGATGTCTTGATCATAATTCGTCCTTTTAATTTCATCAAGAAACTAAAACAGAAGAGTTGGATCATCCGTCAAACGAGCCATCCAGAAGTGAAAAAGCATTATTCCACGCTGGTCTGCCACGCGTCGACAGCCGTATTCAGCGATCTTCTGGACTTATCAGATGTCTATTTAGAAAGACTGTTTAGTTGTCTAATTTTGATTCTAGTGTGAACCACGATTTCAGATGTGCTGAGTTGAAGTACATTTGTAGTTGACTTTCGTCGACAAAATCGTCTGTCATGTGCGAAAGTCAACGGCATATCTCTTAAAGAACCGAAATTCGTGAGTCGATGATGGCAGCGAGATGTTTTCCAACTTTGAGCGGTCAGAAACAATCTATGCATGTACTCAGTCTACCCTATCCAGTCACCACAGAGCGGCGAGTCACAGACCATCAGAAAGCTAACACCTTGAGTATGTGACAATCAGTTCACTTCCGACCACCGGATGCGCATGTGCTACCATGAATGTGAACAGTAATCCACTACGTTCCCTTTTTGATTCTAACCTTTAAGTATACTGTCATATATATATGTATATATATATATATATATATATATATATATATATTTAGGAGGCTTGACTAATAAACACTGAAATCGATGTTGTTACCCAGCTTGTGTTTGCAAATTCCGTTAAGATTCCCCGTTTGTTTGAAAATCACTCTCACAGTTCGCTGTTTGCACGTAGTGATTTTGATCCTGCGTTACGTAGTAAAACTACTCACGTGTGAGTTTGGAAAATAGATTCCCTTAAGATTTGGTAAACATCGAATACGTATTCTGGACCCCTGAATCTGAGTTTAAGATTGCAACCGAAACACATTTATTGGCACATCGCACCGCAGTCAGGCATTTCTCTTTTAATATTTTTCTCATTCTTTTATTTAATTCATTTTGTCATAACTCAATAAAAGCCCAATGTTTCGAGAAGGTTATCACGGTCAGTTTAAGACTACCGTTTGGGAGGTGACCGGTAGAGACTCGAGGATTCAAACCAGAAACAGCTGGGTCTAGAATTCACAACAATGACAGCTAGACCACTGACCGCTAACAATTTGTACGAGAAAGCACACCTCTGCCAAGTAGTTCACTTCACAACTGAACCGTTCGGGACCTAGTTGACCCGTCACTGGATGTCTCGCAGTCAAGCTGACCACACTAATACACTTGTTTCTGGGCTTACTTGGATTCGCCTTTTTTATGTACGAATGCCTCGAAGTGAATCAGAAAGAAAACAGTGATGAATAAATAGTTGAGATATGGTTACTCAAAAACTAGTTAGAGAGATAAGATTTACCGGTCTGGTAAGATTTTTTTGGTGTGGTGGTGCTTCCGGTTTTTGGGTATACGGAACACTCGGTTATTTACCATTACTTCAACATTCTAAAGTGGAAACTGTAACGCAGACTGTCTTCGAAGGCTTACACTCAATTTTCGGTCCGACTCCAAAAGAGGTCACCATACTCCAATTCAGACATGGAATTGAGTAGGAACATTTTGTTGATATCAACAATCTTTCAGATACATACTTGAGGTTATTTCTACCGTCGCATTGAATGATTTACTAAAAAAGAGGGGCCTATCTGTGTTAAGGTAATGTGAGATCCATCATGCAGTGCCGGAGTTCATGCCACCGTAAAGTTGTTTCAGTCTTATTAGGGTTCATCGAAAGTGCACACCCTATGAGTCCCAACTGGGGATTGAACCAGGAGTGGATGGTTGCAAAACGCAAGGCTATCCAGGCTACCTCTCAACAGTTTATTGAACGTATACACCAGCGATATAATGGCCTTGCGACACTGGCTTTGGATGTTAGCAGAGCATTTCCCGCACAGCGAGCCACTCTTATGATGAACGGCTTCTCTGTGGGGGCCGAAGTAAAATGAAGGCATGCTGGTAAGCAACCTACAGAGCTTGGTTACTATATGAGTATTGGGGGGTTAAATTTTACATAATGTGAGTTGCTTCTTGCAGCTTGAACGTTCAAGCCATTGAAAACCGTGGAAGCATTGTACAGCTGTTTCATCCTTGTTAGCAGTGTAAATCAGCCGAGTTCTCAGCTGGAGTTCGAGGCCGGAGCGGACGACTGTGAATCGAACACCTTAACGATTGAGAGCCAGCCCGGATAACCCTGTGGTTAAAGTGTTTGACTCGAGATCGTTCACCCGGGTTCGAGTCCCAGTCGGGGGCTCATTGGACGTACACTGCTGATGATTACTAACAAGAATGTAACAGCTGTAGAATGCTTCCACGGATTTCAATGGTTTGAAAGTGCACACTACTCGACGAATCTCATATTATGTAAGCACATATGTATTAACTCAATAAAAAATTGCCAGATGCTTAACTATAAGTCAACTGCACTTGTTCCAGAATATCGGAGGAGAATTTCATATTGGTTTGACTTCATGACGAATGGCCTTGTAGTGTGATTTGGGAGAATTGGGAAAGAAAGCTTCTCTCCTTTGATGGCTAGTCTTTTGCTGCAGAGTTCCAATTAAGTTTACTCATTTTCTGATGTAATTCGAAAATGGAACGGAACTAAGTGCCAATAAAAAAGTTCAGGGAGAGCATATGGAACTTTTGGTTCATTCGCGCGGAGAACATAGGAAGTCATAGTTGGTGTTATTCAAATAATATTCTTAAATTTCATTGCTATGGTTTGTAAAACCAAACCAGAAAGCTCACTGCTTCCCATGTGCTGGAACGTAAGTCTTTCCAACGACATCATGGACTAACCACTTTTATTGGTCTGCAAACCCTATCTGCCTCCAAGAGCAAAATACATTGAGGGATTCTGCCTGTAGGCATGCATAACACTTTTCGACCCCAATAACCTGTTTAGATTAAGCACTTGATATAAATACTGATTTTTTCCCAACACCCTACGGTTAAACCCACCACCGCACTTGAGTAATGGCTTGAAGACACTGCACTCCTATAATGATAGTCTTCGGATCTCCTGAGCAGTGCAGAAGGATGGATCTAAGCAGTGCAAACAAACCTCGACTTTTAATGAACTAAGGAGTTGAAAACATAACTTTCCCGACACAAATTTGAACACGGAAGTCAATAGCATTAGACTACACGACGTATTCACTTAAAGGCCAGTAACAGTGCAGGGTGTTTTTGTTGTCCTAAGCCCATCAGATAATCTCAATATTGAGGAAATACTTCTGAATAACCAACTGAAGATGGAAACTAACTATCGTCATAGACCTGAACAAAATACTGGGTGTGCTTATTCCTACAAGATATTCGTTTGTTACCCCGTAGCTTCTCATGTAAGTATATAGTATCAGTCAGAAATGCTTTTATTTCCTAAGAAAACAGTTTTTGATCTGACTAAACCATATGATAAAGAGAAATCACAATCCGTGAGTAACTGAACTCTTTACAAAACTCAAAAAACATCAGAGTAAATTCTAGAAAATTCAGCATACGTGTTAGTTAGATAAAAAATGTTATGGCAACAGAGAAACCTTTCTCTACGACAATCAGTAGTGCAAGAAGGGATTAATTGGATCTTCAGATCCTTTCAAGCTTTTGTATGATCACAACCGTGTATACTTTGGCCCACGATTTATAGTACTCGTTTCACAAAATAAGTATTTATCACAACAGGGATCAATCAAACATCAGAATTTTGAAGCTCATTTTGGCTGCAGATTGTACTGATTCTTCTGGAAAGTGGACAGCTTGCTTCGTACATGCGCATGGTGCGATCGACTTTCAGGAATTCATCGGACGTGACCGTTCGATAAGTATTAAGTCACGTGATTCAGTCAACTGAAGCTAATTTATCCACAATAGAAGTAACAGCGTACGACACGAACAAACGCACGCGTGCTCTAAAACATGCCAGTTGCAGTGGGCGACTACCTGCGTGCCTATTTTACCCGGGAGGCCGAAGAACGTTTGCGTGACTCAATTCCAAATAAGATACGTGAAATTGATGATCTACTGCGCGAAAGCCTGTTTGACTTGAGCACAGGAATACGTCGTGTCAGGCAGTGTGCTGATGGTTTGACTAGTCAGCTCGAATCGACGATTGGTGAATCAAAAAAGGATGGTGTATCTCCTTTGCAATTGCCAATTGTCACTAATGAGGTACTAGAACAAGCCTATACAGCAACTAGACCTTTTATTCTGCAATTGATTGAAGATTCACAAATTCTACGCATGTGGGTTCAGTTAAACATACCACGAATCGAGGATGGTAATAACTTCGGCGTGTCAGTTCAGGAAGAAGTTTTAATGGAAACTACTAAAGCAGAAATGGAAGCCAGTTCAATGTTAGACTTTTTTGGTGACTATCTAATGTACAGAGCCAAAGTGGCGAGCAAAATTTGCAAATGGCCCACCCTATCGGATTATCGCAGAGCACTTGCTGATACAGACGAGGGAGCCTATATACGGTTACGCATGAACGTTCGGGATATACGAAATCATTACAGTCGCCTATACGATATCTACCATAAGAATGCTCTGAAACTTCGGATGCCTCGAAATGAAATGGAAAATCAGATCAACATTATGTATTGAAAAGTGACGTGAATATTTTTCGTAGTCTCATTTTTTAAAGCTTTTCTTCTGCTTCTTTTAACCATTATTGCATGTCACCTATTTCCATCTTTGTCAGTATTGATTATTGTTTATTTCTGTTTGTAATTAGTTTTGTTTAATGCAATTAATTCTGGTTTAACAAAAAATAGTTGTAACTTTCACTTATGGGTTAATCATAAGAGGATTCTTATTCTCATAAATCGAGCACGATTTTGTTTCCTTTAGGGGATATACAAATAATAATGTATGCTTTGAAAATGGATACGTTTCGTTATTACTTGACGTGAACATACGGACTTCATTGCTGCAACCAGGAAACTTGTTAAATATCCTGTGACAGGTTTCTGTAATGATGCTTTATAGCTACCTTAAGCCCGTTTAGGATTATAGTTTATCTAATGGCCCCTGAAGTAATATCAACTTGTTATTATTACTGTCCAGTTGGATAATCTGAAAGATGTTTAGAATGTCCATTTGCAAGGTTTGATAAAAACCTGGAATGAAAATTAGGAATAATTTGGACAACAGAGATGTCACATTCGACTATTGTCAGGTCAAGTATTTGAAATGCTCTTGGTAACGTCATAGCTACAACGGATCTCAAGTCACGTAGCACCACCTGATTAGGAACAGACTAGTTGCCTTGCCAGATCCCCGTGACTAGGCATGTCTACTCTTCCTCATTCAACAACAGATTCTACTTGCCACCCCCACCCCCACCCCCACCCCCACCCCCTTTGTTGATGAGTTATGATACAGGCGTCAACCACCTGTGTGATTCGAGTTAAGATTACGGTCAGATATACTATTTTTGCCTACCTTATCACCCCTAACACAAGTTGTGAAATTTTCCTTTCTACGACGAAAGTATTTATTTCCTAAAATTATTCATTTACTTATAGTCTCGTGCAGAGTACAGCGGGATTGTACCATGAGAAAATACACGAGACAGAAAACGAATTCAAGAACGGGGAGACGCCTTTCAAAAATCTGAACACAGCTTTTCGCGAACTGACTATCACTGTGAACCATGTAGAACAAAGTTTTCTCCCATGACTGCGGCAAATCCAGAAATTCAAATCACGCAGGCTTGTGGGTTCGACGGAGAAAAGCCTTGACGCCAACGTTTTGTTTGAATGATTCTACGTCATAGTTTAGACTTAAGGCTGCTTTCAGTCCCATTCTGGCTGAGAAGAGCTCAAAGAGTGGGTCGACAGGGAGGTCGACAGCCCAGGAATCCTTTGGAGGATTAGCTACATATCTTGCTCCAAAAAAGAACTTAACGATCATGTAGTTGCTTATCCAACAAAATATTTACACCCAAGAGATACCACGCTCTCAGTGGTTTTCATCAACTGAGAAAATTTAAGCATAATTATACATCACGCGGTGTGAGCTCTCAAACCATTAAAAACCCTGGAAGCACTGCTCGACTGCTTCATTCTTGTTGGCGGTGCACATCTTCATCTGTGCACATCATCTGAGGCCCAAAGTGGACTCTGACCCGGAATCAACTATGGACAGCCGGCTCGGTTTGTCTTGTGTTTAAGGTTTTATACTCATAATCGTTCTTTCGGGTTCCAGTTCCAGTTGGGATTAGGTGTATGTGCACTGATCATGAGTCCTAACAAGGATAAAACAGTTGTAGAGTGCCTCCATGATTTCCAATGGCCTGAACGTTCGTGTTGCATAAGGAATCATATTATGTAAAACTCTAATCTCTTACTATCCATACCTATACATATGATTATATATATATATATATATATATATATATATATATATATATATATATATATATACTACTCGCTATCAGCATGAGGACTTGCACATGGATCCTCGTTGTTCATTGGAGTAGCAGTGACCCAGACACGAATAAATAACAGAAATCACAGAAATGATTCCTTTTTGAACTCTCCGATGAAAGTAACCGTTCACACTCCTGAATATATATATATATATATATATATATATATATATATATATGATTCTCGATAGTATTAAGCTCGTCCTCTTCGAGGGTAAGCACGGAAATAGATCGCAACCATTATTATGGTTCAGATCATATCAACTATGAACCCCGCGTTTCTGTGTTCTAGTTGTGACTGATAAATCCTAGCGTCTTCCAGCTGAGTGCAGAATGAATAGAAGCTTAAGGTGAGAAAGAACCGAAAATATTGTAATATGCGGGAATAAGGAAGACAAAGGCAGATTTCGAATGCCACTGCTCCACACTTAGCGACACCTAGCCACATCACTTGGTGCCTGCAGCTACCTGATGGGCGGGTCTCGTGGACCACTACCTGGAGGTCTAACGCATCCTAAGTGGCCAAGTCCATTGGCCAAGGATTTCATACCTTTCCGCCATGTCATAGATTGACCACATCGACCTACCATACAACCACTAACTGCCTCGGAGTACAGTGTACGCCGAGGAATTCTATCGGTGGGCATGCGTAAAACATGTCTCAACCGCCTTAACTTATTTAGATTCAGTACATGTTCCTTTACCTGACCACCGGTTCCCTAAGCCTAACATTAGAATTGATGGTACAATACCCCCCTGATATAGTGCAATGTTACGGAGATGTCAGTGCTTAAAATCCGACAGTTTTCGCCTATCTTCTACCTTTAAGTGTCACGTTTTGACCCATATAACTGCCACAGTGTACACTGGACCCTTAACAGCCAGTCGAATGTCACGCTCGCGCAACAGCCAGCTGTTCGGCAAATCAAAACGCCCCCCCCCCCTGGGTGAGCAATGACACCTCATCCGCAGTGCCATCTACTCATTCTACAGCTTAGGATCTGCCATAACGTGACAGCATATAACCTTCATTTCTTTAGTTTTTCCAAACCATCCTAAGGATGTCATCGATCTCGAAGTTGAAGCGCACCACTTTCATATGAGAACTAATACAATGAAAAACCTTATGATTACTCTGGGATTAATGTTCACCAACTGTGTCTGAATGATGATAGCTTACCTATCAGACACTACCTCTGAAAAGATAAGGCCATTCTGCCAACGGAGCCGCTCGGGTGTTCAAGTAAATGGCTGCCGTTTGTCTCTGACGTATGTGTCAAAGCTCAAGCATCCAAAAGGTGATTAAAAGAAGTAGCCCACGCATTAGCTGTTGCGAAGTAGACTGGTCTGTTGTTTATAAATCTGTTTATCGCACTCAGCTGACCATCTGCGGGGAATGATGGAAGCGAACTTCAACGGGAATGGGATCAGGCTTTTCCCCAGGTATTTTCGGTAAACGTCGTTTGCTACCTTCTTGTACATCGGGATGATATGCGCATAGCTCCAGCTTGATTGGGCAGATTTGTAAGTCCAGACCTCGCAGAAGTGTCTGGCGAACTCTTTGATCATTGACACATCATTATCTTTGAAGAGGGCCGTAGGAGGTCATCCAGCCCAGGGGTCTTGCCGCTTTTAAGAAATAGGTATTTTTGTTGTTCGTTAAATTTGGCAAGGCCGTCTCCTAACATAGCATTAGAATGATGATATTTTTCACACACAAGGGAGATTTGTGGGCAGCTCAATCGCGGTATTCTTTCTGACTTTATTGGCGCTCTTGTAGATGTTGCCGGAAATTTACGATCGCTTGATCAGGATTTGATTAGGGAAACAAAACATTATCAAAACGAAGTTTGCAAAAATGAAGGCTTTTTCATCTTTGTGCCTTGAAATGCGATGTACACCCCGATTGTATTTAACTGCATATTAGTGTACCACAACACGCTGCTCCATTGCTTGAATTCAATATTTTATCTAGTCCACGAAAGTTTTCATTAGGGTTTGGTCAGTCAATTATGTCATATCCCTCGCCTTCTAAGTGATAAGCAGTCACTCGTGTTTGTTTAACGTATGAAAGTTTTCAAATCATAGAATATGTACATCGATTCATGAAAAGCTTGTAAAATGACGAAGTTTCTTTTCGATGTATGACTACAGGCATTTAAGTATATAGTACGGGGTAAAGGAGAGTATATATGCAGCTATAGATAGCAGAGAGTGACTAAGTGTGTAACAAATCCGGTAGCTTGAAAATATGCTTCAACTTGATGAACCTTGTCCGTTGTGTGAACGACAATAGGCGTGAAATGACCAACCAAATTGCGTGAAAAGACAGGTGTAAAAAACTATGGTGTGAACAAAAGTGCGGGGAGGGGGAGAATTTGTACTTAGGAACCATAAGAGAATCAATCCAATGTAACTATACTCCTTGTCAGATTGAAGCTTCCCAGTTGAATCCTACTGATCTGTTTAGCTTTCCCCAATGGCATTCTCCACAGTGAACAGCAATTTGACAAACTTCAATGGGACTTCCTTTTTGAACAGACCGATGTTCAGTGGTTAAGTTCTGGTTACAAAATACGTTTTGAAAGATTTGACGAACAAATATAAGTAGCAGATTAGGTTGACATGTATCATGTTACTCATTATGCAACATCGGGGATCAGTTCACCACTGACACCCCGTTGGAGCATTGTACAGCGGTTTCACTGGGCCTGTTGGGAATCGACAACAGTGCCCATACACCGAGTCCCCGCTGGAGTCCGAAGTCGGAATGAACGATTGGGTGAGTCAAACACCAAACCACCAGGCTAACGGAGATAGCTCTGAACAGTTTGTTGAACTCTAACACCGCGTGATATAGTGTCCTTCCGTCATTAGTTTTTTTTTGGCGAGGGTAAAACCTACAGTCTGCAACGTGATCGACTCCTATGAAGAACCTTCAATAAAGACATTGCTTTACTGTGAACAACCTACCGAGCTTATTGGATTCACACATAAAACGATTCATACAGCAGTATAAACGGTCGAATATTGAACTGATATAGATTGAAATGGGTAGGTCCCCGTGGAACTCAAATCCACAAAAGTATTTCGGGAATTGGGCACGTAATAACAATTATCAAACTGTCATTCACCAATCCCCGCTTGTGCATGATTCAGAGAAGCACTCCGATCGGAAACCTAGTTTCTAATGTGGAACGAGACTGAATGCTCTGTAAAAGTACCAAATTTTTGCTGAACCACCCACCTGGGTAGTGTTGTAGATTTTTCAGTAGACGGTGTATTTTTAACTGTGGTACAGTCGGTTGCCTTAGACACTTGGGTTCACCATATGTGAACAAAAAGTTATCAGACAACTTCAGTCTGTTCCGTTGGGATCATAAGCAGCGGATTTCGCAACTGTTTCCAATCACTGTTTCGAAAGTGTTGCATCGCTGTCAAGGTGCGAGGACAGAATAGCAAGCTCAGGATCCTTTGGAGGAATCTTTTTCTAATCCTATATACTGCCCACAGTTCAGTTCAGATCAGTTCAGACAGCCTTTAACCTTCCACCTGGTGTAGTGGTTGGGGTTGCTGTTTGTGAGCGGGAGCCTCAGTCAGAAACTACGAGGAAAAAACAAAGACAGGAAAAGAGCAAGGCAACAACTACAAGTAGACAAAGAAAGTTCAGGAATACAAGAGCTCCACTGATTGACATGTCAAGCTATGTTGTCCAGCTTATCTAACCGCTGAGTGGAGGATCTCTTGAGCCTCGACCAGGAAGCCTGATGCGCACTACATGGCCGACTCCACTTGTTAGGCGTTTCATACCTTTCTTCCTTATCGAGGACTGACCTCCCCTATTCGTCTTTCGATCTTTGCGTACATCAGCGAACGATACTTACCGAGGAATCCTATCCCTAGCCCTGCGCAACACCTCCCAATCACCCTAATCTAGTGGCCTTCAGTGTTTCTTCCAGTGCTTTTTTCATGTACCGAATACTTTGTATCCCACTTCGGCATTTTCATTATCATGTTCCCAAAAGATTAGTGCCAAGCTATGAAGGCACCAATATGCGGATGCCGACGGTTTTGGTATATTATCCACCCTGCAGTGGCCATGATTTTGAACCACGTAGAAAAACTGGCCAGACTGCTGTAGCGTACACTCGACTCCTGATAGATAACCGGATGTCAAGTCGACTTCACAGATGGCTCACGTTGGCAAATGCCAAAGGAGAATTCTGTATACACAAAAACACCTCATCCGATATTCGACCTCTGGATGAAAAACATTTAAAGGAACGGCCGAAGCCGAGTTCGGCCTTACAGTGATCTTTCTTCCGAGTTCACCGCGAAAAGTGGTGTACGTCAAGCTCCCCCGTTTCTCCTATTCCCGTTAACTTTGTGATCCACACGGTCCCACAGACCATCATTCGGTCAGGTGAGAAAAAAGTATTGAACTTTTCCCAGGTGGAAAGGTATCAAACCTTGAATATGTGGGAGACGTAGTTCTTCCAAGTGAAGATCCAGGTAAGTTGTATGCTTTTCTGGACAGCTTGGACAACTGCAAGGAAATAGTCGGTACGCGTTTGACATCGGCAAAGTGCAAGATGACATCGTATGACTGGGTTGGCCCAACACCGAACCTTTTCACTGAATAATTCTATTTCAGTATATGCAGAAAACACGAATAGCGAACAAGCTAGTTTCCGATAACGACATCATCTTGGCTAATAAAGTTACATTTATAGATTAGAGATGCATAAATAATCAACAATGTCGGTGTGTTAAAATGTGACTGAGTAGACATCAAAATTGATGTTGCATAGTAGGGAAAGATAGGAGAGGAAATGTTGTTGTTCCGTGGTAGGGAAAAGGACCAGTGAAACAGTGCACGTGGGTTTCGGGGATCACCTATTTCCGGTTTCAACCAAAAGGTCAGCTTTTCGGGTCACACTGAGTTCCAGCGTCGGTCTCGGATCGCGGCCAGAGCAGTCTGAGTTCTTTAAAGAAACGATTTTTAAGAACACAGCAACGGACTGAGTAATCTGATCTCCACAGCCTCTGCCGTTACTAAATATTCTTTCCAAGAGACTTTGGGCGCTTTCATAAACTATTTTGAAAGCTTCTTTATCTATATAATTCCCAGTGATAGCTATTCGTGTTTTCTACAAATACTGAAATAGAATTATTCAGTGAAAAGGTTCGGTGTTGGGCCAACCCAGTCATACGATGTCATCTTGCACTTTGCCGATGTCAAACGCGTACCGACTATTTCCTTGCAGTTGTCCAAGCTGTCCAGAAAAGCATACAACTTACCTGGATCTTCACTTGGAAGAACTACGTCTCCCACATATTCAAGGTTTGCTACCTTTCCACCTGGGAAAAGTTCAATACTTTTTTCTCACCTGACCGAATGATGGTCTGTGGGACCGTGTGGATCACAAAGTTAACGGGAATAGGAGAAACGGGGAAGCCTGACGTACACCACTTTTCGCGGTGAACTCGGAAGAAAGATCACTGTAAGCCTGAACTCGGCTTTGGTTATTCATGTAAAGGGACCTTATGATAGAAATGAATTTCTCTGGTACACCCTTCACCGATAATTAGCTCCAAGGGTCTGTGTGGTCGACTGAGTCGAAGGCCGTTTTGAGGTCAAGAAAAACGGAAATAGTAGGCCTACCGAAGGTGTGCTTATGTCATAAAAATTGTCTGAAAGTTTAAATATTAATAATACAACCTCAACCAAGTATAAAGTCCAGCTCGGTTCTTCCGCGATCACCGTTCACGAGTCTTAGGTAAGCACTGAATAATAATACCTGTGAGCTGTTTGGATGCGATTCGAACCAGACTTATTCCCCGGTGGTTTTCTCAGGAGGACCTGCCGCCTTTCTTACAAATCGGTACGATCACCGATTCACACCAACTCTTTGGAACTTGTTCCTTCTGTCATATCAAGCCGAGGAGTTTTGTCGACTCTGGTAAAAGTGCTAAGCCATGGTCTTCGAAAAAAGACGGAGACAACCCATCCAGGCCTTCATCCTTACGGCTTTAGTGGTAGCTTATCTCACGGAAAACCTCCTTTTCTGGCAAAGGGTTTCTATCTACATCCAGAGCTGCAATTATCTTGCTAGTTGACTAAATTGTTGTGGATAAAGGCCAGTTAAATTGTTTCTGGAAATGCTTCACTTGGCAATTCAGACGACGCTCCTGAGTCTGAATCTGTAAGCCATTTTATTCTATAACCTGCCCAATAACTCTTGGCTTTTATGCACGCTTATTTTTGATGAAACTGAAAGAATTTCGGCTGTTACAGATTTCCACTGCTTTTTCCATCTCCTGACACTTCGCGATCCACCACTGATTACTGTTCCTGCCCAAGTTCGGAACCAGCTGGCGTTTAAGGCATCTCCGTGTCTCATCACATCTAGAATCCGGAGGAATCGATCTGCGAGCATCTAACTGTGCAACCGGGGGTGCAGTTATCGACTACTTATGTTTGTGTCTGTTGTTGTTGGACCTTGAGTAAAATGAGCAGACTCAAGTAGGGCCTCCTTAATTTCTATCCATTGCTGTTCTAGATCTTGGGTATTTGACTGCATCGGTGAGATGATGGATAATTCGGCTTGGAAAACAGATCAGCGATTGTTGTCCAGCAGAAGCTGTATCAAACAGTTTGCTTGAGCGTTGTTTCAGCCACTGAGAGACCTAGGCTTAAACTCTCTCGGACAGGAGCGTGACTGGTGTGTACAAGCGAGGACAGAAATGCTCAGCAGTCTTGAATTGGTCCTATCCAGTGGTAACCAGTAGCAGTATGGTCGATCTGAGTACAACGTGGTGAGGGCAATGGAGGACACCACGTTAGTCAGTTCCGCTTTTGAGTGTGAAATTTGTACTCTGTAGGAATATTCCATGGTAGGAACATAATTAGATAAGTCGTTCACCGTTATCAGTTCGATCGGTGGCTGAGTAAGCAGCACGCCTAGGTCTGAGAATCGACTCTATATTCTTCCCTGTCTCGAAGTCATTGCCCTTACCGAAAGTTACAAGTTCATGGTCACGACTCATTGTACCTTCTCGTGCCCACTGAGAATCAGAATGTAGAGGACCAAGAACAGAGAGATGAGAAATATTTCTCAGGGGACAGCTGGAAATTTCTGGGCGAATTTAACTTCGCTGCTGCCCACACTACAGAAAGGTTTTTTCTATGGGTACCACAACCCTAGCTTCTACTAAAAGCCTGACTCACAAGACAGTGGCCCATTAACCCAAAGCGGAAACATGACTGAATCACACGTGAAAGAAATTCTTTTCGTCTAAAATTTGAGATCTGATTATTTACCTCATCATATATTATCTTCGCTGATGCTTTATTATCGATCCGCTTTCCGATTCAGTTCTGAGTCTGTTGCATCCAATAGAGCAAACAGAATGTGGGCTGGGCAGCGTCTTTTGAGCGATAGCTGCCAATGAAGGGCAATGACCTCTTTCACCGTCGAGCGAAATTCCAAGTACTTCACTCCTTCGTCCATTAAGTGAGTTTTTTGGCTGACAAACTGCTTCTCCTTCTTTAATCACCGGATTCTTCTCTCCAAAAGCATAGTGAATGGAACCAGATGTTGCCTTCCGAATAGTTCAGTTAATGGACTTCATCTGACATCCACCCACTGACTTGTCAGGCATGACTGCTTCTTCGGCTTAAGGAAGCCATCCTGCATAGCTGTTTGGGTCACTGAGTCACGGAAGCCATCATACCACGCAAAGGAACAGTCTCGTCTTGATGGTGCTGTCTCCCAAGTTAAATTTCGTTTTTCTGTCGACTGCATGACGGGAAATCATCATAGTCTGCTCGGCAGCTCCTATATTAGATATGCATTAAAATATGGCTTGATGAGCCTGTGAAAACAAGTGAATGAGTATTCGGGTAGATACACCTTGCACCGTGGAGTGTCACAACAACAGACGACTCTCTGCTCGGACAGGAAAGTCCCAGCTCAAAAATGTGTCGAAAGGGTCAGACAAAATCAGCGAACGTAAACTTTTCCTACATAGTTGAGCACTAGTTTTTCCCACTCTCATTCAATGTTCTATTAGCAAACAAAAATAAATGATCGTGCGAGAAGTGCAAATGAACTGTGAACTTGTTTGTTTAACTACATTACAGCTTCCCTAAACTTTTACATTTCACTGAGCGCAGTTCGAATTCGGCTCCTTTATTTTGTGTTTTATGACCCCATTGCTCGTCCGTGTCACTCAGCAGACATTTCATTGGTTATTTGTACACAAACAGTGCTCGTGTGGTCAAGCTCGTTTTCTGCCCACAGGTGCTGTTTTTTCGTTCATTCGCGTCACATTTGGCCTCAAAAGCTTTTGCAGATTCATTACCTAGGGGGCATCGAAACTGTTCTAGAACGAGGTGGTCGACTGGTTTTGTGTAGTTCTGGACTCCTCAGTTCTGTTGAACGAGGACACTCTTAAACCCAAAGCAAAACTGTTGCTGTATTTTGGGTAGCAACTCGCATGCGCAAATGTTTTATGTCCACCTTGCTGTTGTAAAGGACCATGAAGTACTGAAGTTCTTTTACAATCAACCCTGTTGTTTATCAAAATCATCAGCAGTCGTGGTTTGGCGAAGCGCTGCCGCGTTGGCTGAGTATTCATACTATATTCAGCATAGGAAAGCTCAATCAATTTATCTTTACCCTTAACTTGTCTTACTAAGCTCAGTCGGAGGAGGTTCTCACGTCCCACTGTCTGACACAACCTCTTATAGAAGATGTTCGAGAGCTGCTGGTGAACGTGTCTCCTATTGGGTCTAGCAGCGGAATACCAACGTTATCCCCTCTATCGGACGAATAGAGAAGACGCAAGTCGGTTTACAGATGCCAGGTGTATTCTATATATTGTAGCACCGAAACAGTAACGATACGAGAGATACCCCGAACGGAAAACGAAACGAAACGCAACGGCTGTGCAGAAAGCGAACCGCGAGCGTGTACAATCGGCGAACGACCGAAAATGAAAGCGATTTAAAACGAGGTCGACGGAAACCTCGGAAAAGTCAGTCTAGGAAAACGTACGCAACCGGACAACACTATGAGGTCGATGTCAAATGTCAGAAAAGATCGTAGAGAGAATAGATCCAAAATGGTGTCCAGAAAACAGTCATTTTCTCAAAACGATCGAGGTCACTACACTCTACCGGTTAGTCTGTCAGATCCAGTTCGTGACGTGGATACTACCTTGCAATAGTCGGTTGTGTTCGATAAGGGTTACGAGCCCATATTAAATGCTAGTTCCTGGAGTTCCACAAACGTCACGAAGAAATTTTTGTCATATGCAACGGTACTATTTGTCTGAATTACATAATTAACATATCTCCACCGTTACCTTCATCTGTTTTGAGAGACTTAGTTTCTGGATACTAGGGTATCAAGATGAGGTCCCTTGCTCGACTTGCTGGAGGCCGGATTTGAACAGTGATTTCAGTCATATTACTAAATTATGTGGTGATTGCTTGCATAAAGTTCATGTACGACAATATTCAGTATCCTCAGAGCAGTGGCAAAGAGTTCGTACCAATTAGTATGAGGCATTGTTGGGTTCATATGGAGCATTGATTAATACTGATTCGTACTGTCGATGGTCGGAAGTCTATTTCATTACCACTTCAACCAGTTATTTTAACATTACGGCTCTCCTTAAGGCTTTCAGTTGGCATGACTTTCCATGCGCATTCGTAACCGATAATAAAATTTATTTCTTAGCCAAGAAGTTGATAGCTTGAAATCATTGGGCAGCCGTTCTGTGTTAACTCAGTCTAGGCGTCGACAATCAAACAAAGCAGCTGAGAATTCCTTTTGAATTGTAAAGAATGCAGTCGCCTTCGCGTGCGTCAGTAAATTAGACGATGGAGAGCATGCTAAATTGATGCCCAATAACAATTTTGTCCTTCCTGCTCTACTGAGATGTGTCAAGGAAAAAAAATGTTTCACTGAGACAGGATAGCAATGCAGCATTGCAATGCTGCTCATTTTACTACTGTCAGGAAGTCCTGAAAATCTCTCTGAAGCCTGTTTACCGATAGTTTTGAAAATGCCAAGCCAAGTAAACTAATCAACACACATTCACTCACTCCCGTGACTAAACTGCTCTAGTGTACAATAAAAGACCAATCCGACGAGACTGAGAAAAAAATTCGATCAGCCTTGTCCGTCAAGGTAACAATCTTACTGGACGGGTTCTTTCGACGTTTTTACATTTTCGCTTCAAATAGTACGTTATTCCCTCACACGTTACAAAAGCTTTTGGCCCGTTGTGCTGTCACCCACTGTCTTTCCATTAGCAGGCCGGAGCAGTCGGAGTTGCCAACAGAAGTCGCGTGCACAGGTGATCTCAGAAGACGACTGTGTAGGCACACAAAGGAATTAGAGAATAGAACGCTCGCGACACAACATCTAAAGGCTAGAGTCCGTTAAAGCTATTCAAGAATAAAGTCCAGGAGACAAATTTGTTGAATATGGAATCTGTCGCAGTTGTTTATCGTCGGCGGAATGAATCAAGAGCCTAAAGAGGTATTGTGCTCAATTGGATGTTCTGTAAATAGCAGAAATTTAGACCAAATCACTTCTAATATCCCCATTCTCGAAACTCATTCTGACCGTACTAATCCTGATGTTTCTCGGTCTGTTTCAGAAAAAGAATCACTGCAGTGTTCAAAAAGAATAAGTTCGAAGGTTAGAAAAACTATATAACAAAGAACGGCAAAATTACAAAAGTTCCAAATTTCATTCAAGCTTTGGCTGAAGTGACGATTTTAACTAAAATGACAACTTGTTTGTTTCCTTGTAATACAGATTCCCTGTACTTTTACATTCCTCTAAGTGCAGTCCAAATTCGGCTTCGTTGTTTCGTGTTCTGTTACCTGGACAATTTTTATTTCCAGGCTGAAGCTTTTTTGAGTGCTCCCAATGCACTATGTACGCCTAGCATCATTCTGATATACAACAGTTGGTTAATTTGTCTATCTATTTCGGAAAAGACAGCCGAGTTACTCTGAGCCACATTATCTAGATAGAAAAAAAAACTCACTAGCAGGTTCAAAGTTGTTCGGGAATGGCTAGCAGTGGAGCTCTGCATACCCGGTTACTTAGGTTTTTGAAGGCTTTCTGTTGTAATTCACTCCATCTCATCGTTTTTATGTTCCCCTTAGTAATTCAATTATACCGAAGGTCCTAGTATTAGTAGAAACCCGTAGTAATACATACTGAAACAAACATGTTACATAGATCCTACACTCTACTAGGAATAGGCCAGTTCTCGGTGTTTTCGGAATTTAACCGATCAGTTTGATCTTCCGAAGATGAAACAGAGTGGCGGTAGTACATCGCTTACCAAGACCGTCCGTGGAATTTAAAGAGTTCCTGCACGAGCCCTACACTCAACATTCTCTCAGTTAGCAGTGTAAATTCTCTTGAACGTTTATCCAGTCTATCATCCCTTATAACGACGTTGTCTAGGTGCACCAGACAGGGTCGAAGTACAAGTTAACCGAAGAATGCATACACCAAACTTTGCAGTGTCATGGGAGTATTCGTGAACCCAAAAGACATCTACCAAATCCCACAGCAAGCATCAGTGAAAGCGGACGTTTTTTCTCGGTGGTCACTCTTCTCAAGGTGCTTATAGAATGCGAACAGTAAGTTCACCGATATTCCGTGTTAACAGGAAAGGTTCTGGGATCTGGTTTGGGCATTGTCACTGGTCCTGTTTTCATTTCATTAACAGAATATATAGTTCGATTTCAAAGTCATTAATTTCTAGGGTGAATAGCAGAAACCTTTCCGAAGTAAGAAGTACAAATTGCTCCCAAAAATAATGACCGCTTATAACACTGAAATGTAGTTACTACTGGTCAGATGGGTCATCAAAGGATATTCGGACTGTTCAACACTCTATTGTTAGCCACAGGAAAACTCAGTAAGCTACGTGCGAATATGGTTGGGCCGAGTATTGGAAATGCCGTAAGCAGTGCCAAAGTTACGACCAATTTTGTGCCCAAATTCCAAAGTTCTTTGATCAGCTGGATTCGTAAGCCGTTTCGTTACTTATTATGGCTTATAACTCCGCATCCTAATAGAGAGAAAAGCAGTTAAGTAAATTCAAACCGGTCATCACATGGGCTTACTTATTGATCACGGATTACAGGTCGTGCTAGCGCATTGCGAGCAAAAGAAGTCAATAAAGATGGGGAATATTTATTCTTGACTTCGTTCTATTGCTGTCCGGCATAATCACTAACCTGATTTTAGTACGAAGCCATCTCGTTAAATAACACAGAAGATTTTCAGTACTGTTCCTAGAAGGTCTTAGAATTTGAAGAACATTTGTGACACTTATTCCCAGTCAGTGACTACTAAGCATGATTGCAATCATCGGTTCCTGATAATTGAATATGAACTGAAAATCTGAAGCACAGGTTGCCCATTACCCCATTCATCAGGGCAGAAGAAATACATACATGGTGAGAGGCAGGCTTTTCTGTTACTCTAATCGATTGCGAGAGTCAAACGTGTGGGTTCATATACTGTACAGTGAGAAAAACAAGAAGGAAGCATTCCCGGCTAAAAGTTTAAAAACGTAATTCAGAAGCGCAGCTTGCACGACTTAGTCTGGATTTTATCGCTGTATCTTTAAGAAGTACGTACTAAATCCAGAAGGAAAAAAATATTCTAGTGAGGTAGGCTGGATTTAAATCGTTTGCATCTTTTTCGGTGTAGAAAAAGGATTTACTCACTATCGAAGGGTGAATATTTATTTCGCCAAATTGAAAAGAAATCCTAATTCAGACATAAGACACACACAAATCGGCTCAACTGTGTAGCGTACTACTTTGTCTATGTGGTACGCTAAATTAATATCAACAATATCTAAGACGACACTAGCAAAATAAGATGGGCGGAGGAGCGTGCTATGATAAAAAATGCCAAAAGGGTATGTACATTAGGAATGAAAATGAAACAAAAGGTGTGACTCAAACTCACAGTTGTTCAGTGTTCTTGTGATCAGGAAATGAGCTCCGAAGAGCCAATATCCGCCAATGTCTTTAGTTCAGTTCGGTCTGACGGCCATCCGTTGAACAGAACAGGATGGTATTGAGCGATGTGTCAAGAGACGCCGTGGAAGCTTCTAAAATGTTTTGTTCCTCACAATTAGTTCCGACCGATATAATTCCAAGACACTCCAAATCAGAAGATGAGACCGTGCCAGAATGAAAGATTTATCGACAACCTTTTTGTATTGCGCGGCGATGATGATCAAAAAGGTGTGTGTGTGTTTTACATCAAAACGTCGGTACAACAAAGGAGTGTTGCACCAGGGGACGTTGAAAATCATGGAAAAAGTCGGAAATGTACAGGTACCTACAGCTGCAGCTGTTACAAGAGACCGCGGGATGAAGTTATCAAAACACCCAATGGCTCACGTGCTGTTTATCAGTTCAGTTATAGATCGGATTGCTGTCTGGCTCAACCAGCGTCACAGCACGTACCTAAATGGTTGTCAGTGTCATTGACGAAGTCCACAGTGAGAACACAGAGGGAAAATCCTCGGCTTCTGCGATTGCACGACACTTAATTGCTTCAGGTCACAAGGCTGACTTGACCTAGTCTTTCAGAGTAGTGTTGCACAATCCAGTGCCTAAACTGCTGTCCTTTGGCGGACCTTTATTGTGATCAGTCAGTCAGCTCTTTTCGCACAAAAATGTTTGACGCGAAATTTTGCTCACCTTGGCACTAACTCAACAGACCTCACTCTCCCAACCGTACGCACCGTAAGAGTTTTCAGTCCAGTACTAAGCACTGTTGTACCCCCCCCCCACCCCTAATGTGTTGTGTACATACTGACATTTTTTACGTTCGCGGTCGACATGTGCATACGAAATGTTCCCCTCGCGTGATCTTTTCCTTTTGATGACCGGAATTCGATTAGAGTGGTCCCAGGGGTAAAACTCTGCTCCGGATAAGGTTTTCCTGACTTTGGTCGTCGGTTTTGTCAAAGTAAGACCTCGTTTTCCGTCCCATTTTGAGTATCCGTCTACAGACTCCAAGCTGATTACGCAACGGAGCTCGACCGTGATCGTAATTACTGAGAATGTAGCACCAAAGAAGATGTCATTGCTGATGACTATACTTTTTCACGAAAATGACAAACTCATCAGTTAGGACCTGGTAAAAATGCACTCATTTACGAAAGAGTTAAGTTGGTCGGGGGTGTGTGGTTGACAGGGCTTAAAGGGAATGTGAATTGTCAGATGGAATTGCGGAACATGGAAGAAACAGAAAGCTATTTGGCTTCAACCAACGGAGATGGCTTTCAGCACAGTAACCACATTGCTTACCCATCAAAAGGATAGTGATGTTGCAGTAGTAGACACGGTTTTCGGAATTTATGAAATTACTGCATTCATAAGCAATCAGCAGTCCATTAGTTGTTAGCCCTTTATGCATTCTGTTTCTCATTTGAGGTCCAAATAGCTTCTTTTTCGATTGGATTAAGGTGAAGAATAACGATTTAAAATAGGAATTTTGGTGTCTGATTTTTTGAGGTTCAAAATCGAATGAGAACTAGACGAAATAACTTCGAAGTTTGGTTATCTTGGTCGTATTTTGTAACCAAAACGCAAATTCACTGAAAACTTTGAGTTTAACGGATGAGCGAACGAAGCACGTGCCTGGTTTCTCGATTGTTGCCACGTACCTGGTGCTCCTATATTTCAACTGATGATAGCAGTGTTGTATTTCTGGCGGCTAGCTGTGACTTACTCACAGAAAACTATCAGCGAATCACAGCTTTGATTTCCTGACGGACTCTTCTGCACCCATCCGCAATACTTATACACAGAATTTAGTAACCATGACTAAAAGGGTGAAGTTTGTTTCATAATAGACTTCATTTTGGAAAAGAGAATCTACTTCAAATTGCATCATCTTTTAACTCAACTCGGCTTGTGTTTGGATCTCCAAGTGGGCTGCGGCCAGACAGGCTTTTATACCCACATGAGAAATGAAAGTCCGAAACCAGAAGGGGACAGCTGTCCTAATTTTTTTGTTCTTTAGTCTGGGTAGATCACGTGCAAAAGGGTTAGGCTTAAACAGGCTTAGGGTAATAAACAGCGGGAATAATTTTGTAAGTGAAATATTCCCATGGGCTGAATTTATAAAACTTACCGTGGAGATCACAGATCTGTCACCTCGGTACATTGTCTCAGGCCAGTATAGTGCACGCGCAAAGTTTTACCGTTGCTCACAAATTGGTTATTGTAAAATTGCCTAATTTATTGCACATAGTGAAGTACGTATTTTGAAACGACTTTGTTTTTACCTGTGTCGAAATTGGTCGCAATGCTTCTCTCATACTTTCGACTGGCTGGACCATGCGGCAGTAGTAGTATTCGTATGAGTGGCAGTAGTAACGTTAGCAGAAGCAGTCGTAGTAACAGGAAGAGCACAGATGCAGCAAGATAAAAAGCGCACGTAATTACCCAGCCCCGAAGGAATGAAGGACACACAAGAGTAAGAACTGGGACCAGTTAGGCTCAGAAATCAACGAAAACCAGAAAAAATAACTCATCAACGAAAGATATTCCAGTTGCCAACGGTTGGCACTCTCACACCTACAAATGTCAGCAACGCCCCGCACAAGTATTTTGTCACTTCGATCGGAAGACTCGCTATTACTGTATTTGTTTCCACAGATAAACATGTCAATAGAGCTTCAGAACATCCCTTTTAAGTTCCGAAACAAGCTTGGTACATATTCTTCAGGGGGCAAATCGTCGGCTATTGCTAGGACGGGTGAGTTGTTAAAGTAACAATTTACCGCACTTTCGTCTTTCTGGAAGCTTGTTGGATTGTAATTAAAAGCCTGAAAAAGTGCTCGTAAAATCTCTGCAAAGATAGTTCCGCGGATTTACTTTTAGCCGGGCAAGAGAAGTAAAAGTGACGGCGCAAGGGAAGTCCGTAAATTGACAGGAACATTCGGTGACTTTTTCATTGAACTGATCGGATGTGCGACATATTCAGCCATGATGCAAACTCCTCCAGTGCTGTAGATCAGACAGGGTTCAGGTCCGAAACTGCGACACCAATGTCGTGTTCGTAATCCCTGGCATCCCTGGATGAATGAGAAGTTAACCCACCCACAGTCAGCAAGTAGGCCGCAAGCAGGCACGTAAGCAAGCAGGTAAAAGAACTGAGCTATACGTGCTATCACAAGCAAAAGAGTCCGTCCAATTAGTACATTCAAAACTTGATTAGACAATACTGCTCGAGCTGAAGTATAATTAAAGATCAAGAAAAACGTGCCTACATCCATTCATGATAGGAATATTGGTCGGTTGTTTGCGTATTGTGCTTGACTTTAATCAGACTCTACTATCATGTTCTTGAACATTTTCTCGGCCTTCGACTCTGTCGAGTGGATTGCACTATTGAATTGTTTGTTGATAAAAGGAGTACCTGAAACTTGTCTTGATTCTCAAAGAGATGGAAGGTCACACCTCAGGTCAAGATAGAGCCTACGGCCAACTTTCGCCTCCTTTGTAGTCTCCAGTGGAGTATGACAAGGTTGCCTTGTATCCTTATTTCTCTTCAACTTTACTTCAGCTGATGTTCTACGGGAAGCCTCTTCTGATCTAATAACCGGTGGGTTTAAACTCCAGAGATTCTACTGTCTGATTGATAGTGCACAAATAATACATCACGCTTTGGATAGTTTGGTGACTGAGGTATCTAGATATGGTATGCACTTTGCGCCTTCCAAGTACAAAGTCCTCTTTGCTAGATTGACGGGAGCCTGTTCCTACACGCACTCACCTTGAGTTAGTTGATAAATTTAAGTAAACTTAGAGCGTGATAACAGCTGAAGGTGGTGTTGGGGAGGAGATTTAGATAACGAAAAGCAAGAGCTAGAGCAGATTTACCAAATCGGCTACACCTGCTGTGTTGCCGTCACATCTAGGTCCCTTTTAGAAGACGAGCGTAGGTAGTCGCGGTCCGTATTGTTCTGCTCTATCGTTACAGGAAGTGGACATTTCGAGCTGAGGATGCTCAGCTTTTGTATACTTTCGGCAACAGATGAATCCGAAACTTTGCTGGCCTCTGGTGAGAATATCGGGTGAGTAATGATGATGTGTCTCGTCGTAGTGTTGGGCACGGATAGCTGCACCCTGAATAAAGTGATCGCTCTAGGCCTCCTCAGTCATATTTTGCGAAAGCTTACCCATCGTCTACTTTTAGTGCTCTATTTGTACGTACTGGGCAAGCCTGGAAGTAGCGACGCTGCGGTTAGGTCATGAATTAGCGTAGAAGTATGAAGAAGCTGGCGTCAACGCTAGCTTCGGTTCGTGGTTCCCACCTCCTTGGTTGGGGCCCAAGGGACAAGGATTGCCGTTGACTAGAGACGTTGAGGAACATGGCTCAGAACAAAAAGCTGAGACGCGAATGTCATGAGGTCTGTCTGTAGAACTCTTGCGTCCCATAGATACAAGAATTTCATTCAAGCAAACAAAGGGACAAAAAATCATCAGGAAGTGTACGCTGAAAGAGAAAACGAATCAGTTCGATTTTTTATCAGCTATTTGTTTTTTGTGTTCTACTCCATCTTCCCTATCTTTGTAATTGTTGCCGCTGCTGTAGTACCATGCTTGATTTCAAGTCGGTGTAAGATATATGTATATATATAAAATATACATGACAAATGTAATATATATATATATATATATATATATATATATATATATATATATATATATATATAGTAACTCTATATTAAGACACGGATCAGCGAATCGCATAAGTTTCTGGTAGGTTAGGTGATGTAACGACAAAAGTCAGTCAAACAGTCGTAGTTGTTTTGCTCATCAAATGGACCACTTACCCGCTGGTGAATTGTAGTCAAAGGTCAATTTCTGCCATCGCAGTGCTTGATGATCTGTCGTACCAGTTCGAAAATAATTATCATGCTGATCGTACTACTTTTAACTCTGTAAATAATCTGCAACAAAAACAGAAGATGCAGTTATGTAGATTAGGTTTTAGACAGCAAGACTGATCGTGCGTATCAAAGCAGTTCTCTCCAGTTGCCCCATTTCCAACCGTTCACGCGGTCTTTGAACCGCAGTTGGGTCTTGTTGTACGTGCACTACTAATGATCCCCAACGAGGACGAAACAGCTGACTGCACAGTTCTCCATGACCCAATGATCCACCTAGTCTGCCGAGAAATCAATGCTCCAGATGGTGCGTTGATTGAGAAAATTGCGATACCGGTAAAACTAAGTGGTTGGTTAAGAAATTATCATTCACCGATTCCTCGGTTACCACGGGTAATTGTTTTCCAAGGCAAAGTTACAATCAAATAATGTCCAGTTGAATAGATTGGTCTAACTTGCAGGCACTTAGACGGGACAGCCCTGGATAAGCTAGAGTAGGACCCAGCAATTACCCTTCACGCCATTGTGGAAGGACATCATATAGATTGCAACGATACCAAAAACTTTTAACTTGGATTCAGAATGTACACTGAGTGTTTACATGCCAAATCTTTGGTAATCAGTACTCACTATGCATGCGTCTATAGGAACGACGGAGTACAGATTCTCGACATCGCTGATGAATAAGAAGCACCTCAAAGGTCATATTATGTTAAGAAGTTAAAAAGGGAAAACTTTTCAAGCAGGCTAATAATCATTTCGGGAAAGCCAGGCCGGATAGAAAAATTAATAACCAGTAATTTATCGGATCACACAAGGTGTAACTACTTTTGCTAATGAAGCAGTCATCTACAGCCCGACGCAATCAATAATCAATCCGGCAAAGGTTTTTATCAACCTAATCGGCCCAACAGAGATGAATCTAACTGGACGCCGGATTCGGGAATGCCTGATTTTCAATTTAAATGCCAAGTACTAATTCCTGTAAATACACAATCGTTTTAGCGAGCTGACCTATCGTCTTCTGATTTGTCATAGCAGACTGCAGCGACCGCAAGCTTAGATCGAGTGCGCACGTTTCTCTTTCAGATCGTAGAAAAGAACATGGAAATCATTGATAGATGGTATCCTTCCTAGTGTCTTTTATGTTGGGCTTGACTGAGAGTAAATCAGTTCTATCAATGGAATATTCAACACACACACGTGCATTCTATCGGGCATTCGTTCAAGGTTACCAGACTGTGAGTTTCCTTTGAGAAGGAGTACCGGCTGTAACTGAAACGTCGGCGAATTATAATTACTCAAAGGGCAAAGCTATGCCAGTGATATTACAGTGTTCTCGTTGGAAGAAAAGATGCGTTGCAGTTGAACATCCTTAAAATAGTGCAATCTGAAAATAGTATCACCTCCAGCTCGGGCCACGACTGGCTGCTCTACATTTTGCTGTGAACACAGTTGTTAGCTACACTCACGAATTGAATAACGCTTCGCTGTTAGTCAGAAAACCAAATTCAAGTCACGAAGATGTCTATGCAAATCTGCAGAGCAAGGAGTATAAAGCCTGAAACCCTCAGAGAGGATTCTCAAGAGCTAGTGTCATATTGGCGGCCGAACCAGGAATAGTTTGGTTCGGAGAGATAAAACAAAGTTTATACATAGGGTGACAATAAAGATGTTGGCGCACATGATCTCCTTCCACATCAAGTGACAGTGTTCGGCAAGTTTGTGTCCACCAACTATATGCTCATGGATCAATAGGTGTTGTGCAGATGCTTTTCGTTTCGTATTTCACGCCTATATAAGTGCGGTACTTTATCTACTGAGTGATCAGTACATTTCACTGCCATTTGTTGTGTCTTCTGATTCAGTTTTGGGCAGTTCGGTTATAACATTACCATCAGAATGTTTCCAGTGAGTAAATATTTTCATGACTAAAGTGCTCGTGCAGCGCAGTTGACTGATGTAAACATGGATCAGTTGTCACCATTTAGTTAAACTACTCAATAATCTGACACACTGACCCAATACGTATATCGATAAATTGCTATGCTGAGAGAAAATAACGTGTTTAGCAACTCACAATTAGTAATTGTGTAAATGAATTGTAGTTACTATTTCAGTAGGTTGCAACACTTGAATTGCTTGGGCACCGTCTAAATGTCGACCGTTCCTTCAAAATCACATAGCTGTCTGGACCAGTGCGTAGCGGAATACTTTGGAACAGAAACCGGTAGTAGTACCACCAACTTTGGTAAACATGATATCGAAGGCGATGACCCTGCTGACTATTGTTATTCTGTTATAGTACCACGTCCTGATCTCATTTCTCGACTTAATTCGTCAAAGATCATGGCTTCTTGTGGGTTCGACAGTACTGCGTGGTGGAAGCACACTGTGAATTCATTGGTTGTGGACAAGCTCTGAAATGAGACTGTCAAAGTGCAGACGCATCACAAACCCAAATTTCCGCTATTGGTACGCCGAAGAAGACTGAAGCACCATCCCGAGAGTTTTCACAGAGTTACTCCCAGTAAGAGCGCAGACTAGGTAACTGGATGAAATGTGGTACAAGTAGGCAAGTTGCTCGCAACCTTTTACACTAGTTGCGCTCGCAGTATTTGGCCCACGCGATTTGCTGACGAGCCCTAAAGGACGATTATCGGTTAACAACCATTTTCCTTATTTGATTTGATGAAAACCTCCGAACGATGGCCTCCCTGAGAAGCGATCAACGTGGAATCAGTACGTAAATATGTGTCAGTTCGTTTGCTCTTTATATGGCCATCGACCACAGATTACACCATACGTCGATTGGCGAATTTAACCATAATATTGAATGACAGCATGGCATTTGCCTTGATAAATTAATGGTACGGTGCTATGACTTACCCATGGACTTCGATAACTTGAATAGTCTGCTCACAAAAAGCCAAAACAAACAAAAAATTGGCAGAATATGCTGGCGACTTTATATTTTTCTTGGTTAAATGCCACACCTCTGCAGCGGTAAGTAAAAAGTACTGCGTTCAAACCCAGCAGACTTTTCTCACTGATATTATTCATATTCATTATTTAGTTACTACTAATTTTGTTCAGTAGTCTAATCAAAACTCGGACAAGTGATTCCGAGTGCTGAAAAATACAAAGAATTTTGGACGATGAATTTGAGCAATCAAAGAGGAAATGTAATCCAGTCGAAACTTCAACCGGCGCGAAAGGTTTCTGTTGAAACAAACAACGAACAAACGAAATTCGACTGAAGTGCGCCGCGAAAGACCTATGTTTTACGTTGTCTTGAAGCAGTGATCGGACGCAGTAATCACAGAGGTTCACGCAGAGATAAGGCACCGTAGCCGTAACACGAACCGGAATCCGGAGGTATCGATTTCTGAATTCCATTCTAAGCTTAGGGGCTTTTCTGCCGGAATATTGGTAAAGGGAAAGCAACTGACAGTTCTGGACAAATCCACCTCACCAATAGTTGTGGACAGGTATTTTTGTTTAGATGACTGTCCTTCGGATTTCACCTTTCATGCACAAACCTCAGGACACAGGTAGTGTCAAAATCCCTTAGACTCTGTGTATTTTAAAATAATTACTCTTCCACTTACAAGTGTGCATCCTCGTAACGTTCTTTGTAATAAATACAGCGTCTGGTATAACCGCTCTTCTTAAGAAGCATGAATTTACGGTAGTTCCGACTCCACTCGCAAACTAGCCCAGAAGGGAAAGAGATTAGGAAAAGTGACTGTTCAGGGATGTCACTCTATTCCTTTCATCCCAGCTAGCGCGCGGATCATGGAAGCAGAGATATCACAGCGAGTGTATGTTATGAAGCATGACCTCAATCCTATTTTATCTATATTCGCACACGGGCATAGTGCGTTCAGGAATAGGCTAAAAGAACGTTAAGCAATCCTGTTTTCTATGGACGATAAAAAAGCTCACAACATTATCAGCGGGAACAGTGTTTACTAAAAAAGGTGTTTTGATTAAAAAAACGAATTAGTACTAACTTTGATTACGGTACTCACGTTGTATTAATTGTGATACTTCTGATCCACGAAATACTCACCAGCTAGCTGCTCATCAGATGGTTGATGGTTTTGAATTACAATGCAAAACCTGTTCATCAGTAATCTTATCTACCAACAGTCATCAGTTTAACCTCCTGTAATATACAGTGCACTTGTAAAACAAAAGTGTTTTTGAGTTGTCAAGTGAATACCAGTCATGTTTTATAAATGCTCCCGTAAGACTTGGTGTAAGCCCTCTGACTACTACTGCGGACTCGAAATAAGTAAGTGAATAATGGACCGTTTTAAAGGTTGAAAACAAGATTTTTTTCTTTCTGACAATTTACTTTGCACCTCTCACCTAGTATTTGATAGTCTCTTCAAGCTTCAGTCGGCCGAATACATTCATTCGATTGCTGGACGGTGCTTTCTGCCTCAGTTTCATACTTATTGATAACCTGGGTAACTCTGTTCTTTGCAAGATTATTAAATAGCTTTTATTTTCCCCCAGATAATATATGTCCCACATAATGAGCAGCCTAATGCAGGCATTGCCAGAAGCTATTGTCGAATTCTAGTCTATTTCTTAGATTTCTCGATGATTAGGTATATAACTACTGGATCAACAGAGCTGCTGACAAATGGAAAATCGGAAATTATTATCCATTCTCCGTAGCCCATAATGCTATGCAAAAGTTACCTTGCGACTTACGCATGTATTGTGCAATCTTTCGTCTTACAAAATGAAGAGTTTCCCGGATTTTTCCACTAACTAGTTTATCAATAAATTTACGATGAAATGGATTAATATTTCTCACAATACGCAAACATTGCACCTACTCCAGTTGAAGTAACTTATTTCAACCAAGTTGAATTTGTGCAGTTAAACACTGTAGCATAATTTTGTTTGACGATATCATGCTTAAAAAGAGACTAGAGGATATTAAAATTATTACCAGGTACAGTTCCTAGCACTTCGCGGAAGCTGATTGACTCATAAAACAAGACACTAAAAGTCAATCGCAATTATTTATAATGCATACTTCTCCAGTGAAATCTTCCTTTAGGCTCTGGCAAAACTTCTAGATAACGAAATGTTTTTCATTGGCATAGTTATTAACTAGGTTTTCAACAGTTAAAAAACAACAACATCATTAAAGGGCAAATATAACTGCGCTGACAATTTTTCAATCGACGTTTCCGTTGAATATTCAAGCATACTTATTCGTTTTTTCTGAGTGATCCTTCAGTTCCTGTAATAGGAGACAAAGAATTATCATTAGGAGCTTTAGAATACTTTTTATTAATTATCACACAACGATTATACGAAGTTTCTATCCATTCACAGTTGATATGTATGAACTGCGTGTTTGATGGTTATGAAAGCAACTGTAGTTGTGTGCAGGACTAGCGAATACTATGGCATTATTACCCAGCATTTGAATTTCATGGACAACATTCTAATGTGTTTCTTTCACTCAGTACAAGATAGCAGAAATAATTGATCTACTAGGGGACATTAGTTTCGACTGCTTTTATCAAGAATCCTGATGACTAATATTATACTACTAAGGTAGCACATGGTGCTTACTTTTCAACAAAAATCATGCCCCACTATTAACTCCTGCGAGTGTGCCGACATTGCGTAATGGAAGAGAACTATGAGTTCACTGACTGTTGTTAATCTAAAAAAGGAGACCTCTGAAGTGCATACGTGTTCATAAGGCACTTTTTCACCATTGGTAGACGACTGAAGAGTCAGGCCCTAGCCTGAGGTTTTACGTAACACACCAACCAATAACATCGCAGGTTAGATAACCGAGAAATAAAGTTTGTAAATAAGTAAGCAGTTTGCTACTTTTTAAGCCACTTGTGCTGGCGACGATTTTATCGGTTACATGGGAAATGTGCGATTATTTTCTTTAGGGACAGAGAACGAATTCCTTATCTTATTCAAATCGTGACTTTTAACAGGGAATTGCGAATATTTATTCAGTGAATTTTACAGTGGATTTGCCTTCGTAATATTTTGTAACAAATGGATTGATTTATCGAAATCTATAAAATGTACAGCCTGGTGTGAGACATGAACTGACGCACCAGTGAACAATAAAAGGTGTTCCTAGAATAAATTCTAGTCTGATGAACAGGGAACTTCCTTCTTTTGAACTCAGTGAATTCTACGTTGTTCAGGTTATCACTCATAACACCTAATCAACAAGGCTGATCGTGAAATTTTGCAGCACACATTAACTGATGTAGTGAGTTGTGCAACCTTAAAGTCACTAAAATGAGTCCTTTTTGAAATTTCTTTTTACGATGGATGTATTCGTGAATCCCTTATTCTCACCCTCAGTTCGTTCATAGTAAACTGATGCCAAACAATAACCGACTCGATTTGAACATTTTTGTAACTGCAAAATTTAGCCACTTTTGTTATTCGCATAATGCTGGCTTTTGATTAACTAAAGACTAGAACCAATATCTTTTCTCCACCCTTGTTTGCAGAGGCCCTTGAGAATGTTTTATCGATGGTTTTAAATATGAGTGTTGGTGGTTGATCAGACTTTAGTTACCTCAATGTTCCGATCGGTGAGCCTGGCCTTTAGATCGCAAACGCTTCATCGTCAGCTGAGGTGACACCCTCAGTGCATGTGCTCTATTGGAAGTAATCTTCTATATTTAAAGGTTTGTTATTAGTTCTTACCTTGAACCTGGTAGACGACCTTGTAAAGTAATGTAGACCTTATCAAGCTGTTTCCTTGTTACACGCTTTTGCTAGTCCTTCTCACTGCACTTGGACCACCTGTCCGTTACAGTGGTACTCTGCAATAAGCCACCACTATCACCAGGGCAATGTTTCCCACAACCCGTAAGAAGATGAACACTATCGGCTGGGGCAAAGTGGTTAGTGTACTTTGGAAAAGCGTCCGTAAAGCGTGCACGGGCAACAGTCAAGTAGCCACCGCGCTTAGCGGCACGAGTTCAGATAAAAAACAGAGAGTTGAACAAAGGAGGTAGGTTGAATGTTGCTAAGACTTTGTGCCCAAAGCTTGACGTTTGTTTTCCCACTTGACCTCGACTAGCTTGATCTTTGAACTTTGGAATTTGGTGTTCTGTTTTGGGAGCTTGACCTCTTGTGCTTCGTGCTGTTGTTTCCATTTCTGGTACTTGATTTCTCCGTGACTCAGTTCCGAAGATGTTTCATTGAATTAATTCTTAGAAAGCATGCAAAAGCCCGATTTCCTAAAATAGTTATGATACTATGAAGAGTATGTTTATATATATATACATTCGACTATGGCAATGCATTTTCATGCTTCTTCTTCACAATACATTCCGATTGGTATTTTATGAAATACCACGGGAAAACAGGGGTCATTTTCGAAAGTGAGCAATATCAATAGGTTTTCCCTAGCATGAATCATCCAGATCGTTTCATTCAACGTTTTGTAATAACGTACCACCACCTAAGTTTCATCCGCCAATGAATCATGTATTCGCATGGCGACGACTGCAAATGGTAATTTGCTACTGATTGCTGCCACCAGTCTGTATCTTGGTATCCAAAGTTATTTTTTGTTGATAAATTGTACACTGGCTCCAGAAAACTTACGTTTTGTGGTGGCTTCTGTTCTTAGGAAAAATGATGATATATTTCACAACACTTACCGATCGTTATAGTGCACATCTTGGTATTCGCAAACGACTGGCATTCTTGGACTCCTCAATTTTATTCACTTCGGGAATCTATCCGAAATTAGTGCGTCGAATCCGGCAAACACGTTGACTGACAGGTTTTATTCATGTATTCAGAAGGAACGGTAACTGCCAATCGCAATCTACTGACTGATCATGGAAAAATTGAATTATCATTTTCTGATGTACGATCCTCAATTTTTTCTTTTAGTTCGTTATATTCCCACACAAGGTACACGGAAAAAGCTGCATTCGGCTAAGTGCACAGATGCTCTGGCACCCTGTTTGCTTTCGTGGATGTTCTTTTTATAAGGACGTATACACCTCTTAACACATACGCTGCCATAAATCACCATAAATCCTGTCTTTCATCACAAAAAAAACGATGAGAGCAACTTCATATCCACAAAACAAGCCCAAAAACCAACCAAACACTGTTTAATGCCAAATAACGAAATCTGAGGGGCGACGTCGAACGATAGTGTCCGAACATACAGTCGTAAATGTCGCCTGACTGACAGTATGTTAGCTTTTTTGGAAAACCGTCTTAACTGATAAAATCCTGTCCGCAGAATATCAGATTGATGTGGTTTGGCTGTGCCCCCTTTTTTAATCAACAATGATGGCCACAGTATGTGGTGTTTGAGGCCTGCTGCTCACCGTTGACCGAAGCTCGGGTGCGTGCCGTGGCCCGTGAATTATTCCATGTGCGGTCGTTTTTAGCGTAACCACGAGGTCCTACTAAATAAGCTTTCTTTAGCCCTTCTGAAAGGAGACTACCGTATAAAGTATCCATTTTCGTATACATTGTTCATTTCAACTAACTCAGATTGATTACACTCTTCCAGAGAAAATTGGTCATACGGCTTAAAGAAATATAAATTTAATTTCAGTAAAATACATGCATCTCCTGTTTACTCTTGATGTGTATTTTAAGATTATCGTAAAACTCATAACTCCCTTAATTAGATAACAGTTATCGCGCATGTTTAAGAGGGCAGCAAAAAGTAGCATTTCCCGTGCGCCTGTATGTTTTGTTCCTCTTGACATCGAAAAAGTACTATCTGAAACTGACACCCATAAGAAAATTCATTAAAGCCGACAAAACACCTAAAATCTCTAAGCACCATAAGCTGGCTTTGGAAAGAGATTATTTTGGATTACCATGGTTTTTGCTTATATAGAATATAGGCTTTGAAATCCATGTATATTCAAGAAGAAAGAGATTTCCGTGTCTAAATACCTTCGGAATTAAATAACCGAATATTCCGAATTATCGCTTACTGTGTAGTTCCGTGGCAAAAATTTTTACATTGATGAATAATCGTTAGATATTTCTGTCGATTTTGTGCGTTTTTGGGTACACCGGATTGGTTAACACCTATGGAACACTCGGTTGACGGTTGAATGTTCCCTTGTGCTACCTGGGAGAGCTTACGGATCTCTGGCTGTTACTTTTTATCCCAATGCTGGTAACGCCACTATCCAAGTAAGATATGTTTATTTTCTGAAAGCCTATGAAACCACATTTTGCTGACCGTTTCCTAGGTGTTTCTTTTCTATTTCTGTGGAGGCCACCCAATGAGACGGTCAGGGGACTCTCACAGGAATCCCAGGGGACGGTCAAGGAGACACTCGCGCTGCCTGGTTCAATGAACAACGAGAAGAAACATGCTATCATTCACAAGAAGGACTGGAAACAATTTGATCACTGGAACAAGCCTTCGGTGGGCTGGCACAGTATTATGCCTCTCATTTTTAATAAATTGGCGGAATTTTCCTGTTACTAATAAACACTTTTTTAGTGTGGCGAAAACAAACAGCATCTTGCTGTCCAACGTTACGATTCGTCAAACTGGCGTTGTGCGTGCAAATTGAAGAAAATGGTTGGACGTGGTACAATTCTGTATGCGTAAAATAAGAATAATATCCTTCCTTTCATGACGAGTTTTGTTCTGCTTTACGGATATTCAGTACCCAAAGAGGTTTAACAAGGTTGCTGCCATTGACCGCCGTGGCTGCTTTTGCGAGCGGTGTTTCCGTGGCTGGTATGACGGTTGGTGGCTCGCAGAAAATTTTTCGACAGGGACCTTCTTGGTTAACGCGAATTATGATCAAAATGAGTTAAATGGATTGTTTAGTACGAAGAAAGTTATGATAAGTCTGTAGAGGTTAGAGAAAGTGGTCAGAATGGCCTCACAAATGTTCCTAATACTAAACAATAATTGTGTAGCGAAAGCCCTTTGCATGTCTCAACAAGAGTGGACTTTGTTGAGTTTCTGATTACAGCAACGGGAATTCCGTCTAAGAAAAATATGTTCTATTGGTTTAAGCCATTACCGGCTAATCAGTGAAAGGTACTTTTTGCAGCTAGCAATGTGTATTCAGTCCATAGATTACAGAGATCATTAACAACTCGTGGGATAGCTTCAATCGAATAGGATTACTGAGTTGTCTTAGTGGTATGTTTTAAACAAAAAACTTATATATTTCTAGCTGCTGGGCTTTTTTATTCACTGAAATGCTACAAGCAGTTCACTATTTCCATCACCTCAAACAAGGTGATGGAATTATTTAGGTTGTTTAAGGAGCACTTCTGTGCATACACTCTGGATAACTAATGCAAACTCGAAAAAATGTTCAATTTCAGAACATTCCAGCATCCGTCGTTTAGCTGTAACTTTCACCAGAATCAGTACCAGTTATTTCGTACGTGTTTAAATTCACTGCAGATTTTCAAATAGCACCCTCAGACCAGATCAGACCAGGTCACCGGGCATGGAGGTTCGAGCCAAATTAGTATCCAGTTTCTTGAACCCGACGCTCTGTTTGATTGCTGAACTCTACCAGTGAGAAAAAATGGTGTAGTATGCAGGGACCAGAGTTCCTCAACGGGGGTTGCCTGTGTTCGGTCTGCAAAATACAAAGAATCAGAAGATTCTGAGAAGAAATTCTCAGTAAGTGCATCAACAAGATCCTACACTCACAATAATCGAACTCCAATATGGCTGCCAAAGGCCTGTTCACTACAATCGATGCTTAACGACCGAGGTTCACATTACCATGAAATCAGATTAGATCATATCAGGCCTCAGTGTATTGAGCAGTCTGTTGGCAATCATAGTGTTGTTCGATTAACGTAAGTGCAGGATCCCGTTGATGCACTTACTGAGCCTTGAGCTTGTGGAATTTCCTTTCTTTGTATTTTGCAGATCGAACTGAAGCAACCCCCACAGAAGTACGCTGATTCCTGCATATTACAATAGGATTCGCAGTTTTGGCCTCAGGATTTCAAAATTCTTGTACTCGGGGCTCCAAAACTTCCGCTGTGCTTTGACTGTCAGATATCTAAATATTGTGACTGTTGAATGATGGACTGAAAGGAAGAGAATGAGAAGCAAGTTCGCCCCTCAAGAGCCCTTAGTCGAGTTGGATAGACGGGTTCACTGCCCCAATTAGCTGCCATACTTACCCCAGTGAACCCTCGTGGGCGTAGATGAATAAATAATAGGACATAAAAAAGCAGTGTTTTATTGTGCATGTGAAGTGGTAGTAGATGTGCCGTGTCCTAGAAAAAAAGGATGGCATGGAAGGGAACGTGGCAGCTGATAGACAGGATGAGGGGATGTTTACTTGGTCAGTCGTAATCTGGGAAAATCTCATCCCAGCAGTCGTTCAGCCGTCATTTAAACATAACAATGCTATTGCTAACACCGTACTGAGTGGTAGTTTGTTCCAGTGGTTAGAAACGTGGCGAAAAAGAAATGCACCGGAACGCTTCTGATGGCGCCGGGTTTTATCGGTTCATGTCCACCTCCTCTGAGGGCTGGGTTGTTACTTAGGTCTATTAACGGCCAGTCGGCTTAGGATAACCTGTTGAGCTGTTTGGAAGTCTCAATGAGGTCTTCTGTAAGGCGATGCTTCTTAAGCGATAATAGGTTCAGTGTTTTGAGTTGTTTTCTGTATTGCTTATCTCGTATCCCAGTATTCATTTTAGTGAACCGTCTTTGAACAGTTTCCAACAACTGCTTGTCCCAAACGAGTTCAGTTGCCCAGATCTGCGGGCATTATTCCAGGTTGGGGCCTTCATACGTTTTTAAATTCAGAATTATTTCGGCCTCCTAAGACCTGAAAGTCCGACAAAGGTGAAAGTGATCTACTGCCTCCGGCTACTGCCTTAGGGCACTATCGGGTAGACTTGAAGATTGCGAGCATCTTGAGGACAAGATTTTTCATGACCTCAGCTGTCTCGATTAGTTCTTCAGTCTGGCGTACTAGCGCAACACGCACTTGTGGGGCCGACCTAATATTTCGCTGAAGGTGAAAAGTCGTTCGTACTGTGCCGCTGTGCGCCCAGTTCCGTTGTATGGCTACGCGAATTGAATTTTGCATACAGACGATGTTCGTCGCTTTGAGGTTTTCAGTCATCGATGTTTACGCAGTATCTCTAAGATTGAATGGAATAACTGAGTGAGCAACGCTAAGGTGAGAAATTGTTCAAAAAATATTCTATCACAAATTAGTAGACTTCGTTGCTTGAGGCACGTGTTACGTATGCCGAACACGTGTCTACCTTACCGAGCCCTGTTTTCCTTTCCCTCCTAAGGAGTGGAAGAATTCACTTGGAGGTCAAAAGATGACGCGGTATTGAGGAATGAAACAATGTACATCAATCTTGGGCAAGTAGGTGTCTCTCGCTTTCGTGGTTGGGGTTTGAAAGGTCCCTCAGAAAGTTGGCTGCAGACATTGAAGAATGTGGCATCAAACCGTGAACACTGACGATCGTGTTTTCTTTTTCTATCGAATCAGAATGATTGATCAATGTGTTTTTACAGTAAGACTGTATATTCCGTGTGTTGGGTACTAAAGATTTGTTTCTTTCCCTCCTGTACATCTATTCTCAGCCCACCAAGAGTATTCATTTTTTCTATTTCCATATGCAACCTGGCAAGAAAGGCAGTGGTCAGTAGGGCTTACCCTGCTGTTTAACGCTGTACAATGAAGATGACGTCTTCATCACCCTGGGTGACCACCATCGAAATGCTGAGTATGTTCTGCCCCCCTATCTCCAAGCAGCATTCTACACTTACCTCTGTGTACAGGGAGCTCCCGTGGCTTGCTTACTATCACTTCAAAGATAGTTCCCACATAATCTTAAGATCATCCGCGGACAGGAAACCAGGACACCTCAAGTTGCCCACCAAGTCATTTCTATAGATCAGGAACAACAGGGGGCCTAGTACTGACCTCTGCGGCACCCCTTTTGCGTGCTCCAGCTACGCTGGACTTCTCCTCCTTTACTCTACCCTGAAATGTTTCAGCAGTTAGGTATGTTCTAATCCAGTTCAGTGCCCTTTGTGCAATCCTCATACCCCGCATTTTGTGCACCAGAAACCTGTGGCACATCGAGTCAAAAGCCAGTGGAAATCCAGGTAAAGCACTTCAACTCATTCATCTATATCCAGTCTGCCGGTCACTTCTTCCAGAACTGATAAGAGGTTCGTTAGAAATGATTTCCTCCTTGCAAATTTATGCCACCCCGCCAGAATTTTCCTATGGCTTTCAACGTGCCTCGGTAATTTATCTCTAACGGTTACCTCTATTAATTTAAGTAACACTACGAGTGGGCTGACTGGCGTGTAGCTGGACGCGATTTCCCACTTACCTTCTTTGTGGATGGGTATCACTTCAGCTGTCAACCAGTCAGAAGGCGATATGGCCAGTACTAGTAACCTGTACGTCTACCCCGATCATCCACAACGTTTCCTACTGTCACGCGCGACTGCTCCTCAGACTACATAGTTTTAGCAGATCTTGGGGCATTTTCAACATTTTGTGCTTACCTGGGCTCTTACAGGATTTCTGCACCCTAAGGGTATGTTCGCGGGACCCCGGATATTGCAGAAAGCGAAAGTGACTTTTAGTACTCCGAGTACCAGGTACTAACTAGACCCCGAGAAGGGCCTACGAAACGGGCCACAAGCCAAAAGTTCCAATGCGTGCCAAAAAATGATAAAATTCAGTGGAATAGGTGGACGACGGTTTAATTGAAACAGTGTCTGTCACGTTTACATTTAGGAGCGACACCTGATGCGATACTAGCTAATGGAGCTTAAGGTCCAACCGTCCGCAAGCAGAGCAGTCAAAAATGTGTTCTTTATTTGGCGGTGACCATTTGTCCTTACTGCAAGTAGACAAACAACGAAAAGCCCTGTGACATAAAACAACATACAAACTGCTTAGAGCTAAGTGCTAATTGGTTATGTTTGTCTACGGTAATTTTTGGTTACGAACTTACACATTCAAACTTAGTAATTTCCAGATCACTACAGATCCCCCACACTGCAGAAGAGTCTCCGTGCAACTCGCTTGTCTGTCTGGGCCGTTTTAGCCCTCCTGAGCCACCAAGGTGATCATTCTCTTCTTACCCTCCTCAATGAAGCAAACTCATCATTTAGTTCCATTAAATTATCCTCGATGAGCTACCCTTCATTTTCTATTGTTGGAGGTTGCACATCACGTACTTCTGGCTGCTACCCACAGTAACTGGTAATCAAATTTCCTGAAAAGGAATCTGTTCATACCACGAAAGCTGCCACCCGTCGGTGCGTTAACCTCGAAGTGAAAGACTTCCTCTGGTGAGCTAGTCAGTACGTCTAAAAGGTTAGGTGACGACGTACTCTCCGCTGGGTTTGTTAGTGTATGTGTGTACCAGTGTGAATCTGTACTCCAGCCTTATCAGCTGATCACCAAATCCACCTCTCTGTGCCCACAAACACTCCCATTCAACTTCCGATGTATTGAAGAAATCGACAGCCGACAATCTATAGGACTGGGTGACTATCCTAGTGAAAAGCGTTTATAGCATCGCTTCTTTTTCGGGAGATGAGGTGGAAGGTCTGTAGATGCCCCTCAGATTTGCCTTCGTATCCACTGAACTCAGGGAGCATAAGGCCAACTGTATGCTTAGAGGGGACATCAACTCTCCTAACTTTTGATTGTGTACTTCCGCAACGAGCGAGAGTGCTCTTGCTTCCTCTCTTACTTTTCGTCCCTCCTTTCTGTAGACGCCACAAGGAAAAACGTTTTGTTGAACTCGATTGAAGACCGCGCGCAGCCCGCGTGGTTCAAAATCCCGTCTTGTGATTTCCGCTAATGAAAATGTCACAAAATTGAAGTCTGTCCTGTCTTCCACTGAACTATGTTCCAGCCCACTGACAATACTAGACGCAAGATACTGTCTCGATTTGCATCCTGAACCCTCTCCCATTGCCCCGTTATTCAGTAGATTATCTTCCAGCCTAGCGGGAAAATTCAGAAAACAAGATAACCACAAGATTCGGGAAAATTACTGAACCAGCCCCTTATCCGTGTAATACTTCAAGATATAAAGTCTACGTCTTTACCTACCCAAGTTGCAGTGATTTAGATGCAGTCTCTTCCTTCGGCTTCATCCGTCAACTAGCCCCTTTTGTTCGCAGCGCTATATGCATTAATGTATACTACAGTTATTCCCCCTGCCACGGCTACTGTTCTAGTTTCGAGTCGATTCGGTGGCCACTGTTTATTTCGCTTGCCCTCGGACAGATTCCCCGAATAAGGTTGGCGTTTTTTGCCATGTTTACTTTCAGTACCACCGACCGATTTAAATCTTGAGTTCCAGAGTTAAGCTCGGCTACGGTTTCTTGCTGTGCTCTAGGCAGTTTTGAACGGTAGGCCTCAGATATATTTGAGTCTACTTCGACCGTGCCAATTTGAGTAAGTTTATTCCAGCGGGTTAATGAAGCTCCTGGCTGGTGGAACCTGGAAATACTCAGCCGCGATGATGAAACCTGCACAGGTGTGGATGCCGTAAATGGCGTTCGTCTTCCAATAAGGGCACGCTCTGGTAAGCCCATTGTTCTCAGCACGTTCACCACGTGGTGACGCGTGTCCCTCTCAGCCGGGCTATGCGACATAACGGTTCGGGGATATCGTAAATCACGATGTTGCGATGTATCCGTATGTCTGTCTCGATGTCCTTGGCCAGGCTGCTAAACGGTTTTGCCAACTTGTTGGTTTTCACCTTGGGGATGTAAGTTGTATGTCACGGGCTTTCAGTAGGTTTTGGAGTTTGGGCATTTCCTCATTCATGACTTCTTCAAAACCCTCGAATCTAGCTTCAACTATCTCCAGCTTTAGAATAATTCTTGTTGTTTAAGAGTTCGTGCGCATAATTTTTTGGTCACAAGTGTCGGTAGTTTTCTGAGAAGGCTGAAGGGATGTCCAATGTGTAAGTCGCATGAATCGCAATCCCAGCAACGGGTAACAAATCCCCACGAACCTCAAAACCAGAAAAAGATTGATTCAAAGTTTCTTTGTTACTAACGTAAGATTCCCTAAAGGTATAACTACATAGAAGACTAAATTTCGCTGTCGAATAGACTTGACAGCAGAACCCTGAGGCTTAGGCTTCGATGGCCCAAGCACGCCAGCCAAAAGCGATTCAAGGTGAAACTCAGATGTCTCACAAAACAAACACGGGCGTAGAAATTTCGTGTATAGAAGAGCTCAGCAAACTGATATGGAATATAGTCAAATTCACAAAACATGTAGAACAATTGGGAGAATTTCCAGTATAAAAGTATTATCGAAACTGGTGCACACAGATGTTCTATAAGCACGTATTGTATTCGAACACGACGACACTAACACAAAACTACATAGTTTTATATACACGCTAACCTGCGGGTAGTGGCGAGGTTTAAGGACAATGACTCTTGTAGTCTGTTCGTATGTGGTGAACACTCATGCTCAAAAAGCAAACGAAACCATATTTTATCCTCCACCAGTGGGCCGCAACTATGACGAAATTTGAACCTCTGAGGAAAAATGGAACAAGATTTTCACACACTGAATTTACCCAATGTTCATACACGATATTGAGCATTTGGTCTGCCTCCATTTATCATCAGTTTTCAGCCTCATCTGCATAGGGCTCACTATGTTTGTGATTAAATATTCTTGTATTTCTCGAGCCACCTTATTTTGCACTTTTAACTCCAACGGGCAGTGTGTAGATAGATTTTTGAATGCATTCTTCAGAACACTGCTGTTTTCACGATTAAGTTTCAATCTGCGCTGAAAGAGGGTAATTGTGTGAACTGGACTTTGAAGTTGTATATTCTTTCACTCGTCTAACTCTAAATAGCGAACACATAAATACTTTTGCATGAATTTATTTAAAAACCTCTCGTAAAACATATCCCCAATATCCGCGGATTCTCTAGTTGAATCCCATCGAAAAACCTAAACATTATATTCCAATGGAAATCAATACCTTTCACTCGCTGGATATATCAGCATCTGACGAGATATTTTTCCGGGGGAAATTCCTATGCCAGATGACTTTTCTGGGCCTTCGACGACTCACCATATACCAAGTACTCATATAGAAAACAAATCCATAGTCAAAATGACAGGCCTCACTGTTCGAATTCCCTGATGAGATAAATACGCGTCCTTATTTGCAATGCGGCCCACATATTCCGTGACTCTAGCCGCATTGAAAATTACTGCTACCTTATGCCCAATGGGGAGTGTCCAAGTAGCACAAATTCCAGTTCTGTCGGGTACCGACCAACGGAACTTTGGGGTGGCGCACCTAAAAATTAAATTTCACAAAGTAATGCCTGAATTGGTTGTAATTTTATTAGACGCTTTAAAAGAATAATGTTCGTGAAAATTCTCGAGACCTAGTTATGAGCCAGTTAGGCCCATCTGTTCCAATCTTTGCCCTCGTTGACCAGGCGATGCCTTATCGGTTCCGTTCATATAGTAGTGTTAAGCGGTTGTCTGTTGTAAAAGAACGTAGCCCAGCAGTAAATATCATTGTTTTATGTGTACGTGTAACATAAATGTAGCGTACCATCTACTTTTAGGCGTTTTTTGATATATATATATATATATATATATAGTGTAATACACGGATATTTATCATGATGAAATTGTTTTATACTTCACTTTGCCGTAGGCACGTATAACAGACGCTGTAAGCTTCATAATTTGTAAAATGCGATGATTTTCTTTCTTTCGCTGTTCCAGTGACGTAATACTGTGTATTATTTACAGTCGCTTAAGTAAGGTATATACAGTAATGCCCAAGGAAGGCAAGTGATAAGTATCGAGAGCAAGCGTCGTAAGATTGTAAATTGATATGAAGGATTTTCAGGTTGCAAAGGCCAAACGTTATACCTGCAAAGATTTGGCTGAGACTATGCGAAACGTGTTGATCGCACTCACCGGCAAACAAGTTGCAATGAATTATTTCTGGCTAGGATGCACTGAACGACAAATAGTTTATGGTCTTAAAAATAATTGCGGTGGTCAATGGTAATCGATCAAATTCACTATCATTTGCCTGTCGGATGCTGTTCGTAGTAGTGATTGTTCGTAGAAGTACCCACGTCCATGCACAAACAGGTGCTGATTTCACGACGCTCGATATCGCGGCAAATCAAAAGAATGCACACGTGAGCAAATTGTCCACCTACTGCCGTATTCGTCCGCCTGTTAAGAGGTTTCCTCATTACTGATATTTTCGCTTTTATTGCATGCTTTTGTTTCCGTGTATTTTCCCAATTCCTATGTACTACTCTTTAATGGGAAGTACAATACTTTTCAAGGATTTTGATTTCAGCAGTTAGATACTATTCCATCGCATCCCAGCGGTAAGCCATATTTTTTTTAAATTTTTTATTGCATGCTTGTGCATGAGTGCAGTGGAAGGGGTACATACCCCATAGCCACGAGGGCCCACTGCACTATCAGGTATAACCGTCAACCAGACGCTGAGGCTTGGAGTGGAGAACCACGTAAGGCCCCAATAGGTCAGGTGTGGTAACGATCCGGACGTCAGTGAAATGCTGTCCACCGCCAAAGTAACCGGCGGTGGTGGGGATTCGAACCTTGGACCTCCGAGCTGGTAGTCAAACGCTCCAACCCACTCGGCCACCACCATCTACGTAACCTTCTGTAAAACGTACACTTTCTTTGCATAGATCACAAGTTGAAGAAAGATCTGGAACATCGCATGAAGGACGTGAGTTACGAAAACCGAACAATCACCAGTTTTTTTTTACACATGCACCATTTGGCGGAATAAATTACCTTAATTCAAGCCAAAGCTCAGTTTCCAAAATATATTGTTATATTATGAAAACCAAAGTGCAACATGCACACGGAATTGTGGCAATCATCTATCATCCTTCGTCTTCGTATTGTTGTCTGTCGGACAGTTTCTGTAAGAGAGGAAATCGTTGGAAACAGATGGTCAGAATATGTAAATACTGGATTAAGTTTAACAATCCAGTATCTTTGACGGCCGTTATTACACTTAGTGGGCCCGTATACTGGTACTAACGCACTGCTTACCACCTCTATCCAGTTGGAGTGACCCATCAGCTTCGGCCCACCTAATAAGGAACTTACATTTGCCAGACACGTCGCTTTTGCTGACCTATGTTGTACTACTATCTAGTAGCACATATTGAAGTCGGTGAGCATAATGCTTATAGTAGACATTTATAAGTACTGTTTGGCTTCAATCAGTTTCTCCGTAAAGTAAAAAAGTCTAGGCACCGCGGTTCGTGGATGATCACACTAGCTGTGCAATTAAGCACAACATAAGGCATCAGTGGCGCAAAAGCCGCTCATTGGCGAGGGATGACAATCGACCTTTTTCCTGACCACAAATAAACCAATCATTGGTGGTTAAACGACAAAGTGGTCAAACTCTGTCCAATGACCCTAAATTTCGACCCCACTTTTTCTGGCTGGACACCCTAGTGGCAAATGGATTCCGGACCAGTGCCGGTTTTGTACTTTGGATACCAGGTACTAACTAGATCCCGAGAATGGCCTATGGAACGGGCAGAAAGCCAAAAGTTTCGACGCATGCCAAAAGACGGCAAAAGTCGATGGAATAGGTGAAGGACGTTTTGTATTGAAACAACGTCTTTCACGTTTACGATTGGGAGCGACACCGGACGTGATACTAGCTAAGGGAGCCAAACTTTCAACCGTCCGCAAGCAGAGCAGTCAGAAATGTGTTGTCCAATTGGCGGAAACCAATTGTCCTTGCTGCAAGCAGACAAACAACGCACAGCCCTGTGGCATCGAACAACATACAAACTGGAAACATTAGGTCCCCTTTATTCAATTCATTAGAACAGAAAGAAGACATAAGTTGCGAGATGCAAGGATTTCGTTTACTCACACATTGTTTATCAGTCCATTTGCAGTTGCGGTGACGCATTCATTGGCAGGACGGATCGTTGTTTGACTCAACGAGTGTCAGAACACATACCCAAATGGCTGTCAAACTTGATGACGCAACGTGCTGGGGCAATACACGAGGATGTGAAACCGCCAGCTTCTTCGATTGCAAGACAGTTGATTGCTTCGGGTCACAAAGTTGATCTGACCCAGTGTTTCAAGGCCTTGTTACGCAATCCAACACGGAAACTATTAGCGTTCAGTGAAGCTATTCTAGTCATGATGCATCAGCCAAAACTCTGTGCACAAAAACGCTCGACCCAAAATGTTTGTTTATCTTGGCGTTAACACGACAGACTTCACTTTCCCCAACGTACGTACTGTGAGAACTTTCGATCATGCCTACTTTACTGTTGCATTTACCCCTTTACTGTACCATGTATGTATACTGACACGTTTTACGCCCGCGGTTGACAAGAGTAAACGAAATGCTTGCATCTCGCGACTTATGTCTTCTCTCTGTTCTAATGAACATACAAACTGTTTAAAGCCAAGAGCTAATTGGTTGTGTTTGTCCAGAGTAATGTTTTGGTCATGAATTTACACATTCAAACTTAGTCATCTCCAGGTCGGTACTTCTGTGACCTGCCGAATGCTTTACGGGAAGAAGCCGGTAGGTTACCGGCAGTTTCCCGGAAATGTTACCAGTGCGGTGTCAGTACCGTAAGGGTGCACCGGAATCAATCCAAAATCGACGTACGACTTTGTGCCATTTCCAAATTCAAATCCAACTTACGAACTCGCACACGTATCTCCAACGGTCAAGTAATTCTAGCTTGTCCACTTTACTCCACCAGTACATTCCCAAAGCAGTGTCTACTTAAGATCGCAGCGATCTATAGCGTTTTACAATAACCGGCTCGAGCAAGTAGGGACTTATTTCAAACCACTAATTTGTCGAAGTTTGAAGACGAACAGCTTGTAAGAAACAAAAGTTTTATGAATTGGTTATATTCAAATTATGCTTTTATTGAACAAACTCTTTCCCGTCAAGTTGTTTCTCGCCGAGCTCTGCAAAAGAAACCAGAAGTGAGGCTCATAGAATTAACATGAATGGTAAAACGAATATTGTTATGTGTATACTGTCGACGCCGAAACAGTGTTCAAGTGATTAAAGGTACAAGTGCTGCATGACATTTTTATCATCGTTCGTGTAAATGAAAAATAACTTAACATAAGACTACGTATGCGTACCTGGCGGTTTTGCTACCCAGGTCGCAACCTCTGGCGTCGGTAAACCATCGTTTCATGGTACGCTCAACCTCCAGCGTAGATGAATCCCGGAAACGAGTGATTGATTTTATGGCATCTGTAAATAAACAGTAGTTCCATTACAGTAGACTGACCAATGACGGCGTTAGGAGATTTGAAACTTCCCAACGCAATTTTCACTGTTGTTCCGGTCCAATTACACGTGACATCCACATTATCCCCGATCAAAAACGGTAGCATTCGGCGGATGCTGAACCCAAGGTCTGTGCATATGTGACGCTTGAGTGCATTGACCTTAAATTATGATGTGAAATTAATTTGTCATTTACAGTGCCGGTAAAGTTATCCAGTACTGTAAGACCTCCCAGTTCAGAAGATCGCTGAGATTGTTCGCCTATGAAGGTTCATAGGCCGTGGTATTTGTCGCGTTCAGGCGACAAAGAACGCTATCCAATTTGTCAATCATCAAAGCCAATGCCGAATGGCATTTGGGTTTGACAGCATACGCTCAGAGTAGTCTGATAATCGTGGCACATAGTCCTTTTTTGAAATCTCAATCATTCCTCCGTCATCGGTTACCGGCGTGTTACCAGAATTTCGCCGTGGGCAGTGTGCCACTAGAGAAGCAGCTAATGCAGAACTTGGCAGCTGTATACTTCTGTTACATTCTGACGCACCGTGATTTTCAGCGGCTTTGTCAAAATTCATATTGTTAAACGATGGAAAGCTACCGAATTTCGCACTTTTTGTATTTGGGGCCAACTTGTCTGAAAGGGTTGTTGTCGGATGGTGCTTATGATCACTTTATGTTATTATTTGTTGCCATTTACATACTCTGCCATCCTTCTTTGTACAAAACTCGTGACGCGTTTGCAGAAACCATCCTGCGTATACTTTTACAAAAAATGAGTTCCCTTTATGGTTTTTCTAACCTTGTGTACGATGTTCACGCCGTTATTCATTTACTGGCAGACGTTGTTAATCACGGTAAGTTTGATTTTTTTTGTTTCCCATCTGAATCTTTCTTAGGTACTTAAATTCTATATTCAAGGTCCCCGAAATCATGCTCAGCAACTGTATCAGTTTTTGTGTGAGCAAACACTTCCGGATAATATCGAATCATTTGAGACCATCCGTGACGACATTGGAAATCCTGCTCACCTTTCCCGGTTATGCAAGACTGTCATGGTGGTAAACGGAATGGTTCTATCTTGCTTACTTCTAAATAAAATCTTTATTGCCGGCTGGAAACCAGCAGTTGTGAAAAGTATTTCCAAGGATTTTTAAGTGTTCGGTTTTTTTTAACCCACGACCTTTTCTTTACGCCGATGAAGTCCAGTCACCCGTAAATTTTATCCATTGACGGACTGGATCACAAAGTTGTCGACTTTTCTGTGGATACTTTTCCATGTAAATGTTTCCGTATTTGTCTTGCAAGTAATGATGTTTTGATACCTATATTGCATACCTGTAAGAAGCAAAACTTCTTTTTTTAAAGCACGTGTATTAGTTTTCTGTCCGTACGTTAAAAGGCAACCAAAATACATAAAATTATTAGATGTACTTGGTCGTCATATTTGACGCGGATGACTCGGTAGCCATTGTTCACAGCAATTGGCTTACTGATGAAAACAAGGTAAATTGGCCAGTCCTTCACTTTTCAGGCTTACCAACGCATGTTGTTGGACGGTGGTTGTTTTGCCGGAAAGGGTGCCGGCATTCAAGTTCCATGAGATCTATCACACAGGTAACCTTCCCAGTTAGATGTATGCCTCTCAGGGAGGCAATGAAATTTGAAAGGAATTTCCTCTCCGAATTTGGGATGTCAGCGTCAACGGATGACACGTTACCAAAGGCACCGTTTCCACAGAGCTACACCGTTCGCTGCAGTAAATGCTATGTAAGATCAACGTCAGGCCTCCACATCTGACATGAAACCAAGTGCTGCAAGAGTCACACTGGATCCCCACGACTAACTTATCCTTTGCACACTTGAAATTGCCACAGTTGTCGCTTGCCGCTACTTCCTTTGCTTCACGTCTCCATAGATGCAAGTAAGCAAAAGAGCGAAAAGTGGGTCTAACTAGTATGGGGGATCGAGATTTAAGGAAGGTTACGTGCAACTCTGTCCAAGTACGACGATGGTATACCAGTGGGTTACAGGAAATTTAGCTCACCTGGAACTTCTCATCGTCACTACGCGGCATAGAGTTTCAAATGTTCCTGATTCTGAACTCCCGTCCCAGAGAAACAATTTCCGGATTTTCGATCGCTCTCTTGCATTCTGGACCGATTTCCTCCTTTATGAATTTATTACTTTTCTTTTCAAATAGTTCGCAGGTTAGGTATTGACTCCCAGCCCAAAATGTATACAAAAACTCGATGTTTTCCTATCTCCGATTGCCGGTCAGGATCACTCCGCGGCATGCAGTTTGGTTTACACGGGACCGGTAGTGGCCGAGGCCAATCGAGCTTCCGGATTTCTTTCAGCGGTATGCACTTGGGTCATCACCCACCTCTGCGAGTTTGGTAAGTTCTTCCTGTCTGTTTAGTCTGGCAGAGTCTTTCACTGATCCAGTTATGCTATGACGGAAAAGGATGGAAATATTACACTTTCCAGGCGAGAGATAACCGTTAAGTGAGCTTTCCATCGTAAACAGCACGTCCTACTTTGGTCTGCCAGAAGCCTGTCACAGTTTTATTCCCGGTGATTCCCTTTCTTCAAAAAACTCTCCCCCAGGAATATCTCCTCCCACTTACTGTCTAGCAGTTTTTCGAAAGATTTTACATCAACATCTTCCAAACTCACCAGTTCTTCGGTCAGCCGGTTCCATTATTCAACTACCCTATTGCAAAAGAAGTTTGCACTCATATTTAGTCCTGAGCTCGCCCTCCTTAGTTTTATACCGTTCCCTCTTGTCCGTTCGTCGGAAGCCATCACAAACTTATCCTGGGCTTTAGTCCCCGTTGAACCTTTGAGAATCTTCAAGGTCTCAGTGAGGTCCACTCCTAGTCTTCTTCTTTCTATAGAAAAGAGTCTCGTGTCCTGCAGTCTCTGGCTGTAGGTCATTCCTCGCTGACCCTCCACCATCCTAGTGGTCAGCCGCTTTTTCAAATCAGGCTGCGTCCTTTTGAGGAAAGATGCCCAAGTCTGTGCGCAGTTCTTCAAGTATGGTCTAATTATTGCTTTATAAAGAGGTAGGAACCCATCCATTGTTTGCAGGAAATTGTTGACTTAAGTCTATGGAACTCCTTACGGACCCCATGGACAGCCAGCTTGCTCTGCTCCGCCCTTTTAAAGTCCGCAGTCAATAAAACACGTCCTTTATCTGTTGCTGCAAACGGTCCGTTTCCTAGTTTACGATTAAACCAACCGATGCTCTGGTTAGTGGATGAGTTTTATTCTTGTTCAACGGAATATCCCATGCGTTTGTCCACTTGAGCAGCTCCTCAATAATTCCAGCTGGTAACTCCAACTGACATGATCCGATAGAATTCACGTCGTCCGTAAATATGAAGCGCAGGAGCTTCAGTGCTTTAGCCAGGTCATTCATGTAAAAGGGGAATAAAATCATCATGATCAGTATCGCATAGCGCTAAACAGGAGGGCTGAAAGGTTGGTTAAACCTTACTTCGCGGCTTCCTTAGTAAACGCGTGCTTTGGTCCTTTGTACTGCGTGGACCACCTGCACGTTGCTCCAATGCTCGGCACTGTACGGATATGTTGACCAGAACAGTTTTCTCCACGAACCACGAGAACGAGAGGGTGATTGGGAGGGATAGTGGTTAGCGTGTATTTGGGAGCGTGCGTGATAGCGTGCGCAAGAGCAACGGTCAAGCGGCAACCGCGCTTGGCAGTCAGCTTTCGGTTAAAAAATGAGGGTGGTAGAAGTTTGAACGAAGTTGGCCACCGCTACTGGGCTAGCCCCACTGACCACTGCATTTTTCACTATGTTGCACGTTGAATTAGAAAGTATGGATATAGGAGATGGAAATGGAGTGGACCTACAGGAGTGGGAAAAGGAAAGGATGCCTTAGTAGCCAAAGCACAGAATACACAGCGAGGAGTATCAACCAATTTCGACACAACTCAGAACAAAGTCGATTTCAAATAACTACTGTACTATAGACAACAAACTAATTAATTTTACCATAACCAAACCCCAAAGGTGTACTTTTTGGGCCCTCACTCTCCAAATTGAACAACAAATCAACAACTGCAGCTGAATTACAGAAAAATGTTTGATACGGAAGACGAGATTACCAAATACAGTCACAACGAAGTTCAGGCTGAGCGGCTCGTGCTCGAGGAAATGGTGGGAGTCCGGTTTGAGACAAAGATTTAGAGCAGTACTACAAACAATCAGAATTCCGGCAAAGATAGTACATACGAATGAAAAATGTCCCTTGTAACGTGGATGCTGATGCATGGAACGGGATATCGTGAACTCTTTTACACCGGCCCCCAAAATCCGACCTGGATTGTTCTTGTGCACCGCTAGGTGTGGTCGGCCTCATGCATCGGCCCGCCCTGCTGTTCCCCAATACCTAACACTGATAACGTTTAATAGCAGCTTCCAGTTGTACCAGTGGATCAACTCTCAGTGGTCTCTCCCGGTGCTGCAGATCCGAAGACTCGCCTCCCACTTGAGGAGAGTTGGCCTCTGAACTTACACCACCAATGTCCGGTTCACCTTCAATAAGATAAATCTTTCTAATGTCACGGAGCACTAATTCTTCATTAGTTCACACTGTTGCCATTCGCACCAAACCGTCTTCCGAAAGTGAAATGCTTTCGATAACTCTGATCGGTCACCGGCCACGCGGCAAAGCCTTCGGAGCTAGTAGCATTACATCATCCGATCTGAGGTTGCTTTCTTGAGTTATCCATTTTTGCCGCTGTTGTTATAGTGGAGGGTATTCCCCGGTCCATCTCTTCCAAAACACAGATGTTAGGTAGTTTGCCTGCCTCCACCAACGAACCATTCTGTCTCGCAACGAATTCGTCAGAATATCTCGTGGGTTCGCCCTCAGGATAAATAGGTCGTTGAGAGTGAGTACTGGAAGATCACGACAGTCCGAGGTCAGAGGCACTAGCGGTCATCCGTTTGCTATTCGCTCACTTCCCGTAAGAAATGTCAACAATATTTCGTTGGCCATTGGATGTTCGTCACAAGCTGAAGGAAGTGCTCTTCTAACCGAGCGCACTATGATCTCCCATGTACCACCATGGTGACTAGCTTTAGGGGGGTTGAAGTGCCACCGCACGCCCCGTTCCAACGATCTATCAGCTCTCTTATCACTAGAACAGTTTCCCATTAGGTTCTTCAATTCCCTTTGGGTCCCAACAAAGCTTGTACTGTTATCACTAAAAATGTCGGACGGTGCCCATCTCCTCGACATGAAACGCAATAGTGTTATAATGAACGAATCAGTGCTTAGAGAGTAAGAAACTTCAATGTGTACCGCACGCATCTGGAGGCAGGTGAAGGTGCATCCATATCTTTTCTCCATGCTGCCCCCATGCTTAACTGCAAATGGGCCAAAATAATCTATTTCAACGTACTTGAACGGAAACCAACCTTGTTGGACTCTAATGACTGGTAAAGGAACCACCATCTGTTTGCCTATGACCGCCAAATGCTTCCGGCATTTCCAACATCCTCCAAGTTCACTGTTGACGGCAGCTCCCCTCTGTACAACACAAATATTTTTGCGAAGTTCCACGAGTAACTGAAATGATCCTGCATCTCATTCCAATGCGTGATACTGTCGGATTATCGAGTCTGTAATTGGGCGAGGCCTGGGTAGTATCACCGGATGTTTCATACCGTGAATCTGATTGAAGTAGTTCATTCGTCCACCAACAAAAACGATTCCATTTGATAAAGTTGGATCGAGCTTTAATAGAGTCCTGTACATCGAAGATATGTTAGCTCATAGGTTATTATGCCTGGCTCGTAACCATTTTAACTCTTCACCATAGACCTTAGCTTGTACAATCGGAATAACACTTTCCTCCTCTTTAGCAATGTCGTGCTGCTTCATCGGCCCAGTTTTCAGTCCTAGGTCTGTGCGTCAGCCTCTCATGACTGCGATGTACATTTTAAGACGGGTTAACCACGCCACCGATTTCAGCGGGTAAAACCAACTGCAGTACCCAGCTAGAAGTGCATCCGTCCATGTATCCTGCAACATTGTGAAGACCGTACTGGAAGGCTGTTTCAACTCCACGTCCGTCGGTACTGCGGCAACCATAGGACTGGTTGGCCATAAAGTTTCATAATTTATCAAGAAGTTAGGACCTTTCAACCAGCAGCTGATATCACGCGATGATGTTGCAACTCTTGATGCCAAGTCTGCAGAGTTAGCCTCCGATCTGACATGACGCCACTGCTAGGGTTCCGACCATTGATGGATTTCAGCCAAGTGGTTCGCACCGTACGTACTAAATCTCCCTTTAATGTTGTTTATGAGGTGCAAAACTATAGCAGAGTCCATCCAGTAGCAAGTATTATCAAATTTGATTCCAATTTCTTTTATAAGAATCCGAGAGACTCTAATGGCCAGTCTTGCTGCGGCTAACTCCAATCGAGGGATCGGTACGGTCTTCAGAGGAGGCACCCTAGATTTGGAGAACAGTAGGGCAAAATTAGGGGCTACGTCCCTTAAAATTATTCTGGAATACGCCACCACTCCACAGCCAACTTTAGAAGCGTCACAAAATACATGAAGCTGTGCATCTTCGTTCAGTGAGTCACCTCTAATAACAGAACGCTGAATTTTGAATGCGCAAAGTTGTTCCACACTTCTCAACCACTCATTCCAGCGTCGTATGGGTCCTTCTCCAGTTGGGTTGTCCCATACAAGCTTCAAGCTTCACAGTGATTGCAATAACACCTTGCCTGGTCGAATGAAAGGTGAAACCATCCCCAGTAGGTCGAACACCGATGATAATATAGACAACAAGCCACGCCTTGCTTGAGGTTTTTCGTGTACTGTGAATGAAAACTGAAACGTGTCTTCTAGTGCTTTCCATTCCAGTCCCAACCTCCTCTCCGGCACTGGTGCTCAATCATCTATTTCCAAAGTCGGAAGGGCCAGCTCAGATTTCGGTAAAATATCCAGCACCTCCTTACGATTACACACCCACTTATGAAGCCGGAAACTGCCTCGTGATAGGAATGCACTTATCTGGATAGCAAAAACTTTTGCATTTTCCGACGTGAGCAAAACACAAGATAGCCGTATACATAGAATTTATCATACACGGCCCTGGAGACGTAATCCTCATGCTGTCCTCCTAATCATCTGCCGCGCGAAGTAACGCGAAATTCGCACAAAATGGGAAGGAAGTGACACCAAATTAGTGGGCATTCATTTGATATTCAATAAAATTACCACCTAGTTGACCATTTTCTCACAAAAGGAACCTCAGTTCTTCTTTGTCTCTCGTCGGCACTCGAACCTGCATAAACGTTTCTTCAGTATTCGCAGCCTACGCGACAGATTCATTTCAAAAACGAAGCAACACTCCAACTAAGCTTGCTGTTTTGTCCGATCCCGGTAGCAAGTAATCATTCAAGGAGCTTCCCTGGAATGCAGCTGAACAGTTAAACACCACACTCAACTTCCTGGGCTTTTTAGGGTTTGTAACTGCATGAGGTGGTAAGCACATTTTGGTTCAAAACCCATTTTTAGTTGTACGTCGGGCACTAACTAAGCGTAGCCCTTGCTCGCGTTATCCTCCATTATTGCAGAGTATTTGTCAAAAAATTCTGGGCCATGAGCAAACCACTTTCTGAAGCCATTCAACTCTCCTTGGTCTCAGTATAAATATTTCGGAGTCTCACTACAGGATTTCCCCACGAAAGTGCAACTTCATAGTAACCTTCCAGCAAGGCTATAACTTTGGAAACCATATCAACAGCCTGTTTGTCTTCTAGTGAAAGAGAGTTTTCCGACGCATTCCCATCGCAGAAACTGGCCTTGTATAGTCTGATCTGTTCTGCTAAGGGATCCATTCCCCTCTCGGTGTGATTTACTGTCCTCACAAAGCTTGGCTTCTGGTTTATCGGATCAAGAACAATCCATCCTAAAATCGTCCGAATGGCTTGGGGTTGTTTTTACCGCATCTTTGCTCTAATGCCCAGTGTGCCTCCGGGACGTCGGAACCTATCAGGATTCGCACTCCCGAATCTTTCAATTTCTGCCTTTGAAGGCAATGCACGTGAGGCCAGGATAGAACATCTGCATCTGTGCAGTACTGGACTGCTTGGATTGTTAGCCTACCAACACAGAAGGATCTCTCTATATTCATGAAATCAATCTCTAGCATTGAGTTCAGTCGCACCTCCATCATTCCCGAATTCCAAGTGGTAGTCCCGTTCACGGTCGAAATCGAAAGTGAGGTCGGGGATGCCTTCAGGCTCACCAGCTCCATAAGGTCTTTTTGTATTAAAGTCACATCGGACCTGTTGTCCAGCAGAGCTTAGGTCTCCACAGAGCCCCCCGGTCCGTCTACTCGCACTGGTAGTACACCCAAACCGACCCGACATTCTAGCCTAAGAGTAGCCGCACTATTATTGGTCCACTGCCCAGGCTTTTTTGCACTCTCCGTACCCAGCTTGTCCAGCTACAGCCCTTGTGTTGTATCTTGCGTGACTCGATCGGTACATTGCTTCTGTGCAACGTGCAGCAGAGGGTGGTGCCGTTTCGGGCAACCTGATGTTGAACATGGTTTGAAAACAGAACATTTGCTAGACAGATGCCCACACACGAAAAACAAGCCTTGATTTCTTTGATCAATGCCCAACGACCGGGTTTATCACGAGACAAGAATCGCTGACATTCCTCAAGTGCGTGTATTCCATTACATACCGAACACCTATTAGCTACGACCAACAAAGTACTACCCTGATTTGGCATGAACCGTGTCGCTTCTAGATGCGGGTTTTGTGCATAATTCCTCCAACTGGATGACCGCGAATACCCCTGAGCCTTGCTAGTGGCAGTCAGTTTGCCAAACCTACTTCCAGCAATCCGTGCCTCACGGGACGCTAAGCTCTGCATATCTTGGAAACTGGGTTCATCTCCTCTTCTCAAGATATCATCAACGGTCCTAACCCACAAATCCTGGAGACGCCTTGGTACCACTCGAGCCATCCTTTCCATGGTCGGCAGTGAGTTGAGATCTGACATGCAATTCATCTATGTGAGGGCAACTTCAAAGTTGGGCATTTTCAACGACAACCTGGTCAGGGCATCCGGATCTTCCACAAGAGGTTTCAAACCTTGCAGTTAGCCGTCAATCAGTGGGCTAGCCGCTACATGATCTTTCCATACAGACCCTTTAACATTTCCCCAGCCCTATTGTATGTCAGTGTTGGAGGCAACATAACACTTTCGGCAATCGCATCCCTTGCTTGTCCCTTGCAGTAACGCATCAAATAAGATAGGCGCTGGCCATCGTCTCGAACTCTACCTTGTACGTAGTGTTCAAACTGTTTCACAAGCCTCCAGTACTTTGACGAGCAGCCCGCAAATGACTCCAGTTCCACTTTGGGTAAATCTAAACGATAATACACTGCACGTTCCGCCACTGGAACCAAGCTTGTTGTTTGCGGTGCATCGTTTTGCACGTGGCAATCACCGAGGTAGCGAGAAAGATGTTCACTGACCATTACCCCACTCTTGACTTCACCTCTGTTGACTAGGTTTTCTTCTTCTTCAGCGAGTGCCAAGCGCAGTTTTGCCATTTCCGTCTACTTTCTCACCTCAAGCAGCTTACGTTGCTTATCTAAATCTATTTGCTGTGCGATTATCTCTCAAGCTCCATGGTTATCGTCTCAAACCGCAAACCCGGTTAGCCGCGCAACGAGTGTGTGAACTAGAAGTACAAACCCGGTACGGGCAGAAATTAGCAAATGAACTAAGATCTACTGCGAACAGCGTTGTAGGCGAACATTGGGCTCATATCTAACAGGCAATGCACTTTGCAGCAGGTTTTGCCTGTGGTCCTAGACCCGTTGTCCATCAAAGACACTGGATCTCGCAAAAGTCGATGAATATAATGGAGCAGAAGAATCGGCTCTCGATCTGTAAGAAGATGAATAAGACAAGAAGACATCTACAGAAGCAAGTTACGTAATTTTTTAAGAATGATCGTGAAAATTGGCGAGTCAAAGTAGCCAAAGAAATGACAATAGCAGCTGCCTCAGGTAAAAGTCAGTGACTGTTCAAACATATTCGTGACACCGGTGGACGGCGAACTCAGGTCAGTGAAACGATTTGGGATAGGAATGGAGAACCCATCCATGGCAAACAGCAAAGGCTCGCCCGTTGAGTCGAATACTTCAAAAAACAGTTTAGCTGGCCGCACGCCAGTGTAGTCACTCCCCTGTCAACAACTGTGACTCCTTGGGTGGCATCACTCGAGCCCTCACTAGGAGTAGAAGTAGAGCCATGCATCCGATTACCAGAGCGAGGGAAATCTGCGGGTCCCGACGAACTTCCCCCAGTTCTTGTCAAACTGAGTGGGGATGCCTTGATAAAACCATTTACCGACTTCCTCCGTGACATTTGAAACAAGGAGCGTATTTCACTTATATGGGGCGAGTCACTGATTGTTCCCATCTTAAAGAAGGGAATACGCAATGACTGTAGTAACCATCGTGGGATCAGCTTAATTCCAATAGTCCCCAAAATATTACCATCGATTCTGCTGCGCGGTCTCACAACAGCTTGTGAGAGGAACATCCGCGAACAACAGGCTGGATTCCACCCAGGTCGAAGATGCATCGACCAGATTTTTACCTTTCGCTGACTATTTGAAACGCACCTAGCGCAACTTCGACCAACAATAGTGGGTTTTCTTAGACTTGAAAGGCGCCTTCGATTCATTTGTTCGAATAACTCTTTTCAGCACTCTTCAGCGAAAAGATATACCCCAGAGGTTCGTGAACCTACTGAAATCGTTTTATTCTCATACTTCTGGCCGCTTAACAGTTTACAGTGAACTATCCAGTCGGTTCGAAACGACCAGTGGTGTTCGACAGGGATGTCCCATGTCCCATTCTTGTTCAACCTCGTCATGGAAGAAGTAACAGAGGGTGCGCCGCAAAATCTTCGTGATGTGGGCTTCATACTAGGAAATAGTGAAAAGCTATGTGACCTAGATTACGCGGACAACGATGTCTGCTTGTTCGAATTAATGGAACATGCTCGATGTGCGCTAGATAGACTCGCAAAAGCTGTAGCTCTATTCGGCATGCCCCTTGTATCTTCAAAGTGTAAGGTGATGTTGCAAGACTGGACGTCAACATTTCCGAGCTTGATGATCGATGGGGTCCTTAAATGACAAGCAACGCGTCCATCAATGGATGCGAAATTTGGTTTACGCCTCGACTAAGGTGATATTTGATAGATTTAAGGCCGCCATTCTTGGCCGTAGTGCAGAGGCCATGAATTACTTGAACCGAACTTGGTTGCCGTATGAAGCAATGTGGGCGGGTTATAGTGTCATGAATAAGGAAACCTTCGGTATGTTTACTACCGCGTTGGACGCACTATCAATGTGCAAATTTCGGAAACGAGGAGGACTACGTTTGCGTCCACTGTCTGGCTGGTGAAAAATAAGTGAGTTACAATGACGATTTTCATTTTGCCTTTTACAAAGTAAAACCAGATAATAAATGTTTCCATTTCTGCTTTACAGACAGGACACGGCGAAACATCACAACGTTCCATCCACTGTTACGACCGTAGAACTTCGGCACGGAAGTGTGCATGGAAGGATCATTTCGTACCATTGAACCACCATCTTTCAATACAATTCTTCTTCTTCATTTTGTCCTCCATTTTGCATTCGCTACGGAATGGGTCCATCAGTTAGGTGCAACGTATTACGATGTGGGTGGTTTATGTGTAGGCAGGTGCGCCTAAGGGGCGTTGTGCTTCAGCTCGCGTAATTAGAGGTCGGCTTAGTTGCGTGCAATCTAACAATATTGCGGTCAGGGAAACAAAATCGTTCAAGCACGAGCTGATCGACTAATTACATAATAATAACCCCCAAACGTATGGGATCATCATCGTGGTTATTTATATATGGTATACACACATATATGAATATACGGATATATGCACACGTAAGTATATATATATATATATATATATATATATATATATATATATATATATAACTTAGTTGCCATTTTCGACCAAAGTACAGCAATTTGATCAAAGATACAGTCCACGGTAACCCATACCAAGAACTGGGAATTGTACAGCAAAACGGGGAACTATACAGCTAAATTGATCATAAGAAGGCATAAGCTCCTATTGTATTTGTGTAACTTAATAATATAGGTACGTCTTGTATATTCCTCAAGCAAGGCGTGGCTTGTTGTCTATATTATCATCGGTGTTCGACCTACTGGGGATGGTTTCACCTTTCATTCGACCAGGCAAGGTGTTATTGCAATCACTGTGAAGCTTGAAGCTTGTATGGGACAACCCAACTGGAGAAGGACCCATACGACGCTGGAATGAGTGGTTGAGAAGTGTGGAACAACTTTGCGCATTCAAAATTCAGCGTTCTGTTATTAGAGGTGACTCACTGAACGAAGATGCACAGCTTCATGTATTTTGTGACGCTTCTAAAGTTGGCTGTGGAGTGGTGGCGTATTCCAGAATAATTTTAAGGGACGTAGCCCCTAATTTTGCCCTACTGTTCTCCAAATCTAGGGTGCCTCCTCTGAAGACCGTACCGATCCCTCGATTGGAGTTAGCCGCAGCAAGACTGGCCATTAGAGTCTCTCGGATTCTTATAAAAGAAATTGGAATCAAATTTGATAATACTTGCTACTGGATGGACTCTGCTATAGTTTTGCACCTCATAAACAACATTAAAGGGAGATTTAGTACGTACGGTGCGAACCACTTGGCTGAAATCCATCAATGGTCGGAACCCTAGCAGTGGCGTCATGTCAGATCGGAGGCTAACTCTGCAGACTTGGCATCAAGAGTTGCAACATCATCGCGTGATATCAGCTGCTGGTTGAAAGGTCCTAACTTCTTGATAAATTATGAAACTTTATGGCCAACCAGTCCTATGGTTGCCGCAGTACCGACGGACGTGGAGTTGAAACAGCCTTCCAGTACGGTCTTCACAATGTTGCAGGATACATGGACGGATGCACTTCTAGCTGGGTACTGCAGTTGGTTTTACCCGCTGAAATCGGTGGCGTGGTTAACCCGTCTTAAAATGTACATCGCAGTCATGAGAGGCTGACGCACAGACCTAGGACTGAAAACTGGGCCGATGAAGCAGCACGACATTGCTAAAGAGGAGGAAAGTGTTATTCCGATTGTACAAGCTAAGGTCTATGGTGAAGAGTTAAAATGGTTACGAGCCAGGCATAATAACCTATGAGCTAACATATCTTCGATGTACAGGACTCTATTAAAGCTCGATCCAACTTTATCAAATGGAATCGTTTTTGTTGGTGGACGAATGAACTACTTCAATCAGATTCACGGTATGAAACATCCGGTGATACTACCCAGGCCTCGCCCAATTACAGACTCGATAATCCGACAGTATCACGCATTGGAATGAGATGCAGGACCATTTCAGTTACTCGTGGAACTTCGCAAAAATATTTGTGTTGTACAGAGGGGAGCTGCCGTCAACAGTGAACTTGGAGGATGTTGGAAATGCCGGAAGCATTTGGCGGTCATAGGCAAACAGATGGTGGTTCCTTTACCAGTCATTAGAGTCCAACAAGGTTGGTTTCCGTTCAAGTACGTTGAAATAGATTATTTTGGCCCATTTGCAGTTAAGCATGGGGGCAGCATGGAGAAAAGATATGGATGCACCTTCACCTGCCTCCAGATGCGTGCGGTACACATTGAAGTTTCTTACTCTCTAAGCACTGATTCGTTCATTATAACACTATTGCGTTTCATGTCGAGGAGATGGGCACCGTCCGACATTTTTAGTGATAACAGTACAAGCTTTGTTGGGACCCAAAGGGAATTGAAGAACCTAATGGGAAACTGTTCTAGTGATAAGAGAGCTGATAGATCGTTGGAACGGGGCGTGCGGTGGCACTTCAACCCCCCTAAAGCTAGTCACCATGGTGGTACATGGGAGATCATAGTGCGCTCGGTTAGAAGAGCACTTCCTTCAGCTTGTGACGAACATCCAATGGCCAACGAAATATTGTTGACATTTCTTACGGGAAGTGAGCGAATAGCAAACGGATGACCGCTAGTGCCTCTGACCTCGGACTGTCGTGATCTTCCAGTACTCACTCTCAACGACCTATTTATCCTGAGGGCGAACCCACGAGATATTCTGACGAATTCGTTGCGAGACAGAATGGTTCGTTGGTGGAGGCAGGCAAACTACCTAACATCTGTGTTTTGGAAGAGATGGACCGGGGAATACCCTCCACTATAACAACAGCGGCAAAAATGGATAACTCAAGAAAGCAACCTCAGATCGGATGATGTAATGCTACTAGCTCCGAAGGCTTTGCCGCGTGGCCGGTGACCGATCAGAGTTATCGAAAGCATTTCACTTTCGGAAGACGGTTTGGTGCGAATGGCAACAGTGTGAACTAATGAAGAATTAGTGCTCCGTGACATTAGAAAGATTTATCTTATTGAAGGTGAACCGGACATTGGTGGTGTAAGTTCAGAGGCCAACTCTCCTCAAGTGGGAGGCGGGTCTTCGGATCTGCAGCACCGGGAGAGACCACTGAGAGTTGATCCACTGGTACAACTGGAAGCTGCTATTAAACGTTATCAGTGTTAGGTATTGGGGAACAGCAGGGCGGGCCGATGCATGAGGCCGACCACACCTAGCGGTGCACAAGAACAATCCAGGTTGGATTTTGGGGGCCGGTGTAAAAGAGTTCACGATATCCCGTTCCATGCATCAGCATCCACGTTACAAGGGACATTTTTCATTCGTATGTACTATCTTTGCCGGAATTCTGATTGTTTGTAGTACTGCTCTAAATCTTTGTCTCAAACCGGACTCCCACCATTTCCTCGAGCACGAGCCGCTCAGCCTGAACTTCGTTGTGACTGTATTTGGTAATCTCGTCTTCCGTATCAAACATTTTTCTGTAATTCAGCTGCAGTTGTTGATTTGTTGTTCAATTTGGAGAGTGAGGGCCCAAAAAGTACACCTTTGGGGTTTGGTTATGGTAAAATTAATTAGTTTGTTGTCTATAGTACAGTAGTTATTTGAAATCGACTTTGTTCTGAGTTGTGTCGAAATTGGTTGATACTCCTCGCTGTGTATTCTGTGCTTTGGCTACTAAGGCATCCTTTCCTTTTCCCACTCCTGTAGGTCCACTCCATTTCCATCTCCTATATCCATACTTTCTAATTCAACGTGCAACATAGTGAAAAATGCAGTGGTCAGTGGGGCTAGCCCAGTAGCGGTGGCCAACTTCGTTCAAACTTCTACCACCCTCATTTTTTAACCGAAAGCTGACTGCCAAGCGCGGTTGCCGCTTGACCGTTGCTCTTGCGCACGCTATCACGCACGCTCCCAAATACACGCTAACCACTATCCCTCCCAATCACCCTCTCGTTCTCGTGGTTCGTGGAGAAAACTGTTCTGGTCAACATATCCGTACAGTGCCGAGCATTGGAGCAACGTGCAGGTGGTCCACGCAGTACAAAGGACCAAAGCACGCGTTTACTAAGGAAGCCGCGAAGTAAGGTTTAACCAACCTTTCAGCCCTCCTGTTTAGCGCTATGCGATACTGATCATGATGATTTTATTCCCCTTTTACATGAATGACCTGGCTAAAGCACTGAAGCTCCTGCGCTTCATATTTACGGACGACGTGAATTCTATCGGATCATGTCAGTTGGAGTTACCAGCTGGAATTATTGAGGAGCTGCTCAAGTGGACAAACGCATGGGATATTCCGTTGAACAAGAATAAAACTCATCCACTAACCAGAGCATCGGTTGGTTTAATCGTAAACTAGGAAACGGACCGTTTGCAGCAACAGATAAAGGACGTGTTTTATTGACTGCGGACTTTAAAAGGGCGGAGCAGAGCAAGCTGGCTGTCCATGGGGTCCGTAAGGAGTTCCATAGACTTAAGTCAACAATTTCCTGCAAACAATGGATGGGTTCCTACCTCTTTATAAAGCAATAATTAGACCATACTTGAAGAACTGCGCACAGACTTGGGCATCTTTCCTCAAAAGGACGCAGCCTGATTTGAAAAAGCGGCTGACCACTAGGATGGTGGAGGGTCAGCGAGGAATGACCTACAGCCAGAGACTGCAGGACACGAGACTCTTTTCTATAGAAAGAAGAAGACTAGGAGTGGACCTCACTGAGACCTTGAAGATTCTCAAAGGTTCAACGGGGACTAAAGCCCAGGATAAGTTTGTGATGGCTTCCGACGAACGGACAAGAGGGAACGGTATAAAACTAAGGAGGGCGAGCTCAGGACTAAATATGAGTGCAAACTTCTTTTGCAATAGGGTAGTTGAATAATGGAGCCGGCTGACCGAAGAACTGGTAAGTTTGGAAGATGTTGATGTAAAATCTTTCGAAAAACTGCTAGACAGTAAGTGGGAGGAGATATTCCTGGGGGAGAGTTTTTTGAAGAAAGGGAATCACCGGGAATAAAACTGTGACAGGCTTCTGGCAGACCAAAGTAGGACGTGCTGTTTACGATGGAAAGCTCACTTAACGGTTATCTCTCGCCTGGAAAGTGTAATATTTCCATCCTTTTCCGTCATAGCATAACTGGATCAGTGAAAGACTCTGCCAGACTAAACAGACAGGAAGAACTTACCAAACTCGCAGAGGTGGGTGATGACCCAAGTGCATACCGCTGAAAGAAATCCGGAAGCTCGATTGGCCTCGGCCACTACCGGTCCCGTGTAAACCAAACTGCATGCCGCGGAGTGATCCTGACCGGCAATCGGAGATAGGAAAACATCGAGTTTTTGTATACATTTTGGGCTGGGAGTCAATACCTAACCTGCGAACTATTTGAAAAGAAAAGTAATAAATTCATAAAGGAGGAAATCGGTCCAGAATGCAAGAGAGCGATCGAAAATCCGGAAATTGTTTCTCTGGGACGGGAGTTCAGAATCAGGAACGTTTGAAACTCTATGCCGCGTAGTGACGATGAGAAGTTCCAGGTGAGCTAAATTTCCTGTAACCCACTGGTATACCATCGTCGTACTTGGACAGAGTTGCACGTAACCTTCCTTAAATCTCGATCCCCCATACTAGTTAGACCCACTTTTCGCTCTTTTGCTTACTTGCATCTATGGAGACGTGAAGCAAAGGAAGTAGCGGCAAGCGACAACTGTGGCAATTTCAAGTGTGCAAAGGATAAGTTAGTCGTGGGGATCCAGTGTGACTCTTGCAGCACTTGGTTTCATGTCAGATGTGGAGGCCTGACGTTGATCTTACATAGCATTTACTGCAGACGCCTGCAGCGAACGGTGTAGCTCTGTGGAAACGGTGCCTTTGGTAACGTGTCATCCGTTGACGCTGACATCCCAAATTCGGAGAGGAAATTCCTTTCAAATTTCATTGCCTCCCTGAGAGGCATACATCTAACTGGGAAGGTTACCTGTGTGATAGATCTCATGGAACTTGAATGCCGGCACCCTTTCCGGCAAAACAACCACCGTCCAACAACATGCGTTGGTAAGCCTGAAAAGTGAAGGACTGGCCAATTTACCTTGTTTTCATCAGTAAGCCAATTGCTGTGAACAATGGCTACCGAGTCATCCGCGTCAAATATGACGACCAAGTACATCTAATAATTTTATGTATTTTGGTTGCCTTTTAACGTACGGACAGAAAACTAATACACGTGCTTTAAAAAAAGAAGTTTTGCTTCTTACAGGTATGCAATATAGGTATCAAAACATCATTACTTGCAAGACAAATACGGAAACATTTACATGGAAAAGTATCCACAGAAAAGTCGACAACTTTGTGATCCAGTCCGTCAATGGATAAAATTTACGGGTGACTGGACTTCATCGGCGTAAAGAAAAGGTCGTGGGTTAAAAAAACCGAACACTTAAAAATCCTTGGAAATACTTTTCACAACTGCTGGTTTCCAGCCGGCAATAAAGATTTTATTTAGAAGTAAGCAAGATAGAACCATTCCGTTTACCACCATGACAGTCTTGCATAACCGGGAAAGGTGAGCAGGATTTCCAATGTCGTCACGGATGGTCTCAAATGATTCGATATTATCCGGAAGTGTTTGCTCACACAAAAACTGATACAGTTGCTGAGCATGATTTCGGGGACCTTGAATATAGAATTTAAGTACCTAAGAAAGATTCAGATGGGAAACAAAAAAAATCAAACTTACCGTGATTAACAACGTCTGCCAGTAAATGAATAACGGCGTGAACATCGTACACAAGGTTAGAAAAACCATAAAGGGAACTCATTTTTTGTAAAAGTATACGCAGGATGGTTTCTGCAAACGCGTCACGAGTTTTGTACAAAGAAGGATGGCAGAGTATGTAAATGGCAACAAATAATAACATAAAGTGATCATAAGCACCATCCGACAACAACCCTTTCAGACAAGTTGGCCCCAAATACAAAAAGTGCGAAATTCGGTAGCTTTCCATCGTTTAACAATATGAATTTTGACAAAGCCGCTGAAAATCACGGTGCGTCAGAATGTAACAGAAGTATACAGCTGCCAAGTTCTGCATTAGCTGCTTCTCTAGTGGCACACTGCCCACGGCGAAATTCTGGTAACACGCCGGTAACCGATGACGGAGGAATGATTGAGATTTCAAAAAAGGACTATGTGCCACGATTATCAGACTACTCTGAGCGTATGCTGTCAAACCCAAATGCCATTCGGCATTGGCTTTGATGATTGACAAATTGGATAGCGTTCTTTGTCGCCTGAACGCGACAAATACCACGGCCTATGAACCTTCATAGGCGAACAATCTCAGCGATCTTCTGAACTGGGAGGTCTTACAGTACTGGATAACTTTACCGGCACTGTAAATGACAAATTAATTTCACATCATAATTTAAGGTCAATGCACTCAAGCGTCACATATGCACAGACCTTGGGTTCAGCATCCGCCGAATGCTACCGTTTTTGATCGGGGATAATGTGGATGTCACGTGTAATTGGACCGGAACAACAGTGAAAATTGCGTTGGGAAGTTTCAAATCTCCTAACGCCGTCATTGGTCAGTCTACTGTAATGGAACTACTGTTTATTTACAGATGCCATAAAATCAATCACTCGTTTCCGGGATTCATCTACGCTGGAGGTTGAGCGTACCATGAAACGATGGTTTACCGACGCCAGAGGTTGCGACCTGGGTAGCAAAACCGCCAGGTACGCATACGTAGTCTTATGTTAAGTTATTTTTCATTTACACGAACGATGATAAAAATGTCATGCAGCACTTGTACCTTTAATCACTTGAACACTGTTTCGGCGTCGACAGTATACACATAACAATATTCGTTTTACCATTCATGTTAATTCTATGAGCCTCACTTCTGGTTTCTTTTGCAGAGCTCGGCGAGAAACAACTTGACGGGAAAGAGTTTGTTCAATAAAAGCATAATTTGAATATAACCAATTCATAAAACTTTTGTTTCTTACAAGCTGTTCGTGTTCAAACTTCGACAAATTAGTGGTTTGAAATAAGTCCCTACTTGCTTGAGCCGGTTATTGTAAAACGCTATAGATCGCTGCGATCTTAAGTAGACACTGCTTTGGGAATGTACTGGTGGAGTAAAGTGGACAAGCTAGAATTACTTGACCGTTGGAGATACGTGTGCGAGTTCGTAAGTTGGATTTGAATTTGGAAATGGCACAAAGTCGTACGTCGATTTTGGATTGATTCCGGTGCACCCTTACGGTACTGACACCGCACTGGTAACATTTCCGGGAAACTGCCGGTAACCTACCGGCTTCTTCCCGTAAAGCATTCGGCAGGTCACAGAAGTACCGACCTGGAGATGACTAAGTTTGAATGTGTAAATTCATGACCAAAACATTACTCTGGACAAACAACCAATTAGCTCTTGGCTTTAAACAGTTTGTATGTTCATTAGAACAGAGAGAAGACATAAGTCGCGAGATGCAAGCATTTCGTTTACTCTTGTCAACCGCGGGCGTAAAACGTGTCAGTATACATACATGGTACAGTAAAGGGGTAAATGCAACAGTAAAGTAGGCATGATCGAAAGTTCTCACAGTACGTACGTTGGGGAAAGTGAAGTCTGTCGTGTTAACGCCAAGATAAACAAACATTTTGGGTCGAGCGTTTTTGTGCACAGAGTTTTGGCTGATGCATCATGATTAGAATAGCTTCACTGAACGCTAATAGTTTCCGTGTTGGATTGCGTAACAAGGCCTTGAAACACTGGGTCAGATCAACTTTGTGACCCGAAGCAATCAAGTGTCTTGCAATCGAAGAAGCTGGCGGTTTCACATCCTCGTGTATTGCCCCAGCACGTTGCGTCATCAAGTTTGACAGCCATTTGGGTATGTGTTCTGACACTCGTTGAGTCAAACAACGATCCGTCCTGCCAATGAATGCGTCACCGCAACTGCAAATGGACTGATAAACAATGTGTGAGTAAACGAAATCCTTGCATCTCGCAACTTATGTCTTCTTTCTGTTCTAATGAATTGAATAAAGGGGACCTAATGTTTCCAGTTTGTATGTTGTTCGATGCCACAGGGCTGTGCGTTGTTTGTCTGCTTGCAGCAAGGACAATTGGTTTCCGCCAATTGGACAACACATTTCTGACTGCTCTACTTGCGGACGGTTGAAAGTTTGGCTCCCTTAGCTAGTATCACGTCCGGTGTCGCTCCCAATCGTAAACGTGAAAGACGTTGTTTCAATACAAAACGTCCTTCACCTATTCCATCGACTTTTGCCGTCTTTTGGCATGCGTCGAAACTTTTGGCTTTCTGCCCGTTCCATAGGCCATTCTCGGGATCTAGTTAGTACCTGATATCCAAAGTACAAAACCGGCACCGGTCCGGAATCCATTTGCCACTAGGGTGTCCAGCCAGAAAAAGTGGGGTCGAAATTTAGGGTCATTGGACAGAGTTTGACCACTTTGTCGTTTAACCACCAATGATTGGTTTATTTGTGGTCAGGAAAAAGGTCGATTGTCATCCCTCGCCAATGAGCGGCTTTTGCGCCACTGATGCCTTATGTTGTGCTTAATTGCACAGCTAGTGTGATCATCCACGAACCGCGGTGCCTAGACTTTTTTACTTTACGGAGAAACTGATTGAAGCCAAACAGTACTTATAAATGTCTACTATAAGCATTATGCTCACCGACTTCAATATGTGCTACTAGATAGTAGTACAACATAGGTCAGCAAAAGCGACGTGTCTGGCAAATGTAAGTTCCTTATTAGGTGGGCCGAAGCTGATGGGTCACTCCAACTGGATAGAGGTGGTAAGCAGTGCGTTAGTACCAGTATACGGGCCCACTAAGTGTAATAACGGCCGTCAAAGATACTGGATTGTTAAACTTAATCCAGTATTTACATATTCTGACCATCTGTTTCCAACGATTTCCTCTCTTACAGAAACTGTCCGACAGACAACAATACGAAGACGAAGGATGATAGATGATTGCCACAATTCCGTGTGCATGTTGCACTTTGGTTTTCATAATATAACAATATATTTTGGAAACTGAGCTTTGGCTTGAATTAAGGTAATTTATTCCGCCAAATGGTGCATGTGTAAAAAAAACTGGTGATTGTTCGGTTTTCGTAACTCACGTCCTTCATGCGATGTTCCAGATCTTTCTTCAACTTGTGATCTATGCAAAGAAAGTGTACGTTTTACAGAAGGTTACGTAGATGGTGGTGGCCGAGTGGGTTGGAGCGTTTGACTACCAGCTCGGAGGTCCAAGGTTCGAATCCCCACCACCGCCGGTTACTTTGGCGGTGGACAGCATTTCACTGACGTCCGGATCGTTACCACACCTGACCTATTGGGGCCTTACGTGGTTCTCCACTCCAAGCCTCAGCGTCTGGTTGACGGTTATACCTGATAGTGCAGTGGGCCCTCGTGGCTATGGGGTATGTACCCCTTCCACTGCACTCATGCACAAGCATGCAATAAAAAATTTAAAAAAATATGGCTTACCGCTGGGATGCGATGGAATAGTATCTAACTGCTGAAATCAAAATCCTTGAAAAGTATTGTACTTCCCATTAAAGAGTAGTACATAGGAATTGGGAAAATACACGGAAACAAAAGCATGCAATAAAAGCGAAAATATCAGTAATGAGGAAACCTCTTAACAGGCGGACGAATACGGCAGTAGGTGGACAATTTGCTCACGTGTGCATTCTTTTGATTTGCCGCGATATCGAGCGTCGTGAAATCAGCACCTGTTTGTGCATGGACGTGGGTACTTCTACGAACAATCACTACTACGAACAGCATCCGACAGGCAAATGATAGTGAATTTGATCGATTACCATTGACCACCGCAATTATTTTTAAGACCATAAACTATTTGTCGTTCAGTGCATCCTAGCCAGAAATAATTCATTGCAACTTGTTTGCCGGTGAGTGCGATCAACACGTTTCGCATAGTCTCAGCCAAATCTTTGCAGGTATAACGTTTGGCCTTTGCAACCTGAAAATCCTTCATATCAATTTACAATCTTACGACGCTTGCTCTCGATACTTATCACTTGCCTTCCTTGGGCATTACTGTATATACCCTACTTAAGCGACTGTAAATAATACACAGTATTACGTCACTGGAACAGCGAAAGAAAGAAAATCATCGCATTTTACAAATTATGAAGCTTACAGCGTCTGTTATACGTGCCTACGGCAAAGTGAAGTATAAAACAATTTCATCATGATAAATATCCGTGTATTACACTATATATATATATATATATATATATATATATATATATATATATATATATCAAAAAAACGCCTAAAAGTAGATGGTACGCTACATTTATGTTACACGTACACATAAAACAATGATATTTACTGCTGGGCTACGTTCTTTTACAACAGACAACCGCTTAACACTACTATATGAACGGAACCGATAAGGCATCGCCTGGTCAACGAGGGCAAAGATTGGAACAAATGGGCCTAACTGGCTCATAACTAGGTCTCGAGAATTTTCACGAACATTATTCCTTTAAAGCGTCTAATAAAATTACAACCAATTCATGCATTACTTTGTGAAATTTAATTTTTAGGTGCGCCACCTCAAAGTTCCGTTGGTCGGTACCCGACAGAACTGGAATTTGTGCTACTTGGACACTCCCCATTGGGCATAAGGTAGCAGTAATTTTCAATGCGGCTAGAGTCACGGAATATGTGGGCCGCATTGCAAATAAGGACGCGTATTTATCTCATCAGGGAATTCGAACAGTGAGGCCTGTCATTTTGACTATGGATTTGTTTTCTATATGAGTACTTGGTATATGGTGAGTCGTCGAAGGCCCAGAAAAGTCATCTGGCATAGGAATTTCCCCCGGAAAAATATCTCGTCAGATGCTGATATATCCAGCGAGTGAAAGGTATTGATTTCCATTGGAATATAATGTTTAGGTTTTTCGATGGGATTCAACTAGAGAATCCGCGGATATTGGGGATATGTTTTACGAGAGGTTTTTAAATAAATTCATGCAAAAGTATTTATGTGTTCGCTATTTAGAGTTAGACGAGTGAAAGAATATACAACTTCAAAGTCCAGTTCACACAATTACCCTCTTTCAGCGCAGATTGAAACTTAATCGTGAAAACAGCAGTGTTCTGAAGAATGCATTCAAAAATCTATCTACACACTGCCCGTTGGAGTTAAAAGTGCAAAATAAGGTGGCTCGAGAAATACAAGAATATTTAATCACAAACATAGTGAGCCCTATGCAGATGAGGCTGAAAACTGATGATAAATGGAGGCAGACCAAATGCTCAATATCGTGTATGAACATTGGGTAAATTCAGTGTGTGAAAATCTTGTTCCATTTTTCCTCAGAGGTTCAAATTTCGTCATAGTTGCGGCCCACTGGTGGAGGATAAAATATGGTTTCGTTTGCTTTTTGAGCATGAGTGTTCACCACATACGAACAGACTACAAGAGTCATTGTCCTTAAACCTCGCCACTACCCGCAGGTTAGCGTGTATATAAAACTATGTAGTTTTGTGTTAGTGTCGTCGTGTTCGAATACAATACGTGCTTATAGAACATCTGTGTGCACCAGTTTCGATAATACTTTTATACTGGAAATTCTCCCAATTGTTCTACATGTTTTGTGAATTTGACTATATTCCATATCAGTTTGCTGAGCTCTTCTATACACGAAATTTCTACGCCCGTGTTTGTTTTGTGAGACATCTGAGTTTCACCTTGAATCGCTTTTGGCTGGCGTGCTTGGGCCATCGAAGCCTAAGCCTCGGGGTTCTGCTGTCAAGTCTATTCGACAGCAAAATTTAGTCTTCTATGTAGTTATACCTTTAGGGATTCTTACGTTAGTAACAAAGAAACTTTGAATCAATCTCTTTCTGGTTTTGAGGTTCGTGGGGATTTGTTACCCGTTGCTGGGATTGCGATTCATGCGACTTACACATTGGACATCCCTTCAGCCTTCTCAGAAAACTACCGACACTTGTGACCAAAAAATTATGCGCACGAACTCTTAAACAACAAGAATTATTCTAAAGCTGGAGATAGTTGAAGCTAGATTCGAGGGTTTTGAAGAAGTCATGAATGAGGAAATGCCCAAACTCCAAAACCTACTGAAAGCCCGTGACATACAACTTACATCCCCAAGGTGAAAACCAACAAGTTGGCAAAACCGTTTAGCAGCCTGGCCAAGGACATCGAGACAGACATACGGATACACCGCAACATCGTGATTTACGATATCCCCGAACCGTTATGTCGCATAGCCCGGCTGAGAGGGACACGCGTCACCACGTGGTGAACGTGCTGAGAACAATGGGCTTACCAGAGCGTGCCCTTATTGGAAGACGAACGCCATTTACGGCATCCACACCTGTGCAGGTTTCATCACCGCGGCTGAGTATTTCCAGGTTCCACCAGCCAGGAGCTTCATTAACCCGCTGGAATAAACTTACTCAAATTGGCACGGTCGAAGTAGACTCAAATATATCTGAGGCCTACCGTTCAAAACTGCCTAGAGCACAGCAAGAAACCGTAGCCGAGCTTAACTCTGGAACTCAAGATTTAAATCGGTCGGTGGTACTGAAAGTAAACATGGCAAAAAACGCCAACCTTATTCGGGGAATCTGTCCGAGGGCAAGCGAAATAAACAGTGGCCACCGAATCGACTCGAAACTAGAACACTAGCCGTGGCAGGGGGAATAACTGTAGTATACATTAATGCATATAGCGCTGCGAACAAAAGGGGCTAGTTGACGGATGAAGCCGAAGGAAGAGACTGCATCTAAATCACTGCAACTTGGGTAGGTAAAGACGTAGACTTTATATCTTGAAGTATTACACGGATAAAGGGCTGGTTCAGTAATTTTCCCGGATCTTGTGGTTATCTTGTTTTCTGAATTTTCCCGCTAGGCTGGAAGATAATCTACTGAATAACGGGGCAATGGGAGAGGGTTCAGGATGCAAATCGAGACAGTATCTTGCGTCTAGTATTGTCAGTGGGCTGGAACATAGTTCAGTGGAAGACAGGACAGACTTCAATTTTGTGACATTTTCATTAGCGGAAATCACAAGACGGGATTTTGAACCACGCGGGCTGCGCGCGGTCTTCAATCGAGTTCAACAAAACGTTTTTCCTTGTGGGATATGGCGTCTATAGAAAGGAGGGACGAAAAGTAAGAGAGGAAGCAAGAGCACTCTCGCTCGTTGCGGAAGTACACAATCAAAAGTTAGGAGAGTTGATGTCCCCTCTAAGCATACAGTTGGCCTTATGCTTCCTGAGTTCAGTGGATACGAAGGCAAATCTGAGGGGCATCTACAGACCTTCCACCTCATCTCCCGAAGAAGAAGCGATGCTATAAACGCTTTTGACTAGGATAGTCACCCAGTCCTATAGATTGGTGGCTGTCGATTTCTTCAATACATCGGAAGTTGAATGGGAGTGTTTGTGGGCACAGTGAGGTGGATTTTGTGATCAGCTGATAAGGCTGGAGTACAGATTCACACTGGTACACACATACACTAACAAACCCAGCGGAGAGTACGTCGTCACCTAACCTTTTAGACGTACTGACTAGCTCACCAGAGGAAGTCTTTCACTTCGAGGTTAACGCACCGACGGGTGGCAGCTTTCGTGGTATGAACAGATTCCTTTTCAGGAAATTTGATTACCAGTTACTGTGGGTAGCAGCCAGAAGTACGTGATGTGCAACCTCCAACAACAGAAAATGAAGGGTAGCTCATCGAGAATAATTTAATGGAACTAAATGATGAGTTTGCTTCATTGAGGAGGGTAAGAAGAGAATGATCACCTTGGTGGCTCAGGAGGGCTAAAACGGCCCAGACAGACAAGCGAGTTGCACGGAGACTCTTCTGCAGTGTGGGGGATCTGTAGTGATCTGGAAATTACTAAGTTTGAATGTGTAAGTTCGTAACCAAAAATTACCGTAGACAAACATAACCAATTAGCACTTAGCTCTAAGCAGTTTGTATGTTGTTTTATGTCACAGGGCTTTTCGTTGTTTGTCTACTTGCAGTAAGGACAAATGGTCACCGCCAAATAAAGAACACATTTTTGACTGCTCTGCTTGCGGACGGTTGGACCTTAAGCTCCATTAGCTAGTATCGCATCAGGTGTCGCTCCTAAATGTAAACGTGACAGACACTGTTTCAATTAAACCGTCGTCCACCTATTCCACTGAATTTTATCATTTTTTGGCACGCATTGGAACTTTTGGCTTGTGGCCCGTTTCGTAGGCCCTTCTCGGGGTCTAGTTAGTACCTGGTACTCGGAGTACTAAAAGTCACTTTCGCTTTCTGCAATATCCGGGGTCCCGCGAACATACCCTTAGGGTGCAGAAATCCTGTAAGAGCCCAGGTAAGCACAAAATGTTGAAAATGCCCCAAGATCTGCTAAAACTATGTAGTCTGAGGAGCAGTCGCGCGTGACAGTAGGAAACGTTGTGGATGATCGGGGTAGACGTACAGGTTACTAGTACAGGCCACATCGCCTTCTGACTGGTTGACAGCTGAAGTGATACCCATCCACAAAGAAGGTAAGTGGGAAATCGCGTCTAGCTACACGCCAGTCAGCCCACTCGTAGTGTTACTTAAATTAATAGAGGTAACCGTTAGAGATAAATTACCGAGGCACGTTGAAAGCCATAGGAAAATTCTGGCGGGGTGGCATAAATTTGCAAAGAGGAAATCATTTCTAACGAACCTCTTATCAGTTCTGGAAGAAGTGACCAGCAGACTGGATACAGATAAATGAGTTGAATTGCTTTACCTGGATTTCCACTGGCTTTTGACTCGATGTGCCACAGGTTTCTGGTGCACAAAATGCGGGGTATGAGGATTGCACAAAGGGCACTGAACTGGATTAGAACATACCTAACTGCTGAAGCATCTCAGGGTAGAGTAAAGGATGAGAAGTCCAGCGTAGCTGGAGCACGCAAAAGGGGTGCCGCAGAGGTCAGTACTAGGTCCCCTGTTGTTCCTGATCTATAGAAATGACTTGGTGGGCAACTTGAGGTGTCCTGGTTTCCTGTCCGCGGATGATCTTAAGATTATGTGGGAACTATCTTTGAAGTGATAGTAAGCAAGCCACGGGAGCTCCCTGTACACAGAGGTAAGTGTAGAATGCTGCTTGGAGATAGGGGGGCAGAACATACTCAGCATTTCGATGGTGGTCACCCAGGGTGATGAAGACGTCATCTTCATTGTACAGCGTTAAACAGCCGGGTAAGCCCTACTGACCACTGCCTTTCTTGCCAGGTTGCATATGGAAATAGAAAAAATGAATACTCTTGGTGGGCTGAGAATAGATGTACAGGAGGGAAAGAAACAAATCTTTAGTACCCAACACACGGAATATACAGTCTTACTGTAAAAACACATTGATCAATCATTCTGATTCGATAGAAAAAGAAAACACGATCGTCACTGTTCACGGTTTGATGCCACATTCTTCAATGTCTGCAGCCAACTTTCTGAGGGACCTTTCAAACCCCAACCACGAAATCGAGAGACACCTACTTGCCCAAGATTGATGTACATTGTTTCATTCCTCAATACCGCGTCATCTGTTGACCTCCAAGTGACTTCTTCCACTCCTTAGGAGGGAAAGGAAAGCAGGGCTCTGTAAGGTAGACATGTGTTCGGCATACGTAACACGTGCCTCAAGCAACGAAGTCTACTGATTTGTGATAGAATATTTTTTGAACAATTTCTCACCTTAGCGTTGCTCACTCAGTTATTCCATTTAATCTTAGAGATACTGCGTAAACATCGATGACTGAAAACCTCAAAGCGACGAACATCGTCTGTATGCAAAATTCAATTCGCGTAGCCATACAACGGAACTGGGCGCACAGCGGCACAGTACGAACGACTTTTCACCTTCAGCAAAATATCAGGTCGGCCCCACAAGTGCGCGTTGCGCTCGTACGCCAGACTGAAGAACTAATCGAGACAGCTGAGGTCATGAAAAATCTTGTCCTCAAGATGCTCGCAATCTTCAAGTCTACCCGATAGTGCCCTAAGGCAGTAGCCGGAGGCAGTAGATCACTTTCACCTTTGTCGGACTTTCAGGCCTTAGGAGGCCGAAATAATTCTGAATTTAAAAACGTATGAAGGCCCCAACCTGGAATAATGCCCTCAGATCTGGGCAACTGAACTCGTTTGGGACAAGCAGTTGTTGGAAACCGTTCAAAGACGGTTCACTAAAATGAATACTGGGATACGAGATAAGCAATAGAGAAAACAACTCAAAACACTGAACCTATTATCGCTTAAGAAGCATCGCCTTACAGAAGACCTCATTGAGACTTCCAAACAGCTCAACAGGTTATCCTAAGCCGACTGGCCGTTAATAGACCTAAGTAACAACCCAGCCCTCAGAGGAGGTGGACATGAACCGATAAAACCCAGCGCCATCAGAAGCGTTCCGGTGCATTTCTTTTTCACCGCGTTTCTAACCACTGGAACGAACTACCACTCAGTACGGTGGTAGCAATAGCATTGCTATGTTTAAATGACGGCTGAACGACTGCTGGGATGAGATTTTCCCAGATTACGACTGACCAAGTAAACATCCCCTCATCCTGTCTATCAGCTGCCACGTTCCCTTCCATGCCATCCTTTTTTTCTAGGACACGGCACATCTACTACCACTTTACATGCACAATAAAACACTGCTTTTTATGTCCTATTATTTATTCATCTACGCCCACGAGGGTTCACTGGGGTAAGTATGGCAGCTAATTGGGGCAGTGAACCCGTCTATCCAACTCGACTAAGGGCTCTTGAGGGGCGAACTTGCTTCTCATTCTCTTCCTTTCAGTCCATAATTCAACAGTCACAATATTTAGATATCTGACAGTCAAAGCACAGCGGAAGTTTTGGAGCCCCGAGTACAAGAATTTTGAAATCCTGAGGCCAAAACTGCGAATCCTATTGTAATATGCAGGAATCAGCGTACTTCTGTGGGGGTTGCTTCAGTTCGATCTGCAAAATACAAAGAAAGGAAATTACACAAGCTCAAGGCTCAGTAAGTGCATCAACGGGATCCTGCACTTACGTTAATCGAACAACACTATGATTGCCAACAGACTGCTCAATACACTGAGGCCTGATATGATCTAATCTGATTTCATGGTAATGTGAACCTCGGTCGTCAAGCATCGATTGTAGTGAACAGGCCTTTGGCAGCCATTTTGGAGTTCGATTATTGCGAGTGTAGGGTCTTGTTGATGCACTTACTGAGAATTTCTTCTCAGAATTTTCTGATTCTTTGTATTTTGCAGACCGAACACAGGCAACCCCGTTGAGGAACTCTGGTCCCTGCATACTACACCATTTTTTCTCACTGGTAGAGTTCAGCAATCAAACAGAGCGTCGGGTGCAAGAAACTGGATACTAATTTGGCTCGAATCTCCATGCCCGGTGACCTGGTCTGACCTGGTCTGAGGGTGCTATTTGAAAATCTGCAGTGAATTTAAACACTTATGAGATAACTGGTACTGATTCTGGTGAAAGTTACAGCTAAACGACTGATGCTGGAATGTTCTGAAATTGAACATTTTTTCGAGTTTGCATTAGTTATCCAGAGTGTATGCACAGAAGTGCTCCTTAAACGACCTAAATAATTCCATCACCTTGTTTGAGGTGATGGAAATAGTGAACTGCTTGTAGCTTTTCAGTGAATAAAAAAGCCCAACAGCTAGAAATATATAAGATTTTTGTTTAAAACATACCACTAAGACAACTCAGTAATCCTATTCGATTGAAGCTATCCCACGAGTTGTTAATGATCTCTGTAATCTATGGACTGAATACACATTGCTAGCTGCAAAAAGTACCTTTCACTGATTAGCCGGTAATGGCTTAAACCAATAGAACATATTTTTCTTAGACGGAATTCCCGTTGCTGTAATCAGAAACTCAACAAAGTCCACTCTTGTTGAGACATGCAAAGGGCTTTCGCTACACAATTATTGTTTAGTATTAGGAACATTTGTGAAGCCATTCTGACCACTTTCTCTTACCTCTACAGACTTATCATAACTTTCTTCGTACTAAACAATCCATTTAACTCATTTTGATCATAATTCGCGTTAATCAAGAAGGTCCCTGCCGAAAAATTTTCTGCGAGCCACCAACCGTCATACCAGCCACGGAAACACCGCTCGCAAAAGCAGCCACGGCGGTCAGTGGCAGCAACCTTGTTAAACCTCTTTGGGTACTGAATATCCGTAAAGCAGAACAAAACTCGTCATGAAAGGAAGGATATTATTCTTATTTTACGCATACAGAATTGTACCACGTCCAACCATTTTCTTCAATTTGCACGCACAACGCCAGTTTGACGGATCGTAACGTTGGACAGCAAGATGCTGTTTGTTTTCGCCACACTAAAAAAGTGTTTATTAGTAACAGGAAAATTCCGCCAATTTATTAAAAATGAGAGGCATAATACTGTGCCAGCCCACCGAAGGCTTGTTCCAGCCCACCGAAGGCTTGTTCCAGTGATCAAATTGTTCCCAGTCCTTCTTGTGAATGATAGCATGTTTCTTCTCATTGTTCATTGAACCAGGCAGCGCGAGTGTCTCTTTGACCGTCCCCTGGGATTCCTGTGGGAGTCCCCTGACCGTCTCATTGGGTGGCCTCCACAGAAATAGAAAAGAAACACCTAGGAAACGGTCAGCAAAATGTGGTTTCATAGGCTTACAGAAAATAAACATATCTACTTTGGATAGTGGCGTTACCAGCATTGGGATAAAAGGTAACAGCCGAGATCCGTAAGCTCTCCCAGGTAGCACAAGGGAACACTCAACCGTCAACCGAGTGTTCCATAGGTGTTAACCAATCCGGTGTACCCAAAAACGCACAAAATCGACAGAAATATCTAACGATTATTCATCAACGTAAAATTTTTGCCACGGAACTACACAGTAAGCGATAATTCGGAATATTCGGTTATTTAATTCCGAAGGTATTTAGACACGGAAATCTCTTTCTTCTTGAATATACATGGATTTCAAAGCCTATATTCTATATAAGCAAAAACCGTGGCAATCCAAAATAATCTCTTTCCAAAGCCAGCTTATGGTGCTTAGAGATTTTAGGTGTTTTGTCGGCTTTAATGAATTTTCTTATGGGTGTCAGTTTCAGATAGTACTTTTTCGATGTCAAGAGGAACAAAACATACAGGCACGCGGGAAATGCTACTTTTTGCTGCCCTCTTAAACATGCGCTATAACTGTTATCTAATTAAGGGAGTTATGAGTTTTACGATAATCTTAAAATACACATCAAGAGTAAACAGGAGATGCATGTATTTTACTGAAATTAAATTTATATTTCTTTAAGCCGTATGACCAATTTTCTCTGGAAGAGTGTAATCAATCTGAGTTAGTTGAAATGAACAATGTATACGGAAATGGATACTTTATACGGTAGTCTCCTTTCAGAAGGGCTAAAGAAAGCTTATTTAGTAGGACCTCGTGGTTACGCTAAAAACGACCGCACATGGAATAATTCACGGGCCACGGCACGCACCCGAGCTTCGGTCAACGGTGAGCAGTAGGCCTCAAACACCATATACTGTGGCCATCATTGTTGATTAAAAAAGGGGGCACAGCCAAACCACATCAATCTGATATTCTGCGTACAGGATTTTATCAGTTAAGACGGTTTTCCAAAAAAAGCTAACATACTGTCAGTCAGGCAACATTTAAGACCGTAAGTTCGGACACTGTCGTTCGACGTCGCCCCTCAGATTTCGTTATTTGGCATTAAACAGTGTTTGGTTGGTTTTTGGGCTTGTTTTGTGGATATGAAGTTGCTCTCATCGTTTTTTGTGATGAAAGACAGGATTTATGGTGATTTATGGCAGCGTATGTGTTAAGAGATGTATACGTCCTTATAAAAACAACATCTACGAAAGCAAACAGGGTGCCAGAGCATCTGTGCACGTAGCTGAATGCAGCTTTTTCCGTGTACCTTGTGTGGGAACATAACGAACTAAAAGAAAAAATTGAGGATCGTACATCAGAAAATGATAATTCAATTTTTCCATGATCAGTCAGTAGATTGCGATTGGCAGTTACCGTTCGGCTGACTACTTCACACAGACTGTCCAGATGAAGGAGGCAAGCGGAAAAGTCTTGGAAGTTTCTCCGGATAGGCGTTCGCAAGTTAGATGATGAATTAAAAGGCAGTAGTTTTATCGGACTCTATAGAAGATCTAATTCTTCGACTTACTCTATTCGTACGACTAGCGCCAGTCTGCTTTAAAAGCGGGCGTGAACCTAATATCGTGATACGTCGCGCAGACGAGGTTACACCCAAGTTGTAAACGACATCTAGGTCGTCTGACTTCGGTGATGACGGTCCGTTTCGGAGACACGCGAAGCACGCTGGGCCGCATGTTAACAAGATACAAAAGAGCCCACAGTGGGGGTTACTGGACGGTCAAATGAATATATGTAGTACAGGGGAGTGTGGAGGTTTGAGTGGCCGCATGAAGAAATGCTCGGGAAAATTAAATTTGAAGATCGGGTGGTGGCATGGCTCATGGAAGAGCAAAATCGGCTTTGTGATCGAGATACGTAATCAAGTACAGTAGGAATGGAAGCAAAATGCCCAGGAGCTAAAGGAAAGTATGCTGACAAAACGATTCCAAAAAAGCACAGGTGGAAATTTGGAAAACATTTTCAGTGGTGAGGGGTACTTACTTGAACTGGTGGTTCTGGTGGCTCGGGAAAAGGCAGAAATCTTATTTTGAAGGGGGTCGCAAGGTGTTCTCCGGGAAGCGGGAGTGCGCAAATGAATCGGAGAGTCCGATTCACCACAACTTGAATAACTGATATCCAGCGGGAGGTTGCGTGGACAACACACATAGTAAAATGTGGGGTGGTGACCAGTCATCTGAAGTTTGTGGAGCAGAGTGATAAAAGTTGGCAGTTGAGTTAAGCACGATCCAAGTAAGTGGGTTGTTTAGATAAATAATATTATTGGTGTATTTCGGATGGGCCTGACAAATACTGCAAGCATGTTCAAGTGGTTCTACCGAAGACAGAATCAGTGTTTACGACAAGATAAAATAAGTGCACACAAGGGACCACTGGAGAATACTTAAACTAACTAGAATGGTGATACAGCCCGGAAAATAGGAGACTCATGCTCAAGTATTTGGTTCAGCTACGTTTGAGTGACGTCGGATGACAGTCTGCACTACGTGGATAAAAGGACGAGGAAGCAGTTACCACTGGAGGGAATTAGAGCATATTCAAAAGTAAATGTTGTTGGTCTTTATAAAAAGAGGGCTCTATTAGGCGAAGTATAAAGAGCTACTTACAGGCTGCAGAATATTATGGGCTTCTGGATACAAATCTCGTCGATGCGCTTGGCGAATTATTCACTTCATGACAGGTATGTCAAGGGGTTCCAAAACTGAAACATATCAGTCTGCAGAGATTGTGGTATAAAGTGGTGGCTGGATACTCGAGGAATCACATTTACAGCGAACATTTGAAGTATCTCAAGAAAGGAAGACTGCCAGAGTAGTGGGGGAGGAAACGGCCGGAGGAAGACAGGTAAGCGAGCAGCAAGTTTTTAATGTTATATAGGGTTGGAAATAAGTGTCAAACCGGAAGGGAAAGATAAATCGATGTGGAATGTCTCCCTGAATAACGGCTTTTTTAGTGCAGCCAGTGAACTCGCTGATCCCACGACCGACAGCAGAGCAGGCCAAAAGGAAAATTCCTAGCATACTAGGAAGAAGTCAACAAAGCCTTCCTTCAGGAAGGTCTTTCAAAGGGTAGAGAGAGGTTCACTGGGTGATTAGCAGCAGCGAAGCCAAAAGCAGCAGGTTCACTGCCCAAACACGGGCGTCCCCAGACCAGCACCCTGCTAGGCTTACATATGCGAGCCACACTCAGCTCAACCTATTTTTCTTCATCCCATGTTCTCGGGAGCGTCAGGCTCATTGCAGCTAAGCAATATAGACGGGATGCTTTTTCAACGCCTCTCTGACACTCGGCCTCTCTGGGAGCCCAGTCCCAACCCGGTATTCCCCCATCATTTTATCCGCCCTCAAAACCCCAACCTCTCTACCACCCTCATATGCCGGCAATCCAATCTACGCCAGTTCCGGAATCCAGTTTCTTTGGCCTCTCATGAACGGCCGATAAAAAGTCTCAACACTAATTGTCTCACTGTTCACTACAAGGTTTGGGGAACAGAACCGTTGATGGCAGGCGAGTAACCTCACATTCTTGCCGCTATCGAGACTTGGCTCACATCTGGCGACCATGACGGCGAAATATATGTCAATGGTTACATTTAGGTCCCGCAGTGGCTCAGTGAGAGGGCGAGCAGGTATAGTCCTTTTTCTTATCTCCCAGTTACCCCCATCAACGGCACTACTCTCGAATCTCATTTCTTTTATAGACTGCTTGTGTGCCAGAATTATTTTGTCCTCTAATGAAGTCCTTAATAGGGGTCAGATACACATCTTCGGCTTGTATTGCCGCATCCAGCAGCGAGTTCGTGGAACCGGTGGGGGAAAATTACGGCCGAACACCTGTTTTCGCGTTGTTCATTACTAAGAGATTTTAAGTCCCCTGGGCCGAACTGGGTTATTCTCCAATCTTAAAATAGCTACTTCGAAGAATCTCCGGGTAAACTGATAGTAGAGTGTAACTGGACCCAGCAAGTCCCAATTAAAGCCAGATACAAATGAGGACAGGGCTCATCTCTTTTAGGTCTCATCATCACGAACCGGAGTCTCTTCGCAGGGGCTTTCCCATTTCTTGCTTCAATCGGGTAGAGTGACCGTATAGTACTGAAAGCTGGCTTCGTAACCAGTTGGCTCAAGCGTGGTTTTTTGAATTAGAGCACCATACTCTTCAAAACGGACTGATTTTCAACAGATCACGAATTGCCTACAGCTCGAGTCTGAGGCCATCAACCGCGAACTAGAAATCGACGGAGCCAATGGGCCAATCGAAGAGTACCTCGGTGCTTTTAACCATTTGTTTGCATCAAGAGCTCTCAAAATCCGGTGGAAAGAAAAGCTAGCTCCTCGGAAGAGTGCTCCGACTATCAGAATAGTGTGCGCAGTAGTTCACAGCCTATAGGTCCACAGGTCCATCGACTGGTGCAATCAACTTTATATCAAAGAGAAGTCTGTACAAATCTGGGATCAGGCAATACCTTCGAAGCCAGCAAAGTCCATTCTTTAGGGATACCTTGGGCGTGCCCCGAAGACCTCGCCCCCTCCCCCTGCCTTACAGCCACCAGGCAGTTCAATTCAGTCAGTTCGGTTCCGAGGCTCAATGGCAGGATGCCCAAATGTCCAGATTCTTGTACTGGTAAGCTCCCCGGATCCCCCGGTGCATTGAAAACAGGAAGAGACGACTCTTCTTTGATGCTTGGCTATAATCAGGTAGGGTTCAATTTGGACCTGCAATGCTCTTTCTCTTCAGCAACTCTCTGGATGACAGTCGTTGGTCTCACACAAGCCTCACGGTCAATCTCTCCGGTAATGATGATAATATAGTAAGGGGTGGGTGGTATCAAATAGGGGCTCCACGAGGGCTGAACTGAAGGAAGCTGGTGAGTCGTTTAACAGAAAGCGGTAGTGCAGGCCCCTGCTCATACCTCTACAAGTAATGTCATCCACACCTTATCTAACCTCCCTCTGAACTCAGCCACTGTGCTCGCGCCTATCACATCCCCCGGCAGCATATTCCAGTAAGCAGTGACACCAACTACAAAAGGCTGAGCTCTGATTTGGGTCAACTTTCTCTCTGTCTTGGTAGCCAATGCATGCCCCCTCGGGCCACCATTCCCCCGCAGCCCTAATAAGACCACTGTGTGATCTCATGCTTCCGTGAGTCTCTCATTATTAAGAGAACCGCCACGAGGCTACTCCTTCTTCTTCTTCCCTCTTAATAAAATAACCCCAACTACTCCAACTTTTGTTCGTGCCCCAAATGTCTGTATCCCGCTAGCCATGGATTGAATTGCCGTCAAAGTCGGTCCGGAGCTTTGATGTCCCTCACCAAATATGACATTCAAGCTTGAACACGGTCTTCTAGATAAGACCTCACAAAAGCCCTGAACAACTTCAATGAGACCCTCGATTTTCTAGAGCTGACCACTCCACTTAGCTGATACAGGGCTTTACGTGCTTTCTGTATTACTTTCTGGCACTGACGACTTGGTTTAAGTCAGCTCTTATCATCACCCACGGGATTGTGGGTTTATTTGGTCTGGGCTAATGCTTCTAGATTATCTGGTGGGCCACTGTATCGTGTGACGCGTTGTCCCTCCATTTTGGTGAAATTTTTGGCTCTTGCTCAGGTCGAGGGGAAGATCCCACGCCACTGGCAAATGGTACACCCCGCCTTGGTCACGCCGAACCACTGCATCATCCGGTTCTCCCACCACCTAGAAGCCATCCATAGATGAGAAGCTCGGGTCTTCCAAATCTTCTGCTAGGTCGTCGGTATACACCAGGAACAATAGGGGTCCCAGGACTGACTCTTGCGGAACATCACTACGCAATCTTCCATTGTCTCACAAGCAGACTTCCACTGTCCCTCGTAAAGCCCCCCTTTAGGCCTTGTAATATCCACTTCTGCAGTTTCGCCGTGAGTCGAAACGATTCCATTTTTCCTTCAAACGGTCTGTGTTTGACCGAACCAATTGTGTTCTGAAAAGCCAGGTAGCAGACTTTCACCCGTTCTTCTCGATCCACTCGACTGGTTGCCTCATCTATGAAACTTATCTGGTTAGACAGACAAGAGCGCTTGTGCCAGAATCCATACTGGTTTGTTGTCGCCAGCTTGTTCCTCTCTAAATGCCCCATTATCTTATCTAGCAGTATTCTCTGGAGAATTTGAAGCACCACAGAAGTCAAGTTACTCGGCCTGTAACTGGTACATGCGCCCCCGCAACCCACCTTTCTAAACGAGTGTGATGTCTATACGAGCCAGTCTTTAGAGATTACACTCCTGTCTGGCGACGCATTGAACGGTTTAGTTAGTGTTTTAGCCAAAGTGGAGGCTAGTGGCTTCGGGCTTGCCAGTGGATGTCATCCGGCCCCGCCGCTTCCGATACATCTAGCCGCTTTATGCTGTTCAACCACTCCCCTGCGTTTATTCCTTCGTCCTCCACTTCCCAGACTTCACTGGCCCCGGTCGCAGGCAGCCCTTGAGCACCCTGGTCCTGTCTATATACCTGCTGAGAGAATTCCAATAGGTTCACTGCTTTCTCCTGCCCGGTTATAGCCCGCACTCTCCTGAGTTCCCGAACCCACCCACGGTTTTCGTCAGCGCTTCCGTAGATTGAACGTTGCTGTAGTATGTGTTCGGGTTGCTTTTGACTTTCTGCTCAGAACGTGCCTCATATTTGTTCCTGCACAGCATATTTCTCGCTGTTCCTCACCAACCCCTCAAGACTAAGTGGCAGAAGCTTTTGACTTCGCTTCAGCTCCATCCTCAATGCTTCTTCCTTGATTCTGCATCTAGTGATTCAAAACTCCGTGGTTCACCTGCCACTGGGGTACGCTGGAAGCTATTTCACAGATTTATACAAAAATCTCTCTTCTTAACCCTTAAAGTTCCATTGGTTCGGACAAGTTCCACCCTCGAATTCTTAAGGAAGCAGCCGAGGTAACGTTTGTTCCATATAGTTTTCTCTTCCGTGAATGTTTAGACATGAGTATTTTTCGTAATATTTGGAAGAATCTAGTAATACTCCGGTCATCTAAGAGGGAATTTTTCATCTTTCGGACAGCTACAGATACACTAGTCTCATCAACACACCCCACAAGCCCTTCGAACACATTCCAGATCACTTGAAAGAGCGTGCACTACCTCCCCCTTCTCAGCTTGGCTCTCCACCTCGCAGTCCTTACATCACCAATATTCTGACTGCGATGGACAGTTTAACATAAGCGTTTGATAATGGTAGGCTATCTCATACGATATTCGTCGACTTTGCCAGAGCTTTGGTAGCTGCCTCATGATCACCTCTTGGTAAGATTAGAAGGGTATGACATTTCTGACCAGTCGCTTCCGGCAACTACCGGCTTTCTTATAGATCGATCCTTCGCGGTGAGAATAGAGCCATCTCACTTTTCTTCATCCCAGGTCCCTAGCTGACTGCATCGGGAATCGGCACCTGGCCCTCTTCTTACTCTTATCTATGTTATTGTCCTACCTGATGGGATCCCCTCAACAAGGCAACGTATGCGGACGATGCGACAATATGGGAATTTGATCCAACAGGAGCATAAGCGACCACGGGTGCAGCAAACCTCTGGTCTTCTGAATGGAGCCTGCCAACCAACGACGACAAGCGTGTCTCGACGGTGTTTCGCAGAGTTCTCTACCATCCCTTCCTGGTCAGTCGTGGTACACAAATCCGAGGCGTAGACCGGCACAAAATACTAGGATTTCGGATTCCTAAAACCTTTCTTTTTCTCCTCACCATGGGAAAGCCATCTAACCTGGTTTCAGAATTCTCTTTGTGTTCAAGCCCTTCTATACTAATAATAATAATAATAATGGTATATTTCTCGACCATGGTCGAGACGCATGCGCAAGCGCATGATCATGGTGTACAACGTTACTCAAAACAATGAACTATACACGAATTTCAAGAAAGCGAGTGGAGTCGTCAGAAGCAAAACAATATAGCTAGAGATAGTTTGAGTCGACTGAAATTATAAAGGTTTGCGCGGCAAATACGGTTTGGTTTCGGATTCGACTGGTTGGTAGTGGTCCGTGAAAATGCAAAATATATCGTGAAAATATAGCGCTAGGGATGCGTTATAAGTCATAATAATGCAAGATGTGGGTAACTGAGGCCTATTGCGGGTTCTATGCACGGAATAAGTAATGGACATGGAGAGGTTAAATAAATGAATGGGAGTACAACCGTGAACTTTGGTGAATATGAAGAGAGCGGCTCTCTATGGAGATGAAGTTGGCCCGGAATGATGGATATTCCCGATTCTAATAGCGGGAGTTCATCATGAAACGAGGGGACATGAGGAAACTTTGTGGAAATGGACAGGCAACGTTGATGAATGTGGAGGAAACAGCAATCCATATATAAGGTGAGTTTAGGTTCGGGATCAATAACCCTTATCATTCAGAAAAAAAGGCAGCGCAACTTGAAGGCCTTTAACTGGTGAAGAGTCAATTTCAAGCTGGATACCGATCGAAAGAAAAATGATATCTTGGAAGAGAAAACGGAGCGAAAAATCTCCTTGTAGGCTCGCGCCTTATTGTTTTGTTATGCTGACAAATATATTGACTTATTGATTCTCAGTGATCTTCGGCATCATTGTTGGGAACCAAGGATGTGAGGGACAAGTGGACTCGCGTTCGGATAACGTATCGAATGTTAATGAGAAAAAATTCCTGTGTTGCGTATTCTGGCTCTGTTATTGGATTGTTTCACATGAGACCAAGGTGATGTGCAGCATCCCGTGGGTATGGTTCATCAGGCGGGGTAAGGGACGTGTTAATCAATCAATAGAAGGTCGCTTGCAAACTGTTATTTCTGAATCCTCCAACAGTGACATCAGTAGTAGAGGTGTTGCGTTAGGAGACGTCTATCAATCTGCTTGTAAGCATTTGGGGGTGTTTTAGGTCGTGTGGCCCGATTGCAATCCCGTTTGGTATAAAAGATGCCATTAAGGTCTCTGTCTGTACAGGTCAAAGTGTGGACATTGGTCACCGAAAGTGGTGCTCGAGAGAGTGGGCGACGACAAACCTGAAATAAATGGTGTTAGCAGTCTGGACGTGGTTCCAGCTGTTAGTTATGATAATAAATAGCGACAATTAATAATGAACTGACTGGGTCTATGTGGACTGTCAGTGTTACACTTCGTACTTTGATCTGGGTTTTAATTAGGGTTGCAGGGGGTTGATAAGTACTACCACCGGCTAGCAAGATAGCGTAAACCCGGTGGGCTGCTGCGTCTGCATTTCAGAGATTTAACTTAATTGTGAGCAGGCTGCGGTAGTGATTGTAGTTGGCAGGAGGCAGTGGTTACTGTTAGGTAGGGTTGTAAACCTAAGCGTGGCTTGGATGCTAGGACATCGAGAAGACCGCTTTCTAAAAAAGATGACGGACGATAGAGGGGTATAGAGGGAAAAGGTGACCAGTTTCCACTATGTTATCTCTTTTTTTCCTTTTCCGGGCTTCATCGAGGTTGCCGTTATTCGTCAGGTACGTCGATACTCTGTCCAGGTCAATGGGTTGAAGGTCAAGGCTGTGGTAGCGATTGTATTTGACGTCGACTGATACAATAGGAGCTTATGCCTTCTTATTATCAATTTAGCCGCATAATTCCCCGTTTTGTTGTACAATTCCCATTTCTTGGTATCGGTTACCGTGGACTGTATCTTTGTACAAATTGCTGTACTTTGGCCGAAAATGGCAACTAAGTTATCGCGCACCCATTCATATCGACGCCAAACTTTTAAATAACGCACTGTTGGACCACAGAACGCTACCCGTGGGCTCCGAACCAAGTTCAAACGAGCCGCGCAGTACCGCCTGGTTCATCGTCCATCAGATAAAACCTTCGTCATTGAATTGCATGGTCGTCTTGAGACCTTCAGCGTCGACTGACTGAAACCGGCATTTATGGACCCTATTATCCAGACAGTGCCAGCTACTGCTGAGCACCAGCCTGTAGCCGACAACGACCCCTTTACACCATACGCAAGCGGCTGTGATGCTCAAGAGTCACAGGTCGATTCCTCCATGCAGTGCAGTAGGTCTGGTGAGCCCGTGAGTTGTCCATCTTGTTATGTTGATTGCTTCATTATACCATGGATACTCTGCACATTTGATGCTCCGCACTTACCGGCTGTAATACGCACTCACTCCCAGGAGAGTTCAGTCGAGCGACCCTGGAAGAACATGAGTCGTATATCTAACGAAAAAGCTTCTCGTTCTGATCATTATTCTTGTTATCCGTTTGGTGTTTACTTGCCTTGTATGTAATTCTGGTACGTCTTTGTCCCGTTGTATTTTTAGATAGAGAGCAGGGGAGCGACTACCCTTTACTCTACCCATGGGTAAATCGATATGATTGTTTCGGCCCAGCTTTCCCTTGTAGGTTTGGAGCTCAGAACTTCTTCCGGTAGCACATGGCTAGCTGGATTTTGGCTCATCTCAAGATGCTGTCTTAGGTCGAGGACCTTTGTTGGTTGTCCTTCTGAAGGGGAGCCGACGTAACGGCTCTCCAGAGATATAAATATCAAAATCAACAAACCATTTCTCCAGGAACGTGTGTCGCGATTACACATAGATTTCACTTTCTCCCTGGCGCTAATCCAGACTCTGCATCAGGTACTCACTTACCAGTAACATCCGTGAGCTTGCTGCAACTAAGATCACTAGGTTTCCCCATTTTAGAGGAGGTTCAGAATCAGTTGCAAATCACCCGTCAGCACAATTAAGTCGCATACAGCTTCTTCACGAAATGCAGAACTTGATTTGGCGCTCAACAACCACGCTGTAACACACGTCACGGATCAGATGGGACTGATCGGGGGCTCCGCACACATTCAAAACGTTAATTAGATTCACCTCACTTTAGAGGCTAACTGCTTAGGTGGCCTTCTCTCAAGTGGATCTAAGGTTTCCCGGATAGGGCTCATGGCCACTACTCTTCACGCTTTCCCTGGAACAGTAGAGCATAGCCGACTCGCTGGTTTGACCCCACTCAGCTAGCGTCCGAGATCGGTCAGTTCACTTGGGCCGACTAATACACCTCCTCCAACTCCACCGGCCTTCTCTCTTGTCAACCGAATTCACGGGATCTGCCGTCGGGAAAGGAAGGCCCAAGAAATCTGGAAACCAGGAAGTAACCCAATGTGACGATCCAAAAGACCCTACAGGTTGCTCTGGTAGATGTCTCTTTTATTTCCTGCGGAGCGTTATTCCACAGAGATGTTATTCTCCAGGTGAAGATGTTTTGGCGCACATGTGTGCGGGAAAGGGGCTTAAAGAGATTCTCAGTATCTCAGTAGTTTTAAATATTTGTGTTGGTTGTAGCTCAGGTTGTTGTTTGTCATGATGTTCTGATCGCTGAACTTGGTTTTTAGATAGCGAGTTCTTCTTCACCAGTCGAGGTGACATCATCAGTTCGTGTGCGCTGCTGGTAGTGATCTATTATATTTATAGGTTTGTCATTAGTCCTGACCTTGGGCTTCGTAGACGACGTTGTGCTCAAGGCTGGACATTTGTTTTTCGGCTTTGCCTCTAAGAACTTGACCTTTGACCTTTGACGGTTGACGCCCCGCTTGGTGGGCTTAAATTCATTTGCTTTGTGCTGTTGCTTCCACTTTTGATATATGAATTCTCGGCGAGTCAAACCCGAAGATGCATGAGTGTAAAAACTCAGATTCAATAATACGGGCTGAATGGCTTTGGTCCACTGATTCCGCTCCTGACTTTCTTGATTAGTTCAACTTTTTGTTCTTCGTCCGACCGTACACTTGATCCAGCTCAATGCATCTGTTGATTGAATTGTTTGAAGAGTACCGGGCTTCTAAAATATAGGAGATCACTTCCAACAGGGTACATGCTCTGATGATGTCACCTCGACTGGTGATGAAAAGTCTGCGACCGAAGGGCAAATTTCAGCGATCAGAACATCACGAAAGTTTCTTAGTATGCTCACATAGAGCTCCTAGGCTTGGAGGTGTAAGAAATTGGTTCACCAAATCTGCAGAGAGTAAGTTGTCCTTGAGAAAGATAGCTCTTCGTATGAGTCTTATGTCCACAGGATGGAGATAGCCCAGTCAAACTAGCTGGGTGGGAGGTGTGTTGCAATCCATGCACCATCTTCGCTTCTCTTCTCTGGACTTGTTCCGGCAGGGCTCAGCACCTGATAAGACCTGTGTGCAGCTGGTAACCGCCGTATTCTGGCACGAGGCGGAAGTCCTGTCATGAAAGAGAAGGAAGTCTTACTTTGATAAATGGGTATAGAAGGGCTTGAACACAAAGAGAATTCTGAAACCAGGTTAGATGGCTTTCCCATGGTGAGGAGAAAAAGAAAGGTTTTAGGAATCCGAAATCCTAGTATTTTGTGCCGGTCTACGCCTCGGATTTGTGTACCACGACTGACCAGGAAGGGATGGTAGAGAACTCTGCGAAACACCGTCGAGACACGCTTGTCATCGTTGGTTGGCAGGCTCCATTCAGAAGACCAGAGGTTTGCTGCACCCGTGGTCGCTTATGCTCCTGTTGGATCAAATTCCCATATTGTCGCATCGTCCGCATACGTTGCCTTGTTGAGGGGATCCCATCAGGTAGGACAATAACATAGATAAGAGTAAGAAGAGGGCCAGGTGCCGATTCCCGATGCAGTCAGCTAGGGACCTGGGATGAAGAAAAGTGAGATGGCTCTATTCTCACCGCGAAGGATCGATCTATAAGAAAGCCGGTAGTTGCCGGAAGCGACTGGTCAGAAATGTCATACCCTTCTAATCTTACCAAGAGGTGATCATGAGGCAGCTACCAAAGCTCTGGCAAAGTCGACGAATATCGTATGAGATAGCCTACCATTATCAAACGCTTATGTTAAACTGTCCATCGCAGTCAGAATATTGGTGATGTAAGGACTGCGAGGTGGAGAGCCAAGCTGAGAAGGGGGAGGTAGTGCACGCTCTTTCAAGTGATCTGGAATGTGTTCGAAGGGCTTGTGGGGTGTGTTGATGAGACTAGTGTATCTGTAGCTGTCCGAAAGATGAAAAATTCCCTCTTAGATGACCGGAGTATTACTAGATTCTTCCAAATATTACGAAAAATACTCATGTCTAAACATTCACGGAAGAGAAAACTATATGAAACAAACGTTACCTCGGCTGCTTCCTTAAGAATTCGAGGGTGGAACTTGTCCGAACCAATGGAACTTTAAGGGTTAAGAAGAGAGATTTTTGTATAAATCTGTGAAATAGCTTCCAGCGTACCCCAGTGGCAGGTGAACCACGGAGTTTTGAATCACTAGATGCAGAATCAAGGAAGAAGCATTGAGGATGGAGCTGAAGCGAAGTCAAAAGCTTCTGCCACTTAGTCTTGAGGGGTTGGTGAGGAACAGCGAGAAATATGCTGTGCAGGAACAAATATGAGGCACGTTCTGAGCAGAAAGTCAAAAGCAACCCGAACACATACTACAGCAACGTTCAATCTACGGAAGCGCTGACGAAAACCGTGGGTGGGTTCGGGAACTCAGGAGAGTGCGGGCTATAACCGGGCAGGAGAAAGCAGTGAACCTATTGGAATTCTCTCAGCAGGTATATAGACAGGACCAGGGTGCTCAAGGGCTGCCTGCGACCGGGGCCAGTGAAGTCTGGGAAGTGGAGGACGAAGGAATAAACGCAGGGGAGTGGTTGAACAGCATAAAGCGGCTAGATGTATCGGAAGCGGCGGGGCCGGATGACATCCACTGGCAAGCCCGAAGCCACTAGCCTCCACTTTGGCTAAAACACTAACTAAACCGTTCAATGCGTCGCCAGACAGGAGTGTAATCTCTAAAGACTGGCTCGTATAGACATCACACTCGTTTAGAAAGGTGGGTTGCGGGGGCGCATGTACCAGTTACAGGCCGAGTAACTTGACTTCTGTGGTGCTTCAAATTCTCCAGAGAATACTGCTAGATAAGATAATGGGGCATTTAGAGAGGAACAAGCTGGCGACAACAAACCAGTATGGATTCTGGCACAAGCGCTCTTGTCTGTCTAACCAGATAAGTTTCATAGATGAGGCAACCAGTCGAGTGGATCGAGAAGAACGGGTGAAAGTCTGCTACCTGGCTTTTCAGAACACAATTGGTTCGGTCAAACACAGACCGTTTGAAGGAAAAATGGAATCGTTTCGACTCACGGCGAAACTGCAGAAGTGGATATTACAAGGCCTAAAGGGGGGCTTTACGAGGGACAGTGGAAGTCTGCTTGTGAGACAATGGAAGATTGCGTAGTGATGTTCCGCAAGAGTCAGTCCTGGGACCCCTATTGTTCCTGGTGTATACCGACGACCTAGCAGAAGATTTGGAAGACCCGAGCTTCTCATCTATGGATGGCTTCTAGGTGGTGGGAGAACCGGATGATGCAGTGGTTCGGCGTGACCAAGGCGGGGTGTACCATTTGCCAGTGGCGTGGGATCTTCCCCTCGACCTGAGCAAGAGCCAAAAATTTCACCAAAATGGAGGGACAACGCGTCACACGATACAGTGGCCCACCAGATAATCTAGAAGCATTAGCCCAGACCAAATAAACCCACAATCCCGTGGGTGATGATAAGAGCTGACTTAAACCAAGTCGTCAGTGCCAGAAAGTAATACAGAAAGCACGTAAAGCCCTGTATCAGCTAAGTGGAGTGGTCAGCTCTAGAAAATCGAGGGTCTCATTGAAGTTGTTCAGGGCTTTTGTGAGGTCTTATCTAGAAGACCGTGTTCAAGCTTGAATGTCATATTTGGTGAGGGACATCAAAGCTCCGGACCGACTTTGACGGCAATTCAATCCATGGCTAGCGGGATACAGACATTTGGGGCACGAACAAAAGTTGGAGTAGTTGGGGTTATTTTATTAAGAGGGAAGAAGAAGAAGGAGTAGCCTCGTGGCGGTTCTCTTAATAATGAGAGACTCACGGAAGCATGAGATCACACAGTGGTCTTATTAGGGCTGCGGGGGAATGGTGGCCCAAGGGGGCATGCATTGGCTACCAAGACAGAGAGAAAGTTGACCCAAATCAGAGCTCAGCCTTTTGTAGTTGGTGTCACTGCCTACTGGAATATGCTGCCGGGGGATGTGATAGGCGCGAGCACAGTGGCTGAGTTCAGAGGGAGGTTAGATAAGGTGTGGATGACATTACTTGTAGAGGTATGAGTGTAACAGCCGGTCGTGGAAAATCCCCCTTTTTCCCTCGCGATTCAGCGTTTTTCCCAACATCACTCATTTCCATACACTATTGACTTGTCTTTACGAACTGGTTGTTTTTCCGGACCAATTGTTGTTTGTTCGCGCCCAGAGCGCTACTTTGGCACATCCTTGTTCAGGACCTGCGTGACGCACGTGCTGTCTGCTCACACGCTGCTATTCGGTTTCTCGTTGTTGAGACTTTGTGATCGCATTATTGAGGTTTGTATATTGTTTACGTCATTGTTTATTTTAATAATCTAGTATCGTAGAATTATCACGGATAATCGCCTTCTGATTTCGGGATCCGTTGCGAATTTGGCTACGCATTGCTCAAACGTTCGTAACAATACTCAATAGATCTATTTGGAACGAGGAAAATACACGCAAAATGCCAAGGAAAGGATCAAAAGCAGTCGAACCCGGACAGGAAGTAATACGGCAAGTCTCTGGGGAGGTTTTGGGTACATATGATTCTTTAGTTAATGCTAGGTCGCCTAGTTCTGTCAGTGCTAGCTCATGTGTTATTGAAAGCAATATTGATCGTAAGGATGTTGATTTATATAAGCTGAGAATAATAGAACTAGAGCAACAGTTACTTTCGGCTAGACTACAGGCGCATGAAGCAGAGAAGTGTACACAGAAACAGCGAGAGTATAGGACCAGTGACTTCGACACTTCCGATAGGTTAGAGTGCAATAAGGTAGGGAACCCCACGCAGGTCGCCGACTACAAACCACCATCGATCGATCTGCCTAGAGTGGAGTTACCGGTTTTCGACGGGCGAGCTGAGCAATATTGCAAGTTTTGTCAAACAGTTCGAGACGTTCGTTGAAAACAAGGTAACCGACCCTGGGCAAAGGCTTCTCTACCTTACTCACTACTGCCGAGGCCGAGCAAGAGAAGCTATCGACGGATGCACCATGCTCGATCCAGAACAAGGCTACACAAGGGCAAGAAAGATTCTGAGGGACTTGTTTGGCCAACCTTTCAAAGTAGCCCGTAACCTAATAGAGGGCGTGATGGCAAAGGCAAAGAAAACCAAGGGCGACGTCTACACCATGGCCGACCTGGTGATCAAGATGCAGAACTGCTCAATAGCCCTCGACCATTTAGGTTACAGAGCTGACCTAGACACCATGCACACTTTGGAAGGCATAGTCCGTCACCTCTCTCCCGAACTACAGGGTCGGTGGGCGGAAGAAGCAGAACGGATAGGCCGAAGCGACAGAGAAGCAGACTTCGAGGACCTGACCGAATACTTGGACAGGCAAACGAAGATAGCTGACAGCGGATTCGGCCGACTCATCCGGGGCAGCAACCTGGCAAACAAGCCCAGTACTAGCCAAGTCCAAACCCCTGTACGGGAACATCCAAAGTACCAGCCTTGGACCAACACACACGTCATTTCACGAGATGCTACGGCGAAACCAAATTGCAGATCCTGTGGTACTAGCCATGGCCTACCAGAATGCCCCAAGTTCGGCAATGCCACAATAGACGAACGGTGGGGAATGGCGAGGATGGCAGGAGCATGTTTCATCTGTCTCAACACCACGCACCGGGCAGCAGCCTGTAGAACAAGGAATCGATGTGGTTACGAGGGCTGCACGGGCAGACACCATCGGCTGCTGCATCAGGCGAGAGTAACCATATCCGAGGCGAGTGCCAAGCCCAGCGTGATTTGTTCAACTTCACAATCTGCCAGTAAACCGGTACGTTTAGGCGTAGTGGCCGTGGGAGTAGTGACTCCGACTGGGATAGTCAAGGCGTTGGCTTTCGTTGATAGTGGATCCGACACCACTTTAGTGAAAGAGCGGTTTGCCGACAAACACCAACTGGCTAAAGGTGCGACGTCGTTAGCAGTGAGCACGGTGGGCGGAACACAGGTAATGACTGCCGGTAGATTAAGGCTGCAACTCATCTCTCTAGACACTAACGAGGAAATTGAACCAACGGAGGCATTCACGTTAGCGGATCTCCCCATGCGAGCACCAAGGTCGGTGAACGCAATCTTGACTCGATGGCCCCACCTGCAGGATGTAACCGTTGTAGACTGGGAAGATGATGAGGTGGATCTCCTCATCGGATGCGACGTGCCAGAGGCGCATTGGGTGCTTGACCAAAGAGTGGGCGACCGCCAGGCACCTTATGCCGTACGCACGGCTCTGGGATGGATGTTATACGGTCCAGTAGAGGTACGCGGTTCCGTGAATTACTTATCCGCCGAAACGGACCGCATAGAGTATCATCTGCAACGGCTTTATGAAAAGGAGTTTCATGACATTGGGGACGAAAGACCGACGTTGTCTCAAGAGGATCACTTCGCTCTACAAACGGTGCGGCAAGGCTCTAGAGGCCTCAAAAAACAGTTCGAGGTTCCCCTCCCATGGCGCACACCGGTCGACCCGTGGACTGACAACAGAAATTATGTTCTCCAACGATTACTACGACTAAAAGAACGCTTCATTCGAGACCAGAATCTGTGGGAACGATACGCGGATTTGATGAAGCGAAACGAGGACCTCGGTTACGTTGAAAGGGTGCCTGTTAACACCGACAGCAAAAGGGGTATCTGGTATCTGCCTCACCATCCGGTTATCAACCCCAAGAAACCCGATAAACTGCGGGTGGTTTTCGACTGTGCGGCCAAGTTCCAGGGCAAGTCGTTAAACGATCGCCTACTACAGGGGCCTGACTGGACCACACCACTGATCGATGTTTTGTGCCGTTTCAGAGTGGGTTAAGTGGCTTTGTCTGATGACATTAGGGAAATGTTCCATCAGGTGAAGATTCCGGTAGGAGAACGAGATGCTTTGCGTTTCCTGTGGTGGGAAGGGAGCGACCGGGACAACGCAGTGGTGAATTATAGGATGACCGTCCACCCCTTCGGAGCCATATCGTCACCATTTTGTGCCAACTACGCCCTCCGAGAATCAGCGAACAAACATGGCGATCTGGTACATCGGACGGTGGTAGAAAGCGTCAGCAGGAACTTTTACGTCGACGACTACCTTGGGTCATTCGATGATGTGGAATCAGCTCTAGAGCAGTTCAGGGGTCTGACGGGATTGCTGGAAGAGGGTGGCTTCCATCTAACTAAATGGATGTCGAACGCTTCAGAAGTGCTGAAGGTCATCCCGTATCACGAAAAGGCCGAAAGGGTAAGAGATTTGGACGGCTCTCCACTTCCTATCAAGCGCACTTTAGGGATACAATGGGACGCAGAAACGGACGATTTTGTTTTCGAACTGAATGTTCCCGAGCTGCCAATAACCCGTCGTGGCATACTATCTGCCGTCTCAAGTTTGTTCGACCCGCTCGGTTTCGTCTCACCATGGCTGTTTCCCGGAAAGATCTTGCTGCAGCGGCTGTGCCGTGAGAAAGTTGATTGGGACCAGTCACTGGACCGAGGGGACCGGCTGGACTGGGAGGAATTTTTGAACACCTTGAAGAAATTAGGGGACATAAGAATCCCACGATGTTTGACTCCTGGCCATACGACACGGACTGGAGAACTACATGCCTTTTCCGATGCATCCGAAGTCGGTTATGGAGCTGTGGTGTACGGACGATGGTGCGCAGGAGATGGACAATATACTACGAGGATCCTGCTCGCTAAAGCCCGCGTTGCTCCACTGAAGTCGGTCTCAATCCCACGCCTTGAACTCAGCGCAGCCGTGTTGGCAGTCAGGGTGGTGCAAGCTGTGAAGAGATGTTTCGATCTCTACATTTCGTCGGTGAGCTTCTGGACGGATTCAACGATAGTACTTTACTACATTAACAACGTACGGAGCCGGTTTAGTACTTTCGTTGCTAACCGGCTCACGATTATCCACGATGAATCGGCCACGCACCAGTGGAGTCATATCAGGTCTGGCGATAATCCGGCCGACCTGTGCTCCCGAGGTGCGAACAACTTCAGGCAACTGGACACGTGGACGAGAGGGCCGAACTTCCTGCAATTGCCCAAACAGGACTGGCCCGTGTTCGAATTAAAACCCCCTACGGAATTGGAACTGGAGATCAAAGGCGTAGTGATAGCAACCAACGTCGTCGAGGCGTCATCCATTCTATCGCGACTGGTCAGGTTTTCTTCCTGGATGAAGACGCTTCGTTCGCTAGTTTGGTTAACCAGGTTCAAGATAAGTTTACTAGTCATGAAAGGGCTACGGCCCTCAGGTCGGATACGGGTCGGCCCGATAGGTCCCGATGAGCTACAAGCGGCAGAGTACGATATTTTCAGAATGATACAACGCGAGGCTTTCGCCCGAGAACTCAAGAGGGCGGAAGAAGTGGGGCTGACCAATGAAGACATGCCATCTCCAAGAGGCGAGCTGAAGCGTTTAAACCCCAAAATCATCAACGGACTGCTGCGGGTGGATGGTAGGCTGACCAACGCCCACCTGAACTTCGACACAAAGTATCCTATACTGCTGCCTGCGAGACAACCCGTAGTAGAGCTAATGATTCAACACGTCCACGCCGTGGAGGGACATGCCGGGGAAAGTCACGTGACGAGCGTCATCCGAAAGCGTCTTTGGTTGTTGAGAGGACGAGAGACTGTAAAACGCGTGATCCGACGGTGTGTGCAATGCAGGAGACGCAATGCCACAGCAGGCAAACAACTCATGGCCCCGCTACCAGAATGCAGGGTAACTACGGGCTGGTGGCCGTTCAGTGACACCGGGTTGGACTATTTCGGGCCCTTGTGGATCAAGTGCGGGAAAAGATTAGAAAAGCGATACGGATGTATCATGACGTGCATGAAATCACGTGCGGTACACCTAGAAGTCGCACATTCGATGACGACCGATTCGTTTCTACGGGCCTTGCAAAGATTTATCAACCGAAGAGGCGTACCGGCCGATATATACTCAGATAATGGATCGAACTTTGTGGGCGCTCAACGGGAATTGCAGCGTTGACAGAAGAACATAAACAGGGACGAACTGCAGAATCGAACCGTGGCCTACGGCATACGCTGGCATTTCAACCCCCCACAGGCCAGTCACCGAGGCGGCATATGGGAACGCATGATCCGGTCCGCCAGACGGATATTGCTGTCAATCATGGAGCAGCAGCCGCCCGACGACGAGACCCTGAACACCGTCATGACTGAGGTGGAGCGAATCCTGAACAACCGCCCCCTGGTTCCAGTATTGAACGGCGACCCCACCCACCTGGCGCTCACCCCAAACGACTTATTGACGCTAAGGTCGAACGAGGGTTTCTAAGGGCCGGTAAACCTTCGTGGGAGCTACCTCCACGGGTGGAAGCAAGCGAACTATCTGGCCAAGGTCTTCTGGAGGCGATGGCTACGGGAGTACCTACCGGCTTTGCAGACTCGACAGAAGTGGATGGCCAAAACAAGACCATTCAAAGTTGGGGACGTGGTTATGATCGCCGACGAACGCGCACATTTCAGCGCTTGGTATTTGGGAGTAGTTACGGAAACCATCAAAAGCACCGACGAAATGATAAGAACGGTGAAGGTGAAGACAGCTAACGGAGTGCTCATTCGTGACATACGCAGTATTAACCTACTCGAGAGCGAAGACGGAGGAGCTGATAACCCTGTGGCCTAGTAAACCTTTTTCACACCAGTAATCGAGGTGGATAAAGAAACACCATATATACCACACAATCTCCGTCAAACCTGTTAAGGTGCTCGCGGTCCCTTCGTTGACATTACAGAAGGTTCTTTCCGATATGTGGTGATGAGTGCGATTCCATTATACATCCCGATACATACACGCATGCACGACGCACTCTACATCCCGTAAACCCATCATACATGTGACAGTGTTCTTTGTTCGCCTTTTGTTGACGCTACCGAATGCCCCTTGCATATGTGGAAGTAGTGGAGCTCAGGTCACACATGCATGCTACATTTACTCGTTTTCTTGCCACGCGGTCTTTTGTTGACATTACAGAAAGTCCTCCTTTGATGTGTAGTCATAACTGTGATTTCATTGTAACCCCGGCACACACACACACACGCACGCACACACACACACACACTCAAGCGCGTACATCCAGGACCGGACGGCCCCTTACGAGGACAACGTCTATGTGACCATTCACGCCCGCCATCGGTCATTTGGTCTTGTGGAAGATGTAGACTAGCCTCACGTCTATATAGCCAATGGGTTAGGTGCGACCAGTAGTAGAACGTCGACGACGAGCATTAGACGCGCGCACTGACAGCAGGGCCTAGGCAGGTAGGAAGAATCAGTACCTTTATACCGAACCTTTGACTCTGCTAAGGATCCAGGAGGATTTTGGTGGGCGGTGTAACAGCCGGTCGTGGAAAATCCCCCTTTTCCGTCGCGATTCAGTGTTTTTCCCAACATCACTCATTTCCATACACTATTGACTTGTCTTTACGAACTGGTTGTTTTTCTGGACCAGTTGTTGTTTGTTCGCGCCCAGAGCGCTACTTTGGCACATCCTTGTTCAGGACCTGCGTGACGCACGTGCTGTCTGCTCACACGCTGCTATTCGGTTTCTCGTTGTTGAGACTTTGTGATCGTATTATTGAGGTTTGTATATTGTTTACGTCATTGTTTATTTTAATAATCTAGTATCGTAGAATTATCACGGATAATCGCCTTCTGATTTCGGGATCCGTTGCGAATTTGGCTACGCATTGCTCAAACGTTCGTAACAATGAGCAGGGGCCTGCACTACCGCTTTCTGTTAAACGACTCACCAGCTTCCTTCAGTTCAGCCCTCGTGGAGCCCCTATTTGATACCACCCACCCCTTACTATATTATCATCATTACCGGAGAGATTGACCGTGAGGCTTGTGTGAGACCAACGACTGTCATCCAGAGAGTTGCTGAAGAGAAAGAGCATTGCAGGTCCAAATTGAACCCTACCTGATTATAGCCAAGCATCAAAGAAGAGTCGTCTCTTCCTGTTTTCAATGCACCGGGGGATCCGGGGAGCTTACCAGTACAAGAATCTGGACATTTGGGCATCCTGCCATTGAGCCTCGGAACCGAACTGACTGAATTGAACTGCCTGGTGGCTGTAAGGCAGGGGGAGGGGGCGAGGTCTTCGGGGCACGCCCAAGGTATCCCTAAAGAATGGACTTTGCTGGCTTCGAAGGTATTGCCTGATCCCAGATTTGTACAGACTTCTCTTTGATATAAAGTTGATTGCATCAGTCGATGGACCTGTGGACCTATAGGCTGTGAACTACTGCGCACACTATTCTGATAGTCGGAGCACTCTTCCGAGGAGCTAGCTTTTCTTTCCACCGGATTTTGAGAGCTCTTGATGCAAACAAATGGTTAAAAGCACCGAGGTACTCTTCGATTGGCCCATTGGCTCCGTCGATTTCTAGTTCGCGGTTGATGGCCTCAGACTCGAGCTGTAGGCAATTCGTGATCTGTTGAAAATCAGTCCGTTTTGAAGAGTATGGTGCTCTAATTCAAAAAACCACGCTTGAGCCAACTGGTTACGAAGCCAGCTTTCAGTACTATACGGTCACTCTACCCGATTGAAGCAAGAAATGGGAAAGCCCCTGCGAAGAGACTCCGGTTCGTGATGATGAGACCTAAAAGAGATGAGCCCTGTCCTCATTTGTATCTGGCTTTAATTGGGACTTGCTGGGTCCAGTTACACTCTACTATCAGTTTACCCGGAGATTCTTCGAAGTAGCTATTTTAAGATTGGAGAATAACCCAGTTCGGCCCAGGGGACTTAAAATCTCTTAGTAATGAACAACGCGAAAACAGGTGTTCGGCCGTAATTTTCCCCCACCGGTTCCACGAACTCGCTGCTGGATGCGGCAATACAAGCCGAAGATGTGTATCTGACCCCTATTAAGGACTTCATTAGAGGACAAAATAATTCTGGCACACAAGCAGTCTATAAAAGAAATGAGATTCGAGAGTAGTGCCGTTGATGGGGGTAACTGGGAGATAAGAAAAAGGACTATACCTGCTCGCCCTCTCACTGAGCCACTGCGGGACCTAAATGTAACCATTGACATATATTTCGCCGTCATGGTCGCCAGATGTGAGCCAAGTCTCGATAGCGGCAAGAATGTGAGGTTACTCGCCTGCCATCAACGGTTCTGTTCCCCAAACCTTGTAGTGAACAGTGAGACAATTAGTGTTGAGACTTTTTATCGGCCGTTCATGAGAGGCCAAAGAAACTGGATTCCGGAACTGGCGTAGATTAGATTGCCGGCATATGAGGGTGGTAGAGAGGTTGGGGTTTTGAGGGCGGATAAAATGATGGGGGAATACCGGGTTGGGACTGGGCTCCCAGAGAGGCCGAGTGTCAGAGAGGCGTTGAAAAAGCATCCCGTCTATATTGCTTAGCTGCAATGGGCCTGACGCTCCCGAGAACATGGGATGAAGAAAAATAGGTTGAGCTGAGTGTGGCTCGCATATGTAAGCCTAGCAGGGTGCTGGTCTGGGGACGCCCGTGTTTGGGCAGTGAACCTGCTGCTTTTGGCTTCGCTGCTGCTAATCACCCAGTGAACCTCTCTCTACCCTTTGAAAGACCTTCCTGAAGGAAGGTTTTGTTGACTTCTTCCTAGTATGCTAGGAATTTTCCTTTTGGCCTGCTCTGCTGTCGGTCGTGGGATCAGCGAGTTCACTGGCTGCACTAAAAAAGCCGTTATTCAGGGAGACATTCCACATCGATTTATCTTTCCCTTCCGGTTTGACACTTATTTCCAACCCTATATAACATTAAAAACTTGCTGCTCGCTTACCTGTCTTCCTCCGGCCGTTTCCTCCCCCACTACTCTGGCAGTCTTCCTTTCTTGAGATACTTCAAATGTTCGCTGTAAATGTGATTCCTCGAGTATCCAGCCACCACTTTATACCACAATCTCTGCAGACTGATATGTTTCAGTTTTGGAACCCCTTGACATACCTGTCATGAAGTGAATAATTCGCCAAGCGCATCGACGAGATTTGTATCCAGAAGCCCATAATATTCTGCAGCCTGTAAGTAGCTCTTTATACTTCGCCTAATAGAGCCCTCTTTTTATAAAGACCAACAACATTTACTTTTGAATATGCTCTAATTCCCTCCAGTGGTAACTGCTTCCTCGTCCTTTTATCCACGTAGTGCAGACTGTCATCCGACGTCACTCAAACGTAGCTGAACCAAATACTTGAGCATGAGTCTCCTATTTTCCGGGCTGTATCACCATTCTAGTTAGTTTAAGTATTCTCCAGTAGTCCCTTGTGTGCACTTATTTTATCTTGTCGTAAACACTGATTCTGTCTTCGGTAGAACCACTTGAACATGCTTGCAGTATTTGTCAGGCCCATCCGAAATACACCAATAATATTATTTATCTAAACAACCCACTTACTTGGATCGTGCTTAACTCAACTGCCAACTTTTATCACTCTGCTCCACAAACTTCAGATGACTGGTCACCACCCCACATTTTACTATGTGTGTTGTCCACGCAACCTCCCGCTGGATATCAGTTATTCAAGTTGTGGTGAATCGGACTCTCCGATTCATTTGCGCACTCCCGCTTCCCGGAGAACACCTTGCGACCCCCTTCAAAATAAGATTTCTGCCTTTTCCCGAGCCACCAGAACCACCAGTTCAAGTAAGTACCCCTCACCACTGAAAATGTTTTCCAAATTTCCACCTGTGCTTTTTTGGAATCGTTTTGTCAGCATACTTTCCTTTAGCTCCTGGGCATTTTGCTTCCATTCCTACTGTACTTGATTACGTATCTCGATCACAAAGCCGATTTTGCTCTTCCATGAGCCATGCCACCACCCGATCTTCAAATTTAATTTTCCCGAGCATTTCTTCATGCGGCCACTCAAACCTCCACACTCCCCTGTACTACATATATTCATTTGACCGTCCAGTAACCCCCACTGTGGGCTCTTTTGTATCTTGTTAACATGCGGCCCAGCGTGCTTCGCGTGTCTCCGAAACGGACCGTCATCACCGAAGTCAGACGACCTAGATGTCGTTTACAACTTGGGTGTAACCTCGTCTGCGCGACGTATCACGATATTAGGTTCACGCCCGCTTTTAAAGCAGACTGGCGCTAGTCGTACGAATAGAGTAAGTCGAAGAATTAGATCTTCTATAGAGTCCGATAAAACTACTGCCTTTTAATTCATCATCTAACTTGCGAACGCCTATCCGGAGAAACTTCCAAGACTTTTCCGCTTGCCTCCTTCATCTGGACAGTCTGTGTGAAGTAGTCAGACGCTGTCTGCGATGAGTTAAAAATATCTCTTAGCCCAGAATTCGTTTGTTAGCTTTGGAGATGAGCTAGGAGCTCCCTGCTGGATCGGGAGATTTAGGCGATGGGAGAGCACCAAATATTTGTCGTGCACTCTCCGTAGGAGCCGTTTTGTTGAAACGGCCTCAAAAGATAGGGAAATTGGAACAGATATCAAAAATTTGCAGCCCCTTAGCTACAAGAACAAAGCACTTCTTGAGATTTTTGAGGCTTTTGAGTTGCTGCCTGCTCCGGAAAAGGAAAACCCGCTGCCGCCACCATATGCTCTATCTTAGTATCGAGGGTCCCGATGGTGTTGGTGAGACTAGGAGTATCTTCTTCCTGGCTACTCACTATTTCCAGCAGACGATCTGGGGCTGGGTTGGAGTTTTTTAAGATAGTTCTGAGCCCACCCATGCTATTTTCCTTGCTTTAGAGGGATTGCCTCTTCGTCTATTAGTTTTAAAGACTTCTCAAGTTAGTACTTCTTTGAAAAAAGAGTAAAATGGCCCAAGAAATACGTCGGAACTAAGATTGACGGCATGGGCACAATATCACCAACCCGCTTTCGTGAAGGAAAACAAGCTATAGAACCGGAACACACAGATATCACGGAAGCACCAATATTTTTGTCTTTAAAAAGCAGAACGGCAGGACTAAAATCAATTTCGAAGGCCCCCCTCCATCTTTTGTCCCTTATCCTGGAATCTAGGGCCATTTAGACTAGACTATCCGGCCCAAGGCCAGAAGAACCTTGCAATAACTTCGAAGTTTCTATGAGATCCTCTCAAAGCTTCCCTTACTACCAGGAAAGCTTGAGATCTCAGAATCTCTGTGTATACGTCTTGCCCCTCTCCCCTTCCGCCACTCTTGTCGCGAGACTCTTAAATTTCTCTAGGCAGGTGGCGTCTCTTTTGTAGGGGAGACCAAGCTCGTGAGCTAACTTCTCATTGAGGTCATAATACAGCCATATAAATAGATACTGATATTTCAAGCAGCCTGCATGAAAATGGTAATCACAGCCTAAAGGCTTCATCACAGGCCTTTTGTGCAGCAACTTCGCATTGGTCCGACCACTTGAAGTCCATGCTCCTGATGACCCCGAGGTCTTCAACCCTGCCAAAGGCTTCTGTGGTGAACAGCCCCTGGTCTTGAGTGACAGCTGGGCCTTCAGCTGCCCTTGACAACAAATGGCTTTTTCCAGCGTCCACTTGTATGTCCAGTCCAAGACTGTTCTTATATACCTGCCTAAGTCGACCCGGCCCTGGGATCTAACTACTTTGTTGTCATTGACAAAAATGAAACTATTTGACTGAAAGACGGAAGCCGGGTTCGGCACCAAATAACAAGAATGTTCCCGGGCCTAGGAGGGATCCCCGAGGTAAACCCCTGGTGACATTCACCAAACAGGGGCACCTGTCACCTGCTTCGGCGTGAAAGGTCCTGTTGGAGAGGAAACCTGCCAGCCACTTATATATCTGCCCACCTTTACCTAAAGTCATCATCTTTTACGGTAAAAGTTGATGATTATCAGAGCCAAACACCTTCCATAAGTCAAGGCAGCATACTTCAACTTGCTTGCTTTCATCCAGTTGTCAAGTCAGTTCATCTAAGAAGCAATAAAGATTGGTCAGATAAGGTCTATCTTTAAGGAATCCGTATCGGGCTGGGCTCAGCACGGAGTGCCCCAGTAAATGCCGACTGATGTTGGTGTGAATGATCCTCTCACGAACTTTACGTGTGATGCTAGTTAGGCTCACCGGCCTATAGTTATCCATAGCCGACCCACCTCCAGTCTTATGCTCCGCCACCACGAGCGCAGTTTTTCAGTCCTGAGGTAGCCTACTCTGGCCCAACGTGGACCTGCACGGGTTGCACACGGATGGGGCCACAACATCCGCTAAAGGCTTGATGATAGCCGGGTGGATGCCATCTGGCCCCGCTAACTTGTAGCTTTTTAACTTCTGAGGTTACCTACGCAATATTTCCTCCGAGAGATCCAGCTCGCTTCACATCTGAGGAAGGTGCGTCAGGGCCAAATCTACTTTCACCCGGTGATGTATCCTATGAACAATACCAAGGTACTCCCCATGCAGTCCACTTCGTTCCGGTCATCGTTAGTAACACGGTGGTCCTTTGTAGATGGTGGACATATGGGGTCCTTTGTTGAGCAGATGACTGCGCATAGCTGCAGAATTACTTCGGCTGCTGTCTTAGGCTTTTGGCCAACCCAGGTTCAGACCCTCGCTTAGAAGTTCGCAGAAGGCTCACAGTCTCGTTTCTAAGCATTGTACTATGGGTTCATGCCAGCTGACTGCTGAATCTTTTTAAAGCTGGAGCAGATAGGATGTTGACCAAAATAGGAGGGGAGCTGTCATTCCAAATGATCAAAGTTTTGCGAAGAGACACGGGCTGGAAAATGGTCAGATTCCTAGGGAATATGGAGACAGACAACCATTAGTGCCCGCCTGACATCAGCGGCCACAGTAGAGAGGTTCAAGCAGTCCAACTGTTGCTTGTTGCATGAACGAGGCCTGAGGAACCCTTGCTGCATATAGCTTCAAAGATTTTAGCCAAAAGCCATAAAATCCTTCTGCTCCATCAATTTTTTTGTTCATTCTGGAAATGACGGGAGTGTGAATAAAGTGGTTTCAGTCAGGACGTCCGGGAAGGATATTTTCGTGCTGTGGCTTAATGACCGACCGCTTCCAGCTAGACGGCATCATACTGGGGTCGGACGACAATTTAATTGGAATTATCAACAACACAATCCACCGGCGGTAATTACAGTTGGGTTGGCCCATTTCTTCCCGGAGAGATAAATGCTGTCATTTTAGGGGGAGGCTAGAAATAGGGTGTGTATCAGACGCTATGCCATCTAAGGAGAAGCTGTTGATGGTATGAGGACTTAGGGAGATGCCCGTGAGGCAGAATTCACAGAGGTGAGGAAAAAAATAAAGATTCCAAGCAATATCACTGAGGGAATTACCCGAGTTCTTGTTGGGCAATAGCACGTGTTGAATAGGAGTCTGAGACCCCATGGACCTAGATTCATGTGCGACTGATGGTTTAAACGCTTTATTTTGGCGCCGAAGATCCTTAGTCTCTGCTTTACAAAGCTGAGCTTCCTTAGACCCCGGATGACTGCAGAAGGAAGAGTCAGTTTTACAAGGAGAGAAAGATCATGGGCTTGGATATAAGTTCTTTGCGACTTGGGGCGCTTTTGTTGGAGGGAGGAAATCTGCGATGTGTTATAAGTAGGGCTTTGAAAGGCGGGACTGAAGTGCGAGGGAGAGTTTTCGGTGTTGGGTCAGGATTATCACCCGCTTGTTCAGTCGGGGCCCACGGAAGAAAACAAATCAGCCTTGAATATGGATGAGGCGTGGCTCAAGGTTGCAGCTTACAAGAGAATTGACCCTACTGGCCGAATATCCAGATGAATGAGTGGGAAATGAAAAATTATCCATATTTTGTGGTCGCTGCCCAAAAGCGATGTCAAAAGGAAGAAAATATTTCTGAAGCTCTATGGGCGAAGGTTGGGTCCAACAGGTGGGCTTTTCTAGTGGGGGTCTTCACATGCTACTTCGAATCCTAGTAAGGGCATAGAAGTTAAATTCCATTGATTCGTATGGTGTTATAAGTGTAAACCAAAATGCATTCGTTGAATGGAAATCGCCGGATATGATCTTCGCTGCCGAGAATAATAGTGTCGGATAATCAAGAGCGACAACCAGGGAGAAAGGTTAATATTTGCACAGAAAAGCGGGCGGTAGGTTAGCAGAAGTGTGAAAAATGGGTCGGTAGTAATATTGTAAGCCATCAAGGATCCGGGAAGAAGCCAAAATATGGTGCTTCTAATCGGAGGGACAGATGAGGGTTGAGTAATAGTATAGTATAGTATAGTATAGTATATTTCTTGACCGTGGTCAATACGCATGCACAAGGCAAGATCAGAGTATACAGCAGTACATGTCAATGTGAGGTATTCACAGATTATAAATTTATAAATCACACAGCAACCGAAATACACCAGTAAAGTCATGTAGTGTTTGAGTGAACAAAAGTGGTAATGGTTGAGGTGGGAATTCCGAATCGGTTTCGAATTCGCTGGAGGGCGGTGTGGATAGCTGAACAGTCGTGGGATTGCTGATATAAGCGACAAATGGACGGGTGTTGGTATCGGCGCCTAACAACCCCAATATCTATGAAATATTGCCTCCTTTGGGACTTATCTTACTCGTGACTGCGCTTTTGGTAAGAAAATTTCATCTTAAAGATGAAATGAGGACTTGACACCGCGTCAGTGTTTCAAGAGTGAATTTTATTGAAAGTAGACCCGGGAATTAGACGGAACCAGTGATAACCTATAAGTACTGCAGAGGTGTCAGTGTCAGATGATTTGGGAAAGTTAGAAAGCGGTGAGGAGAACCCTTCGCATGTCAGCAGACTGTGTAATAGAGATTCATTGTAATCGAGCCGAGTGTTTATGGCTGCCTTTGTCGTCTTTTTGTGCATACTCCTGTGCACATTCCCACCAGGCATGTGATCCAGTTATCATTTTTATCATCATGCCAGGTGTCCAGTGTGCTCTGGGCTTCCTCGGAAATTAGTTTTAATGATATACTGATTCATCTGGACCAAGAGCGTGCAGCAGCCGTTATCGATGAGAGGACAGAAGGTGACGAATTAGATCATTCGTAGTAGCATCTGTAGGCTGGCTGAGGGCTAGAGGGGACGAGATGCCAAGGGGCGAAGATACAGTGATAGTACGACCATCATCAGTATTCGGTGTGGAGAACTTCAGTTGGTTAGGCTGTTTGTGAGGTAGAACGTTTCCAGGTTTGTGATACCACGGTAAACCACTACAGCGCCGTGAACCGGTGTTAAAAACTGGATGGTATAGGATACTAGCACTATGATACCAAGGTTTGCAAAGGAACCGGCCATCTTGTTCTGAGCACTCAAGATAATTTTTGTAGCTCCTTGTCTGGTAAAGGAAACCATCCAAGAAAAAGTCACGGGATGGGTAGAGGGTGGGAAGGAAAACAGAATTAGGACAGTCGAACCAAGTGAAATGCCAGGTAGGGGGCAAGGGAAAGCCGAGGGAACTGAGTATTTCGTTCGGTAGACAACTGGGGCAGAGTAAGGTCCTGGTAACAGAAAAGGAAAAGCCATATAAGAGTTCAAAGTGGCATTCAGATTAGGAGGAGTAACTTGGAATTTAGATCGAGGGATTTGGTCACTGAGGGGAAAACCCTGAGGCAGGAGATGTGGGGTTGGGAAGTTCGGGGGGATTGACGTATGACACGAGACTTTCACAAGTCGCTAATAGGCCATTGTACAAGGAGCTCTGAGGAGGAGTTTGCAAGTCTTGCAAAAGAGGCACCATGTATACGGATAACCAATGTTGGACGGTGTAGATACCAGTGAGGTCTGATGAGGGACGTAGTGACCGCCAACAGAAATATTCATTTTTGATCCATTTACTTAAATTGGGTATGATGCGGAAATGCCTTCATGGTGGGGTTGAGAATGCGGGCGGATGTCGGAATCTTAAATCTGTGCTTGCGGCACTTTCGTCAATGAACTTCATTGGGGGCTTTAGGTAGTTATTAGACCACAAAGTGATGGCCATATTGATCTTTGTTGTTCGATTATTCCAAAATGCAAAGGTGAAACTTGGTCCCCTTCTAAAGTTAGAGCAGGGGGAGCTGCCTGTCCGAGTCAGAAAAACGCCCCAGAAAAAAAAACCTCAAGGTTCACATTACAAAATCTTCGAATAAGGTTGGGTATGTGATGTAGTGAACCATAAATGAACTTGTATGGACTTTCCGTCCCACTTTTGAGGTTGCTTATCTCGTTATTTTATGAGGTCCGAATGACACCATATACTGGCTCGCCACAACTTTTTACTGTAATACGACTAAAAGCAACCGTATAGTGAGACCGCAAGTAAGGGGCACTGCTTTGCTTACTGTTTAGTGGCTTATTTTTATCGTGTCGCGAGCTTTTTTGGTCTTGGACGTTTTTGTCACCTGAGTTGAAGTTAGGGGTTCGTTCTCGCGTGCCTATTACTGATTAGCATTGATATCATCCGAAATTTGTTATTTTGCGGGTTTGCCTTTTGTCGTTTTCAGTGAGACCTGGTCGTGTTTTGACTAATAATTTGGGGAGATTCCATCGCATTTATCGATGTTCTGTCGCACTGATTTAGTGAGATAGAATTACCGTCGAATACAGTGGATTATGCGTAATTCCTACCCAGGCTGTCCGGTATGAACACCCATAGACGACATATTTTCTGTGATATACGTATTTCAAAGATTCTGTAAATTGCCATTTTTGGCGTTTTTATTGTTTTGATGCCACGGTTTATCCGGGTTCCCCATTATGGAGGGTTGCCCTCTGATTTTATACCCCTATAGTACATTGGTTCACGATTACTTGCCGTTTACACTTATCTTCTTTATTTGCTGATTTGCGCAGTCTGGTGGAGCAGTTTTGCGGGCTGTCTGCCGACTGTAAGTCGTCTCGAGAGCCATCTTGCTTTTGGTCAGCGACTTAATTATATGCCAAGGTTGTGCCTTTGTTTCAGTTAGCAGTTGTCAGTAGCATATCCACAGTCAGTAGTAGTGTCCTTTGATTGCTTACTAAATATGCACTGAATAAACAATAAATGGTTGTTGAAAGAAACTGGATTTTTAAAATTATTATTTTATTGTTGTAACGGTCCATCCTGTGGTACGATGAACTTTCTCCATATACCCCATAAATTCACACTTTCCATTGGCGAGTTTTAATTGCACCAAATAAGGTCCCAACCTAGCAAGCAGACTTCTGCTGCTGACTCACCCACAAAGACCATTTGGCGATATCAGAAAGGTTACATTGGAGCTGTTTCCGCTGAAGTTAATTCTTTAACGGCATCAGATATTGACGATCAGGCAAGCAGCGTAAATTCCACAATATTCTTCACCCCAAGAAGGTTTTAATGCCGCGTGAAAAAGATAACTTGGGAAGTGAGTAATCAATGAAAAGAAAGTGTGATGACTCTGAGCGCGTGTTTGAAGCTGTCAGTCTGCTCGCGGATAAGGAAGCTCTGGATGCTTCCACATGACTGGCTTGTATTCTTAATCCAAATGAAGTTTCAGGTAACAGAAGCACTAGGTATAGTGCAAAAAGCTTACATTTGCGTTCTGTGAGGACTGAGAAGACGATTCGTGGTGGTCGCGTACCTTTCTTGACACGGGCAGTTTAATTCCGCAGAAAGCAGACACATCAAATTGTTGTGTCAGGGAAATTCCTCTGGGAAGCCGAAATTTTGAGCAGGACTGTTTGTTGATGTATCTGTCAGCTCCTCCAGTTGGTTCATACTTCATCTGTGGAATTTTCGGTCATCTTTTTGCTCCTCGGGCGGCTGAGGCATGCATATCCTAATGAAGAATGCCAAAACCATGTCCGTATGCTTGAGCTGGTCTTTTTGGATTAAACGACAGACTTATGGACCTTTCTGGGGCCGACTCACCAAATTCCTTGAAAAATCCGCAGGTAGCTATGAAGGCTTTTACTTTGAGCTCGACAATCTTGACAGCTTAAAGCGGATTCCAGCCTAATGCGTGCAGCAAGTGAGATAGTCATTCGGATGCATGCAGGTGTACTGACTTTTGTTTAGTGGACCGTTCCAGCAGCCATATCCCGCTTTTTGCCGAGCGTATGTTACCTCGTCAATGAGACATGGTGGGTCTTTACTGTGGGATAACAAGGTCTGCCGATGTGAAAAAATACTTGGAATGTTGGTATGTGGGTTGAAGTCTCAGTTTATCCGAAATCTTTTAACTAGAAGTCCACTCAAAACGTTCCGCGTAATCCTATCCGAAGGCAATGCTGATGCTCCAACAAAAGCCACGATAAGACAAACCAAGCGACTTGCATGTTACTACAGCTGCTCACGGTGCACATTACCAGGCCGTAGTCTTACCAAACGGCTGATGGTCTTAGGTAACCTAGGAAAAGTAACTACTGGCACCAACCGCCGCTCTTGCAAACTACAGGAACATAACAGATGACTTGCCGTTAAAAGTTGGCCAGTAAGCCCCTTCCCGACAGTATACGTGCACTCGCTATCTGGGCATAGTGAAGCGGACACTTTTATGGTGCCGACTTAAAAACCGTAATGAGATCTGCTACCACCTCAGTCTTTTTAAGGTGCGAACAAACACCTTCCGAAAACTAGAAGGCGTACCCCGTGTGGACTTCCCTGTGTACGTTGGATATTGAAACCCTAGAATGCTAGAAAGCTCTCGTTTATTGGTGTTTAACTGTATATTAGACATGTGTTTATGAAAGGTACTCCACTAGCGAGCCAATAATTCGGCGTTACAGTTTTTCGAACCATCACAGGCAATTTTCAGTTCGGCGTTGTTTCATGACCATAACTGTGATGCAGGCTTTTACCAGGGAGTCGCGCTTGAGGAGGAAGTATGGAACTGTCTACTTCAGCGGTTGCATTTCGTTTCCTAGTATTCGTTGTTTTCCATTGAGGTTCAACTATAGGAAGCTTCCCGTTTATGAGGTGCAGTAGTTATTACTATGAGGGATGGTAATACAAGCTTGGATTTGTTAAGCCTCCCTCTGTAGGGATGTTCTTTTGGGTATAATTTTCGTGGACCTGGAGCTTATGTTGGATGCGACCACGGACTGCCAAAATATAAACTCTTGGGCGGTAAATTTATTTATAAACTTTGAAAAGAAGTTGGCGGGTGTTATTCTGAGGGCCCTTCTTAGGCCTAACACTGAAACAACTTCGGGTATCGGGGTTGCAGTCCCACAAAATTACTTCTTTCGTTCACAAAGGGCATTCCTTCGGGGTCATTAGGAATCATTACATTATTAGTGCTTCTAGCAACTCCAAAAATTCCAGAATCAACGGCGAACACGAATTTTTGTGGAGTTAAGGAAGTTTGGCCGTGGTGTGAACAGGGATCAAGCAGAAGTGCAAGGGACACTAGCCCAGCAACCATCCGATCAACCAAGGGGAGACGTGTTGAAAAGAGCCAAAGTTTTCTTCCATTTCACTCGGTTTCCTGTTTGCCCTGTCAAGCTATCCACCAGTGGCGTCGAGCAGGCAGTAGAAGCTCTGAGGATATTAGTAGCCTTGCGACGACGAGGTTTCAAGACGGTCCGATCCGCTGGTCTCAGCCAACAACGAAGCAGTTAAAAAGTGTCAACATTTGAGGCCACCTGACCGCGGTTTGCCCTTTTGCCGCCTAAATGCCATTGAATAATTCATTTTTGATCAGAAAAAACGATCGCCCCCACCTCCTGCCAGTGTGCGGTGTTCGCGAATACGAAACTTCTCCTTGTGCACAGTGGAACAGCTGGTGTTGTCACCTACTCAGGGCAGCACGCAAAGGCGCCTATTTAAAGCAGAGAGCGATTCGAGCTGAATGAATATCTACGGTATTCACTGCGTCCGCGGATTCCAAGATGTACTTCTATAGTATTGAACGATGGTTAGGAGAAGTGGGGTGTCTGGCAAACGTGGGTTCCACATTAGGTGAACCGTACATGATGGATCACCCCCACCGGAGGGGAAAGGTAGATAATTTCGGCTCCAGTATCTGAGTTAACTCGGTGTACCAAGAGGCTTCAGCGTCAAGCTTGCTAGGAAACAACCCCCTAGCATCTACAGGCCATACTTCGATGGTATTGCCAATGTTTGCCTCCGAACAGATACCTTGGTACGCTGTCACAAATGCCAGCTTCTACAATTTCTATTCCCAAAGTAGACAGTTCCTTAAACCATGTTTCTTTCCAGTGATGTCCCTGCTTCATGCGCCTTTGCATGGACGACATCCGCAACCCACTAAGCGGCGCTCCTTCGACTCTTACTCTGGCTTAATCACCATTTCGTGATCTTTCCTTCCCTTCACCGTTCATCCCACTAGTTAGATTGCCATACCAATATTTTTGTTTTCTCCCACCATGGCCCATCCTACTGCAGCTTTTTGACCCGCGTGATACTTACGTCAGCCTTCTTCGTGCAAATGTCCACCACTTTGTGGCACCCAACCCCCAAATCTCTCCCTTTTTTCTGCCTTATTGAACCAATTCTCAAAACCAGCATCTTGTCAGTCGTTCACTTCTCCTCCGAAAGCACACCAAACTCCGCACTCCAACTACGCGTCAATGCAAGTTTCCAACAACTCCTTCAAAAATAACCGTAATGTATTCCTTCCCTCAACCGCCAACACCTAACCTACCTCACCTGAGCAAGCCGCACTGACGGGCTACTAAATTATCCCCCACTGTCCGACCTCCACAACTCTGAGGCCCGCTCCTACCACACATGACCAACTACTACCAAGATCTACATATGGGAAAGCCAACACACTAAATAACTCCAAATAAATCACCTTACCTGGAGTGTGACCACACCGCCTAATGCTGGCACGTACTCTCTGCTCCTCGTAAATGCTCGTCCACTTTCGGGTAAAACTGACTCCATGATATCCCGAGCTGCTTTTTTGAATCCTGATATTATTATGGTAACCGAAACGAGGCTCACCGGGAACACCTCACTAGAGCATTTTTCTATTGTCGGGTTTGACATCCTAAAACCCTGTCAAACAAGACGCCTGGGGCCGGCCATTATACGACGGAAGAGCTTCGCAACGACCATCGACCAAGCCCTACTTGGTAATACCCTCGACTCTATATGGTTAGCACTACATTTTGGTCTCCAAACCGTATTGGTGGGACGCATCTACCGCCCTCTGGCTGAGACCCACTTCACCCCAGCAGCGTTATCAAAGTGCTCAACCTGGCATCCGGCTATCCTTGCAGTGCTAAATAGTGGCAATTGACCCCAGCCCCCCCCCCAAATATGTTGGTTTGCACTTGATGTGCCCATCGGCTCCCTGAAATAAACCTCCCAAGTTCATCTGGGACAGTGGGCCCAAAAAACAAGGACTCCTACCAAAGGACTACATATTCTGGATCTCATCTTCGCTGACATCTTTTTGGTGGTTTCTACTGAGGTCCCAGGCTTCTTTCCAGGTAGTGACTGCAAAATAGTCACTTATAAATTTAGGCTTTCGTCCTACACAACAAACCTAGCTTCCTCCGATAGACAAACTGCTCGCTTGCTACAGGCTTCTTTTGATCCCTCGACAGGGATGATTTCTTTCTCAGACCCGCCCGACAGATGGCAGCTGACTCTGTCTACACTAACCTTCCGGTGTGTCGCGCTAGACTTGGTTTCTCCTTCAACCAGCTCCTTCCGAGGAGAAAAATCAGTGTAGTTAGTATTGAACGAAGGATTCTAGATTTGGAACCTGTATCTCGTGACTCCTTTCTAATCCTACACCTGCGATACCTCTACAAAACTATGTCGACTACAAAGGAGCAACATCTCGTAAACCAAAACATCCTAGCACTGGAAAACCCCAAAACTAGGAAAAATAGCGGAATTAGTTGGTCAAAGGTCCTCTTGTTCTTCTCGGAAAATCCAAAAACCAATTCATTCTGGGTCTTTCGCCGCTGTATCACCTGCGGCCATCACGGAAGCTCTCACCGTTCACTTTTCTTCTTCCTGGATGGCCTCAACTCACTATCCTCTCCCCATTCTTCGTCCTTCCTCTAACGCCAGACTCTTTCTCATTAGCTTCAAGTCTGGTGACAGAGGCAGACCAACCTTCAGGGCCAGGGCTTCTTCCGTGCTAGATACGGGTGGTGTCCATCTCGCACTCAGGGTCTATGTGGTATCGATATAAACTTGTTTATTATTGGCCTCTTCATGCCTTCTGTGATGAACAGCACAATCCCTAAACAATAGAAGACCTCGGTGATCGTTCCATGTTTTAAAGAGAGGTTTGCCCCAAGATCCAGATAACTATTGACCAGTAAACTACGAATCCATGGTGTGCAGGCTCATGAAATGCTTATCCAAAACTTCAGTTCAGTATTTACTGACCACAAACACTGTGTTTAGCGGCTATCAGCATGGAAGTACAAGGCGATCTAAATTCCCTTAGCTTCCGGTGTTCCACTTGGCATTTGAAATTTTCTCTTGCCGAAAGCACCATACCTCCTCATAATGGGCCATGCTCCCCGTTGAAACCCTGGCCAATAATAATCTCCCTATCCCTGTTATCATCTCTGTCCGAAACCTAGATCCGCACATGAAACGCTCGTCGAACTTCTCTGAACAAACTCCTTTCCAAATTGCTAAGGCTAGGTTCATCCCGAGTCTTACTTTTGACGTCTCAAACTCAGCCACAGCCAACTCGTCGCCTTCGCCACCCACCTCAGGCCGCTTCTGTATTATTGCTTTCCTATTACTTTTATCATGTCATGCTCCACTTATATTGCCATAGAAAGTACCCAACGGTAACTTACCAGATGACTCATGTTACATGCTCCACCATCTCACAAAAATAGAGATGTGGACTTCTTCAACTTGACCCTCTATGGCCACGCAGCATAAAGCTAAACTTAGCCTTCTTGTAGAAGCTTTCGCCCGCCATGCATATTCTTTCACTCAAATTACTTGCACTTTAATTTGAAACTACCCTCTTGGGCACAGGGCCTCCTCTTTGCCCGTCCCGCTTGTCAGGCTGTCCGTTAGAGCTAATCTTTTATCTTTGCGTGTGGCATGTTGTGGAACAAACTTCCACATAGTGCACGGTGCCCACTCCTGTCCCCTGTTCCGGTGTAAAGTAGGTAACCATTTCACTACAAACACTGCCCTGCAGCTAAGTATCAGCACTGTGACTATCGGCACTGCTTACGAAAATGGCCTCCAGTTCTAATTCTGTCCTACTTATGTTGCGGTTGTCTGCGAGCTGAATGCTGAACTGCATCCTTGTGTGGGCTGATGCCTGGGTGAATGTGAATCCCACCGAAACTGTCCTGTCCCAGTTCTGGCCTCTAATTGCTGCCGAACCAACCCTCACACCGGTGTTGCTCTGCTTGCAGTAAGCTAAAGGCCACGAAAGGTCATTCTAACAAGTCAGTCCAACCAACGTTACGCTACCTTACAAATACTGGAATACAACCTCGACGTACCAACAAAACCCCAGTCCGAAAGTAGTCGGTCCTAAATTTCTCCTGGTATGAGTCCTGTTTTCACCAGTGCTTAGCCATCGATCCCCTTGGTAGTTACTCCCGGTAACTTTCTCTGCTTTCCCATCGTGTTAGCGAAGCTAACTACGTTATTGCTATCATCAGCGGCAAAAAGCATGAGCATAATTCCCGCTCACCCCCGATACTTCGCTCTTCCACAGTTCAAGGCGGCCCATCACTCTCCATCCGCTCGCATCTTTCTTCATACTGAGCTGTCACCTACAACCCGTCTCCCTTTGAAGCGCATAACCCTCTTTCCCGTGTACAATCCAGAGTGGCCTTTACCTCATCGGGTTCATAAATACCCAGGGTTTTCTTTTGCAGTCTGTTTCGCCTTGAGTCGCGTTTACTTTCAATCCAATCTCCCGTACCCCACTTCAATCGCCACGATTTCCTTTGTGCACGACCACCATAAAAATCCAACCACCAACGGTTTATGAGTACTAAAACACGCATTCCCGCCAAACAGAAGGTACGTTTATGTCGAATTCTATAGTCCTTGTTTACAAAACCGTATGGTACATCGCCACCGTCATTACCGATGTGGGTACCAACCAGATTGTTGCTTTTCCTTTATTCCTTCTTCATACATTGATGGTTTAACTCAGGACAAATGCCATGCCCAATGGATCCAGATTGAACTGTTTCTTTGCCCAATTGATAATGCAGATCACTGACGAATGTTTCACGTAACGCATCAAGAGCTTCTTTGGACTCACCGGAACTAGCATTAGCTCCAACTGGAAATACCTGGAAAGGTGAACTACCTCCGTAATGGCACGGATCACTTGACAGTCAATCTTCCAAAATCCATCTAATAGCTTCACTAATCGACTAACTTCCTGATGTTTCAAGTCAAATATTAACTGAGATTTTCAACCAAATCTTAATTCTCCTCTTCTCGGCCAGTTCTGTACAATAACAGCCTGCTTCACCACAACCTGCCCTGCTCAGTAAATTCGGGTAAGCAATCGACAGCGGTTGTCTGCTTCATCGTAACATATTTGCACATTCCACACTCCACAATGCCACTCGTTTTAAAATTTCTACTTTCCACTATTTTGTTACATTCTCTGAGGGTGGATTAAGTTCCAGCCTGGCTTGGTGTAAAGCAGACTTCGAACAGCTGAAGGAAAACGTCTGAATTAAAATGGAACAAAAAATGCCGTAAAAGCTTGTTTAATGGGGATGAATTTTATCAGGTTGAAAATTTGTTTTCCTTGAATCTCCTCTCTTTCTGTCAAACCTCGGTATTCAGCTCTCTAGTCATCGGCTCAGCCGTTGCTGATTGTTGATAGGGTAGGTGGTCGTATATAATCCGTTGCGTGAAAATCCGCGCTCAATCGTCGTCCCCCTCGGCGCGGTGGCCGGTCTTGGATGTGAAACGGAGCCGAGCTGCTGATTCGGCACAGTTCCCGAATTTGGATTCGATTTTCGAGACTTACATCCAAGCACCTGTTCGAATTGTTGCTTATATGATTCAAGAAAAAGGGGAATGGCTCCATTCAAAACGGAATACAAGTGTCCACTTGTGAACTCAGCGGCATCATTGATTCGGGAGAAGTGAATATTTGGTCTCACTTGATGACGAATTTGGAAGATTACGTGGCTGGTAACATGGTCCCTATAGGGCCACCACATTTTGATTAACATATTGCTTCCATGAAGCCATTTTGTTATTGCCTTGTTGAGTCTTATTTCACGTCCACCACGGCAGGTGCGGCAGCTTAATTTAAGGGCGGCCACAAGCTTGAATGTTTTTCACGTGAAATGAATTGGTTGAGTATGGTATGAGGAAAACTACGTGCCTCGTTAAACATTTAGCTAATTCCGACAGCTTCACAAGATGTGAAGTAAATTGCTTTCGATTCCATCCGTTGGCCATTCATTGTAAGTCAGAGTAATATACGCGGAAAGGTTCAAATCAGAGCACCAGTTAGTCAGTTCGGTAACCCTTTGATGAGGGCTATGGCCCTCTTTAGAGCGAAGTTTATGGATGCACTGTTTCTGTGCAGGGGTTCTGGAGCTATTGCGGAAGGCATTATAATAGAAGAAGTGAGGCTACCTGCATCGACTGAACTGGCCACAACTACGTGTGAACCATGGTCGAATATAGTACATATAAATAAATAAATATATATATATATATATGTAAATCATTGCTCGATGAACGCAAAACCCAACGAGGCTGGTCACGTAAGTAGATATTGTACTATGGAAACGCGTAGAAACCTGCCTCATTTTCACCGATAACTTGCGTAACCGAATACGTTAACTGTGAGCCCGCAGAAAACAAGAAAGTAGCGTGTACTAGCAGCAACTTTTTACACTGAATTTCACTGGAGGAGATCATCGGCGTTGTTGCTTCTACCTTCTGGCATAGAAAAATCCTTGTATCACTGGATAGCAGAGGTTGCTCAAATATATTTGATACATGCTTCACTGTTTACATCATCCTATCATCCTTCTCATTAGCATCCGTGGCCGGATTTCATAAAACCAGCTACTCCGGAGCAATCAAAGCTCATGACTGTCTCTCCAAAAAGTATTTACTAAACATTCTAGTATTCTTGATCACTTAGCACATTTTTAGCCAACATTAGATGAGAATATCCCTTCTGATCAATTTTATAGTCCCGCACACGTAAATGACAACAAAAAGGTTAGCTGAAATATTTTGCTGAGGGAAAATTGCATAATTTGTTCTCATTAAAAGTATAACAGGTAGGTTACTCTAAACTGGGCAACTGCCTCGCATTTCAATATAAGTCTGGTTGATCAATTTCACACTATAAAAAATTAGTGCCTCAAGATTACGGCAGTCCGAGCCAGTTTAAATATTGCCAGGTCGGAACTTACCCCTATGCCGACATCTCCGTTATCGACTTCAAATCCGAATCAAGCAGCTTGACGTCGATTTGCTTCCTCCAAACACCACCCGGTTTTATTTCACCACTGGAGTGACTAGCTCTTCTTCGCCTTAAAACCTGCAGATATTTCACTCAGTTGAGCAATTTTACACACCTTATTCATGCTTTCATGCTTGCACCTACATCGGGTTAAGAAATATACTACTATCATTATCGTTGTTATTGTTTACACAAATTGGTTCCCATTATTCAGTGTGCGGCTTGATTGGCTGGTGTGTTAAGCAGAACTTTGGATTAGTGTTTGAATTTTAAGTCGTTCAATTTGTTCACCTACACTCAGTCACACTTCCGAAGAACGGCTGATATAAATTTTGAGGAACTTCCAATGGTTATCTCCGGAGAAGTATCAAAAACGGTTTGATCAGCTTTTTATGCCAAAGCTGTAAGTGTTTATTACAAGCCCAACACATTTGAAAAAGTCAAGCGATTTTAGTGAGTAACTGGCCCAGGAGGTGTACCAGCTGGTCGTGGAAAATCCCCCTTTTCCGTCGCGATTCAGTGTTTTTCCCAACATCACTCATTTGCATACACTATTGACTTGTCTTTACGAACTGGTTGTTTTTCTGGACCAATTGTTGTTTGTTCGCGCCCAGAGCACTACTTTGGCACATCCTTGTTCAGGACCTGCGTGACGCACGTGCTGTCTGCTCACACGCTGCTATTCGGTTTCTCGTTGTTGGGTCCTTGTGATCGTATTATTGAGGTTTGCATATTGTTTATGTCATTGTTTATTGAAATAATCTAGTATCGTAGAATATCACGGATAATCGTCTTTTGACTTCGGGATCCGTTGCTAATTTGGCTACGCATTGCTCAAACGTCCGTCACAATACTCAATAGATCAATTTGGAACGAGAAAAACACGCAAAATGCCAAGAAAAGGATTGACGACATTGGAGTTTAGACAGGAAGTAACACGGCAAGTCGCTAGGGTTTTTGGGTACCTCTGAATCTTCAGTTATTGCTAGACCACCTAGTCCTGTCAGTGCTAGCTCATGTGTTACTGAGGTCAATATGGATTGCACGGATGTCGATCTATATAGGCTGAGGATATTAGACCCAGAACAACAACTGTTATCGGCTAGGCAGCATGCACGGGAAGCGGAACAGAAGTGTACACAGAAAAAGCGTGAGCATAAGACCAACGACTGCGACCTTTCCGATAGATCAGGGCAAGTTAAAAGAGGAAACCCCACGTCGGTCGCCGACTATAAAACATCAACGCCACCAACCATCGATCTGCCAAGAGTAGAACTGACGGTTTTCGACGGGCGAGCTGAACACTACTACAAGTTCGTCAAGCAGTTCCAGACGTTCGTCGAAAATAAGGTAACCGACCCCGGGCAAAGGCTCCTCTACCTTACTCACCACTGTCGAGGCCGAGCAAGAGAAGCTATCGACGGGTATACCATGCTCGACCCGGAACAAGGCTAAACAAGAGCAAGAAAGATTCTAAGCGACTTGTTTGGCTAACCGTTCAAGGTAGCCCGTAACCTAATAGAGGGCGTGATGGTAGAGGCAAAGAGAACCAAAGGCAATGTCTTCACAATGGCCGACCTGGTGATTAAGATGCAAAACTGCTCAATAGCCCTCGACCATTTAGGTTGCAGGGCTGACCTAGACGCCATGCACACTTTGGAAGGCATAGTCCGTCACCTCTCTCCCGAACTACAGGGTCGGTGGGCGGAAGAAGCAGAACGGATAGGCCGAAGCGACAGAGAAGCAGACTTCGAGGACCTGACCGAATACTTGGACAGGCAAACGAAGATAGCTGACAGCGGATTCGGCCGACTCATCCGGGGCAGCAACCTGGCAAACAAGCCCAGTACTAGCCAAGTCCAAACCCCTGTACGGGAACATCCAAAGTACCAGCCTTGGACCAATACACACGTCATTTCACGAGATGCTACGGCGCAACCAAATTGCAGATCCTGTGGTAGTAGCCATGGCCTACCAGAATGCCTCAAGTTCGACAACGCCACAATAGACGAACGGTGGGGAATGGCGAGGATGGCAGGAGCATGTTTTATCTGTCTCAACACAACGCACCGGGCAGCAGCCTGTAGGACAAGGAATCGATGTGGTTACGAGGGCTGCACAGGCAGACACCATCGGCTGCTGCATCAGGCGAGAGTAACCATATCCCAGGCGAGTGCCAAGCCCAGCGTGATTTGTTCAACTTCACAATCTGCCAGTAAACCGGTACGTTTAGGCGTAGTGGCCGTGGGAGTAGTGACTCCGACTGGGATAGTCAAGGCGTTGGCTTTCGTTAATAGTGGATCCGACACCACTCTGGTGAAAGAGCGGTTTGCCGACAAACACTAACTGGCTAAAGGTGCGACGTCGTTAGCAGTGAGCACGGTGGGCGGAACACAGGTAATGACTGCCGGTAGATTAAGGCTGCAACTCATCTCTTTAGACACTAACGAGGAAATTGAACCAACGGAGGCATTCACGTTAGCGGATCTCCCAATGCGAGCACCAAGGTCGGTGAACGCAATCTTGACTCGGTGGCCCCATCTGCAGGATGTAACCGTTGTAGACTGGGAAGATGATGAGGTGGATCTCCTCATCGGATGCGACGTGCCAGAGGCGCATTGGGTGCTTGACCAGAGAGTGGGCGACCGCCAGGTACCTTATGCCGTACGCACGGCTCTGGGATGGATGTTATACGGTCCAGTAGGGGTACGCGGATCCGTGAATTACTTATCCGCCGAAACGGACCGCATAGAGTATCATCTGCAACGGCTGTATGGAAAGGAGTTTCATGACATTGGAGACGAACGACTGACGTTGTCTCAAGACGATCACTTCGCTCTACAAACGGTGCGGCAAGGCACTAGAGGCCTCAAAAAACAGTTCGAGGTTCCCCTCCCATGGCGCACACCGGTCGACCCGTGGACTGACAACAGAAATTATGTTCTCCAACGATTACTACGACTAAAAGAACGCTTCATTCGAGACCAGAATCCGTGGGAACGATACGCGGATTTGATGAAGCAAAAAGAGGCCCTCGGTTACGTTGAAAGGGTGCCTGTTAACACCGACAGCAAAAGGGGTATCTGGTATCTGCCTCACCATCCGGTTATCAACCCCAAGAAACCCAATGAACTGCGGGTGGTTTTCGACTGTGCGGCCAAGTTCCAGGGCAAGTCGTTAAACGATCGCCTACTACAGGGGCCTGACTGGACCACACCACTGATCGATGTTTTGTGCCGTTTCAGAGTGGGTTAAGTGGCTTTGTCTGATGACATTAGGGAAACGTTCCATCAGGTGAAGATTCCGGTAGGAGAACGAGATGCTTTGCGTTTCCTGTGGTGGGAAGGGAGCGACCGGGACAACGCAGTGGTGAATTATAGGATGACCGTCCACCCCTTCGGAGCCATATCGTCACCATTTTGTACAAACTACACCCTCCGAGAATCAGCGAACAAACATGGCGATCTAGTACATCGGACGGTTGTAGAAAGCGTCAGCAGGAACTTTTACGTCGACGACTACCTTGGGTCACTCGATGATGTGGAATCAGCTCTAGAGCAGTTCAGGGGTCTGACGATATTGCTGGAAGAGGGCGGCTTCCATCTAACTAAATGGATGTCGAACGCTTCAGAAGTGCTGAAAGTCATCCCGTATCACGAAAAGGCCGAAAGGGTAAGAGATTTGGACGGCTCTCCACTTCCTATCGAGCGCACCTTAGGGATACAATGGGACGCGGAAACGGACGATTTTGTTTTCGAACTAAACGTTCCCGAGCTGTCAATAACCCGTCGTGGCATACTATCTGCCGTCTCAAGTTTGTTCGACCCGCTCGGTTTCGTCTCACCATGGTTGCTACCCGGAAAGATCTTGCTGCAGCGGCTGTGCCGTGAGAAAGTTGATTGGGACCAGTCACTGGACCGAGGGGATCGGCTGGACTGGGAAGAATTTTTGAACACCTTGAAGAAATTAGGGGACATAAGAATCCCACGATGTTTGACTCCTGGCCATACGACACGGACTGGAGAACTACATGCCTTTTCCGATGCATCCGAAGTCGGTTATGGAGCTGTGGTGTATGGACGATGGTGCGCAGTAGATGGACAATATACTACGAGGATCCTGCTCGCTAAAGCCCGCGTTGCTCCACTGAAGTCGGTCTCAATCCCACGCCTTGAACTCAGCGCAGCCGTGTTGGCAGTCGGGGTGGTGCAAGCTGTGAAGAGATGTTTCGATCTCTACATTTGATCGGTGAGCTTCTGGACGGATTCAACGATAGTACTTCACTATATCAACAACCTCCGGAGCCGGTTTAGTACTTTCGTTACTAACCGGCTCACGATTATCCACGATGAGTCAGCCACGCACCAGTGGAGTCATGTCAGGTCTGGCAATAATCCGGCCGACCTGTGCTCCCGAGGTGCGAACAACTTCAGGCAACTGGACACGTGGACGAGAGGGCCAAGCTTCCTGCAATTGCCCAAACAGGACTGGCCCGTGTTCGAATTAAAACCCCCTACGGAAGTAGAACTGGAGATCGAAGGCGAAGTGATAGCAACCAACGTCGTCGAGGCGTCATCCATTCTATCGCGACTGGTCAGGTTTTCTTCCTGGATGAAGACACTTCGTTCGCTAGTTTGGTTAACCAGGCTCAAGAGAAATTTACTAGTCATGAAAGGGCTACGGCCCTCAGGTCGGATACGGGTCGGCCCGATAGGTCCCGATGAGCTACAAGCGGCAGAGTACGATATTTTCAGAATGATACAACGCGAGGCTTTCGCCCGAGAACTCAAGAGGGCAGAAGAAGTTGGGCCGACCAATGAAGACATGCCATCTCCAAGAGGCGAGCTGAAGCTTTAAACCCCAAACTCATCGACGGACTGCTGCGGGTGGATGGTAGGCTGACCAACGCCCACCTGAACTTCGACACAAAGTATCCTATACTGCTGCCTGCGAGACAACCTGTAGTAGAGCTAATGATTCAACACGTCCACGCCGTGGAGGGACATGCCGAGGGAAGTCACGTGACGAGCGTCATCCGAAAGCGTCTTTGATTGTTGAGAGGACGAGAGACTGTAAAACGCGTAATCCGACGGTGTGTGCAATGCAGGAGACGCAATGCCACAGCAGGCAAACAACTCATGGCCTCACTACCAGAATGCAGGGTAACTACGGGCTGGTGGCCGTTAAGTGACACCGGGTTGGACTATTTCGGGCCCTTGTGGATCAAGTGCAGGAAAAGATTAGAAAAGCGATACGGATGTATCATGACGTGCATGAAATCACGTGCGGTACAGCTAGAAGTCGCACATTCGACGACGACCGATTCGTTTCTACGGGCCTTGCAAAGATTTATCAACCGACGAGGCGTACCGGCCGATATATACTCAGATAATAGGTCAAACTTTGTGGGCGCTCACCGTGAATTGCAGCGTTGACAGAAGAACATAAACAGGGACGAACTGCAGAATCGAACCGTGGCCTACGGCATACGCTGGCATTTCAACCCCCCACAGGCCAGTCACCGAGGCGGCATATGGGAACGCATTATCCGGTCCGCCAGACGGATATTGCTGTCAATCATGGAGCAGCAGCCGCCCGACGACGAGACCCTGAACACCGTCATGACTGAGGTGGAGCGAATCCTGAACAACCGCCCCCTGGTTCCAGTATTGAACGGCGACCCCACCCACCTGGCGCTCACCCCAAACGACTTATTGACGCTAAGGTCGAACGAGGGTTTCTAAGGGCCGGTAAACCTTCGTGGGAGCTACCTCCACGGGTGGAAGCAAGCGAACTATCTGGCCAAGGTCTTCTGGAGGCGATGGCTACGGGAGTACCTACCGGCTTTGCAGACTCGACAGAAGTGGATGGCCAAAACAAGACCATTCAAAGTTGGGGATGCGGTTATGATCGCCGACGAACGCGCACATTTCAGCGCTTGGTATTTGGGAGTAGTTACGAAAACCATCAAAAGCACTGACGGAATGATAAGAACGGTGAAGGTGAAGACAGCTAACGGAGTGCTCATTCGTAACATACGCAGTATTAACCTACTCGAGAGCGAAGACGGAGGAGCTGATAACCCTGAGGCCCAGTAAACCTTTTTCACACCAGTAATCGAGGTGGATAAAGAAACACCATATATGCCACACCGTCTCCGTCAAACACGTTACAGTGCTCACGGTCTTTCGTTGACATTACAGAAGGTTCTTTCCGATATTTGGTGATGAGTGCGATTCCATTGTACATCCCGATACACACACGCATGCACGACGCACTCTACATCCCGTAAACCCATCAAACATGCGACAGTGTTCGTTGTTTTGCTTTTTGTTGACGCTACCAATTGCCCCTTGCATATGTGGAAGTAGCAGAGCTCAGGTCACACTCACATGCTACATTTTACTCGTTTTCTTGCCACGCGGTCTTTTGTTGACATTGCAAAAAGTCCTCCTTTGATGTGTAGTCATACCTGTGATTTAATTGTACCCCGAAACACACACACGCACTCACACACACACTCAAGCACGTACATCCAGGACCGGACGGCCCCTTACGAGGACAACGTCTATGTGACCCTTCACGCCCGCCATCGGTCATTTGGTCTTGTGGAAGATATAGACTAGCCTCACGTCTATGTATCCAATGGATTAGCTGCGACCAGTAGTAGAACGTTGACGACGAGCATTAGACGCGCGCACTGACAGCAGGGCCTAGGCAGATAGGAAGAGTCAGTACCTTTATACCAAAACTTTGACTCTGCTAAGGATCCAGGAGGATTTTGGTGGGCGGTGTAACAGCCGGTCGTGGAAAATCCCCCTTTTCCGTCGCGATTCAGTGTTTTTCCCAACATCAATCATTTCCATACACTATTGACTTGTCTTTACGAACTGGTTGTTTTTCTGGACCAATTGTTGTTTGTTCGCGCCCAGAGCGCTACTTTGGCACATCCTTGTTCAGGACCTGCGTGACGCACGTGCTGTCTGCTCACACGCTGCTATTCGGTTTCTCGTTGTTGGGTCCTTGTGATCGTATTATTGAGGTTTGCATATTGTTTATGTCATTGTTTATTGAAATAATCTAGTATCGTAGAATATCACGGATAATCGTCTTTTGACTTCGGGATCCGTTGCTAATTTGGCTATGCATTGCTCAAACGTTCGTTACAGGAGGTGTGATGCAAAGTAAGTAGAATTAGATTATGGAAATTTATCTGCTATGGACAAAGTTTGAATGATTTTGAGTGCTTCAAATCCCTTAGCTCTTTGGGATTTGTGGTTTTCCACAACGAAAAGGAGGAAATGGGGCCCATGGTAAACAGTGAACTGCCATCTGGAAGCAAAGGAGCTAAGTCTGAGATAAGAACCTACCCATGATGGCAAACGTTAGAGCAAACGACTAATGAACGACAAAGCAAGGAAGATGTGATATTACTGCCAATTAGCAGACTGGAAGGTAACAAAGTAAGGGAACAAGCGGATAAGGTTGTCCAATGTTCGCTTCCCAGCTAATAATAACAGGGATAATAATAATGTTGGATTATTTCGGAGACGCCCAAAGCATGCCGGGTGAGTGATCAAGCTTTACTAGTGATGTAATGGACAGACTAAATTCCTGAAAACGTAAAAATTATCGGTTATTAGGAAGGGCAGGTGTACGGAACAAATACTGAAAATCTTCCCAAATGCTCCACGTGCCTTGTGAGTTTGATTATATTGAACGTAACCTTGAAAAGCTTGCTCATATACTACGCTTTTTCACGTTTGTTTATGCATGTGAGACATTTGAATTTGGCCTTAGACCGTTCCTGACCGTGGTGCCTGAGCCACGGGGCTTTGAACCTTTGGGTTTTACTGTGAAGTCTATTTGGCCGCATACTCGAGGTTTGTATATATTTGTACCCTTTGTGAATATCAATTTAGTACCTTAGAAACTACGAATCAATCTTGTTCTGGTTTTGAGATTCGTTTGAATTGGCCACGCGTTGCTCGATTTCCGAGAGTCGACCTACAGCGGGTAATGTTAGATCATATTTTTATAGAATTAACTTTTCGAATATCGTGGTGAATTGTCTTCGTGTCAGGTCAACATGGCTTCTCAACAGAGCTAGAGGGAGAGAGTAGATTGCGGAAGCACAGAAGTGACGACTACGTGAGAAACAGTTCATAAATGCCGGAGGGGTGAAAGAAAGTACCACACAGGACAGGTTAGATTGGGTCCAGTAATCTGATTGATGTAGGTGAGACATGAGGCAGCGGTCAAAAATGGGAGAAGGTTTATTAAGTGTACTTGCGTTACTCAGCGGTAGGATGATAGCGATGGAGTTGGCCAAGCAGCGCAGAGCAACTATGCATGTAAGGTGGAGAAAAGTGGCTTGGAGGTGAAACTGTCTGTGGTGCAGAGATGCAGCAGCTGTGACGGCGAACAGTGTGGGGGAGGAATGAGCGAAAGAGGCACCAGAGGGATCTATTAATGGCAGATCAAAAGAACTGAAACTCTAAGTGAGAACCATGACAAAGCAATGATTTTACATTAGGTGGCAGGTACAAAGGCAGATCAGTCTGAAAGGCACGCAAAATGTGCCTGCGGCATTCATTATACGAAACAAGAGTTGGGAGACAGGTGAGAAGTAACCGGTAAAATCGTCTTACTATAGGTGAAACACAAAACAGGCAAACCGATGGGTGAACATAACACGAAAATTGAATGCGAGTCGGATTTAGGTACCTAGAATTAGGGAGCTGCTTGCCTTCAGGCAACTGTACAAGTGGGTGCCACTGGACGATACTATTCGGAGCATTACCGAATGGAAAGATCCACAGAGTAGTCGTGGAGTCAGGCAAGGAAAATATAGTGGTGGCCATTGGCTTATGAATATGGCTGTAAGGGGTGCAGAGGTTGGAAAGGTGACTTCTACTATGGGAACTGGTCATGGGTGAGGGTGAGAAATTTGCGTAGTGTTATTACCAATGAGAAGGAGGAACGAGACAGAGTTCGCTAGAAAGGTAGGCAGTGAGGCTTGAGAATGCGATCAAGGAGCTTTATGAGCATAGGGTGATATCAAGTAGATACTACAAGCCGGCAAGGACGGCATGAGTTGAGAAAGAAATATTGGCGGTCGTCGGCAGAGTAAAGTGGGTAAGACAATAGTGAAGTACAATGAGAGGCAACACGAGGAGAGTCAATAGGAACAAGGACAGGATGTGCGGATGTGCGTACCATGAAAGAATGAAAAAAAGAAGTGACAAGAATGATGGAAAAAGTGATGGGTTAGCGCATGGTGGCGAACGAGGATGGTTGGAGCATGCGATCTGCAACTTACAGCTTTGGAGAGTGCTATCAGCAACCGGCGCTAGTGGGTGGAACTGGCCGTGCGCTAGACACCTAACCTGAAAAATACCTCAAAGTGAACATAGGAGGTGTGATCCGCGAGCCTTATTGCGCTCGCAGGTTGCGGCAGACGGCCTGCATGCGCCATGTGCTCCGGTCAACGTGGTGGATCTGACAGCGCCCCGCACCTTTGGTAATGGCACTAATGTTCATTAATGGTTATGCGTGCGGAGCGCAGATCAACTGTGAAATTATAGGATAAATGATCTGCAATTAGATGGTCAGGCTGCAAGGGGTCACAGAGGGCTGAGTCAGCGGTAGTGAATGACCACACAGCAGCGTTGTCCAGGTGCGTATACCACCATTGCACATCAGCGGAGAACAGGAAAAAGAGAACATAAAAGAAGATAGTCAGGGTATGCCCCTGATGTGGATCAACGGTTGGTGGGGGCATATAAAAACCATCAGGGAACGAAACATGGGGGTGACAAAGACTACGGGAGAAGGCGAAAGCAAATTGTGTGAAAATAATAACATTTCAGTTGTGTTTAATCCTTACGGGAACGGCCGCAGGTAATCAAGCTTTGAGCTCAGCCAGGCAGATGAAACTGCCTGTTGTTCATTGTGTTCTCAATTGGATTTAGCGGGGTCTACGAAGTTGGTCTCAGAAGTCGAGGACCTTCTCGTGTGTTAATCTTTCGCTTTACTCATATTAGATAACTGGAGTACACAGGTGACGCTGAGATATGGACTGAGTGCCGATAGAAATCGGGAATTGGTTTGTGAACCCCGAGGGGTGATCGTTAACTTGTTTCAGAACTTGGAGTGGACAAGAAGGAAGAGGAGTGACCTTATGGCCGATTTAGCTATGCTAGAAGGAACAGTTAAAGGCCTGTGCTGGAGTGGGTAAGGGGTTTCACAAGAGAAGCATACTAAGGCAAAGGGAAGAGAGCAGCTATAGAGCAGGTTTTGAAAGGAAACTGAGTTTAATTCTAAGTAGCGGGGCCAGAGTGGGTCAAAATTCAGATGTCAGCATAGTTTTCTATGGTTTTAAGATGCGGACCAACCGAGTGGTTGCTTGGTAAAAAGCCTTTGTATACTTTCAAGCTCGATTCTGTCAAATGTTTTCTTGTAAGAAAATGTTATTGGACAGTATTCAAGCAAGGGCCTGACGTAGGATTTGTAGATGGTGCTGAAACTGTCACAAAGACGAAAGGAGCAGGAGAGAAGGACTACACTTCTTCTAGCCCTGGTCACTTGGATGGCTTTGTGATCAGAAAATTTCGGGGGCAGGTATATTTGAGACCCAAATCGCGGACGGTACGTCGGCTGGCTGTTGGGGACACACTAAGAGTTAGGGATCCTGGGGGCACCTGGAATTCGTAGGTTAGAACCTCGCACGTATCTGTGGAAAGGCTCATCAACCAGGAGTCACACCAGAAGTCACGTACAGAGAGACCAGTGGAAATGTTGCAAGGAGCGCAGGTAGCGTCGTCAGATGTGTAAGAATAGAATACTTTTTTATCACCTGCAAACAAGAATGGCTTGCCACGGCGTACTGGATCCAGTGCGTCAGTAATATACATTAGAAGTAGGAGAGGACCCAGAACATCGCCCTGTATAATGTCACTTGTAACAGGTTTCGGGTTGGAAGTATGTTCGTCGGTGAGGACCAATTGGGAACGATGAGTGGGATGAGACTGTAGCCCAAAAAGCAGCGGGTTAGCAGTGTCGAGTAAGCTCCATTTGGCGATGATATGTGGGTGTAGCACACGGTCAAAAGCCTCTGAGGCCTAGATGGAAAATTGCCAGTGCTTGATATGAACAGCCTTAGTGACTAGGTTGAGGAAGTCAGACTGACATGTAGTGCATGACCACGAATTGAAAAATCTGTGCTGCCCATCATTGAGAGGGTTGGAGGCTAGAAGATGTGTAGCAATGCCATCTTTGGCAATAGTTCCCATCATTATGGAAATGATAGGGGTATGGTGGATGGAACGGTAATTAGCGGGTTCGTGGACAGGTCCTTTTGTGTGCTATGGAATGATGATAACGCTTCCAGTTCGACGGTACCAAACTGGACTTGAGTGACAAAGTAAATAGGTTTGGTAATAAAAGTTGAACGTCCGATCCACCGGTAAGCATTGCAGCTGGGGGTAACCCCTCTGATCCAGGATGCGCGGATGCAACAAAGCGTGAAATGAGCCCGCAAACAACTTTAACTTCAAAAGTTAGGGTAGATATAGAAGAGCTGGTAATAGCAAAAGGGTTCCGGGGTGGAGGGGCTTTGTCTGATTCGGGGGCTATGGAATTGGCGAAGAAAAGTTTCAAGGCCTCGGCGATATAAGGGCGGGAGTTGGCCGATGTTTTGTTCGGTAACACAATGTATTGGATAGTGGTAACTGTTGCCAAATACCTTGGTTTGCGTAGGGGTGAATGTTTCAATGCTTTATTATGATGCCTCAGAGCTTTGGATTCTTCTTTGCGGACCTGGTCTTCCTTTAGGTTCCGGATAATATAAGACGTGCTAGTCACATGAGAAAGGGGAAGTGGTGGTTTTGCAGATAAAGTCCGTGCTTCCTAATGTACCTTTTTTGGAGAGAGGAGGGTTTGGATTTCCCAAGGGAGGAGTCTTGGGCAAAAGGATTAAGTTTCAAAAGGCAGTTTTCCATGTTAATATAGAAGTGATCAGCCGCCTGTTGGGGTCAGCAGTTAGAAAGAAATGCTCTAATCTTGGTTACGGATGAAATGGGGCAGATAAATCCAGTTAAAAAGGAGGGAATTATTGTCTGGGGTCAGATAGCCTGGTGGATAAAGAGGGAATGAAATATTACCTGTTACTGTATTCTGGCCCCCAACCGAAAACTTATACAGAGCAGAAACGGGAAAGTTGGAAACGCTGTGAGTGAACATAAGATCTGTGATGTTGACGTTTCTAGCAGGGGTTTTAACGGGTTGCACCGAAGCCTATTGTGAGCATAGGAAACAAAGTCTCTTTGGTTTAGAGGTGTTGTGAGGTTCATCCGGGATGCTTTGGGTCAGTTTAAACCATCGGCTACAATTTTGCTGCCGAAGGTGGTAGTGAAAGATAATCAAAGGCTTCTTTTAAAGGAGATAAGTCTATAGTAGTAGAGGAAGGCGGGCGATAGACACAACCAATGTGCACGACTATAGTTGAGAACTTAATTGTGGGCCATAGAGAATCCGGAATTGAGTCGAGTGTGGTATGTCTAATGGGCGATACTGAAAGAGCGTGCCGTACGTACACTAGGCACCCACCTCCACATCTGTCAATCCTAATAACTCTAACAACCTTGTAGCCCCCAAGCAGGTTTTCGCTTGTGGGAGTGTGTTCCGTGAGCCAGGTTTCAGTAACGAGGATGATATCAGGACTTGATTTTGTGACCTAATGTTTTAAGTGATGAAGCTTATTTAGGATGGACCGGGAGTTAAACATGATCAAGGCTAACCCATTCACGTGGAAGTGAGTATCTGGGCTGGGTAACGTAGGGGAGTTACTGGACGGATAAAGTGCACGGGGAGGGGCTTTAATGGGAGCTATCACAGAAGAAGGAGAAAAGTGGGCTTTGGACGCCTCCGCGATGGCTTCGGAGGATTCAGCCACAGAAGACCAGGAAATAATTCCGGATGAGGTGAAAGAGAAAACTTTTGACCGAGCAGTCTTGTTACTTGTACTGGTTCGTCGGAATCGTTGGATGCTCGAGTTTGATGACAAAATGTGGGGTAATAGAAGATATTGGCTTTCTTAATTGGCCACTGTGGTGTTGGTTGGCATTGTGTTTCAAGAGCAGGCCTCAGAAGGTAGGGACAAGGAGAGTGTGGGGTGGCTCCGCCGCCTGTAGACCAGGCTTGCCCAGTGGGGAAGGATAGGAGTCAGCGGTTGGTAGAGGGGGTATATGGAGATTATTTTAGAAGAGGGTAAAGTTGCCAAGTTGGCCTGCGGAGTTCATTGTGCTATCAAAGGTGTGGACGACTGGCAAGGTGCTGGTATTGGAAAGTGGTTCATTAGGGCTAGAGGAAAGAAGAGGTTGTTGGATTGAATGCCAAAGGATAGGGACAATTCACACGAAAGGGGTTTATTGGAGTATTCTGCGGGTAAGAGGGCTGTGGTGGGATGGACAATGGTAGGGCAAAACAAAAGTTTTTTATGGTAATGGAACCAACGGGATCAACAGTGGGACACGGAAAGGTTAGATGATGATTTAAGCAGATGCGGCGTTGGATACCAGGTGTGAAATGAGTTGCGGGTATCCTCCGTATAAATATGCGTTAAGCTAGGATTTCGCCGAGAGGAAATACGGTTTGAGAAACTATCTATCTTTGCAACAGAAATTGTAGGCCCTGGCATTAAGGACACCCTGCTAGGGTATATGTTTGCCTCCAATTTATGCATGACCATCGGAAAGTAGCCTAGTGATAAAAGGTGGTCGTTGCTTGGTGAACTAGACCTTGAGGCCTTTAGTAGGGATGAAGGGTGGGTTGTGGAATTCTGGATTTGATGCCATGGGTTTCCGTTTGCACCGACACTTTGCTTTGGGGGCTGAGTACAGATGGGTACCAACTTTCGGCCCATGGATCATAAGTCAGTTATCTACGAAGGGATTGTGTCCTTAAGGAAGCTACTTGGCAGTTTGTTTGCTTGAGTGTGCCGTGAGGGTTGACTGGCTTGATTCGAACGAGAATGACCAGGCAGTGGTTTGGTGAGGTCCAGCGGACGGGTTTCAGTGGCTGTTATATGGTGCGGACTAGAACGACCAAGCGTCGGGTTACTTGTCGCCTTTGAACAGTGGTGCAATGCTGTTAGGTCGAGGAGGCTACGCGACGTAGGTAGCTGTTTCGGATAAACAGAGCTAAGCTGTCTGGCAGGACTCGGTGGATTTGAGCCTCAGGCATCTGCGGCATTACTGACGAGTCTAGAGTGCATGGAGACTGGCGAATTTAGAGGTCCAGGCGTTGACTCAAGGTCTACATCAGACTGTTGTTGGCTGATAGACTTTGGTTGCATAGAGTAGGCTAGGGGAAAGCAGGAGTAGGCGTCCTTTTGGCGGATTCCTGCCCTGGATGCTTGACAGGTTGCACATTTTCAGCACTTTTCGTTGTAGTGGCTTTTTGTCTGATGCAATTCGATTGTTTTTATAGCGAATTAATAGCAATAGCTCTTTGCTTATGAATAAACTTACTGGCTGTCAGCAAATCCGAAAGTTGGGAAAGCAGGAGGCATTGGTGCCGCTGTGTTTGTTTTCGTAATCTGCTGTTACGGCATATCACCCACTCCGTGTTGGCGGCCTTTAGCAGGTACTGCCGACTATGTTGGGTGGGGCCTCATCAGAACTGATAAATACAGTTGAGTGATTAGAAATTCTCATTCGTTTCGAAACCTCTGAAGGTATGCCTTCAATAAAGTTACACGTGGCAAAAATAAGTCAGTCCGTGGCTACCATAGAGGGCTCGAGAAGTTGAGCCATTTGTGTCAGAATTCTGGTTGTTCTGCCAAGAGCCTCAATTTGCGATTCGAGTATGCCAACATGTTGTAAGAGGCTGTCAATCTTGCCATGCGCGTCGTCATGGGTGTCCGTTAATGAGACGGAGCACGGCTTGGTGACTGGGAGACGTATAGCTACAAGTGGCATAATCTTGCTGGCCGGTCTGCTTCTTTTGGAATTGCGCACTCTGACTGTAGGCTTCGGATGATGAACTGGATTTGTCGACTATTTAGCGGTTGCAAAAGCCTTGGTATGAAACAGAGATGAAATTCCATAGAAAGTCACCTAGGATGAATACAAACAAGGTTGACCAGGTGGATCCACTGTAAGGGCGAAGGGAGGTTAGGGTTTAAGCCAAGGAAGGGAAGATAACTAAAAGAGGTGATTTAGCCAATAATCGCTGAGCTTTTCGTAGATGGGTTCTCAAAGGGTGATTTGTGGTAGACACGGATCTAAATTCCCTAGTAAACGTTGGTGTTGATTTTTCGCGGTAATAAATTACGGACTCACAGTGGTGTGTCTCAGTTATTGCCACGGGCAATTTGACGCTTCAGAGTAAATAACAGTTGCTACCAGGTGCGATGTAAAACCAAGCCTAAACGATGGAAAAAGGAAAAAACGAGACGACCTGATATACACTTCAAGTTTCCCTCGACCTGGTTTCCCCGAGTAGATAAGTAAAACGCCACCAACTATATTTTTGATGACAGTTATGTTTAATCCACTTCGAAACAACTGAATAAGCCCCCACTACTGCCCTCCATCCCCCGTACTGCCCCCTAGCATCCTCAATAACCCTTCCCCGATCTATACGCGATTTGCTCCAAAGGTCCCACTTAGTCACCATGCCTTCCTCCAGACCGATCATCCCTCTTTATCATTTCACCTCAGCTCCCAGTGTTAAACTCTAGTGGACTATATGAGGGTTTAGCTCAACGCACACTCTGCCAAAATGGAGATACGATTGTCCAAATGGAAGCAGTGTCTCACATCTGGTTTTCTTATATGGGTGATCGGCCTATTGATCATCACCTTCCTAAGCAGATTTTGGCTACCAAATCCACTGAGGACCCAATGCCTCCCACAGGAATGCTTTTCATAGCACTATTCAAATCTCATTCCATCTTGAACATGCTTCCCGCTGTAAATCGACTGTCGTCCGCAACTTCGGCGTCATCCTGAATACCGAAACTTGGTTCAATGAGCACACATCTTCTGACCAAGTATCACTGATCGGTTATCAAACCTTCAGGAATCAACAAATCTACGGCCGCTCTGGAGGTTGCTTGAGGTATGTCAAGTGCAGCCTACCTGCTGCCCTGCTGTAAAATTCCCTGATGACAAATGTTGAAGGTTCTGTATGGTTTACAACTTCCTCATCCCAGATGACCGTAGTCTTGGGTTGTATATGTCGGCCCCCCCAGCAATGACAGATCCAAACGTAACCCACCAGTGAGGCATTTACTTAAATCGCTGACCTGTCATTGGCGTGTAAATCTAAAGCAGGGACTTCATTGCCTCCGGAAACAAACTGGTCTCTATTTGCTGCTTCCAGCAAATATTTGCAACCCGCCTCATGCATTCGCGTGGGCCAAAGGGCCCAACACGTAAAGCAGCCCACCAGAAAGAATGAAGTTCATGATCTGATATTTACCCTAGGTCTAACAAACTTTTCTGCCTCCGTACTAAACGACTGAACAGGTAGTGACCATAAAGTCGCCAGTTGAAAGTTGCAAGTCAAGCCATGCTTTGAGAGCCTACCGTGTGACGGTCCCTCCTTCAGTCACTTCGAGTGGGACCTTATCTCCTTGTTAACTAGTTCCAGAAACTGGGGCAAGTCCTTATTAACAGCAAATCTTCAGTAAGCTGCTGGCCTCCTCCACTCAAAATTGCATTCATAAGTAGGAAGGATATTACGCTCGTACTATCCATCCAGACCAGCAAGGTACCATATAACCAGGCTAAAGTAGGAACACGATACGCTTCGACGGTAGTACCAAAGAAATAGATACTTTTCTACAGTCTTACGACCGGAACACCAGTCCCGCTAAATTCACCTCGTAGCCCGTGCCCTACAACTAAGGCAAGAAAACAGAGCACTACTCTACCCAAAAAGAAGCTGCAGAGCTAGCCCGGCTGAACAGATCTTGTGTCCCACGATGAAATCAATGCATAAAACAGGTCACCCATTTGGATAAACTTTTAACCTCACCTTAAAAAATAGCTCACACTTTTAACGTATGTTTCACAACTCCCGTGTCTCTCAGTCCAGTATGTAGCCAGCTTGCAACCGTGTCTATCGTAGATTACTCTTTAAGGTCTATCACGGTCGCCACAACGGGTGCAAGTAGATACATCCACACTTTCAAACCAACTTGCGACCCTCGACTTGATGGCCTACCACCATCAATATTTGCTCTTGGTGGCCCGGATATTCCCCCATTTTACTAAGCCTATGAAATCTGTCTGTTATCATCTCCAGGCATGAGGGAGGGGCAGTGCTTGTCATTACCAATTACTGCCCGAATGAACGCACTCCAACGGGGTTATCCAATGATCGCTGGAAAATGGAATTTTCAGTGAACAAAAGCAGTTACCTCAAGCCAGACTGCAACACCCTTCATAGTAAGCTTGAGATTAGAGGTGTCCCGCCCTCATTTTCCTCGACAAAACTAGACTTTGGACTACAATACTCTTACACTTTTGATTTCTCTGAACCTATTTGTTACGTTACTGCAAGTAGAAAATAGTCCCTTGGCCTGTTGCAGAAAAATTTCCTTTACACAAGCAGTTCATGTTCACGTCACTCCAGAGTACTTTATACTTGTGATCTCAAGTATGCACAGGAGTAACACTGAAAGTTTGTAACGTCGATTTATCAAAAAACTACTTAGCCCTTCGACGAACCCAAGCCTCAGGCAGCGGTTGCTTTTAAGCAGCTAGACCCTCTGTGGCTTAGCAGAACAGAACTCAAATTTGCACTTTTGTTTAATTGGCTCCACTGATAAGCTGTATCCTCCAGCCAAGTTGAGCCCAGTAAAACTCGACACTTCAGCTGCTCAATAGGGAACACTGTACGATGATCCATAGTTCTCGGAAATCTTTTAGATGAAACTCCTTTGTCCTTGAACATACACACTTGTGGAATACATTCCCAGTTGATATCGGTTCAATTGATCCCCGAACCATATTTAAGTCCAAACTACAAGTAGCGCTGGACATCCAAAAACTGGTCGCTCTTCTAAATCCATATATGACTGTTGACGGAGTTTACCAGGAAAGTGTTGAAGACTAGCCAGAACCCCCGACAAACTCTAAAATGTGCCCTATCATTCGCCGTCTTTGCCACCACTTAGCCTAAAGCTACCAGGTTACGATGTCCAAACTTAGTTACTTTCATGTCTGAGGCCAGTGTCCTGAGGTCGTATTTGAATGTGTGAAATACCACTAGTTGCATGGATGATAGTCCATAAACTTTCCCAGAGCTTGTCTTCATTTAGTCTGCGCCTCAGTCTCTAACGCAAGACGCAGAAGCTGTCAGACTCCTTTACCTCCATCCAGTGGTCACCCTCAATTGAATCATTGGGCTCTCAACGCTCAACTTCCCTTCCTAGCACATAACTGTGGCATCCTCCCTTGGTTGGTCTATATACCGTCTGATAATTAGTCAACAAAACCACAAATCATCTGTGGACTGTCCCAATGTATCAACACAGTTTGTGCTAACAGCAGACGGCTCACTTGCAAACTGAAAGTCGTCGGACTCAAGTCTTGTCGGAAACGGGCTGTCAACTGTGCTTCCTCCGAATGTTGAAAGAGTTCCTTGTGTGCGTTTCCCGCGTTTTTTCTCTTCCTTAGCTCGGAGCCGCAACGCCACCGATGGGAAAGTGGCAATAAGTCTGTGGTTGTCTTGTAAAGAGGGAGAAAACGGTCAACCCTAGCAGTGGCGGACCTCATGGGTCAAGCTTAAAGCGTGGCAGGCGGAAGATAAATGGGAAGTAATTTCCACGGGGATAGCATGCTCTCCCGCTCATCTGAGTTAATAAAACAAAGTACCAAAAGTACTTCTGGCTGCTCTGCGCCGCCTCAACAACGGATGATTTCCCCGTTACAGGCATGATCCGACCCTGCGTATGGGATGACCCGAAGAAAGAAAAGAGCTAGCTAGCCAAACAGTCAGTACTCTTACCCAACCCTGTGTCGGGTGGCAAGCATGCCAAATGAGCTATCGACATATAACCCGACCTCACCTCCCTCAGTTTGAAATATGATGGGTTCCTAGTTCCATCTCCGACCGGCCTCTGGATGCCAAACTCCGTTTTCCATGTTCACTTTCCAATGTTTACCATGTGAAGTCCGGTGTGCTCTAAATCTCTCTTTTTTATACATGGACGGATTAGCGCCAGCACCTGTTGCATCTCAAGAGTGGTATTAAAGTTGAATCTCTCCAAAGCCGACCCCTTGATATTTACAAGCGTTTTGCGGTCTACCTATGTTTCTATGTGCCTATGTTGTTTTTTTAGCCCCGGCGAAGTGTAAGCACCAGCCGCCTACGCGGTAGTCTCAGGCTTCACCCTCCGAGCATATAACTACACAGAGTGTAGAACATCTATACCTCATGCATGAAGAATATAAACCACTCCACCGCTGACGGCCGAAGAAAACCCAGACGATAATCTACCGCCAGCACATGGAAGGAAGCGGATGCAACGATAGCAAAAGTAACCAACACTGTCTTCTTAGGACCACATGATTTTATGCCTAAACCTAGAAGTCGTTTCTCCCGACATTATGTCTATTCCACTACTTGTGCGGGTATATGGCCCGCCGACGCCCGAATAACATTCCGCTGAAGCCAGAAACCTCGACAGAGGGTACAAACCGAAATTACCCTATGACATGATGCTCACCATCAAGTACATGCTCGTAGTCAACCATAAAACTATGACCAAATTGACAACATGACCCAGGAAAACTTATCTATCTTTCCACCGCTCTAACACCACGCCAAAAATGTGTTCACCCACCCCCGGTTGAAACAAATCCTGTCACTCATAAAGGGCTCCGCCACACAGTGACCTTATCAGTTTGCAGCTGTCCAACGCTTTGCAGCTCAAGGGCACTATGTGAGGGAGTAGTTGTGCTGGTGAAGGAATCAGGTAGCCTCCATGCAAATTACTTCCACTTGAATATTACGGGAAAAGTTTTGCAGTGATAAATCTTTTGGTGGTTATGAAGTGGGTGTGGATAGCAACAACAAGTGTGCCAAAGGTCTATAAGTTTTATCCTGAGAAGTGGTCATGCCCACTGATGGGGCTGGCCAATAGATGGGCTCGTAAACTCCAAAAAGCGGGCAACGCAAAGTACGCAAGGGATGTCGATGGGTATTGGAATATACACTCTCTATCCCCTGTGGAAAAATGATTGATATCTGCTTGTTTATTAAGTAGGGTACAGATGGAGTAGAACAATTTGCTTGTCGCGAAAGATGTAGTTCATGGTGATGCATCTTGAACAAGGCACGGTGATAGTTAGAAGTGATACCTATAAAGGCATATTTAAAGTCATGCGAGAAAGGGTGGGGGGCTAACTCGTGATCCTCAACTGACGCTATTGAAAGGGATGACCACTCATTTATTTATCAACACGATAACTGGATTCTTTTATTGTCATTCTAGCAAACCGAACACTATGAACATGCCAACATGTGCGGAGATCTCAGAATTTCCTTCTTTCTTATTAGAAGAAGAAATGAATGTCAGAAGTTGCCATAAACCGTCATCATAATGTCTAGTAATTATCAAAGTTTTTTTCATGGAATGTCTAGCCCACAAATGGGCTGAGGTGATTATTCGTTCCAAGAAATAAGAGTCTTTTCAAAATAAAGCTATTCAGTGAGTCAGAAGGTTATTGGTGTTTTCTACAACCTCTTGCATTCTGATCAGGTGTGCTCCCGGGAACTGGAGTGGGATGTCTGTTAGTGCGTGCTTTTGCCTTTTCATAGACACCCTGGACCGATGGTCTAATGTGGACGAAATATAATTGAGTTCATGCCCCACGGCAGTCACCCGCTGTGGTGTGCCTGCTCAAGTGATCAGCTTGCGAGTACAGATGAAAAGGAATGAAGTGACACCACTGAAAAGTCACATTCCCAGTCCTCCTCACTTTTGAACTGGTTTGCTGGATGGAACGGAGTAGCAATGAAATCGCCTCTTGGAAAACGCTGCCGTGACAATTGACTTGATAGTACTCAAAACTTGAGCACACTCCACCAGCGCATGGTGTGAGTCACAAGACTAGCTTTCTCAAAAACATACCCCGGTTTGTGGGTATATGCTTCCAGAGGCATCGCCCTGGTCTCCTTCTGTTTCCAATATCAGACGGGTCTGGGGCTACAGATTTTATTTGAACTTGCTCGACATGGGGCACAACCTCAGCCTCATTTAGCGCCACAGGGTCTAAAGGGAATGCCGCGGTAGCCCTTACTTGGTTCGCTCATTCCGACTTTAAGTCACCTTTAGGCACAACGTAGCCAAATTCGATACGGATCCCAAAGTCAGATCCCGACTATCTGTGAAAATCTACGATACCAGATACTCTAATAAACAAATACGTAAAACACACAAACCTCCTCTATGCGATCACAGTAGCCCAGGAATGGGAACCAGCTTTGGGCTGGCGAGAAAGGAGCACGTGCGCCACGCATGCTCAGAAAAGGATATGACAGAGTAGCGCGTTGGACGTGGACAAACAAAGTTTGCTTCAGGAAAACCTACGGTGCATAAAAACAAGCAAATAGTGCATATGAACGAGTAACGCCAAGGAAACATGAAATTGCAGTGTTTCTGGGGGAATTCCTTAAAACCAGTCCTCACTCCAATTGAAAAAGTCATATTAAATTTGATTCAGTGTTCAAGCTGCCCCTTTTGAAGCTAAACCTTTTGTTCGCGGCCTAGTATGATTAGTCTGTTCCACACCGTAACTTCTCAGCGGGCTGTAAATGAGAGATCTCGCAGTTCACTAATATAAGAATTATTTTACCGAGGACTCATTCCCTAACCACATTTAGTTGTTCAGGCCTAACTCTATGCAACTGACAGAGGAAGCCCAACTGATGGTAAAGTATTCATGGAACGATGAATCTGTACCCAGAGTGGAAGACCACTAGTTACAACTTCAACAGCTCTGAGTGCTGGGAATCGGCTTAACATTTAGCCTGTCTCTAGTCATCTGCCAGCAAGTCCCTATTATCTTATGGAGCAATAACAGATTGCTCGTGAAACCACAACATGCTCTCAATCCCAATCTCGTTGGTCTTGTCTTTTTTAGCATTTGAATTTTTTTACCTTTAGCCTTGTTATCAACCAAGTTCAATCAGCTTTCTGCGTCATCAGTTCATCTGTATAGTATGGCACACAGAACTCCATGGCTGAGCGATTCATTTATTCGAGGACTCATTTCAAGTTGACATCGAAGTCGCTTTTTTTCGTTTCTCCTGCCCTTCCCGTTGAATAGATGGATGACTGTAGTTTAAGCAAGTACTAGCTTCAGCTCCAAATTAGCAACCCAAAAGCGTGAGCAACTGTGACAGAAGTACTTTCCTGCGCTGCCTCGGATCTACACATCTGTGCCTCGTAGATAAATTGTTTTATGATATTTCTGATATCTCGTCCGATTCATAGGGGGTATGACCTCAGAGACCTTCTGGGATCAATGTGCGGTAGTGGTTTGCAAGAAACATTTTGACCCTTGGGTCAGAGCCCCGATGAGTGATTATTGCGAGAAGTGGATTTACTTGAAGCGCACGGAAATCAATGATGATAAATATGATAGGTTGCCTCTTTGCAGCTTCCCTTTCCCGCATAGTATGTACACAGATTGTACCAGAAAAAGCGAAAGCAAAACAGCCGAATCTGAGGCAGGGACAATCCAAGATCCTATAGTACCTTGTGCAGCCTCGGGCCCAATATACATCGACAACAGTGGAGAAACGTCTTCGGAAGAAATCTGTGGTTTTTGACGTACCCTCAGTGGCTGTTAGTTCGGAATATTACACCGCCGTTTTAAAGGCGTCGAATGGAATCTGCGAAGATTCGGTCCCCAGTCCTTGGCAGCCAGAAAAAGCGGATCAGTAGAAAAAGTGAAGCCTTGTCAACGGATAGAGCAGCCACTTGAGAAGCAGTGCTCACCGAAACCGGCCGAGTTGGGGTCAGAAAGTAGATTAGAGTACGACTAGTCTCCTCTGCGGAACTCGTTCGCCGAAAAATTCTCGGAGAAAGAGGAAAACCGTACAAATAGTGTGCACATCAGAACCTTTCCCGCTTGGAAAAGATAAATGAGGGTGCAGCCCCAGTCAGCTCAGGGTGGTCTCGATCTCAATGAGGAATCTCGTTCGGTGCTAAAGTCCTAAAGACCCGAAAGGAGAAAGTGTGGCTCCTCAGGGACCTTGACCTTGAGAACAGGAAAGGGTTCGAGCTGGAGCTGACAGAGCTGCACAAAAGTCAAACCAATGGATAAACGGGTCCCTTTATCGGGGATGTTATTATACAAAGGAGGCGTCCACGGCTGCTTTGGAAGCTGTTCTAAAGTGCAGTGGTGGCTGAGAAGGAGAAAAAAACGGACAAGGACAGGCTGCTATCATGCAGCAAGATAACAGGAGTTCGCGAAATAAGCGAGATAGGCTCGAAGCGTTGAAGGTTCTCCGCTCTCCAACAGTGACAGACTTGATGGAGACGTAGCTCACAAATGAGGCGATGGATTCTTAAGTGGCTCTCGCAGGATGCACTTCTTACAATGCTTACAGAAGCCAAGCTCACGGCAGGGGGAGTCGTGGTGTTTTACATCCAAACCGACGCCCCTTCTTTACAGCTGGATCAACATATGGACCCAGAGGGCTCAGGAGAACTCCTTCGGAGTCGAGCATATCTAATATTCAGTGGATTTGAATAGGTTGGAGTTATTTATCGATCCTCAGAAGCAAATCTTCCGGAAATACTGACCAGCCCACGACGCTGGGTCCATCAAGGTCACTGTCTAATTTTGGGTCACTTCCGCTCGCCGAGTGCGAGCTAAGACAAACTTCGGTGCAACGCGGGGATGGATTTATTTTCCAGTGGGATCCTGTTATCGGGTCTGGAGCTTCCCGTGTACCACCACTTTAGGAAGCTTCAATCAAATCCAAAATCACCAGGGGTCTGACCTAGACTTGATGATATTTCCAAAACCTTCCGATGGGGAGCCGATTGTGTACCCACCACCATGGAGCAGTGACCATGTGGTTTCGACCGCCAGCTAAAAGAGGGAAGGGCTATGTTCATTCTTAGACCACAGAGTGAACCCAACCCATAGCGAATGCCCTTGAAACAAGTCTAGGAGACCGCTTCCCCGGTAATATGGTGTCCACAGGGTCCGTACGAAACGGACAAGGCTTGACGAAAAAGTCCGGATGGACCCCTCCAACTACGCCAACCATTTGCTTCCTCTTTTGGACAGCGACCTCGTGCATTAGGTCCATCCCGGCTTAACTCACAGCTCGAGCGTCTTTTGAAGCATAGGAGTGGTGCGTGCTAGCCGTCACTTAACTGGAAACGAGTATGACCGCTTCCGCACCACTCGTAATCGTTGCACCCAACTGAAGGGATGAGAGCAAAGTGGACTCAGCAAGACACTAGCAGGGACTCGGTTCGTGCATCCAAAAGTTTGTTAGCATACCTACGACGGAGGACAGGAACCACAACTGCAATCCCAGCCCTTCTGGGTTGACACCCGCTAGGAGGTGCGGATGAAACGGAAGGGAGAGATATTGGCAAGGCATCACTTATCGGTCTACGCTACTGCACTGAGGCGTAATCATCCTCAACATATTTCAGTGGAATCGCCCTGTGTGACATGCGATGAAGTCGCTGGGGAAGAATTGGCGGCAGCCATGCATGGAGTCAAAGTTTACCAATTCACGGGACCTGACTTTGTGCGTCTCCTAGTGGCAAAGCCGGAAGAAATGTTAACTCAGTCAGTCACAAGGTTGTTCGACTCGTCATTACGAGTGGGTAAGCTCCCCCGGAGTGGAAGAAGGCTATCGTTGTGCCTTGGTACAAAGGCAAGGAGAAGGCTGGGGCCGTTATCTTTCACCTGCCGGTTTATTGTCGGTGGTGGAAAAGGTTATGCGGCGCCTTCTGGCCACGAGATTTCGGGAGCATATCAGTGTAAGCGACCTATTGCGCCTCAAACAACATAAAGTTTGTAAGATCAGGTCCTGCTAGACATAATAGCTGATAGCACGAGAAAGTTGAACGAATGCCAAGGTCGACGGGCACCCTAAGGACGCAGTCTTCGTGGATTTTAGAAGCGATTTCGCCAGAGCTCCGCGTGACGGTCAGTTAGGTAAGCCGATGGCTCGTAGTGATGGGGGTCCCTTGCTTCTGCGGATCGAGGATTGTCTTAAATGGGGGAACGTCGAAGTATGAGCAGCACAGTCGTTGTCGACTTGGCGAGACGCTAACGGGAGTGTCACGCAAGGATCGGTTGTAGGCCCGCTGCACTCTCTGGCCCACAGCAAGAGTCTGACAGCATTTTTCCAATGGCCGTGCCTCGTCTATGTGGACAACCTGAAGACCTGGCGTAAGATCACATTGAATAAAGATAAGCTTCTGCTTGAAGGGACCTCCAGGCCCTTGAGAGACGGTCTGACCTGTGGTCCCCACCAGCCATTACCGACAAGTGCCCACACACGCGTGTAAGGGGCACCTCCCAGCAATGGGATGTACTGCGCACACAAGGCACCCCTTTGTCCTTCTGCCCGCGAAAAAGATCTGGGTGTGGATGTGACCTCTTCATTAAAAAAGAATAAAAACAACGACATAGTCTATGCTTCCACATGAAGTATCCTTGAGCAGATTACTCGATCATTCGGTTATCCCTCGCTCAAAGCCTTCTAGATGCTGCATGCCTCCCTTGTGCTGCCTAGGTCGAGGTGAGCGGGACCAATGGTTTTTCCTTGTAAGGCAGCAGAGGAGGCTGAGTGGAAACGAGAGCAAAGAAGCGCAACCGCTTTTCTGGAGAACTAGGCAGGACCGTCTGCTAAGAGCCACTGAGGATTACTGGATCGTTCCCAGTGGCACATCGAAGGGTCTGAGAAGACCTAGTCATCACCGGACTTATCATCCGAGGTGACTTTGACCCAAAACCCCGTGCAGAGCCCCCTCTTTGCGAATGTAGCAGCAAGAGGGAACACTCACTAACACTAAAGAAGCTGCTTTCTTTTGGGGCTATCGCCGGTGAACGGTCTACCTCGGAGTACTGCCCATCTACGGAATGCGCTGCCAATCGAAGTGACGGAAGGGTCTAGGGACATATTGTTCAGGCGACTTCCGGAAGTGTAACTGCAAGGGTGTCAGCATGGGACTCATGTCTGAGCCTACTTTGCTGAGATGTGGTTGGTAGATTCAGGCAGAAGGGATACCCTCTGCCACCATCAGAAGAAGGAATGAGTGAAAGAATACCACGGTGCAGCCGTTAGTTATTAAAACCAGGCCCTAGCGGCATAAATCCCAACTCTGGTGGGCACTTTTCAACGAACGTTGGACTGGCTCAACCTGCAATTAGGTTACAAGATTCACATTCATCGGTAATATATACACTAACATTTGTGAAGCTGCTATGTTCGCGAAGGTTCCGGGAACCAAGTTATGAACCATTTCGGCCCGCTGGTTTTAATTATTGTCCTCTTTAACAGGCCTTTCCATATTGGTTCTGTGGGCATTGTGATGGTGGGCAGCAGCTTTCTGTTGAAGAACGTAAGCCAGCAGTAAACATTCCGGTTGATATACGTACCTGCTGTATGAATATAAAGTGTCATCTAGTTTTATACTCTTTAATGATATATAAACAGCTTTTATGTGACAAAAAGATATTTACTATGATAATGTTGTTTTATAATTCAAATAACCGTTTAGTTTGGAAATGCCAGAAGCATGCCTTACACGTGATCAAATTTTTACAAGCCACAAAATGGAAAACCAAAATCGGTGAAAAATGCGAAAACATCAGTGACGAACGTAGAGTAGGCAGACTTAGAAGGGAGATGAGAGGAAGATAAATCTGAACATACATAAGACTTTTTCAGCTGCATAATTATTTCCACTACCTGCATTACACCGCGTAGCTTTCTCGCTGTTATCGGTATAGTTTTTATTAAGCTATCTAGGATAATACCTAAAACTATAGCTCTGAGGCCTGTTTTCCGACTCAGAAAGAACCAAGCAATTTTTTCTGAACACTATTCCCTGGGACCACCCGGTGGTATAATATACATACAAAAGTGATCATAGGGTAGGAGCCAAGCGAAATATCAGTCTCAGTCAAACAACACTAGCAGACCCCAAGATACCCCTCAGGGAATCGCCTTCGAAAAGAGACTAAAGCCGTCTTGGTTTGCGTAATACATCCGGAAACTTTCAAACAGCAACATCCGCAGAAACTACTTGCAGTTTTTAGCTGAACAGCTGATACGTAATTAGTTCCGCCGATATTGACCTCCTGAGGCGAGCACTCTCCCCTACGGCTTACATATATGGGCAATACTCTGCACCTAATCCCCTGCTTCCGTATAGCTCTCTAACCCCTGCATATTGCCACTTTTTGTCCGACTGGCCATCCGCATCTTTACCACCATAGATATGCCTACATCTCCCCCCAGCCGACCCAAAATCACTGTCAGAACTCGCCCCGTCGCAAGACCACTAACTTCCAAAACTCCCCGGATAACTGCTCAGTCTCTCTGGTAGATATAGTTGGAAATGCTAATAGACAAACTACGGAAATGAGCAAAACTCGGAGCAGCCTTTTCTCCCGACTTGACTCCGCTGATCTGATTATCGGTCAACTGATGCTTATAGCGTTCTTGCTTGATCCAACTGCACACCATACCCCAACCAATCTACTACTGGCCACGAAGTTTGTGGACACAATTGCCTTGGAAATCTTCAGACGGATAAAAAAGGCAAACAACGCGATTGTATTTAACATTCCAGACCGAATACCTCTCTCAGCTGCCAAAAATTTGATATTAAGTGCTTGCAACCTTGGCTCACAACCGCGCCACTGTGTTAGACTCCGCAAAACTTCCCTGCGCACCACCTGTCCACTGCTTTTCCAGTTTACAAATGAAGTTGTCGCCAAGATCTTCATCAGCCGGCAATCGTTAGTCGTAGCCAAAACCGGCTTCAAGTGCGCCAGGATATTTTCTGACAAGACCCCACTTCAAAGGGAGGTGCACAAGAGTCACGCCCAGAAAAGTAACTCCGGTGATAGTGCAACTAAAAATTCACCCCGAAACTCCGGTGCACCTATCACTGGCCATCACCCGATGTTGCCATCTATTGCAGATCACAATGCAACCGTAGATTTAGACAGTACGCCAATTTCCTCACCCAATGAGCTACCTGGCAAACGCCCCAATGTTCATAATAGCCCAAGCAAATCTATAGGCTGGAACAAGCGCCCCAGCATTCACAAAACTGATGAAGGTTCTCCCGACTCATCCACCCGCGAGCTCTTGTTCTCCACAAGTCTATACGACCCCTTTCCTTCTACTAGCTCCATGTCGTGCTATGCAACCGTACCTAAAAAACACCGCACTATCAACCCACCTCCTTTTACACCCATGCATCATGTTACCTTTGGCACTTTTGATAACCCAACCAGGCCCCCGAGCTCACCCGCTACACTCACCCATTCGCCACCAGAATGTATCTGGTTACCACCTAGGCCACCACCGCTGGTTAGTCCGTCAGTGCAGACTGACCCTCAGAAGTTAACACTTCGTCGCCAAAAGAACAAGACCCATCAATGTAATGCACATGCAAGCCATCAGAAAAATGCTCAGTCGAGCGAAATTTTACTAGCCTCTTGTGTGGCTGTGAATCCTACTTTTCCATCTCGGCTAACTACCTTATCATTTCCACCCTACTTTTACCCACCTTATCCCCCCCAATCACCGCTCCATTACATTACTATCCGCCACACCAACTGCTCTATACCTCTACTGCTACCCAGTCACTCCCTGGGAACCCTCTCCGTGCCTCACCTAGCATCCCACTCCCACAAGACCCATCCACGTCTCTTAGCCTAGCACTGCCATCCATCCGCGGCCGCTTTTTTCCTGCCGGCCCCCTCCAAGAATATTCCCCGCATTCAAACTACTCTCCCAAACAGTACCTCTCCATCCCTCTTTCCTTACACTACCCCCCACCAGGTTACAACTCATCAAATCCGTGGAACATCTGAGGTCCTCCCCCCATCCTTGCCCTATTCTCCACTGGAATTACCACCTTCATCACCACTACCGAACCCCCCACCACATCCACCACTATCGAGGCCTGCATCGTCTCTTTCCGTCATACTCGTAAATGCCCGTTCATTACTGAACAAAACTAAAGCCCTCCAACTTTGATATTATCATTGTAACTGAAACTTGGCTAACGAATTCCGTCCCGTCAGATCGAGACCTTCTAGTTGGCTACCAGATGTTCCGAAGGAATAGGCCTCGTCTTGGGGGAGGCTGTCTAATTTATGTCAAAAGCACTCTGCAGGCCATTCCACTCTCACACACAGCTCTCGACGCCGTTCAGGATTCTCTGTGGTTAACGATTCCCCTACCTAACTCCTATCTTCATATTGGTTGCATCTATCGGCCACCTGATTCCAACGCTATGGACCTTACCAGGATTATTGACGCATTCAACTACCTTTCATTGCTGCACTGTTACTCCAGACTCATCGCGGGGGACTTCAATGCACCGAGCATCAGTTGGAATACCCTATCTGCCCCACACAACTTATTAGATTTCATGTCATGCATCGGCGTAGGGCGCTGGATCCAACAGGTAACCGTCCCAACCAGAGGTAACAACATCCTTGATCTGTTGTTCACTACTGGCTTATCTGATGTTTCAGACTGTACGCTGGACCTCTTCCCAGGAAGTGACCACAGAATGGTGTCCTGCATCTTCGTGGTTCCGCAAGCTTTTGATAAATCCCACCCACCCAATCGTTTCTCTCCAGCAGTCAACTGGGACAATCTTATCTGCACGCTTCGATCGTTAGACTGGGACGACTTCTTCCTGCAGAGCGACCCTCAGCTGGCTGCTAATTTACTATATTCTAACCTATCATACTTGCTGTCCGAAATCACTACAACTCGTATCGTATCAAACCGAGTATGTAGTTGAGTCCTGAGCCGAATGCAAAACAAATATCTGAAGCTCCAGAAGGTGTATCACACCAATAGTGACTTATTGTCATTCTTGCAGCTCCAACGTCACTCGGTAGCTATCAGAATTAAGACTAACGATATGCTCAAGAAACAAGAAGTATCTGCCTTTCAATGCCATGATACTTCCTCAAAGTTGGCACACCTAATGACAAACAGAAATCAGAGCAAACCGGCAGGTATCCGCTCTCTCATTTTAGAAAATAACGACCACATTACTTTACCTGTAGCGATAGCCGAGGCGCTTAATTCCTATTTTGCTGCATCCGTGACTACGGACCCCCTTTTTCACCCCCATGCATAGACTTTGTCACCGAGAACTTACTGTCTGATTTAGAATTTACTCTAAAAGAGGTGGCCAACCAGCTTACCCGCGTTCGGAAGTCCTCACACCTTGGCCATGATGGTGTTCCACCGACACTACTACGTCTCGGAGGAACTGATAACACAGCCCTACTATTGAAGGTCTGCAATCTATCCATCAAGTTTGGCATATTTCCTTCACAATGGAAGACTGCGGTCATCATCCCAATCCATAGGAAAGGACCAATACATGACCCCTCCAATTACCGCCCTATCAACCACACTCCAATAGCTTCTAGGTGGATGCAACGCCTCATCAAACAGCGGATGTCCGACTTCCTATTGTCTCATAACATCATCCATAGTGGGCAGCATGGCTTCTTAAAGTCATGTTCATGCATCACTTGCCAATACGACTTTTTTAACCTCATACCAGCGGCCGCCGACAACAGTAAATCCATCATCATTATATACCTTGATTTGACAAAAGCGCTCGACCGCGTCCCTCACGCTTTATTACTATTTAAACTCAAAGCTCACGGCTTTTCCGGTTCGCTTTTAACATGGTTAGCATCATATCTATCGAATCGCGCACAAATGGTTTCCATTGATGGGTGTGTAGCGGTTGCCATCTTCGTTCATACTTTTACCACGTTTATTGTTCAACTGAACGCTGACTGCCAAGCGCGGTTGCCATTTGACCGTTGCTCTTGCGCACGCTCTCGCGCACGCTCCCAAATACACGCTAACCACTGTCTCTCCCAATCGCCTTCTCGTTCTCACGGGTCGTGGAGAATACTGTTCTGGTTAACATATTTGTGCAGTGCCGCACATTAGAGTAACGTGCAGGTGGTCCACGCAGTAAAAAGGACCGAAGCACGCGTTTACAGAGGAAACCGCGAAGTAAGGTCTAATCAACCTTACAATTGGTGAGCCCGACGTGATCCTCAGATCACGTGAGTTTCCCTGTTTTCGACCGTTCAAGGTCCCGTCTGCGTACGTTTTTGTGTTTCATTGTTTCCCTATCTGTTGATTTTGTTTTGGTCGGTTTACCAAATAATTTTTTTGTCCATACGTATTTTTGTGTCTAGTTTGTCGTGATTTTTGTTCTTTTCTGGCGAAGATTATAGTGCCCCATTGATCGTTGGTTTCTTTTCCCATCTGTATTCGATAAAGTAATCGATTAGTTTAGCGATCGCTATGTCTACTGAACGGAAACCCTGCTCAGACCCCACCGTTGGGGCGATCACGCTGCACATACCGGCATTCACACCTGCTGATCCAGAACTCTGGTTCACGCTGGTCGAGTTAGAATTCGAAAAATGCCGTATAACCAGTGACGCCAGCCGTTTCAGGTGGGTAGCAGGCCGCCTCCCGCCAGAGGTCACAATGCAAGTAAGGTACGTAATAATCTCTTCCCGAAGCCATGAGGCCTTAAAAGAGGCCGTCACTGCCCGCACAACCACAACGCAGAACCAACGTACGCAAAAACTTCAAAATACTGAGCTTGGAAGCAGGAAGCCCTCCGAACTGCTGCGTGGGGTGCAACGCTTGAGAGGACCGACGGTAGGCGAGGACCCGCTCTTAAGGGAACTTTAGCTGCAGGTTTTGCCGCACAAAATTCCAGTTTTACTAAGTGCCACGAGCAAATGCTCGCTGGAGGAAACCGCCGCGATAGCTGATGACATTATGTCACGATACAACTCCGCTGTAGCTGGAGTAACCAGGCCCTCCGTCACAACGGTGTCTGCCTTGCCAACATCTAACGAACTCGCGTCAGTTTTGTCTAGAATTGACGCGAGCCTGCAACGTCTATCAGTTAGAAGTGGGTCACAGGAGCGGCACCGCGCACGCTCACCTTAGCTCCATAGTCCGCCACTGCGACGTTTTGGCTCTTCAAAAGAAGGGTATTGTAAATACCACAGTCGCTTCGGTGAGGGAGCCAAACGATGCAAACCAGGGTGTACGTTTCCCGGTGCTCATCAGGAAAACTAATCCCCGGCCCGTGGTGGCGACCTACGAAGCCGGGTATCACACCAATAGTGGTCTTTTGAACGTAAGGGACATCATTTCAAATAATCTGTTTCTTGTAGATACCGGTACCGAAGTGAGCGTCCTCCCCCGAGCGAAAGACGACAATAGCACACCGCAGGCCCAAACACTACGCGCTACCAATGGCACGGCCATCCCAACGTTTGGCCAGCGGTCGCTCACCTTAAACTTAAGTTCAAAGCGCAATTTTCGTTGGGTATTCATCATCGCCGATGTTCCGTACCAGATTCTAGGCATTGACTTCCTGCAACACTTTGACTTGTTAGTTGATGCACGGCGCCGCAGAGTGGTGGATCGTCAGACCACTCTCGCTGTTGCGGGTCATAATTCGCGAGTGAATCACGTCACGCCCTTTTACGTTCAACCACCGGCACACCAACCTTATGGCAAACTCATCGCCGCCTACCCGGCCATGTTTCGGCAGGCCGGGCCTCTCCCAGCAGTGACGACCAGTGTCACTCACCATATCGATACTAAGGGACCCCCAGTGTTCAGTAAACCGCGTCGGTTAGCACCAGACAAGCTTCGTGTTGCACAGGCTGAATTCGAGCATATGCTAGAACTGGGTATAATACGCCCTTCTAGTAGCCCTTGGGCTTCCTCCCTTCATATGGTCCCTAAGTCCAGTGGCGACTGACGACCCTGTGGTGATTACAGAGCGCTTAACAAAGTCACCGTCCCGGACCGATACCCGATTCCCCATAAACAGTATCTCACTTCGTCTTTACCAGGTTGCTCCGTCTTCAGCCGTATCGATTTGGTTCGGGCGTACAACCAGATCCCGGTAGCAGAGGCCGATATCCCTAAAACTGCCGTCACTACACCTTTCGCTCTGTTCGAGTTTCTGCAAATGCCGTTTGGACTCAGCAATGCAGCCCAGACCTTTCAACGGTTCATGCACGAGGCAAATCGTGGTTTGGAAAATGTCCACGTATACCTGGATGATATTTTGGTGGCGAGTTCTTCGGAGAAAGAGCACGCTACACACTTACGAGCACTTTTCGAACGCCTTAGCCAGCACGGCGTTACGATCAATATCGCGAAATGTGAATTAGGCCGGGCTGATATCACCTTCATAGGACATTCAATTTCATCCTCGGGTATCCGCCCTCTGTCAGATAAAGTTTTCGCTATTCGCGACTACCCTGAACCCCAATCTTTTCGCCAGCTGCGTCAGTTTGCCGGCCTGGTGAATTTCTACCGCCGATTTATTCCTCGCTGTGCGGAAATGATGCAACCCCTGACCGACCTGCTGCGCGGAGGTAAGCGGAATTTCGCGTTTCCCGACACGGCACAAGCCGCATTCGCCTTGGTCAAAGATGCTGTCGCCAACACAGCACTCCTTACACACCCCGACCCTTTGGCTGCTATTTCGGTAGTGACGGATGCCTCGGACACAGCGGTTGGAGCAGTACTGCAACAGTTCGTAGATGACTGTTGGCAACCTTCAGCATTCTTCTCCAAGCGACTACAACCGGCGGAACCAAGGTACACCACGTTCGGTAGAGAGTTATTAGACATCTACTTGGGAATCCGCCGTTTTCGACATGCGCTCGAAGGCCGTTCGTTCGCGGTGTTTACAGACCACAAGCCTTTGGTTTACGCACTAAAGTCAGCTTCGGATCGATACTCACCACGCGAGATTCGCCACTTAGACTTTGTCTCACAGTTGACCGTGGACATACGACACGTCTCTGGGGTACTTAATCCCGTCGCAGACGCCTAATCGCACGTATATCAACTAAGTCTGTCACAAACGCATAACATCAACTTGGACGCAATGGCACAGGCTCAAACGATGGACCCCGACATCGAACAACTTCGACAAAACGGTTCTTTGAGTTTAACCACGGTGCCTATCCCAGCTTCCCAGAATACCATCGTGTGCGATGTGTCGCAAGGTCGCCGTAGGCCAGTGGTTCCTGCTGCCCACCGTTATCCTACGTTTCTGACACTCCATAATCTGGCTCATCCGGGTGTGACCGCCCCGGTGAAACTGATAACTGAGCGTTTTGTTTGGCACAATGTCAAACGAGATGTGTAACGAACGAATACTGAAAATCCTTCCAAATGTTCAACGTGCTTTGTGAATTTGACTATATTTAACATTATCTTGGAAAGCTCGCTCATACACCACACATTTTCACGTTTGTTTATCCATGTGAGACATTTGAATTTGGCCTTGAACCGTTTCTGACTGTCGTGCTTGAGCCACGGGGCTTTGGACCTTTGAGTTTTACTGTGAAGTCTATTTGGCCGCATACTTGAGGTTCGTATATATTTGTATCCTTTGTGCATTTCAATTTAGTACCGTAGAAACTACGAATCAATCTTGTTCTGGTTTTGGGATTCGTTTGAATTGGCTACGCGTTGCTCGATTTGCGAGATTCGACTTACAGTACTCAAGTGGAACCTGGACAAGAAAACTCATTGGAAATGCCCAGACGAGGAAGCAAGGACATTTTGAGACAACAGGAAATAACTCGGCAAGTCTCTGGGAATGGTTCGGGTGTTATTGATTCTCTAGATAATACTAAGTTTACTAGCTCTGTCAGTGCCAGGTCATATCTTTCTAACCGCGATGCGTTTGACGATATTAGTACTTATAGAATGAGAGTAATAGAATTAGAAAATGAGCTGCGGTTAGCCAGAAAGGAAGCAGAGCCCCTTACACAAGGAACTGGTCTCAGAGAGCCAGCAAAGAGTCCACGTAGTTCACAATGTCAACATCGAAAAGGCACTGTGATCGACGAATATAAACCCTTGAGACAGCCTGAAACTACCGAGGTTTTGGCTCTTGACCTGCCGAGAGTGGAGCTGTCCCACTTCGACGGGCACCCCGAGCAATACTGTATATTCATGAAACAGTTCGAAAATTTTGTTGAGTGCAAAGTTGCAGATCCTGGTCAAAGGTTTTTGTATTTATTACATTACTGTCGTGGGAGAGCCAAAAGTGCAATCGAAGGCTGCGCGATGCTTGATCCACCGATGGGGTACATCAGGGCGCGCAGAATCCTGAAAGATTTGTATGGACAACCATTCAAGGCGGCTAGAAGCCTAATTGATAGTGTTTTATTGGAGGCGAAAAGGACTGAGGGCAAGGCTGAATCACTGTCGAGTTTGGTGATAAAAATGCAGAATTGCAGTATAGCACTGGAGCACTTAGGATACCAGTCTGATCTGAATGCATTGCACACACAGGAATGCATTGTCCGATGTCTATCTATTGATTTACAGAGCCGATGGGCAGAGGAAGCTGAACAAATAAATATGCTTGAGCGGGAATCTACGTTCAACGATTTGACGGAGTTCATAGGTCGTCAATCCCGTATCGCCAACAGCCGATTTGGACAAATCGTACGCGAAAGTTGCAGACTGGCGCGAAGGGAACCAACATCTCGAATTGTGGAGAAGGACTGTAACCAAACCCAGTCTTTGGCTAACATGCACATGATAAGTCAAGAACCCGAGAGGTCAGCTGAATGCAAGCTATGCAACTCCCTGCATCGGTTACCAGATTGTCCCACCTTTCATGAGATGAGTGTACCCGATCAGTGGTGCGCGGTAAAAAGGATTGGCTCATGCTTTATGTGTTTGAACAACTCTCATCGAGCCTCTGAATGCAGCTTAAGAGTGAAATGCAACCAAGACGGATGCTTGGGTAATCATCACTCGTTACTGCATGGCCTTCTCAACAATAGACCTATTCAGCCAGATGAACCCAAAATTGTCTGTTCAACGGGACATGATGATTTCAAACCGGCAAGATTAGGCATCGTACCTGTCGGTATCGTGACACTTAAAGGATTGAGGAGGGTCAATGCATTTTTGGACACGGGGTCGGATACCTCGCTGATTACTCGCGAGCTTGTAGAAAGCTGTGAACTAGTAGGCGAGCCTACCTCGCTCACTATCAGCACGATTGCAGGGGGTCATGTTAGCAATTCTAAGAGGCTGACCCTGCAGTTAACGTCTTTATCTGATGAGGGGACCGTAGAAATTCCGGAAGCTTTTGCAATAGACAGCTTGCCAATGAGACCAGTCGACTCTGTTAGATCGATCGCCAAGAGATGGTCTCATCTCAGGGACATAGAGTTCGAAGAAGTTTCTAGCCCCCACGTCGACATACTAATTGGATGCAATGTACCAGAGGCTCACTGGGTGCTTGAACAGAGCATAAACAATCGAAAAGAACCATTCGCTACGCGAACGATACTAGGCTGGACACTTCTCGGACCCCTGACGAGCGAACTTCAACAATCGGCATCAATAAATTGCTCAAATGTTGCTGAGAGAAGTGCCTCTGTAGAACACGATCAGCCTTTCGATATTGAATCCAACGGTCCATCTCAGGAAAGCGAAGCTCACTCGAAGGATCAGTCGGCGCTTTCGATGGCAAATTCAAAGACGGGACTTCACAGTGGGCAACATGAAGTTGCTATACCCGAGAGACCACCGTCAAGTCACTTATTGAGAAAAGGAGAAGTTGCCCGGAGGCTTTTGAAATATCTCAAAAAAGGACACCAGCAGGTCACCCAAAGCAGCTTGAAATTTGCCGACCCAGTGACAGTGTACGGTACCTGGGTGGAACTGCATGGCCGGCGGCGAAACAAAGTACCCTTTGCCAAAACAAAAATTGCTGAGCTGAAGTCAGTATCCCTAAACGAGCTCAAAACGACTGCACTGGTATTGGGTTTTAAGGTAGCACGAATGCTAAAAGAGAACTGCACCACCGCCGAACTGAGCCTTGCCTATTGGACAGATTCTACAGTTGTGTTACATTACAGGAAACGGAAGAAACGATGAACGTGTTCGAGACATCAGAGAGTTAATCCACTCGTAGCAGGAAACAGCGAGGAAAATGTTGATGATTCGAGCTCGAAACCACATACAAAAGACAAAGTAGCTCGCAGATCGCCTCGCTCCGAGTTACTCAGCACTTTATTGCATTTCATGCCCTACAACTAAACAGCTGGACCCATTTTTTCTGAAAGGTTGCAAATGTACTTAGTTCCAGTTTCTATCTAGCGTGCACATAGGTGAAGAGGAGAAATTCACCAGTATTTCACTTGAACAGTTCAGGTGAGGCATACTAGCTGCGAGCACATTGTGAAACTATTATTATCTTTAAAGAAGAACATTTATTTACATTTTATACAATATTGATTGTCACATATTTTGTGCACAGAAAAACTTTGAAATACTCTGATAGATGCCAGTATTCGATCAATCTCCGTGTTCATGTGTATTTCGATACTGTCCGCCGTACACTTGTTTTCGAAATTTATTCATAATCAGAAACCGGTTTTCATTTCTTTCGGAAGATTTGGTGCGTTAATTTTATGTAATTCCACTGGTTCGTGACCTGTCAATTTTACGCGATATCTCATTAGGCGTTGCACCTGCGTTCAACTTCTGCGCTCAAGCTTGTAAACAAAATTAGTCTAACCAGTTGCTGCAATGGGTTACTGCTTGTGATGCTTAGACTTATTTCGTGCGGCGAAACACTTCACTCTGCGAAGCCTTCATCTTCATCGTGCGTCTGACTATATGCACCGGTTTCCTGATGAATATGTCAATCTCAAGTTGTGCAGCGGGATTTGGAATTGATTCCTTATGGATTGTGCGATGATGACTACGGCAAAAACCTGTTTCACGTTCAGATAACACAGGAAGTTAGTATCCACAGGCACTGACAATAAGTTAAAGGTAGATAGGGTGAGAATCATGACCCCTTCCTGAACCTTAGACAACCATTTTCGCGGAAGGATTTTGGCCGGCGGTGTAACGAACGAATACTGAAAATCCTTCCAAATGTTCAACGTGCTTTGTGAATTTGACTATATTTAACATTATCTTGGAAAGCTCGCTCATACACCACACATTTTCACGTTTGTTTATCCATGTGAGACATTTGAATTTGGCCTTGAACCGTTTCTGACTGTCGTGCTTGAGCCACGGGGCTTTGGACCTTTGAGTTTTACTGTGAAGTCTATTTGGCCGCATACTTGAGGTTCGTATATATTTGTATCCTTTGTGCATTTCAATTTAGTACCGTAGAAACTACGAATCAATCTTGTTCTGGTTTTGGGATTCGTTTGAATTGGCTACGCGTTGCTCGATTTGCGAGATTCGACTTACAAGATGTCCGTCAATGGGCTCGTGCTTGTCTGCAGTGTCAACGTGTTAAGACCCATAGGCACACTAAGGCGGCGTTAGCCAGGTTCCCAGAACCTGAAACACGTTTTCATCATGTGCACGTCGACCTCGTAGGACCACTCCCACCTTCGCTTGGGTACGTTTACATACTCACATGCGTGGATCGTTTTACTCGCTGGCCGCAGGCCATCCCTATCCCTCGTCCCACGTCGGAAGAGGCCGCGAAAGCTTTTCTGACCGGTTGGGTTAGTCGTTTTGGTTGCCCGGCAATGGTGACCACCGATCAAAGTCCACACTTTGACGGCGCTTTCGGCAGCCTACTCGCTACGCTCGGTTGCCAACATGTTAAGACGACAGCTTACCACCCTCAGGCCAATGGTATGGTTGAGCGTTTCCACCGGCAATTAAAAGCCGCCCTTCGAGCAAACGGTAACCCCCTTTGGAGTGAAACACTACCATTAGCACTCTTAAGCCTGCGTAGTCTAGTTAAGGAGAAGTTACTTACAACATCGGCCGTACTAGTATATGGCTGTACACTTCGTCTGCCCGAGGAGTTGGTAGCCCCCCCCCCATCAACCGTGACTTTCGACTACGGTGACTATGCTCAGCGCCTTACGCAGCACATGCGAGTGCTCAAGGCCAGTCCGCCGCGTGAACAACAGTCTACAAGTTATGTCCCAACTGCGTTAGGAACCGCTACTCACGTATTCCTTCGCGTCGATGGCGTTCGATCACCACTACAAGCGCCATACACTGGCCCGTTTCGGGTGATAAAACGTAGGGCAAAGACATTTGTCATAGATATCAACGGACGACACGACACCGTATCTATCGACCGTCTCAAGCCTGCCGTCATTAAGTGCAAGCCGCTCGGCCAATTTACACCCGCTCAAGTCGCTCAGTCACCTGCATCGAGCGAGTTACTACTCGAACCACCCCCAATTACGCCTAGTGAGGACTCGGCAGCTAGTCCATCAGATTCTCCAACAGTACCCGCAACGCGAAGTAGCCGTCGCGGTCGCCAACTACGAAATCCCGTCCGCTTCGCCGATTTCGTGACGATTTTTACAACCGACTGTTAGCAATAATTTGGGAAGTTCGCCATGGATTTACCAAACAACAGACCCGTGAAATTACAATCTGTAGTTATGATTTCATTTTCTTCTGGTCTCCTAGCGACTCCAACAACACCGAACATCGTTTGTGTGTTGTTATTACGGTCCAACATCCGCCGGTGCCCTCAGGCGCTATTTTGTTCCAGTTTACCTTGCCCTCTCTCAGGCGGATCAACACAGCCACATTGGCTTCATCCGTAGCCTGGCTGACTCCCGTGCACGTTCAAGGAGCCAACCGCTCACTGGACAACGGGACGATTGGTCAGCCTGGCACTGGAGACGGCAACTGGACGCCTTTTTGGATGGACCTGAAGAGGCATTTTTCGGCTCGCATTCGTATGAGACCCGTGGGCGCCAAAACACAGTTGGACCTACGCACATGGGACCTCGAGAGTGCAGGCACCGTTAAACTCATCAGCAGTCGTTCGACGTCACCAGCAATATAACGGACAAGATATGAGGAGTTCCTGGACAACCAATAATTCCGGCTTACCATCACGATCGAAGCCCAACTCCGTCGGACTTCTAGGAGGAGGCCCCTGTAGCGGATGCCATCTTCGTTCATACTTTTACCACGTTTATTGTTCAACTGAACGCTGACTGCCAAGCGCGGTTGCCATTTGACCGTTGCTCTTGCGCACGCTCTCGCGCACGCTCCCAAATACACGCTAACCACTGTCTCTCCCAATCGCCTTCTCGTTCTCACGGGTCGTGGAGAATACTGTTCTGGTTAACATATTTGTGCAGTGCCGCACATTAGAGTAACGTGCAGGTGGTCCACGCAGTAAAAAGGACCGAAGCACGCGTTTACAGAGGAAACCGCGAAGTAAGGTCTAATCAACCTTACAGGTGTTTCTCACAGCCTGCTCCAGTCACTAGCGGAGTTATACAAGGAAGTGTACTCGGCCCTTTACTTTTTCTCATCCACATAAACGACATATTTCCCATCTTGCACCATGGCACCCCATTCCTGTTCGCTGATGACGTTAAGATTGTCTATGAGTTTCCTCGTCAGAAGCTCAACATTATGCTAGATGAAATTCCTAGTGACCGGAAGCGACTCGGAAATTGGTGCAATTCATGGAGTATGGACTTCTCGACCTCGAAGAGCTGCTACACAACATTCAGATGTCAAGTGGCCCCCGGAACCCTGCTTATCCACGACTTACCCATCTCGTACAGCCCTTTAGTTCGAGACCTTGGTCTTCATTATTCTTGCAGTTTTAGGTTTTCTGAGTTTGTTCCACTCCAGATTGCAAAGACGAGAAGAACCACTGGTCTCATCTCCAGAACCTTTCGGCTGAATGATTGCAAACTGCTCACTTACAAGTCTCACGCCAGGCCTTTCCTTGAATACTGTCCTATTATCTTCACCAACATGACGAAATCCGACCGCATTTCTCTGGAGTCCGTGCAACGTCAGTTCACCAAACAATTAGTGGGATTTTTCTCTAGTTTGTGTTACAAGGATCGATGCATCCTACTCAGTCTTGACCCTCTTTGGCTGCGTCGCATGAAGCTCAATTTATGCTCCCTGCTTAAGCTGTACCACCGTACGGCCTTTTCGTGTACTGAACCCATTCGTCTCACTCCCTCCACGAGTTATGCCCTACGCCATCGGTCATTGCAGTTCTCTATTCCTAGATCAAAATTAGTGTTAAGATCTAACTACTTCCTTATAAAATACTCAAAGTTATGGAATAAACTCCCGCTAAACATCCGCGAGAGTCTCTCAATTTCCCAGTTCAGAGGCTCGCTGAATCACTTCTTGACTGTTCCCAATGTGATTCTTTGTACCGGCCAGACCGTCGCCGAAGAGGTGGCCTACGAAAACGGGTTTGATTACTAGAATTATCGCACCAGAACTTTCATTTCTCGCCCGATGACAAACGCCAGTGCAGCTGTTTCTTCTTACGTTATATTGCACACAATCTATACTACGGTAGCCACAGTTTGCTGACTTTTGTAACTATACCCAGTTTAATGCTTGCCGGTTCTCTTAATTTTAGACAATAATCGTGTTCTATTGCCAACCAAAGTTCCTTAGCCTTAGATGTCTCTGCAGCAAATAGGTATGTGGCTTTGGATCCTAGGACACTGAGTTCCGCCGTCTACTACCTTACTTGATCCTTCACTCCTTTCCCGTTCATTTTGGCTGCCACCACCGGCTCGGGTTTTATGTCCGGCCTCATTTTGCCTTTTTTAATCATCTCATTTCAGAATCTCTTATCCCAGAAGCATACCTGCTAGTACCTACTTGGTGGCCTGTCCTCTCGTCTCATCTCTGTATCTACCATCCACCAACCACTATCATATTCCCTCTTATACACCACACTATTTTCCATCAGCTGAGCTAGACTCATCTACACCAGCTAGCCCGGAATGGTCTCTGATGGTCTTAGGCATGGTCTCGCGCTGTATGAGACTGATACACGTATGCCAGCTTGTGCTTTACAACGTTCGTTGTCCTACTCCGTGTGTTTGCATAGTCCCACTCTGCATTTTCCCAGTCCATGCTAGCGAAACCCCTGATGTCAACGGCAACCATACCATAGCGTAGTCCGAACGTGGGGAAAACAGACCACCCCTAGCAGTTGTGAAAAAAGGCAATTACGCGTAAAATTACGATCGGGCGGTGGGGCTATGGAAAGTTCCTATATGGGCTCAATCACCCCTCCGTTAGGGAACAAACAAAACCACGAAAAAAGAACAGTGAAAACAAAAATGTCCCCGTGGGATCGATTCGATCTCCAAATACCACTGACATCGGGCTGTGAAGGAATTGGGCCACCCTCATCTATGGGTATGTCTCCCATCAGCTCCGACCTGATCCTGCGAAAGGGGAAACCCCACATCGCCCTTGTTCGCTCGACAATCTTTTGGTTTTCCCGCACGAGACTGACTGTGGTGACAGTGCACTGGACTCTGCACATACGTTTACCCACCCCCAGCTCTGAGTTTCAAGCAACCCATACACTCCCTAAGCGCACCTAGCGTGCATGTTGACGTCAAATACAATTGCTACCATAGCCCTGACTTTCAACCCATTGACCTGGATAGCGTGTAGACGTACCTGACAAATAACGGCAGCCACGGTGAGGCCCGGAAAAAGAGAAATAGAGAAAGGAACATAGTGGAAACCGGTCACTTTTTCCATCCACACCACCCCCCCCCATCTTCCGTCATCTTTCTCAGAAAGCGGTCTTCTCGATGTCCCAGCATCCAAGCCACGTTTAGGTTTACAACCCTACCTAACAGTAACCACAGCCTCCTTCCAACTACAATCACTACCGCTGCCTGGATTTTAAGTCCACTGACATGGATAACATATGGAGGCAACAAATGACCAACACCTGCCTCACTTGAGTCTACAAAAAATGAACACGGAGAACTGTTCATATTTTTCCATTCCCTACTAACTATCTCTCCTCACTCTTGTTACAAATACGATATTCAAGCAACCACCAAGTCATGAGATTTCCCTGCTCACAATCAAACTAATTCTTAGTAGGCCGGCACTACCGAGTAGGAGCACAGAACAACATACGTCCACGTTTCTGTGCATCATAACAATTTTCTCTAGCGCACCACCACCGATGCCCTAGTGGTTCTTTCTGCATTCTTACTTAATTGCTCTTCAGAACTTCTAATTGCGTGCAAACCATTTATCCTTTGAAATGCAGACGCAGCAGCCCACCCGGTTTACGCCATCTTGCAAGCCTGAAGTAGTACTAATCAACCCTACGTTATTTAAACTCTCGAATTTAAACCCAGACCAAAATATGAAATGTTCCACCGACCGTTCATATAAACCCAACCAGTCCATTATTAACTGTCGCCATTTATTATCATCACTCAGCTGGAACCACGTCCAGACTGCTAACATCATTTATTTCGGGTTTGTTGTTCTCCACTTTCGGTGACCAAGGTCCACACCTCGACCAGTACTGACAGAGACCTAAACGGAATCTTTTATACCAAACGGGATTGCAGTCGAGCCACACGACCTAAAACACTCCCAAACGCTTACCAGTAGATTGACAGGCGTCTTTTGACGCAACACCTCTGCTACTGATGTCACCGCTGGAGTCTTCACAAATAACAGTTCGCAAGCTACCTTCTACTGATTGACTGACACGTCCCTTACCCCGCCTGATGATCTATATCCACGGGATGCTGCACATCACATTGGTGTCATGTGAAACAATCCAATGACAGAGCCAGAATACGCAACACAGGAATTTTCTCCCCATTAAATTTCGGTGCGCCATCCGAAAGCAAGTCCACTTATCCCCCCCATCCGTGGTTCCCAATGGTGACGCCGAATATCACTGAGAATCAATAAGTCAATATATTTTTGTCAACTTAACAGAACAATAAGGCGCGAGCCTACGCGGAGGTTTTTCACTCAGTTTTCTTTTGCAAGATTTCATTTTTCTTTTGATCGTTACCCGGCTTGAAATTGCTTCTTCACCAATTCAAGGCCTTCAAGTTGCGCTCCTTTTTTCTGAATGATACGTGTTATTGATCCTGAACCTAAACTCACCTTTTATATGGATTGCTGTTTCCTCCACATTCATCAACGTTTCCTAGTCCACTTCCACGCGGTTTGTTCATGTCTCCCCTTTTCATGATGCAATCCGTTTATCGAGACCGGGAATACCCGTCATTCCGGGCCATCGTCGTCTTCACAGTGAGCCGTTTTCCTCATATTCACCAAAGTTCACGAGCGTACTCCCATTTATTTCTTTCATCTCTTCATGTTCATAACTTGTACCGTTCATGGAACCCCAATAGGCCTCCGTTATCCACAGCTTGCACTATTTTGGTTTATAACGCATCCTTAAAGCTATATTTTCACGACATATTTTGCATTCTCACGGGCCACCACCAACCAACCCGGATTCGAAACCAAACCATATTTGCCGCGCAAACCATTACAATTTCGGTCGATTAAAACTAACTCTATCTGTGCTGGTTTGCCTCTGACGGTTTTGACTAGCTTTCTTGAAATTCATGTACAGTTCATTGTTTTGAGTAACGTTGTACACCATGATCATGCGCTTGCGCGTGCGTCTGGACCATAGTCGAGAAATATAATATTATTATTATTATTATTATTATTATTATTATTATTATTATTATTATTTTACTGTTTCAGTAGCGTATTACCTTGTGCTGCTTAAGGTCTTCCGGAAACGATGACATCATGATATCTATTGAGACCAGCTGGCATATATTTTGAGAGTGGATGAATTCTGTGAGTTCTTTTCGATGTCAGCTTTACGGAAGGGCCACTTCAGTGGAAGCCAATCCCAAAGAGATGGGGCACACTTGCAGACATTTTGCATCTGGGAGCAAGTTGCAGCTGACAACACACATGCTGGCAAAACCACGAAAACACCTAAAAATGTCCCAGAAAGCCTTGAAAAAGAACTACTATTTTCCAAGTTAATAGGCTGAGAAGCTGTCAGGTATATTTTATTGAATGTCGTGGAGGAATGAAGCATCGCCCATCAGCTTCTTTTATGGTTATTTATTTGCATTCAACGTCATTTACCGTACAGATAAGATGTCAGGCTGCGGGTTTTGGACGTAGATAGTGGAAGGCTGCTCAGGAAGAATCTGAGAAGGGAGTTTGAGTTTCGAGGGTGTCAAACATTTGCTGTCCTTTCCTTTAACCGCATGCAGCTACATCGGTTGATGCAATAAAGTGACCTGTTTCTCACGGCGTTTGTCGGCTTTTTGAAGACCATTGTTATGCTACCACCGTAGCAACAAGTGCTCACATCTGGTAAAGCTCTTTGGTTGTCACGGCCTCTTGCTGCGGCATTACGCAGGGGAAAGATATCAAAACATCACTGACTGATGATTAGCTAAAACAACACATCATCTAAACGCACAAGCAATCCCAGTGCATCTTGCGGCCACCGGTGGTCGGTACAAAATTGAGGCAAAAGCTTGGGCTTCGGCACAACATAAACAGTGAAATAAGTCAGTTTATTAGGAGAAGAAGAGCTTAAACGCACAAGTGGCTTCAGAAATTTTTACGCTACTTGCGTAGACAGAACTTGCGAAATCACCGATTTGTGTCCATCCTATTAATAAGGCAAGGTCTGCGGAGAACACAAAGTAATTGATGTTGCTTTATAAGTTAAGGTTCACTTGGTACGGTTTTCATCTGCAGCTGGCCCTTAGAACTGGAGCTAAGACTATCTCAGGCAGAAGCTGGAGAAATTCATGCAAATGTTACACCAGTAAAGACCATGTCCGTGGCTATTTTAACACCGATTCAGTTTGTTTTATTTGGTTTAACTTTGTATTTAAGCAACGAAGAAGTGCATCCGGGAAAAACTTACCCACCCACATAGGCGTCGATGCATTGCAGGAATTCCTGTCTGACATGTCTGTCACTTCTATAATGAGTAACTGGCAAGAGTGTGACTTCTCGTTGGTTCTGCGTCAGTACTTGCCAGGTGTTCCCCATGACCTGAGAGATATCTCTTAAACACCACGGTCAGGCAAGAACGTACAGCTGGATGATGGAGAGTACGTACACTTGGGGCGCAAAGATGGTTTTAGTAGACGTATCAGCGGAAAGGCCTGTGTACCAGACAGCGTAGAGCTAAAGTTGAACCTCAATAGGCTAACAAGGCAGGATTTGACCAGTGTTCCGCTATGGCCCGTTTTGGCACAAATAGCCTGCCAAGTGCGCCAAGTCAGCAATAGCATTTGGCTCTTAAGGTGATAAGAAGTCACAGCCCTTGGCTAATTGCCTGTGGTATGCGGTAATGGAACTGAAGGACATCATTGAAAAAGGCCTTTTTCACCGCAGATATTACACAAAGTGTAAGCTGACTTAATCTGTTTGTGGTATGCCAGTCGGAGTTATTGCTGGTCGGATGAAAAGCCCCGCTGTTTACAGCGGCTGTGATTTGTGTGTTCAACGAAGAGCTTGTGCAGAAGGAAGAATATCTTCACTTTTGCCGGGGCCAGTTCAAGAACGGATGAAAACTGTTGCAACGGCAAGTATCGTCGTCATCGCTTTGGTGTCAGCCCCTTCTTTCCTTATGTATTGATATGGTTCACGCTTCCCCTCGAAATCGTACGCATCTAATTTGTCTTGGAGCAGCACAACAGTGGCCGTTTACCATGCCATCTCTGATCAGTGGCAACAAAGGAACTTGGCGAGAAATTCCTGCGGCTTACAGCAACGTCTTTTGTGACTTTCGGCTTTTATGCCGTCATATGCTCCACCTTGAAAGCTGGAAAGCAACGGAACTTCGCTAGTTTCTAACGTACTCTATGTGTTCCTATTTACTGGTTTCCGTAAAGTCAAAACTTGTACCCATCCACTTTATAAGTATATCTTTATAAAACTTTCGTCGGCACTTTTGCTTCTTTATCCATTGCGGAACGACCTCCAAAACGTCACAAGATTATGGCGAGACTGCGTTGTGCTTTCAGTATGATGAATTTGGGTTACATCTTTTCGTTCGCATGAATTACAGGGACACTTTTGCCATTGTTGTTTACCTCGCAAGCCACCCTCACGATGTTGCTTTCGTATGCTTCCTTTCTATTATTCTTCAGCATCCGGGTGCCAGTTGGTTCAGTGTTCTGTCCACGCACTATTCACTCCCCAAAATTACCGATTTATTTCAGATATACTTGGTGGCAAAATTTATTGTCGAAAACTAGTGCTGAAGTTCATAGCCAATGGGTCCCTAGAAGAAATCGCGTTTTTAGGCCAGGGACCGAGGGTTATTGAGCTCATCGCCATTGATACCATGAGGCAAATCTCCACTGGATACAGTGCCAGCATTTAAATTGTCCGAAAAGCACCACATTTGCGAATGATTTCGTTGGTCTTATTTGCCGGACAATTGTGATGCGGCTTTGGTTTCCGAAAAAAGACTGCTGCATGAGCTGTTCACTTTTAGCCCGGACAACACCTCACCACGGACTTCTTCGGCTGACGATATTCCGTATGATAAGGGTAGTGAAATTCGTCGGTCACCACTACTTCACCCAGCCCCGATATTTTTCAAGTCAGATGAGGACTTGCAAGAAAGAACGCTAACAATGACGATGCATGTACCACAACGACCAGTTAGGATGTTATCATCTCCACTCTCAGTGTCGCCGAGGATGTTGGACTTTCCAAGGGGAGGGCACCTCCTCATAGTGTAAAATGCCGTGTGTCTAGTACGTCGTGGGTGATCCACTATGCCGGGGCAACATCAATATCGACCGATCACTGAACATACTTGGGTGGCAACCACTATGCTGTAAAGGAAGATATCACCAGGTTTTATTGCTTAAATCCGGTGTTTATCAACACACTCTGGACCCAAGTTGCTGTACTCTTATTTGCAATTCCTAAATGTCTATTCCGATCCCATTAGGCCTCAACTTCCGTCGATCACTGGTGAATGCCACTCGCTTTTCTATTTTATGTAGATACAGTTGGCTCACAAGAACAACGAGTTAGGCGGAGTGAAACAAAGCTGGCTTTGGAACCACCTACCATTCCACTGAGAGTTGCCCATGAGTCAGTCACCCCGGCTAAGCCACGATAGGCCGGAAGTTTTGAAGCTTTCATCAACTTGAACACCACTGTGCTATTGCCGAAGGCTTGTGTGAGTAGGGTAAAATTTTCTATTTGAATAAATCAATTTCTCGTAGCAGCTCAAGAACGGTACGCTTCGCAGATTTGTTCGAGATTTGAGGAGCATGCCTAACTCATGCTGCTGCGAGGAGGTAGCAGTGGCAAGTTGGTTGAAAGGCTCATAAAGAATAGTCGTCGACGACCACAAACTGATCGCAACGGTCAGGTGTAGGCGCATCCAATTTCTTTTCCATACCAACGCCAAGCACCATCCACAGCACCGACAGAATCGCAGAGCAGCCGATTCCCTCCAAGAGCAAGCATTCAATTGCTGATTCCTGAATGCCCGAGATCGGTGAACACCAAGGAGAATGAACAGGTGATTAATTTGTTTGTATGCTGCCGTATCATTTTGCTACTTTGAATACTTCCTCTTCTGTCATTATCGTCTCCGATGACAGTCCTCAAGCATACACGCTACTATAGATTTTCGTATGTATGTCAGCTTCCTGTGACCTTCCCACGGTGATACCGTTTTCCTTATCATCAATTTATGCAGTTTAATATAATATTCTGTGTTCAAATTAGGCATATGCGTCATGCTTTTCATTCCCAGTAATACGTCACTTCACGATACCGTTTCATTTTCGAAAAGGGAAAATATTCTCGTGTGCCATGTTATTTCCAGTGACATAAACCCAGTGATATTCAGGCTTATCTCCTTTGAAGGTCCTGAGAAGGCTGTAAGAATATTCGTCCGAGAACCAGTGGTGGTACAACTGACTAAACCGAAAGATAACCATGCGCTTTGTGCATAAATATTATTATTCCCTGAGGTGCAGTCAGGTTTTCAAATAAATGCCGTTCAATTTGTTTGCACACGTGGGTTTTCAAATAGTTTAGTTCAAAAAGATGAGAACTGTGTTTCAGACGAGTAACCCCTCTGGAGGTAGGGGGAGCTCTTTAGACATCAGGAGAAAGGGATTGCTCAAGGGAAAGCTCAGTGGGAATAAACATAGCCCTTCGGATGAACCACGTTATACCAAACATATAAATGATAATGATAATAATAATGGTTTATTTCGGAGACTCCCGAGGCTTGCTAGGTGCATGATCAGCTGTTTACAAGCGATGGATTAAGCAGACAAAACCCCTGAAAATGTAGGAATCTACGTAACTGGAGTTAGAAAAAAGAGGCTTAGAAGGGGGAGTAACGTAGGATAAAAGTATGGCATATGTATGCACACCAAAGAAAATGTGCTGGGTTTAAATGGACCCATGGACGGATTCAAATGGAAACCCGGTGAGTTTGAAAAGTCAAGGTCAGGTGGGGCTCCGGCTGGTCAGTATAGGGACATCTGAAAGCTGACTGATATACGTGAGAAAGGCTAGAAATCGGCATAAAATCTGTAATAGCAGGAGACGATGGGGAAAAATTTGAGATTCACTGCAAAGGATTAGGCAGCAAAGAAGCATTGGTACTCTGCAATAGATGGTCGGCAAACAGGACACAAAACTCCTTGTAAAACAGGGAGCGAGTAAAGTAAGACGTAAAAGGTGAATCAGGCAAAAAAATAGTTCATAGGAATTGGACACATTAGGTGTGGGTTATAGATGTAGAAGGAATGGATGCATATCATGGCGGTCAGAGGGATGTTAGCAAGAGAGATGGCCTGTGAGGAAATGCAAGATACAGAGCGAATGCATATATACATGTGTGCGCTTGTTTATATATATGTATATATATATATACATATAAGGGAAGCCGGATCAAGAACAATGGAGTCCTAGAAAGAAATTACCAGTTATTAGGAGGGGCAAGTTAGGTTAGGTCGAATGTTTGTAGAATTAACTTTGGAATATTGTGGTGAATTATCTTCATGACAGGTGAACTTGGCGGATCAACAGAGAAAGTGGAGAATGCGGAAGCACAGAAAAGACGACAACTGAGGAGCGGTTCGAAAAAAGGGGAGATGAAGGAAAGTATCGAAGAGAACAGGTAAGAATGGATCTAATAACCTGATTTATGTAGGTGAGACATGTGGTGTCGGTCAAGAATGGGAGGAGCATTAATGATTGGGCTTATTTTATTCAGCAGGGAGATGGTGGCGATCGAGATGGCTAAGCAGCGCAGAGCGATTGAGTGTAAAAAGTGGAGAAGGTTACCTGGGAAGTGAAACTGTCCGCGGTACAAGATATCTTGCTGCTGCTGCGTATGCAGCAGCTGTGACGGAAAACAGCGTGGGAGAGGAATGAACAAAAGGGATACCAGGGGGTAATGGCAGGTCAAACGGACTGAAGAAGTGAATGAGAGCCATGACGAAACAGTGAGTTTACATTAGGTGGCAAGTGAAAAAGCAGAACGGTCCAAAAGGCACGCATAAAATGCCTGTATCGAACAGTAGACGAAACAGGAGATGGGAGCACGGGCCGAAAAAGGCAGGTGAGACATAACCAGTAAGATCATCTCATTGCAGGTGGAACACGAAAAAGACAGAGAGGAAAGAAGCACCGGGACAGGTAAACCGGTGGACGAACATGTCGCATGAACAATGGATGTGCGTCGGAGTCGGGGACATAAATTGGGAGCTGCGTGCATGCCGGCAATTTTACAAGTGGATGCAAATGGACGATACTAATCGGAGCACTGTCAAGTGGAAGGATCCACGGAGGAATCGCGGACCCAGGCAAGGAAAATAGAGTGATAGTGATTGAATAATAAATGTGACTGTGAGAGATGCAGAGTTTGGAACGGCAGTTCTAATATAAGAATATGTCATGAGTGCGGGTGGGGCTGGTGTGTAATGGTATTAGGCATAAGAGGGGAGAACGAGGGAGGGTTTGACAGAACGGTAGGCAATGGGGCGTAAGCATGCGATCAGTGATCTTTATAGGCCTAGGGTGAAACCAAATGAATAGGTACTACAAGCCGGTAACGCCGACATTGGTGAAGAAATCAAATATTGGCGGTCGTCGGCAGAGTAAAGTGGTTAGGACGATAGTGACGTGCAATGAGAGGTAACTTAGTGAGAGTCGATAGGAGCAAGGACAGAACGGGTAGGTGTGCATACCATAGAAGAACGAAGAAGTGAATATGTTAGGAGCGACAGGTGGGCGTACAGTGGCGAACAAGGATGGTTGGAGCATGCGGTCTGCAGCTGACAGCACAAGAGCGTGCGATCCGCAACCGGTGCTGGTAGGTAGGACTGACCGTGCGCTGGACACCCAACCTGAAAAACACTTTGAGGTAAACACAGGGGTGTGATCCACCAGTCTAATTGCGCTAGCACATAGTTGCAGACGACCTGCAATCTAAAACGCGGAGGTACAGCAGTTACAGGGTCAATGGCACGCTGAAGCGGTGGTGGAGTTCATGGAGGAATTAAGGATAGCTTGCAGTGACCATTTTATAGATGGAACTTGCAATGGCTTTGCAGGGATAGGATGCAGTACTGCAGAATCTATGCGAGGAATGTGGTTTCAGAGACTAGTATGTATTTAAATGAAACAACTTTATTAGTGATCTTAAAGTAGGCCTAAAATTGATAGCGGTGACTTTAATGCACCCAAAATATGCTGGACATCAATTGCGGCACCACGCCATTTACTACAATGCTTGAATGCATTTCATCTAGGAGGATGGGAGCAGCACATCAAGTCCCCAACCAGAGGCGACCAAACTCAACTTAATCTTGTCACCAGGATTAACCCAGGTTATTACAAAAGTTCAGAATAACCCACCCAGGAGTGATCACTCAACTGTCCACTGCTGCTTCACAGTGCCCATAAAGGATAAACAGTCGACACCCCCGCTTAAACCGTATCATAAGGCTAACTGGAATATACAGCCTTCTCTGATTCGCAGCCAAAATCGGGACGCCTTTTTTTAAGTGCAGATCACTAGCTGGTGGCAGATCCACTCTATTCTATCTTTGAACGATGCCTCAACCGAATAATCCCGTCACAAGGAACGCCAATACGCCCTAAAGACAATAAATTGTCTCGTCTCAACTTGAAGTTAGGTGGGGTCCAAAGCGTTTATCTTGAAACAAGGGACTTTTCACTGTCTATGAAGTTAAAGTGTTTGGCTAAAACGATAAAGCTGTACTCCGGGATTGAAACAATACAACAGGAGCACAGGGCCTTACGTGATTCGAAGAAGGTCGAGATTCTTGCAATGCTGATGAAGTCGATGAACCCCAAAGCAACTTCATCTACCTCTTCCATCTCTTTCAATACTACGTGCCTCAACAAACCGCTGGATATAACAGAAGCGCTTAACACGTGTTTTGCTTCTTCCTTAACCAGTGACACAATACCGTTTTTCTACAATTCACCAGTACCATCATATGAGTCACTTTCTTCTGTAACATTCCTGCCCTCCGAAATCGAACCTTTAATTTCAAATATCAAAATGTCTTTCCACCCGGATCTGACTCGTTACCATCGGCCATCTCTAAATTAAGCGGCCCAGATATCCCGATTCTCTTATCGAATTTATTCAATTTGTCTATACTCTTTAGTTGGTACCCTATACAGTGGAAAACTTCGGTTATTATTCCAATTCATGAGAAGGGAATACGGGAGGACCAGGCCAACATCCAGCCTGTGAATCATACCCCAGCAGTATCGAGGATTAATAAAAGTTAAACTAACAGGTCACCTCCTAAAAGTTCGTCTTATAATTGAAGGTCAGCACGGTTTCCTAAAACGTCTATCCCGCACAAATTGTATGACTGACTTTCTGAACCTTATAACGATGGCTGCCAGTGATGGTAGGGCAGTAATCTCGGTCTTTTTAGACATGTCTAAAGCCCTCGACCGGGTGTCCCACATTCGTTTGTTGTCAAAGGCTAAGACATACAGCATTGTTGACCCACTATATGCCTGGCTAGAATCGTACTTGTCCTCGCGCAGTCAAATGGTACAATTTCCAAACCGAGCTCTGTAACCAGCGGTGTGATCCAAGGTAGGGTACTGGGCCCGTTGTTGTTTCTCTTGTACGTAAATGATATATTTACCGTAGTTCGCCATGGAACTCCGTTTTTATTTGCCGATGATGTAAAGTAGTTGTACACCCTCAACCTTAATTCATTGGGTAACACTATAACACAAACATCGGAAGATTTACGGATGCTCAATTCGTGGTGTACCGATTGGGCAGTGAAGTTCTCGACGGACAAAAGCTGCATTCTTACATACAAGTGTCATGTCCCTCCCGAAATGTTTAGTATAGGCGGTCATCTGATCCCTGACAAATCATCAGTACCTGACCTAGGCATATACTACTCCTGTTCGTTTAACTTCTCGGAGCAAACAGAAACTCAAATTGCTAGGTCCCGCAGGTTGATAGGACTTGTCCACAAAACATTCCGTTTGCGTGAAAGTAAACTCAGTTTCTATATAACACACGTTAGACCATTGTTAGAGTATAGTCCAGTAGTTGGCTCCAACATGCGCCAGATTGATAGGATCCCCATCGAAGATGTTCAGCGCACCTTTACCAAACAAATAGTTGGATATTCGTCTAGTCTCAACTACAAACTCTGTGACCTGCCACACCTTAAACCCCGTTGGCTCCGACGGATAAAGAACAACTTGTTCTTTTTTTCACTCACTAATAAAATATAGATCCTGTAAAGACTGATCTGTGGTGCGAGCCTATTTAGGCCTTAGGTATTCGTTACGACACAGCAGCTATTCGGTCACTGTGCCGTCCTCGAGAACCAGCCTAAGGTAAACATTTCTTTATTGTTAAATATTCACCAATGTGGAATAAACTTCCACCAAATGTCCGTGCAATAGACCACTTGCCGAGATTTAAGGAGGAGTTAAACAAACGGCTTGATGTCCTGACACTCGTGTCAAACAATGTTCCATACGCTTCGGAGGAGCTAGCGTACGAAGTTGGTTACGGTTACTGACACGCGGGTCTAAGTCAGGGGCGACGAGACCTACGTAGTGCACAAGTCGCCGTATATATCACTGAAGTTTTATTAATATTTCGTGTACAACCTTGTGTTTTGCAAAGTCGAACCATCCAACAGGTAGTTCCAGTTTCTAGATACTAGAGGTTTCTCTTTACCACTGACCGTTGATCCCCAGCTGGGAGCACCCCAGACCGCGTTTTTCTATTTTTATCTTTCCAGACAACCACTGATGTGTACCTTCCCTTCGATGGGTCGGCATATTACCTGGTCCACATTTCCCCCTGAAGATTCGATACCTGCCCGTCATTTCACCACTACCACATCTGCCCTTCTCTCCAGGACCCCTCGCAACCTGGTCGTAAGCTTTTGGACTATTCAATCTCCACAGTTAGGTGACAACGCCAATATCACTCAAGCAAAGCCTGCCGGTGCTGGATGCGGTCAGATCCACCGCTTTGACCGGCTCTTATCGGGCTTGCAAGACGTCTGCAACGATGTGCGGGCGCAGCTAAGTTGGTGGATTGCACCTCCTGTCACCAAAAATAGTTTTCCGGGTGTCCAGCGCACGGTCGGCCTCACCTACCAGCACCGGTTGCGGCGGAAAAAAACTTTTTAACACCCGAAATGCTGCAAATATGGAACAATCTTCCCCAGTTTTCGCCTATTTTTCATCGTATTCGTCTGCATTTTCGCCATCTCAACATGCCGCTTCTCATGCTCGGCAAAACCTACTTTCCCTAGCACATAATTATCGCGGGTTTAAAGGACCGTTTCCGTAATCGGCTTACAGTTCATGATCCTTTTTCCCGAGGACTCGTGCCAAAGCACCCGCTTGCTCCATTCGCAAACTTAACCAATTCCCAAGATAAAACTGGCCATTTTTATCCGTTTCCGATATATTTGCAAAATGTCACATTTAGTGTTGCCATACACTTCCGTCCCACAAAGTCCGAACAGTATGCTTCACTGACGAATATTAGTGTCCAGAGCATCCCAACAGTCGGCGATATAGTGATAGTTCGCTCTCTCTATCAGTCTTTCTGTTCGCCCACACGGCTGCAGCATTGCAATATCTTCACTTCGCAAAGACTCGTGCCCTCTCCATATATTCACCTCTGAGACATCTGTACCGCAGCGTTTTGATCTTTCTCCCTCGCATGATCTACCTTTTACAAAGAATACCAACAGACAGTATTATACCTGTCAACTACTTCACCGCCCAACTTCGCAACTGCATTCATCGGTTGTTGGTGAGTGCCGCGCGGTTTGAATTCATAGCGCTCTCGTCTTTGAAATGAGTTCTTTGAATAGTTTTGTGAATTAACCCAGTTTAATTCACAATACTGAGCGTATCATAATTGCATTTAAGGTGCGCAGTATCCGGAGAATATTTTTATTCTCCTTGTAGTATTTCCGAGTAGTGTTCGGTGTTTTTTGAGGTGATCTTTCCTCGCTTCTAATCTTTCTTTTTGTTTTTGTTTTTTGTGTTAGCGGGATTTACCTGCTATTGTTAGAGTGCGTATTTTATGTTTGGGTAAAGAGCACTTGAGTTGTATTCGCCCTCGTTTTTGGGGTTTTTAGTATGACACGCGTTTCCGACCCGTGGCTAGCACCCAAGTGCGGAAAACGTGTGGTAAATGGTATAGAGTGCGAGATATGCAAGAGATGGGCTCACCCAAGGTGTTCCGGGGTAGCAAAGGACATCTACGTCCTTTATAAACAGAACCCATGGGCTGAATGGGTCTGTGCCCCCTGCAAGGAGGCGGCCAGTCTGGTCTTTGAACTGCAGGCTCAAGGGCAGGACCAACGTCCACCAAGTAGTACCTCGGTTGTAAGCCCCATACCACCGCAAGCAGGTTGTAGTAAGTCGTTTGGGGAAGTAGCATCAACACCCGAGAGGACAGTCATCAGAGCGAATGGACCAGCTCCGAGGGCTTGCCAGGCGGTCGTTGCCTCCACTCCTTTGAAGCAGACCGACGAAGGCCAGTGGACGGAGCAAAAGCCGAGAAGGGCGAGACAGGTCAAAAAGAAGGGAGACAATATTAGAGCGAAAGATGGGTTGGCTGGGGTGGATGACCCTGCTCTTCTGGTATTAGAAAACAAGGTGAAGGACCTGCAGAGGCAGATCTTGTCGATGGGCAGGGTCTCAAGCCACAGGCCTCTGATCCTAAACCAGGAAGAACCCTTTATAAGGGAATCGAAGGCCAGGAGAGACATTGACAGGAGGAGGGTCTGCGACATACTGCGAATCGCAGGTGTTCCGTACCCTCCAACTCTAAGAAGGGTGCACAGAGTGGGGACATGGAAGTTACCAGTGGGGAACATGGCGAACTTCGTGCGAGACCAATCCTAGTGGAGTTCGCTGATGAGGCTACCCGGGATAGACTACTGGCAAGGGCAGCGGTAGTGGCTCAGATTACCAAGGGCAGATACCAGATTGTGCCGGACGAGCATAGGGTAAGGCTTAGTGGTCTAGCCCCGGAAAGTATCCTTTCTCGACCAGCCAGGGCGCTGGTGAGAAACCTAAAAGTTCAGTGGAATGCCGTACTCGGCTCTCAGGCCCCGACCCCGGCATCAGTAAAGAAGCCACGTGCGGGGTCGCTAATAGTTGTAATTAAAGATGCGCTGGAAGACGAGAATTGGCAGTGCTGTCCGAAGATAGATGACAGCGCGACCCCTGCCAGTCTGGATGTTGTGGCCACTCCTATAGAGATGGATTGGGAGTCGTCGGAAGTTCTGGACCATCAGCCGGCTTCATGCACCCCAGTGGGGACATCCGAAGCAAAAAACGTGTCATCATCTCAGGCGTTGCGCCAGAGAAACAGTCAGGAATGAATAACAAAAGGCACCTAGGCGAAGGAGCAAACGCGGTGGTGTTATATACTAACGCGTGTAGTACTAGAAACAAATGGGCGGAACTTGCCAAAACCGCTGACGAACAGAAAGCGTCAATAGTTGCCGTCACGGAAACGTGGCTTTCTGAAGAAGACCATGTGCCAGGCCTAATGAGTAATGGTTTTGCAGTCTACAGGCAGGATCGGGAACAAGATCGCCTTGGTGGTGGAGTAGCCATCCTCGTTAGGTCAGGTGCAAACCACCTTGAGTCCCAGACCAAGAAGTGCACTCGCAATATCCAGCTATGCTCCGTTACGATCATCCTTCCAGGCAGAAGGGTTAACGTCGTCTGTGTCTACAGGGCACCAAGCACAAACCACGAAGAGGACGTTTGTTTGCTGCGGACTTTGACTGAACTAGTTAAGGACGCACAAAAGACCCTCATAGTGGGTGACTTCAATCTTCCGCACATCGACTGGGTGGCTGAGGTCCGCGTGCCGGGATCGGAGGAGAAAACCTACTTAGAATGGCTGCATGATAATGCGTTGCATCAGCATATTAGGGAGAATACCAGATATAGGACTGGATGCGTTCCATCCTTGCCGGACCTAGCTATAACGAACTTCCACAACGATGTGGCTGGACTGCATTATTGTGCACCGCTGGGAAAGAGTGACCACGTGTGTGTCAAAATAGTTCTATGCATGCGGCAACCGAAGGTACCCTCAAGGCTGATTAGGAATTTTGGTAGTATGGACATAGATAGGCTTCGTAATAGGGCGATGGGTTTGACCTGGGACGCGCTAGAGGAGGCTACTGTCGAGGAGCGCTGGCAGGCCATGAAGGGATCCCTGACTGCCCTACAGGAAGAGTTCGCACCATTAAAACGAAGGAGTGGGGAGGGCAAACCCATGTGGTGGAAGGCTGCAATAGCCAAGGCCATCAGACGTAGAAACCGCTCTTGGAACCAGTACAAAGCTCCCGGCAGTCAGCTAGCCTGGAACCGCTATACGAAGCTGAGAAACGAGACTGTGGGCCTTTTGAGAACTTCTAAGCGGGAATTTAAGCTGAAAATGGCCCAGTCTGTAAGACAGCATCCGAAGAAGTTCTACAGCTATGTACAGTCTAAAGGCTCAACAAGAAATGCCGTAGGTCCGCTATCCACTAGAGAATATGGTATTGTCACTGACGACCAGGGCAAAGCAGACGCCCTGGGGGAATACTTTGGTAGTGTACATAGGATAGATAGTGGGGTACGAGTAGATCTGGCTCTGGTGCATCCTCCTCAGTTAAACGAGCTAGATCTCTCAGAGGAATGCGTGCGTAAGTACCTACGGGAGTTAAACAGCCACAAGTCAGCGGGCCCAGATGGCATTCATCCAGCTACCATCAAGCCGTTGGCGGATATCATAGCTCCATCGGTATGCAGATTGTATAGATCCACGCTGGACCAGGGAAAGCTGCCTCAAGACTGGAAAGTCGCGGCAGTCGTGGCAATACATAAGAGTGGGCCTAGGTCGGATGTGCAGAACTACAGGCCGGTAAGCCTCACTAGCATTCTCTGTAAAGTCCTCGAGAAGATCATCCGTGCCCATATCTGCCAGCACTTACTGCAGCACTCCATGCTAAGCCCGGCCCAGCATGGATTCCTGAAAAATAGATCTTGCCTGACCAATCTCCTGTGCTTCTTAGATGAAGTAACTGGACGACTGGACGAAGGTAAGCAAGTTGAGGTATGCTACATCGACTTTAGCAAGGCGTTTGACTCCGTTAATCATCGTCTTTTGCTATGCAAGATGGAGACTTTCGGTATAGGTGGGCCAGTATATAGGTGGCTGGAGGACTTCCTCTCCCACAGGACGCTTTATGTCAAAGTGGGGGACAGGTGCTCCAGTTTGGTGAACGTCACCAGTGGTGTACCTCAGGGATCCCTCCTAGGCCCGGTCCTATTCTTGTTATTTATTAATGACCTAGCATCCACTCTTCAATCGCCCAGCTTTATTTTTGCGGACGATGTGAAGATTGTTGGATCTAAGGGTAGGGTGGACTTGGGCAGGGAAATAGGCACCGTCCTGAACTGGGCATACAAATGGGACTTACCTCTAAACGCTCAAAAAAGCCATTTGTTGTCAAGGGCAACAGAGAGCCTAACTGTCGCCCATGATCAAGGGCTGTTCACCGTAGAGGCAGCCAGTAGGGTTAAAGACCTGGGGATCATCATGAAAAGTGACTTCAAACGGTCGGAGCAGTGCAACGCTGCTGCGCATAAGGCTCGTGGGGAGCTCTTTAGACTGCGATCAGCTTTGTCTTGACGGAAGCCGGAGGTATTCGTACCTATTTACATGGCTGTAGTACGACCTCACTTAGAAGGTAGCGTGCAGGCTTGGTCACCCTTCTACAAAAAGGACGCCGCCTGCCTTGAGAAAGTCCAACGTCTAGCCACGCGAATGGTTGAAGGGCAGAGGGGTAAGACTTACGAGCAGAGACTCTGTGACCTGAATCTCTTCTCGTTGGAAAGGAGGAGACGTCGAGGGGATCTCATAGGAACGTCCAAGGTAATGAAGGGCTTTTCTGGCCTTAGACCAGATAGTCTATTCCAAGTGGCCGTAGACTCCAGAACAAGGGGACATGAAAAGAAGTTGATAAAAGCCCGATCTAGGTTGATGGCTAGATCGCACTTCTTCAGCAACAGGGTTGTGAACAGTTGGAACGGTCTGCCTTGTGAAATGGTAGATCTGCAGACAGTCCAATCCTTCAAATGTGCCCTTGATCGCAAGTGGTACGAGATCTTTCCTTGTAACGAGCCTTGAGAATATCAACTAGATGGATGACGGGTAGCACTGTGGTCCTTCTGGAGTATGTTTTAGCAGACTTTTTCTCTCATTGCATACTGTCTCAATGAACGCTCACGATGCATATTGTCTCTCGCAGTTGATGTGCAATGAAGTTTTCCGTTTCCCTCTCAGTTTTAGCGGGGATTCGACGAAATACACTCGGCAGTGGTGGGTGCATAACTGGTGTGCATATCATCGAAGGAATTCTGGACTCTCGATTGGCCGTGGCCATTACCTGTCCTGTGCAGACTGAACTGAACTGAACTGGTGCTTTCTCATATCCCGTATTCGGTCTTGGTAAGTCCTCACAGACAACTTTGACCATTGCAACTCTCTGGTCATCGTGTTCAGCCCTTAGATAACGGCAATCAAAAGTATATATTTACCTGTCATTTAAGTACTCATGGTTGCAAACCGTGTATCTGAGCCTATCTGGGCTACGCATCGAAAATTGATTTGTCGCCCAGTTCCCATTTCCATTTTGGTGCAGCACATTCCACCTTTATGAAAGTAAACAATAGTCGCAACGATTGCATGTTTACGTTCGGCCACTTATTTCACCATCGCCTGGGCAATCTCCCTTTACAAATGAGTCCTTTACTGGGTGTTTAACTGTCTCAGCTGATATTTGGTCGCTGAACGTTACAAAGGCAATCTTCGAAAGGTTTTACTTGTTCTTTGTCTACAAGTTTACTCCTTTCATCGTCTGATTTCCAATTCAAATCCGTGCCATACTCCGCGGAGCGCTATAGCTAGTTCATGTCTCCCTTAGAAACTTCTTTCTCCCCAAGGTGAACAAAAATTCCGTCCATTCTGTTTGATTATCTCGTTGCACAGTCCCTATTTTTGTAATATTCGAGTAAGAGTCTACTACTTCCGACCAGCCCTACCCCGACTCGGCCGGCTTGGCCATTCGACCTTGAGTTCAAATTTGCCAGGAGCCGCCTTAAAGAGTAAATTAAGTACTTTCTCCCGCACATTGTCGAGAGCACATTCCTGAATCCCCCTCTTGGAATTCGGACTCTGCGTCAAATTGTACAGTTTGATTTTGCTTTACAGAATGCCTCGGGATTATCCGAAATAAACCATCATTTATTTATTTATTTATTTGGTCATTCGACGAAGAAAAGGAAAAGGGTTAGAGGCTTCACGAAGACGGAGGCCAAAAAGCAGACGAGTGACATATCTGGTGAAGAAGAGCGAATTGCCAAAGTTGAGGTGAGGGAGGTTGCCTGAAGGAAGCTGGTAAGTGATGAGAACATTATTCGCTTCCTGGTAGATGGGTGGCGATATTTCCTGTGAAGATGGTAACTTGGCGTAAGGTTGTCTGAGATGCACAGCTATGGCTATCGCAGAGTCGACTGGCGCACAAAGGTGAGAGTGGAGAATTCGGAAGGTATGCGCGCACCTATTGTTGATTGTTTGGACAGGTATCATGCAACGGCAGCAGAGGGCCGAAGACTCGGGGTGAATAACCCTTGAACTACTTTATAGAGAGAAAATGATGCACTGCAAGAACAGAAAAAAGCGATTGAAGGGCACAGTAAAGGGACAGTGGACTGATGGAGCTGGCGGATAATGAACTATTACATTACGCACTGCTGAAGGATTGCGGAAAATGTTTCAGCAAACGATTGCTGCTGTTTTATGATTGGAAAATGGACAGAAAACAATAACTGTGCAAGTGAGAGAACATATCGAAAGTAGCCGCAGTTCATGCCTTGATAAATGGATAAAATTTGAAGTCAAATAGACGGTTAGTAACGTGCACTTCTTATGAAACACATGTAGGAGGGAACGGGGCGAAAAGGTTGGACTGATTCTGTAGGCCACCAGTGTGCACCAGTAAAATATGGTTGTAGCCAGAAGTAAGGGGCATACGTAGATGATTTTTTATTATAAGCATGGGGTATTTAGCGGGAGCAAAGTGCGGAATGATAAAGGTAAAACTGATAGCATGCTCGGAGAAAACCAGTTGGGATAGTAGAATACAGCATGAATGACGTCACTGCAGCAACCAAACGAGCACAGACATAGTACGCTTTCCATCTTCAAACGGCGCCGATGGATGGGACTGACCAAATAATTGACACTGAACCTGAAAACCACTTCTGGTGACAGGAGGTTCGATCCGCCAGCAGAGCAGCGACTGCATTTCCTTGCAGAATGGTGTATATATATATACGGACGGATAACAGGAAATAATAGGGAAAAGCGCAGTCTTGGCGAGCCTCAGCTTAGGATCAACTTTCATTGGCTAGTGCGGAAGGGGTTTGTGTGGAATCAGGCTGAGCAGAATAATGGAGGCCGCTGACTGTGGCGGCCTTCCCCGCCCAAAGGAGCCGATAGACTGCAAAAGTCTAACAGAGTGTAATGTATAATCACCACTTGCCAAGTAGGAATGCCACTTCCTGTGCCGCGTAAACCTCACAGTGGGGTAAACGTGCTATTTGGGGATATAGTTGGCGCCGATTGGGAGCACAATGTGTTACATGCTGAGGCTTCATATGGGTTAAATCGAGGGGGCACGTGAAAAACTGGGAAGATCTAGGGACAGGTAGTGGTTTAATATGTACTCAAGGCAAAGCACAGCGCAAGGCAGAAACATGAGCAGGAGTAGGGACGAGCAACTGGATTTTTACCGAATTGTTTAATAAGATCAGGGGCTACGCGTGCGGGTCCTTCACTGAGATTAGAAGGCGAAAGTGCTGAAGCGCAGAAGTTTTGTTCAAATGAGATAAACCGGCCTCCTCCCATTTACGTTTGACGCACAGGATTATAAGTGAAAATTTAAAGTCCTGCTGGGTATATTGCATTTTTTAATGGCTTAGTTAGGGGCCCCTTTCAAAAGCAGCAAGGGCACCAATGCATTATTTGAATTGCACAATACCAACAGGAGCCGCGAGGTAGTCATAGAGCACACTCTTAAATACAGGTAAGGAGGTGGCACGATGTAGATCGGAGGAAATTTTATTCCGAATTCTGCCATAGACCTTTCGAATGAACCGAGATATCAGGGCTAATTTGCACAATGGAACTAAAAGAGGACAGACACCTTTTCGAAGAAAGTAAGGGCTTGGTGGGTTAATGGACAATGGGCGGGTTGTGTACACACGGCGGTGGATAAGTCTGAATAAGATCAGATGCCGCGACGGATCCACATAAGACTGGAACTGAACTGCTTGCAGTGCCCACGATAGGTCATGGCAGAAGACGTATGTTGCAGTAGGGTCATGCAGCCAAGTGTTCACACGCACCCGTGAAGTACGCCCTCTTCAAAAGTGGCCACATGCTCGCTATCGTGCACGCAAGTACGAAGCAGACGTTTGTCATTTTTTGTCCAATCAAATAATGCCACACTCCGTACTGCCCTCAGCATCCATTCGGACTCTGCAGGTGCCTCTGTCTTTCTTTCGCAAGCACCGCTGACTCACAAGCCTGTATATACGTTTACACGTTTACGTGCTTGCTTGTACTTGCCTTTGCCGAATAATGCTGAGGAATACACATTCACTGATGGAGACGTGCTTTTCTTCTGGTTACTGAGTGGTTGGAAACAACGAAGCCTCAACCAGCTTCTTATTCAAGGTGCTCTGTATATTCACCAGGGTATTTATGGCTGCTTTGGAGAGATGGAGGGAATACCGGAAATATATTCAAGCAGGTGCTGGACTTGGAAAACTCGGACGCACAGTGGACTGCGCTACAGTTTCAAGCAGTGAAGAATAAGGCCAATGAATGTAGGAGGATTTGTTAACCCATCGGCAGACGGCCTGGGTTTGTTTACAAGCTGCACTTATTCGTCTGTCCAAAATCTGTGGCGAACCTGAGGCCAGCAAAACGGGTCGATGGTTCAGTCAATTTGTGGCGAAAAGCAGTGAAGCCATCCAATCAGCCGTGAAAAGTCTCCCTTACCGAACCGAGCGGAGTCAACAAATCAGAAGCCAGAGGTTGTTTTCACGTGACCCAGCGGATCGAACCAATAAGCGGCCCAAAGTTGTTTGAATCAGACGGAATGGAAAGCCACTAGTAAGTAGGCAGCAGTTGTTCTAACCGATCTCAAAAAATCAGCCAATCGGAGACTTAGACAGCATGGCAATTCAGAAGGCTCAGTTCAGGGAAGAGGTCCGTACCAATAAGCCTCGAACAATGACTGTGGTCTTGATCACTTAGTGATCCGTTCAAGCGGCTTTTGTGCACAATAAACGGGATGGTTCGAAGGCATAAGGGTCTCTTTACTGCAGCATGTAGGACGGAACAAAATAAAGAGTGGTTTGGCATTAGCGACCTTGAAGTTGATCATCTTGGAAATGTTAGAAGAACATGAGTAATGAACTCCGGAGTCCGATACCATGGGGTTGATGAGTATTGATCTCCCATCAAGAGCACTGACGCCCGGGTGTAGCTGACACTTGCAAGAGGTAAAGAACTTTCGGGAGAGGAAAATTTCTTTTGCCGCGGATCGCAACAGCCGCCGGGGGATGTAATATCCTGTCAACTAATATAGAGCGTAAGTAAAAGACTACCTTTGGGAATGCGGTGCGCAATTTTGATGTTACCTGCAAAGAGCTACGGAGCACCACAGCGGATCACATGAAAGGTATCATTTATATGCAGGAAGAATAATAATGGCCCAGGGGCACTAACTTGAATCACACCTCGTTGTGAGCCTGACAGACGACGAGAGACCACCGACTAATACTACCTATGAGAAGGCCTATAGATAAGAAGACAATCGCAACAGGAGCGCGTCAACTATACCCGGGGATTTCCACCTGATCGAAAGATCCTGGTGAGGCACTCGGTCGAATCACTGTGAGAGACCTAGGAAAAGGATGATTGCAGAAATTCCATCCTAATCCCTTTAGTCTAACAATCTCAGAACCAAAGTGGGAATATAAGACAGTTCCAGTGGACAAAAACCACTTTTCGGCCGCCGAAGTCAGACAGTGACAAACAGTGTGACAGAGTGAAACAATCGGTGAGTCCATCGGTGGGATTATGAGTGAAAATGACAAAGGGAAGTTTTTGGCACTGTAGTCATTGTTAGTCCATTCAACAATCGCCAACAAGTTCAAAACCGCCCCCCCCCAAGAACCGGCAGGATTTTCCAAAAAGTGGGATAAGTTTATTTGCAACGGAATAGGCGATCAGTCCACAGCGGAAGGTAGAATTCGAATCACGCAGGGAAAACCGGTTATTTTTAATCGGTCCGTTTATATCGGCTCTTTCCGGCAAGCTTACGGATCGGACATCTCGGCGGGGGTTTCCATCACTTATATGCATCATCACGAGATACATAACCATCGGCACCGGCGAATACGCATTCCGGGACTTCCTTTGGCCAATCCTACCTAGGTTTGTTTCCACCCAGCAGCAAAACTGAACGACTTATGCGTAAATCTCGTTTAGGCAACAACAACTTGTGGCACAGTTGCAACGTCGGTAGGTACTGTTGAAGGCATCGATTCCAGAAGGCGGAGACTGATTGCCGCTGGCTGAAACCCACCTTTGGTATACTTTCAATGGCAGTGATTTCTCCATGGATGCCAGTTGGATCGGAATGTAACAGCAATGAACTACTAGGTCTTAGAGCTCTCGGTGTTTAGAGGCCATCGTACACCGGAATAAGTGGCCTGTCACTGACTAACCGCTGGGCCTCTACAACGCAGATCAACAGTGATTCATCACTGAGAACTTGACCACCTACCACAACTACCATTACTCGTCTGAGAGAGAAAATCATCTCTTCCCATATACCAACACATTGACTTGCTTCAGTTGGCTGAAAGTGCCAGTCAATATTACGCCTTGAAATTTCTCCCACTAGTCTTTCTCTGGCAAATAACACCATCTGCCTTTTCAACTATCTTTTGGCCCCAATAAAACTGGAACCACTGTAGCTGAACACGGCCTCGGGCGTCCATCTTCCAGAGAATAATCTCGAAAGAGACATTAGAAATGCGTCTGTTGTTAGGCAATGGGTCACTTCTTTTTGCTCAAACCGCAAGTGCGCATAAGCAAACGAACTTCCGTATTGCTAGTGCCTATTCCTACCAACTTTAATATGAAACGGGCCAAAGACATCAACCGCGCAAAACCAAAAAGATCGACCTTCCCGAATACTATTCAGAGGTAGCGGGGCCATATTCCGTTTATATGGCTGTGCGAACAACTCCCAGCAAAGAAAGCATTTTTTAAGTATTCGAAGTACAACAGCCATTTACGATGAAAAGCCACTTTCCAGCTGACGCCAAAATGTGATGAGCTCCTACATGTCCGATTATCTCGCGATAATAATAATATTAATAATAATAATGGTTTATTTCGGAAACGCCCGAGTCGTGCCGTGTGCATGACACTGTTTATGCAGGTGATGGAATAGATAGGTATAATGCAGGAAAATTTGGGAATCTGCACGAAAAAGTAGGAAAGAAAGGCCCAGAAGGGGGAATAAAGTGGGACGAAAATAGGATAAATGTATGCACACCATAGAGATTGTAGGGAGTATAGATGAACTCAAGGGTGGATTGAATGGACGCCCGGTGAGTTTGAAAGTCAAGGTCAGATGGAGGGTGTGAATGGTCCGGGTGGAGACATCTGGAGGCCGACTGATACACGAGAAAGGCTAGAAGTCGGTTCGAAAAAATGCAGTAGTGAGGGACGATGAAGAAAAAGTGAGATGTACTGCAGTTGATTAGATATCAATGAAGCATTGGTACTCTGCAGTGGATGGTCGGCAGGCAGCGCACAAAACTCATCGTAAAACAGGGAGCGGGCAATACAAGACGAAGAGGGAGGATCGGATGACACAAATGATTCAGAAGGATTGAATACGGTAGACGTGAGGCCCAGATTTAGGAGGGATGGATGCATATCATGACGTTCGGCAGGATGGTATCAAGAGAAATGGCCGGCGAGGAACTGCAAGATGCAGAGCGCGTGCACATATACATATATGCGCAAGTGTATATGTATTATGCATATATATGTATACATATAAGAGGAGCAGGAGCACTAACAGCGGGCCCCTAGAAAGAAATTACCAGTCATCGAGAGGGGTCAGTAAGGTTAGATCAAATGATTGTAAAATTACCTTTGGAATATCCTGGTAAATTACCTTCATAACAGGTGCACATGGCAGCCCAACAGAGAGAAAAAAGGAATGTGGAAGCACAGAAGAGGTGACGACTGTGAGGAGCAGTTCATGGGAGAGGGAAGATGGAGGGTGGGATCGAAGAGAACGGGTAAGAATTGGTCCAATTATTTGATCAATGCAGATGCAACATGTGGTGATGGACCAGAGGAGTCGGGCAGTGGCACGTCAAACGGTTGGGAACCGTAAAAGAACATCATGACTTCACATTTTCTTCACAATCAGTGGAACATGGAGAAGCAGACCAAACTGAAAGGCACACGAGAAATGCCCGTGGTCCAACCGGGGATATCTGAAAACTGGCAGGCATGCATGAAAGGGGCTAGCAATTGATATAAGGAACGGTGGTAGCGGGAGACGGTGGTGAAAAAAGAGGGATCCATTGCTAGAAATTAGATAGTAATTGGGCTGTGCCACACTGTAGTAGATGGTCAGCGGACAATGCACAAAACTTATCGTAGAACAAATAGCGAACACTGAGGGAAGTGAAGGGTGATACCGGTGGCAAGAATGATCTGCAGGGATTTATATGGTAAATATGAGGTGCAGATGTAAAAGGAGTGGACGCATGTCACGAGAGTCAGCGGGATGGTTGCATGAAAAATGGCCGGCATAGAGGTGAAAGATGCAGTGCAAATGTATATATACATATGTATATGTGTATGTAGATATATAATTAAACAAACAGATATGCGGGGAGCGGCAGCAAAGAGCAATGAAGTACTGGGAGGAAAAAAGTAACCGTGATTTGAAAAGGCAGACGGAGTTGGATTGAAATGCGTAGGCTTGACTTGGGAAAATCCTGACGATTTTTTTCATGACGGGATAACATGGTGGACCAGCAGATAAAGAAGACTGGAGAAGTACAAAAGCGATGCCAGATGAAGGATAGGATCGAACAGAACAGGTAAGAATGGGTCTGATTATTTGATCAATGCAGATGCAACATGCGGTGACAGACCAGATGAATCGGGTAGTGACAAATCAAACGGCTTGAACCTGCAAGAGAGCATCATAAAGTAACGTTGTATTCACAATCATTGAAACATGGAAAAGCAGTCCGCATAGAAACGCACACAGAAGAATGCCTGCAGCGATCAATAAACTGATCGAGGAATGAAAGCAATGAACAAGGAGACACAGGTAAGACACGACCAAACGGATCATTTTACTGCAGATGAAACACGGAGGAGGCGGAGAAGGAAGCAGGAAGCCCCAAGATATGTGAACCAGTAATAGAACAAAAGGCCCAGGAAATGAATGCGCTACGGAGTTGGGGCAATGGAACTGGAGAGCTGTGTGCCAGCAGACGATTGAACAGGTGAATTAAGCAGATGGATGCTGATCGGGACAATGCCCAATAGAAAGAACCACAGAGGAATCGCGGAGCCAAGAAAAGAGAATACGGTGGTGAGGATTAGATAATTATTGCGACTGTAGAAGGAGCAACGTTTGGAGCGGCAAGTTCTAATATACGGATTGGTCGTGATTGGTGCATAATGGCATTGGGCATGAGGAGGGAGAACAAGGAGGGAATTAACAAAGCGACAGGCATTCGGGTATAAGAATGCTATCAATAGGCATTCTAAGCAGAGGATAATGCCAAGCGAATATAGAATAGAAGCCGCCAATGACTTCAAATGGAAGAAAGAGATATTGGCGAGCGTCGGCAAAGGAGAGTGGTTAGGATGACAGAGACTCCATGCAATGAGAGGTGATATAGTGAGAGACGATAAGAGGAAGGACAGAATGGGTAGATGTGCATACTGTGGTAGGTCGACAAAAATGGAAAGTGGTAACAGGTGATGAGAACTATAGGTGAACAAACTGTGGCGGAAATGGATGAAGAGCGTGCAATTTTCAACCGTCTGCATTGGATTCGGTAGTCCGAGAAACGTTAGAGCGCACGATCCACAGCCGGTGCTAGTGGGTGGGACTAGCCGTGGGCTGGGCACCTAACTTGAAAAACACCTCATGAAGTGAACACGGGTGTGATACACCAGTCTAATTGCGCTTGCACATCGTTGCAGACGGCCTGCTCGCGCGATGTTCGCCTGTCATAGCGGTGGATCTGACCGCGCCCCGCGCCGTTGGGAGTGGCACGAGTGTTCATTGATAATTGTTCAGGGGACAAAGTGACCGCGTTAAGGCTGCGCGATTCAGGATTAGTTAGCCAAGATATGAGACCATGGACATGAGAACCAACGGGAACAGCGAGTGGTAGACGGCCGTGTAGCAGTATTTTCCAGGTGTACCTGCCAGGGAGATGGTAAGTACAGTGCCCGATGTGGTTTCCCGTCGTCGAGGATTACTGGAAAAGGAAAAGATGCGGAGAAGCGCAGTCTAGGTGTGCCCCAGCTGAGGAGCAACGGACACGAACGGAGAATAAATAATAGTGCTGGATGAAAGATGAACGTGGATGAGCAACAGGGTTATCTTATGAAGACAGGAGATATGTTCTCTGTGGATCAAGGAAAGCAGTGGCCTTACTTTGTGGCACTAGAGAGAGAGGAAATGTCGGGCATGGGGTGTACCCAGTGGCCTGTGCCGCAGAGGTAGTAGAGTTACAGTGTGAGGCCTCTTTTGAAAGCCAGGTCCGTGGAGACGAGCTCATTTGTGAGCAATGTGGCATTAGGAACTGTTAAGTATAATATAAGTGCACGCCTGAAGGCGAACAGTGAGGGGGCACTGCGTAAGCTAAGGGGGAGCTTATTCCAGATTTTGGAATAGGCTGACAGAAAGACGCGGGAATTTAGACTGAGAGCATCTGCCCTCCTAGGACCTGATCGGATCACTGTGGCTGCAGTCCCCAAAGGTGGATCAGGCTCATCTATTCTATTACTTAACTTATTCACTTTTCCCTGAATCTAGTTTGGTGTCATCGAAGTAGAACAGCTCATTCACCATAGCGCGATTCAGAAAAGGTTTACCTCGCGGAGTTGCCAGTTACCACGCTAACAATGAAACCTCTCTACATTTCCTAGATATTGAAAATTTCTATCGGAGAGAGCATGATTACCCATCTTCTTTCGGAACTTCCTGGCAATGGGTTGCACCGGTTTATTGGGTCGTAATCACGCACTGCCATTCCCCATTCGAAACTAGATTAGCAAGTGTCGGAGAGAAGGGATCCTTAAGTAAAGCAAGGAGAATGTGAATATTCCACGGTACTAGATTGGCTAAGTACAAAAGTGAAGAACACATACCAACCTCAGTTATGCAGCCAAAAAGCTTACCAAACAAAAACCAAAGTTCAACCATGTTCAGTACCGAGAAAGATCAAAATGCACGTGTTTCGAGGTCGGGTCCAACTGAGTCACAGTAGAAGAGAAAAGCTATAATTATAGGCTTGTATCAGAAGTGCTGGTTAATGAAGTTGGTAAACGTAAGGCATTCAATCGCATATTCACGATTTTGGAAATGAGCGTGCATGGGAAGTACTCCACCAGAACTTTCTAATTGATTTGACCTACTGTGATTTTCGACCCCCTTCACTTTATGTTTCTGTTTATTGTGCTCTTCACTGAACAATGCTGAAATGAAACAACCAAAACCAGGGCCAAGAGGTGTGAGATTAGTGGTCGCATGAACTGAACCGAGCCGAACTTCTACATGTAAATGAAACCGCGTGATGCATGCATCACTTTCTAGTCTGATTCCCAGAACCTGGTCACCAAAGCTGCTGAAGCCGAGCAGGCCTTATTATTTGTCTATCTCGATAGATCGAAAGCTTTCGAACCGTCTTACTCCGTATCTCTCGCTGTTAAACTGCGTTTTTCTGGCGTCGCTGATTTTCTCCTCCCCTGGTTGCATTCCTATCACTCCAAACTTTCCCAAGGTAACTACAACAACCTTCACTGTTCTAACTTGAGGTCAGACAAAAGTGGGGTTTTTAGGGCGGTTCATCGGGACGTCTATCTTAATGAGCATAAAAAAAGCATTGGTTACCTACTTCGCTGTGACCCGTTCTGATCTGTGGATGATATAATGACAGCCTATTCCTTCAGACATATTCATGCCACCTCTGTACTCAGTGACATTTTCACAGACTTCTCCCCGCCTGGCCGTTGTTGTCACTCCTGGGCGATGAATATTTCCATCGATGAGTTCGGGGTGTTAAACTACGAATCACAATTGTGCCTTGAATCTTTCACTATTGGCGGTTATCCCATGTTCTGTTAATCCACCACCCGCGATATGGGCTTCAAGCTCTCCAGCTTCCTCAACTTCACACGGAAGCCATCTTTCAAGAGGTAAAGTTCAAACATCTGGGTCTTATCTTACATTCTGTTCCCCCCGGGATGGTATTCGTTGCCTCCACCAACCCCACACCAAAATCGTCCTCAACCGCTGACCAGTAATCTCCAGTATGTCAAAATGCGAGTAATGTGCACCGTAAAGCACACAGAACCGTCATGCTTAACAAATACCTGGTCGGTTAGTGTCCTCAAGACAGAATAAGAAGCCAACACCTTACTCATGATCTATTCTTTCCCCTCCCCCCGGAATTAAGTTTAGTCTCAGTAATAATAACGTCTCATTTCGGAAAATCCCGGGCATGTTTATTCGTACCGTCAATTGAACAGAAAGGATAAAATTACAGTTAGTGTCTTCTGTGAGGCAGCGATAAACTACTCAGTGTATATTTCGAACTTTGTGAATTAGTTAAGGTGTATCAAGCCTTCGGGTTTTGAAGTCAATTTTTCCATAGTTTTCTTTGGTTACCCTTGGTTTTTGCTGCGATATGGAGACGCGGCATTTAAATGACCCTGATTTCCAAGCTGAAGCACTCTGAGCAAAGTAAGCTTGATACCAGCAAAGTATGGATGCACAGCTTACCTGATCAACTGAACCATATGAAGTAACCTAGTTTACATCTTGACAGGCTTAATATCTCAAAAACGTCGTAAAATCTGTTTCTCGGTCAAAACATTTTTTGTGTGCCTACATTACGGGATTAAAATATACCGTTGCTCTATCTGGCCACTTTTTGACGTATATGGCCTAGAAATGCAACTCACTAAAATAAAAATCTCAATTGGCCTAGTATGGGCATTGTCTTCAAGGCCATCTGGGCTCAGTTAATTGATCATTCAGTTTGTTGCCGAGATAGCGATAAAAATTTACTCAGCCAAACTTTCTCAGCTACGGCCCTAAGAGCATCAAAAATGAATTGCCGAAGCCTGCAATTTTGGATCGTTTTGTTCCATGTCACCCGTTGTTTTAGCGCGAGTAGGAGCTTCGATTATCGAAAATAAAGGAAAAGTGACCACTAGTACAATTTCCAGAGGTATAAATACGAATCCGAATGAGCGAAATGGTGCTGTGTGCACTGCGACCAAATATTTACGCCGGCAGTACCCACTCTGAATCCAGCTCGAGAAAGTTCCAAAGGTTGCTCTCTCTCTGTTCGACATAAGGTAGTTCAATTTTCAGTGCTGCTCACAGCACGCGATATAAAGTCCGCATCGCAAGCCTAGAAAACGAGGGAAATTACTTCTTTTTATCAGGGGATTGAAACGTCAAGTTCTGTCATTGCATAAGTGATTGTTTATCGCATGGGTGCTTTGTGTGTGAAGAGCTGCAGAAGGCTCAACAAAAGCATTTGGTGTAATAATACACTTCGAAATGTCATCCCCTTGAAAAGCTGATAGATCGAACAAAACAACATTATTAGCCAGCATCCGAAAAAAATGCTTTTTGCTTCTCTGAGTGGATACTAATTTGAGAAGCCACATATATTTAGGAAGTCTTCGATGTTGTTTGAAGACTTCCCGGAATTCAACGGAAACAAGTTAACTGGGAAGACGATAGTTTTTCAGCATGGCCCCCTTCGCTTTGCTACACTAGAAGTCTTTATCTAAGATGGGGGAAAACTGTTCTTTTATCAGTTATTCAATAGTGAGGCTTGCAAGTGTATGCACCTCTCTAAGTTTCAATTCATACAAATACCCTCCAACAGAGCAGATTTGTAGGTAATCAAAAACATTTCCTGCTTTGAAGAAGGTCACCAAATGAATTAATACTCAGTTTGAAAGGGTTATGACTGTAGTTGAGGCGTTTTCTTCCGTAGTGCAAGGGTTATTAACATGGGTTACTTCTAGCACCGCAGATAATCCATTAACCGTTGTAATCGCCGATAGTGGGTCGTGAAAACAGATATCTGGGGGAATTTACTTCCATAGCAAAATATACTTGGCTATGAAGAAACTGATCGGCATACTTTTCTTGAAAATTGAGAAAATAACAAAACAACTGCTTTCTCGTTATGAGTACCGAAAGTCTATGGGTTACCTAATTGTGGTGAAGAGTAGCGAGTTGACGTTTAGTAACGTCTCGGAAGAAAGACAGAACAGTTTTAGTCATCGTAGATGAGGCAGATCTAGGCGCAAAAGATTGCGCCGCTGTCTATAGTTCATTGTTGTACAAGCTTTGTTGGGTTGATGGCCACTTATCTTCTGCCAAAACCATTACTCGTGGCATCATCCAAGGCAGTCTTGGGCCCATTGATATTCCTCATTTATGTCAACAACATTTTCTCCTCTACATGCCACGGAGCCCCATTCCTCTTTGCCAGAGATATAAAAATAGTTGACTCCTTCCCGCCAAACGACCTATCCGCGACCCTATGTGACATATGAAGGAGCTTATCCTCTACTCATACCCGGTGCGCCTCGTGGTTCATGAAACTCTCTGCGGGAACGAGCTTCCTTCTACCTTACAACTGCGCCGTACTGCCCATTCATGTTAATCTAGGCGGCCCTCCTGTCCCCACACACTCCCCATTTATTGCTCTTTGCACACTCTTCTCCTGTTCCTCTAGCCTCTCAAAACAGTTATCGTTCGAAACCACCAAGGCCAAGCGGACCCTGGGCCCGGTACATCGATGTCCGTTGCTACACGCCAATAGCGTCCCCGTATGTCTCTCACATGTAAGACCACTTTCAGAATACTGCCCTAATATTTCCACCCGCTGGCCACATTCTTCTATTACATGGCTCGAGAATGTTCAGCGTACCTTCACCAAAAAGCCCTCCGGTATATCCGTACCTCTAACATAACACTAATGCTTTGAGCTCCCAAGCATTGAGCCTCTGTGGGTTCGCTGCGTGAGGCTCAACCTAGTCCGTCTATTTAAGCTGATCCGCAGCTAAGTCCACAGTTCCCGTCACATCGCATATGCTCCCCCTGCTCCTATCCCCTTCTTCACCTAGTCTGTTCTCTCCCTTTCCCTGAATCTAATTTTAGTCCGAGGTCCTGATTCTTCCCGCCAACCTATTCTAAAATCTGGGCTAAGACTTCCCTCGGTGTGCGCATCGCTTCTTTACTGTCTAATTCGTGCTTGCATTTGTCATCTACTTAGCTGTCTTTGATGCTATAATGCCAGCCAATAGGTGAGCCTTTATTGATCTGGCATTTAAAAAGGGCCTCACAGAGTAACCTTTT